>FR997829.1:10000000-11250000 GCA_905475405.1 Schrankia costaestrigalis | reverse complement strand
TTGTATTTAAAAGGTCAGCGAGCAGGTAATCAGCTTACTACGACCCTGCACTAAGCAGGCTTTAATAAAGCCTAAATACATTTTTTGTCGGTAACTTAGTTAATATTCAAGAAAGTATGACCTTCCTTAATTATTTGGAATAATCTTGTTTGGCTTGTACTAATATTTTTAATGTTTTACTTAGTTCTGTACTTTAACGTCATTAAAATAAGTTAATATTTATTTACATTGAAATTCATAGAGTAAAAGTTATTTTCCCCACCAGATACCATTGCAAATGCACAGCTGATTTGTGCCTCTATGTATTTTTGTCTGTTGTTTCCATAGTACAAACTTTTCTTAGTTCGGGACTAAATTGCGATGTGAGAATGTGCTAAGATTATTGTTTAACATTTTTGTCAAAATACGAGTAATGTAATATTTTATTTTAAAAAAATATTATTTAACTATAGTCTTGGGATATTCGCAAAGATTAGTTTTTTGTTTTCGATTATCTTGTGATACTTTTAAGAGCCTAAATATTAATAAGTGATCCACATACATTCACATAACATTATTACCTACATGGGAATAGGTTTAACAAGGATTTATTTTTAAACTCAAGTGTTCCTAGTATTATGATTTTGTAACTTACACCTTAGTGCGAGTACAAAATGTAAAAGAAGTAACATAGTCTTGATTATTCACATGGTACATAGCTAAATAGCTACTCTTTTTTTCGATTGTTTTAAATGACACTGCTTTTTGGCACCAATTTTCTTGAGTTTGGGTTTGAGCATGATTGCAGCTTCTGAACAATAAGGGAGATTTAAGTTCTTTTGTCCTTCATGTCGGTAATGTGTACTGTAGAAGTATTACGCCTAAAGAAGTCAATTTAAAAAACAGGTGAAATCACATTTGGAGTGTATGTTACCATCTCAAAATGTTACGATTTTACTTTATTTTTTTTTTAAATAGAAAAAGTGTTACTGGTCCATCGAAATATGATAAAGAAATATGATAACATGTACTTAAAGAACATATTTATACAAGAGGCAATCTTCATATTCCAACCTCCTTACGAAAAGGCAAAGAAACTAAAAATAAATTTATAAGTTATCTGTAAATCGACAGGAAGGACGCCTTCGGGTTCCGGCAATCTATGTCACAGGTAACACAAAAGAAACGGGTAAGACGCAGTTCGTTATTTCATGTTTAGATACACACTGTATACCGGAATATACCTTTTTATTTGTGTAGAAATCTGTACAATTTTTTGTTGATTAGGTGTTAAAAGTCTAATCAGTTAAAAATAGAATTTTCTTCGTCATACGAAGATGCAATCTTAACCTATTTCCTTAATAAAATTATTTTTAATTACTTTTTTTTAGATTGACATTTATTACAAACAACATGAATACACAGCATTAAGATTAATAAATATTTTGTAAAACAATTGAAATCTTAAAAAACGATTTCTGATTAATAATGTTTAGGTAATGTTTCTTAAGGCTGAATTTTTACTTTACTGGAAGAGCCATCATTTCTGCACTAAAACATTCAGGGGGCACAGAAAATGATCGTTTCTAAAATGTTTTGTAACTTATAGAAAAGTAAAGCTCATACGGGTATCGTAATTTTAAAACATTTTGCACTATAATGTTCACTTGTAAGCTTAATAATAATAATTGTACCACATAATATTATATGCTCGTTAAATCCACTTCCAAGCATTACTATCAAAATGTTACCGTGTTTATGTAGAGCTGGTAATTTTACTGTGAAAACTACTTCTGTCTAGTATAGGCATGCATCGTCTTGGTAGTGCTCTGGTACTGCTACTAATAGTTAAGCCGCTTGCTCGTCCACCACCTTTGAAGTACCTACTACAGAAAAATATACATCATAACAGCCCATTAATGTCCCACTGCAAAGACGGGCCTTCTCCCGCGACGGAGGGATACGTACTTGGCCTACTATAATAACACGCTGGCTAGACGGATTGGTATAGGGTTTCATTTCAAGTTTTCCTTCTTTTTATTTCGTAACGATAATATTCACGTATAGTCCCTTAGTTGGTTTTCCCATGGCATGAGATGGGGTGGTGACATAATATTGTATTCTTACTCCGTCACCACACGGGGGAATATAATATGGATTACAATAAATTAAAACGACATTCACGAAGTTCTAATTCCAAAGTGTAAGCTTTAATCCCTAATACAGAATGAGGTGACCCCGACTGACTTCGTTTTCATACACTCACCACTGAATGCTTCATTTACTTAACAATATTATTTGATAACGTCAAACAAGTCTTGTATAAATGAATACATTTGTAAATTCGAAAACTATGTAAATATTTTCTTGAAAAAATGAAATTGAATTAAAGTTCTACTCCCATTTGAATTATATTCATAAAAATGTCTTAAGTTTTATTTTTATATAAGTACCTAAGGAGCATAATACATGGTAAGATTGTTTTAAATTTCCCATTAAAGATCACTGTATTCATTTGAAATGGGTATGATTTAAGCTGTCACCAATTTAATTCATTTTGTGTTTCTTAAATAATAGGGTTTGCCCTCAAAACAGTAGATTTGTCACCAAAATGTAGTCACCAAACAATATAAAATCAATTCCACAATAAATTACCGAAAATCATGGAGATATCTGGTCAAGTACCAAATAAATGGTTTTGTATGTATTAGAATAGGTTTGTCCTAATAGTATTTAAGCAAACTAATTTAAAGAGATCACCAATAAATCATATATTATATCACTATAAAATTTCATGAAGGTCTAAAAATGTAGGGTGGTCGTCATCATCCTTTCAACCAAAAGAGTCTACTACTTAAGTGCCTCCCCCAAGGGTCTTAATTTCCACAGGTAGTATAAATATATTATAAAATGCACCCACAACAATGAACGTAATCGTCGCGAATGAAGTAAACTTGCATCTCGCTGCCCGCGCCGCGCATCGTATGATCGTACCTACAACCAAACTACAACCCATTCGTTGAGGCCCGAAAGCGCGCCAATTTGTCTCCCTTCCCTTCCTCTTCCCTTTGAACATATTTTCATTAAAATTATAAACTGATGTATTAAATTGGTAACGAATACATTATTTTAATAACTGAACGAAATAAAATGTAACTAATGTATTGGTGACAAAATAACAAATAAAAAGGAGTCGCAGTCAGGGATCGATTAATCGATTTATTTGGTGACAGATCTACCATTCTGAGCACCAAGCTATTATTTAAGTAATAAAACTATTATTATAAGAACGAAGTTTATATTCATGTAATGCACTACAATTTTGTTGGTAAACCATCTCATATTTTACACATTATATTAACAATAATTTGGTAATTCATACCTGGGAACACTCTTTGTTTATCTAAGAACGAAAATATTTCGTGGCGATAGATCTATTTATTAGGTGATACAACTTGATGACAAATATAAATTTTGGTGACAAAAAATATAGTTCCCATTTGAAATTGATTTCTAAATATTTTTACTAAAGAATGAATAATGTTTTCGGGATTCAAACACTTGATCTCGAGCTAGGTAGACGCAAACACTGCAAAGGAGGCATTTAGCAATTAAACATACAGACCAATAATCCTAAGGGCGCCTTCAAATTTGCCGCTAAGTGTCGCGCGGAGGCAGCGCGACTGCAGCGCTGCGGTCGCGCTGGTTTGTAAATTCATAGAGATAAAAAACGCGCGACTGCAGCGCTACGCCCGCGCTGCGTCCCCGCATTCGTTCATCGATCGACTAGTGTTGTTTAGAATACTTTTTCTTTTTAATAGTAACACTAAGAGCAGTGTATTTTCGTCTGAGTCCATCGTAAAACTAAAACACAACACAACCATTCTCAAACCTAGCGACGGCAGCGCGACCGCAGCGCTGCAGTCGCGCTGCCTCCGCGCGACACTTAGCGGCAAATTTGAAGGCGCCCTAACAGCCACGTTCATGCACATATTTAAATTTTCCTTGTGAGGGGATAACTTAGCGGCGTGGTAACCAGAGTATATACACTATCATACACTACTCCATCCGATTTTTAAACAAATTAATTATTAATAATTAACAACAATCTGTTGTACTGTAATTTTGCTGTTATTTTTATGTACTTTCTTTAAATTACAAACATCCACATAAAGATATTTCCCCATTTTTCTCCTAAAATTATACGTACATTTGTCGCAAAGTATATATGGATTAGGTGCAATCTTTGAAGCCGTAATAAAGCGACCGACTCTCTCAAATATTTTTTCCTCATACTTCTTCTAATGAGCCTTCTTTCTTCAATACTTATCTAAAGGTTTTTGCTCTCGAGTCGTGCTGCCCACGTTACTCTTTCATAGTAATAAGAGAGTAATTCTAAGATTACATTATGTAGTATTATCCGTCTGTACACCAGAGTAAGATAAAGTAGAACTTAGTTTATTATTTCACAGAATCTGACTTTAAAATGACATTAGATTAAATTATTCTGTAGGTATATTGTTATGCTTATTCTATAAAACCGCATATGAAATACGAAGTATATAAAATCTTACAATGGAAGCGTCTAATCAGCTCCATTACGGTCATAAAGGAACCTCGGCAAACGACGAAACCTGGCCAGACATTTGCCAGAAACTTTGCTTTTCTTCTGAGGTAGGAAAAGGCAATGCACTATAATTCATGTCTGTGTTTGGGCTCGATAGAGCAAACGTAAGATACCCTATAGAGTGCTCACTCATGCCCACTTTTCGAAAACAAAATGGTTTGGCAGTAATCCGGAAAAAGTACCAGTTTTCTATAGATTTAACCTGAACTACTTAATAAATAAATCGTTGATATAATATTGTTCTTTTGATGAAATGGTTTTATTATTGCAATGTTGCCTTATTTGTATCTCCTCTATTTAGTGTAGCATTGTAACAGAATCTACAGTATAATTGTCTATCAAGATCGAAACTTTTTAAAGGTTAAGTTTAAGGGAAAAGGTTCTTGTTATCTTGGTACATGGCTTGATATTATATTGATGCCAATCCTAATATACAAGTCATAGTCAAAGTCATACAAGAGATAATAACGGGTAACTGTTTCAGCTAGGTATCGTAATATTTTTTTTTTTTTTTATTTTTTTTTTTTTTTTTTTTTTTTATTTTTTTTTTTTTTTTTATTTACTTCGGAACACCAACAGCATAATTTACAATCAGTTAATACATAAATATACTTATACACAGCTATTAACAGGTATTCGCAAATATAAACTTAACATAAAACCTTTGCAAGACCATTATGAGCCTTTGAAGTTTCAATCAACTAGCCCATTGCAGTCCACTGCTGGACATAGGTCTCTCCCATCACACGCCAGTCCTGCGCCTTTTTTAGTTTCACTTGCAAGTAATTACGGTTTTTTTTTATAACATGTTTTTATCAGATACATACAATCTAATGGACAACTGTTAAATGCATAAATCTTGTTTCAATACTGCAAATTTATTGCGTAAGGTATTTGCCGAGTCTGTTTTATTTAATAAATTATTATGCAACGTCAATTACTTTATATTTTGTAGCTATGTAACCGAGAACTGGAGTTTAAAACGAAAACGGACTTTAGAGAACTTCACAAAGGTTTAAAAGTGTTAATTGCATTAATTTTTCCGCTTCTTTAATTATTATTAAACTAACTGTGCTGTAATATTAACAAAATATTACTACGTTTTCACATAAGATTAACCACACTTATAATAACATAGTTCAAAAATGAAGCAATTAAAACTCTATACTGTACCAAAAAGGTTGACAGCTTTTAACCGTTCGTAACTCCTTCGCAGGTTGGCGGACCACCCACCCACATTAAAGGTACGACGAAAGCCCAAGAAGCCGAACAATAAAAAAGGAAACGCCCCGCAACGTGCGTGACCACAGGCTCAATGCAAATTATACTTCCATCCATTTCATACAATAAAACCAAATGAGGCCTTTTAACGCAACATGAGAAATCGATAAAAAATACACGTCCAAGCTTTAGCTTGTACCGTATTTTTAACTTCTACTGAATGTAAACGTTTTGTGATAAATACTCATAAAGGAATTTGTTCAAATATAATATGGTCGTGCATTTGACAGGTTTGTATTACAAAATATTTCGATTAGAGGTGACGTGACTAGTTTGTTAAATTATTTAATGTTTACTTTGACCAAATTACAAATGTATTCAAATAAATCGCTTTCTGAAATCAAATTTTATTACAAAATAACTAACATTAATGTGATTGACGAAAATTAGATGGAATTAAAAGTAACCTGTAATGAAATAAAGGATTTAAGATTGCACATTTTATACACGTAGATGTTTGTTTGTTGCGCGGTGCAAAAAGCAAGTAAGAATGGTTAAAGGTCGATAGATAAGAGCCACTGAATTGCACAAAGTGAAACACTACATTTAGGGAAAATTAAAATTTAGGTGAACCCTGTTGTTTGGGGTATGTGAAAGTAATGTTTTGGTGTGTTTCATTTATAATGTTGGGTAAAATATCAATTCCTTGAGATAGTGTCTAGTACTATATGACTGGATTTTTAAAAGAACTAGTACATACAAAAGACATGGATGCTCAAGACAATCACTTGTGGATAATTCAAATAATGGTTTTAATTCGCAATCTTTTCTACGGTGGTCGATTAACGCAATCCTTACACAGGCCCTACGAGGTGGGTTGCAGTTGTAATATATTTTTATAACTGATTCAGTTATTACCATGCACAATATTTTTTATCCTAAAAAATAACCTTACAATTATAACCTTATGAGCTTGATTCCTATGATAATTGAAAAAATTACAAACCTTTTCAGCAAACCTTTACGTAAATACATTCTCACGAAATAGGTTCTTGTCGAGTCCTACAGTAACGGACCGAAAATACATCCATGGTAATAAAGGAGGTCCCTCGAGTCTACCCTGACCACGGGCCGATCATAACCCAATTACAAGTCAACCGCATTTTTATTCTGCCATTACACCTTACTGGAACAAAACCGATGAATTTATTTTATTTTTATACTTCACGACCTGTATTTATGGTGGATATAACAAATACAGTTCTATTGGGGTTCGTAATGCTCATAGACCCCTTTTTTGTTATCGTATGTTAGTATTTACTTTTCCTTGAAGTTTATTTAACTACACATATTTTGTTGAAAGAATGTAAGACGTATTGATAAATAAATATGTATAAACATTTAGGTATATTATGTTAGTCGAAATGTAACTTTTTATAATATTATTTTAAAAATTAAAAAGATCCTTCCCAATTTTTTATTATGTACTGCAATGTTTAATAATACGACCGTAGAATTGTATTAACTATTAACAAGAAGTAAAACAAAAGCTTTGCCTTTAACAAAACCATACATAATACTTCATATTAAGGTACAAAAATGAAGTAACTTAATCCACGAAGATAGAAAGCAGTGAAATTTTTGGACTCAACTTGTAGGTAAGCTTAATCTTTATAATACAGTAACTAAAAAAAACATAACAGACACCTAATACTTTGTTAGAAGCACTCTATTATAATGATTACAAACATTAAGCAACAGTAATGTTTACAGCTGTGATTATTAAGAATAATGAAACCTCTTTTGTTTAACAGAAACTGTAAATAGAGTTTATAAATTTTCCAAGCGCGAAGTTATTTTACGCCGTTCGTCGCTGTCCTGTAGAGAGACAAGACGTGAAGCAAAATAGCATTATGCTGTAAAACACCTTCGTAATTGTAATTACCTAGTGTGAAGATAATTGCTTTCCCTCGTTGCCTTAAAAGCTCTACTTTGGAGAGTCTTATAGTCCCAAAACTATGTACAAGCTTTGCAAACTTGTGTCTTTCTTAGTAAATGTATTCAACCTACATTATACAAATGAATTTTATCTTCATTAAGTCTGGAGTGTTAAGGGTGTCGTCATTTTGAAGAATAAAACAAGACCTCTTATGTCGTATTACGATAGTAACTGTTAACAGTAACGATTAGCCGCTCTAGTGCTCTGTATATTGGTATTGTGTTTTAGTTAACAGTCAATCTATTAGTTGTTCCAATATGTATGGTATATAGGTACCTAAATAAATAATGTATTTTATGTGTAAAAAAAACCTTATAACTTTTAAACCTATGTAATGGATCAAGAAGTTGCTACTGTACGTATTGACTTTCAATTTAACTGCAAGGCTCAAGATGAAATAAACGGCACTAAACGGTTTACGTTTCATATTGACTTAGTAGTTTTAAAATAAAGTGTAAAGTAGATACTAGATGTGGCTGCCAAAATGAACTTTATGCTAGTATCCCTAAGATTAATTGTTATTTTATAGTGATATTATTTTTGTTAAACAAAGATCCCATGAAATTAGCGTAAACTTTCGTTTAATGAAATTCGGTTTCAGTCGCTTAGAATAAAAAACTCATTAGTAATAAAGAAACAGTCTTATTTTCTGCATGAAGCAGTACTTCGCTTGCAAGCCGTAACTTTACGTAGTATTCATGAGTAGGCACAGTTACCCCCGTAATAAAACCAAGATTATCAGTAAATAAGGTCTGCTCATAAATAAAGTTGATTCCCCCGCAAATCAGGCGAATGTTCGAAACATTCGGTGATCTAGCAAAAAGGAAGGGTACACACGACCGCCTTGGACTATTGTTGCATGATACGTGACATATTTGTTCGTTCGAGTGAACAATTTGAGTGTCGGACACGAAAATCGAGATCTGTATTCATATTTCACAAAATGTTATACATTTCAAGATGTCGAAAAAAGTTTCGTCAATTGTATCTCTCAGTAGACTTGGTATTAACATTACCCTTTGTTATTTCTACTGGTCAGGCTTTCGTGTTGAGTAAGCTTGGGATTGGCGGTAGCTACACGCGATCGTGTGCGCGTAACTTAAGGTATGTATCCATACAAATCATGATTATATGTAGTTTAGGTTAGTATTACACGTGCTTCGACCCGACTTCGAGTAATTCTTGAAGGAAATCGAGTACAATATGTGATCAAGTTTTTGACGTTGCAATCTATCGTTAATTTCCCCCGAGGTTCACCTGCCGCTACAATAAAGAAACTATTTTATTGTTACCCATATTGTACTCCACTTCTAAAGTATTTCGATACGTTATTTTGACAATATTATGAAAGGCTCTATTGTCGAGCAGAGATTGTTAGTGAGCCATTTTGCGATCAATATTACTATTTAGTTATATCACTGAGAGCTTCCACAAAATGTTCAAGTAAATCATCTACGTTGTCGTTTTTATTGTACTGGATTTATTTTATTTGTGTCGAATCAGCTTTCGTTTTAATCTGCTTTACCCTTTTACACACAAAACATTTATTATAAATCTTCATCAATATCTTCTGTTTCTTAAAGATAAATAAATGTCACTAGTTCTAGAGGGTTTTATAAGTCTTTGTCTTGTGTGTAAATGTACTGACTTACCTTGTTTTTTCAGACAAACACAGTATTAGCTATTCCATTATGTCATCTAAGCAGTAGAAAAGCGTAAAGTTACCATAAAAAATGCAAATCCAAATCTTTTTGTGCATAAACATGATTGTTTGCATGCATTGGTCTGGGTGTTTTCTATGTATAATAATTAAGCATGTATTTACAAAAAAATTATTTATGTATGTATATCCGTTGTCTAGTACCCATAGTACCTATAAGCTCTGCTTAGTTCGGGACTAGATGGCGTTGTGTGAAAGTGTGAGGAATATAAGAAAAGCTACTTGTTTGATTCATTATCCGCTACCATTTAAAAATAAATCCATCATGACCCTTAAATCATTACCGTTAAAGTAATTATTTAGTCTATAACTCAAACTTTACCACGGTTTTCAGTGATATAACTTGCGCAATTAATAAACATTCAGAAAAGTAAAAAGGTTTGATAGCTTGCGTCATATAGGAACATACACTATTCTGACGCTAAACATTATAGGTACGTATGCAGCTGTGAATATGCATAATGTCTTCCAAATTAATGTAATTACCTATTGTCAATTATTAGTTAATCTGATCTGTAACAGTATAAATTAGTAATAAGTTAATTGTAAATATATGTATCAAAATGTAAAAAAAATATTCTTTCTGTTTCTCACGTTTACTTTGAGTTTATTGACTACTAGCTGACCCGTGCCCACTTCGTTAGGCCGCAAAAAAGGGGCACTTTTTTAAACATATTTCATTACGGCTCCTCTCCTGTTAGTCATAGCGTGATACTATATAGCCAATGACACTCCTTGATAAATGGAATATTCAACACAGAAAGAATTTTTAAAATCGGTTTAAAAGATCCAGAGATTACAACGTCACAAACATACAAACTTTACCTCTTTATAAAATTAGTATAGAAGTATAGATTAAAATCATCGAATGATGCACTCCTGGTAATAACTCCACTTAAATAAAATGTTTAGGAATGTATCCAATAAAAATATTGAGTCAAGAGGTTGGTGATTGTTTTATTACTATCGATTTTTTTGAAACTTATAACACGTCAAATTATAACGTAGACAAACAAACGTTTATTTCTATAACAATTTGTTTGTTACCAACTTGTTATCTTTAATTATTGTGAATAACAGAAATTAAATAAGTAAAATAATAAAACTTCAATCAAATTATGTCAAAGGTCATGTAAGAGTTGTACAAGTCAAATAAACTATTGAAAAAATAAGTTTTGTTTATTGATTACAAGTGTGTACTACACACGTATTATTATTTTAATCGAACTGCATAGTGGGTGTCCTTCGTATTATTAGAGCTCACAAAAGCTACGAGTGTGCCACTACCCAGATTTTCCATCGATTCTTCGTTAAGAGCAAGAGCCCTGTTATAGCTTTTGTTACAATAGGTTCTTTAGTGAATACTTTATTCAACATAAGATATTAATTTACGTTGTACCTAATGGTTTCTCAGATTAGAGCCTTTAACCAAACTTTTTTTTTATGCAAACTATGTCGGCGCTCGTTTTACAAGAGGCCTTTGTCTAGAAGCGGAATGCTATAGGTTTTTAACTGTAAGTAGATTACAAATTCGCTGTATCAGGGATCATGATGACACCATTTCCAAGTCTAGCATACCTATGCTTGAAAAGTACAAGATAATTATTTTCTGCCGACAAATTGTACCATAATACTTTAATTTTTAAACATAGTTTTTCTGTTTACCAATACCTATTTCTGTAATGTTAACCTTATCTCCAATTGTGTAATTACTGAACCAATATAATAATAGTTAGTATTAAAGTTGCAAATCATAAAATAGTAAAATTGTAGTTTAAAAATATTCCAACATTCAGAATATATCAACATTACCATAATATACAGTTCGTAAAGTTGTACATTATTATACCTTTGATATTCATTCAGGTCGTTATCTGAGGTATCGTATGAAATAAACATTAGCCGCTGGGCACTCACTACTGAAGAGAAAACTTCCAAAAAAGTCCTTATTGCGTGCGTACGATTTACCCTACCCTAATGGGCTCGCGCGATTTTGCTGACAAATAAATATGTACCGCCTTTCCGGCCAAGTGTAGATGTATGGCCCTTAAAAGTTGGGTGATTTTAGCATAAAGTAAGTAAGATCTAAGTCTTGTATCAGAATTATAGTGTTATTTAGGAACCTATGAATTAAGCTTCTTTTTAAACAATGTTATAATATAAGTGTTAATAGTAGTTGCTTACGGTTAACAATTTCTTTTTATGATACCCGTATTAGCATGCCATTATGCCTGAGCATGATTTTTCAATAATACAGTGTATTATTTTTTAAGGTATCTTATCTATCGACAAAAAGAAAATTTACATATTTCTCTACAAAAAGAAACAAGGAAAACTTAGCACTAACCGCAAATGTACCAATCCGTCTGGCCAGCTTGGTATTAATAGCTAAATTTTCCTATGACGCCGAAGCAACCCCGTCTCAGCAAATAATAGGCCCGATATAAATAGGTTTTTATGATGGAATGAAAGCTGTATTTATTTTATTAAAAGATAAAGTCGTCGCTAATTATAAGTACCAATACTACCAATTTCCTAAACGTAAGTTATTTTCTTATCATTATATTCAAATTGATTTCAATTTTCCAGCATTTACGATTAAAGTCAACGAATAGCACTCAACAGTCCCACGGAAGTTCCAAAACCCTGTAACGCTGTTATTAAAGCCCCAACGGAGTGGTTCAGTGGCATGCAACACGATAAAGCACCGGTTAACATAAAAGGAACAGGAATTTTCTTGAGTAATAAAAAGAAACGCCCAAAGCTGTGCGTGACCACTGGAGCTCATGGAAAATCATATTTTATTTTTGTTTCACAAACTTAAACACGGCAGCTTACGTTTCAAATCACTTGATTTTTTGATTCAAAAGAATGGTTATCTTTTCGTCAAAAAGATAAAGGTTCAGTTACTCAAAAGATATTCGATAGGTACAAAGAAAATAAGAAATAACTTTGTTTTTCATTGAAATAATTTTCTGCTTTGAATAATTTTTCTAATAATACAAAAGATGAACAGTTAAGATTTTCTTTACAAAGTTATTCAGTCGCTTTTAGATTAAGATAACATATCCACCATAACTTTGAATTATGTTCATGGATTTTTACAATTGGTAAAACAATAATGTAGAAGAACATTGGCGTGTTTAAGAAAATAACACAATAGCAATTGAGAACGAGACTTACTTATTAATTAAAGTTCTGTTAGTACTCATCATAACAGCCCATTATGTCCTACTGCAAGGACGGACCTCCTCCCGGGACGGAGGGATACTTGGCCTACTAATACCACGCTGACGGATTGGTATAGGGTTTAATTTCAAGTTTTCCTTCTTTTTATTTCTTAAAGATAATATTCATGGATAGTCCCATAGTCGGTTTTTACGACACGCATGGGATGAGATGGAGATGGTGACATATTCTTACTCCGTCACCACAAGGACAGTCTATTAGTACTACTAATTAATAATATAGAATCATTGGAAGTTAGTATTTCCATTTACTTAGTAATAACGGTCATAGAATGCGATCCAATTAGCACTTGGTCAACGCTTACATGTTTCATAATTATAATGTGTACAAATGGCGTACATTAGTCAAGCTAGGGTTAATGTCACGGCTTAATTAACTTAAGTGCAATATTTCATAATCTATACTATAATTATGTTTGGCTAAACAATACAACTCAATTATCTGTTCATATTAACATTACATCTCAACCTAAACAGGTTGCAAATTGAAACTTACTTCTCTTTAATAAGAAGCAGCTTTCTTTTCTGTGGTTTTTAAGCCGCGTAACCAAAAGGCAAGTGAGATAAGGAAAAATGATTTAGAACCGTATAGCAAGGACTAACCATAACTTCTAAAGGTTTTTTTCTGCGTTCAATTTCTTGCCCTAGAGGGATATCTCTTTGTACAGTGTATAATATACCTAGATGTCTTATGTGCAGTAAAAGCCTTTCGTCACCTTTATCAGGTCAACCATCCTTAATTTGCCCACTTTGCATCTTATTAGCTCGTCATTCTAGTACGTTTCAGCCACATCGGGTGGTAATCCTGCATATTGTGTGCTTTAATTAGGATACCCATGTTGGTAATACGTATCAACCCTTCTCTTATTATTTAGTTTTTCATTTTTTGCAATATAATACCAATAAGTAAAATTTCCGTGTGGTGACGGAGTAAGAATACAATATGTCACCACCCCATCTCAGCCCATAGGTGTCGTAAAAACCGACTAATTGACTATCTATGAATATTATCTTTACGAAATAAAAAAAAGGAAAACTTGAAATAAAACCCTGTACCAATCCGTCTGGCTAGCGTGGTATTAGTAGGCCAAGTATCCTATCGTCACGGGATGAGGCCCGTCCCTGCAGTGGGACATTAATGGACTGTTATGATGAAGTAAAATGTAAATAACTTCGCTTCCACAAAAAAAAACATTATCCAAAAAACAAACTATAAAATACAAAGTATCATATTTTTGACATATAATATTTATTCTAAAAGCTTACGTTAACATTCAAGTCACACAGTTAGAAGTTTGACGAAAAACCGCTTATATTACCGCTTACATCGGATCACTTCCTTGTGTGTTTTTTATAAGAATATTGTACAAATATTACATATATTGAAGAATATTTTAACAAAACCTTAGTACTTACCTAGTCAATAGCCACACTAAAGCTCCAATCGCGTAGAGTTCGGGTCAATCGTATTTTAATACAGTTAACGGCCTACAAAACTGTGCGTCACTACAGTATTCAGACCCGCCTTCAATCTGTATCCATCGGACCTTAATTTCCCACGGGCACTTCGTGACCGCAAACAAAGCCCCTAAGTCGTACTATTGATCATAAATTTATCGGTAATAGTTTTGTAAAACTATACTACCAACTACCGAACTGTCTTAGAAGTTTCATTAAGAATTTCAACTAAGATGGCTGACATTTCATGCAGCTTATGGGATTCATCGCGTTAAGCCATATGTTGAAAGGAGTTTGGAAAGTACTCTTGTACGCTCGGAGCTGGTGTAACACGGGAAAAGTTAGTGGTGTATATTTCCGGACTTGAACCGCCATACCATAGCTAGTTCAGAAGTAATCAGCGGGATAGGTTGCAAAACATTTTGAAACTTTCTTTAAACTCTATCGAAACTAGTTTGTTCCAAAATTTTATTAAACATAACAATCGATAAGTTCTCGTGTACAATGTAATCCACTGTTTACTATACTGTTACCTGTACTAGTATATAGTCAGACATGCTAGGGAAACGTAGGCTACGCATATAACTGAAGAACAAACGACTCTCAGAATCACACATACTCTCACGTCTGATTGCCTATGTAAACTTTATTCAATTCATTTTAATTAATCTGTTGACAAATATATATTTTTAACATGTTACAGAAATACTATTAATAATAAAGCAAATCGAAATAAAGTAAATACAATAATTAATTTGAAAACCATTCCGGAATTTACAATCAGTAACATGGCTTTGTCGCTGACAGTCAACGATTTCCGCTTGACATAGTTACAAATTAATTTAATAATAATACACTAAATATAATTTATTGCGAAGTCAAAAGATTCGGTATCAACATAAACAAAGCTAACCGGCAAGTACAAGGAGGGTCCAGTGACGGAAAACAGATTTCTGACTCAATGAATCGAGAACGTTTACACTGAAAGTTTCTGGTAGAATCACGGCAAGATCACCCAACTGTGAAAGGAGAAGTTATTGTATTAGTTGCGTCTTATCCTAACTGAATTTATTTAGGGAAGGCTTCTATGTTCAATACTCACTGAGATTTCCGAACGTGAATAAGTGGAGATATTTTTAATTTGTTTTGTTTTTCTTGTTTTACTATCGTTTTTTTTTACGTTGTTTAGTTTAAACTAGAACTCTTACTAAAAGTTTCTTCTTAGACAACAAATAGTTTCTCCTGTTTTATGGTGGTGATTGTTTAAGCCTTTTTTGATATTATCCTTGAAGTCTCTCTCCAAGGGTTCATGCTAAGATTAATAGGCTACTCTAGGGAGAGCTTAGGAGTCTACGCGCCACTCTCTTATAGAAGCAAGTCAAAAAGATGGCCTGGTTGTTCACTCGCTATGTCTTAGAAATACTTTCCTCTGATCTAAGCGTAGACATCGCAGTGGTATTAAAGCGATTAGCGAAAAATACTATAGACAGACTTTCGAGTATGCTATTCTATACTGAAAAGAATAAACACGTAAAACGTGTTATTGCAAATACCTAAATAAGAAAGTCGTTATTGAATTAATAAAACTAAGTATAACTTCTAATTGTATTTTCATCATAGCACTTTTTACAAAATACGTAAAATACTTCAAAGAAATTATTTTCTTTATGTACCTACAAAATTATACGAACAAAGACGTATCATCTCTTAGAACATAAATTAATAAGTGAAAATTATTGCCAAGCCAGTTTTTCCTTGTTTATTTTTCCTTCTTAACGGATGAGATGTACAAATGGGTATTACTCTTAAATCTTTCAAGCGATTGAGATTTTAATGCTTTTACAAAGAAAATTGTTACTTATGGATTGTAATATTGTGGTTTATAATTGTAAATTGAAAAATTTAAATAAAAAAAAATTATCTACAAAAAATACACATAACTGGTTGATTCCTATATTACAAACATTTCTGTTACAAGAGAACAATAGGACTAATGAAGACATGTAACTATATGTTTATAATCATTACCAATTACCGGGAATCCATCCTACCACTTCTACGTAGCTGTCACATACTATAACTGTACTATAATGCTATCAAGTTACATAAGATTAAATGAGCGTTAATTTACTTAGTACCTATTACTGTTGACATTACAACTAAGATGTCGGATAACGCTAACGGTACACTATAGACTTATAGCTAACTATGAAAATTTAAAAATGTAAACATGAATTCTGTGAAAAATTATAAATAAAGAATAATTCCACTTGCAGGTAACCATAAACGCAACAGGTAAGTATTGCAGAGGTTTTAAAGGTATCGCTCAAAAGACAAGGATTACTCATAAACGTTACTATTTTTAACTTTTAGAACAAATACTATTTTAGATACTCTAACTCAATCAAAAGGTTTTGTAGATCAGGGAACGAGAAACAATATTGCTGTTATTGTGTGTCAAACTCATTAATATACTTTCTTTCAAAAATGTACTGTATTACAAGGGAATAAGATACACAGCTGTCTATGTTGATCTGTTGCTGTGTGTTCAGTTCACTATGTTGATAATGTGCTTAGAATTAGATAAATACACATATTGAGCAAAGTAAATAATACTAATTGATCTACGCAATTATGTCATCAAGCATTCAAGTATTTAATTATGTATGTGTAGCTATGTAAAGTAACGTAGCACTCTGTAAACCGCTTATTTCGGAAAAAATAATAATATGTAAAATATGTCACCAGTTTAGATTTAGGCTATATCAACACTAAAAGTAGTATTAAAGACGTTTTCTTTGAAATACAAGTTAAAACATTGTTTAATCTGTTTTACACATCGGCCAGAATGACCTGTGCTAAAGTCAAGATAGTAGATTTATTGTATGGTATATAGTTTAGAACCAATTATTTAGCAATTACAGCTTAATGAATTAAAAAAAAAAAACTGATACTGCAATTTTGTAATATTTCATAACGTTAAATAAATTTACAATTTAATGACAACGTTATGTTTTATTGTGATTTTAACACTCGACGATATTGTCTCTTTGATCTAAAACTATACAAAGTTTTCCTATAAATAGTGCCTAATAATAACGTTTCAGTAAACTGTACTTACTTGTTAGTCGACTTCGTTTTATGCCCGATTTACACATCGACAAGTACAGTAGCGAGTTAAGTAGTAAGTTGCTGATTAAGTTGATTTAAATAGATCTCCATCCTATTTTTTGGCAAGTTACTGATACTAAATAATCTATCCACAATATCTAAATACGTTCCATTTATCAATCCATTGTTTCAGACCCATATTATTTGTCAGGAATTCTTAATTCAAGTAATTGACAATCTTTTTTAAAAACAAAAACCGTTCTGAATTCTGATGTTGGCGACCCAAAAAAATTTTATCTGCGTATAGATTTAAAATTGGATACGGGTACAAAAGGTTACTTCACAAGATAAATGGATTAAAGGGTTGCCTAGCTATATGTCCTGCCACGATTGTATTAATCAAAATAGCCGAGACCGGTCAGTGGTAATGTACGAAATGTGTTAACTGTCAACCATCGCACACAGCCAAGTCCAAATTTTCCTAAGTTAATTAAAAAAGTATGAGTTTTATTTTCGTTGCGACAAATGGATCGGCTAATTTTATCTAGATGTACCAAGGACAATGAGTGTTATGTTAAAACAATGTTGATATTATATAAAAAAGAGTTTTAATAACTTTTTTTAATGTAGCCAAGTAGCTTAGTCGTTTTAAGTACCATAAATATATTTCAAGTTTGCTTTGTTGTCTTTTTTGTATACTTTAGAAAAACTGTAGACGCTTTTGACATTTTTTAAAAGTATACTTTAAAAATTGTAGTTGCATCTACATTTTTTTGCGTCTAAATTTAATTATTTACGTTATTATCTCAGCTGCTATAAATCACAAAACGGAACCACACTGAGTTCAGAAGGTTGTTAAAAATAATAAAGACTTTTGAAATATCCCGACACGAGCCTTAGAACAAAAAGGACTGTAAATAATTTCAAGAATATAAAATTTAGGATCGGAAAACTCAAATTAAATTATACGGATAGATTTTTTTTATGCTTCAAAGAAAGACTATTAAGTAAAGTAAAAAAAAATGTGCTAAAATGGTCATAATTAGGTACATTAATTATTATGGTCATTTCTATATCTCTGTCATAATATTCTCTCAATATTACGATAAATACTTGTATAAAAGTAAGTCTAGTAACAATTACTGATCTGCCCATTAGTAGTATTCGAGACTTGCCTAAATTCGAATTCTACCTAATGGTTTAATTTAAGGGAATATTATTATGTACTTTGGAAGTCACCACACTATATCTATATTACAAAATAGGTTGCAGTAGCACATACATTTTCTTATATTTTAAATATATAAACTTAACCAACAATTACTTAAAAATAACCCTTCACAAAAATGCGTTAACGTTGAAATGAATCGAAATATTTCAATAATATAAAGTTACATTCAGTTTTATTCACTATAAAATTCGTTATTTAAATATTTTGTCAACGAGTAAATTTTATTACGTTATATTGTTCTATGAAATATTTCAGCTATAACTCTATCGAAGTACCGACATACTGTTGATGATGTAATTTGATGATGCAAATTAACGCCACCATTTACCCTTTACCTCATGTTGTGCGTCAAATAAGTGAGCTATAAATCTAAATTTGTGAGAAAAATTAAAAGTTCTCGCTCGCACAAGTTCAGTATTTATGAAACGGCTTGTGGCAGTTACTACTTTACGAGGTCATTATGGAAACCATTAAATATATGATTACAGGGGGTCCTGTTTTGGGCAGGGCATTTGTATAAGCACATCAACTTTCAGTAAACGACCTATGCTCAAAGTATTTTAATTCATTACGACCGCCTCCGTGAACTTTAAACCACGCCGTTGAATTTTATTGCTTCATAAAGTTTGGTTCGGTGGGTGTTTTATTGCAACAAGCTTATTGTTAACCTGTTCCGATGAATCAAACTGATATGCTACATGTTTTTCGGAGCACGTCTATTAGTTACGACGGTGTAACGTGGGACTTAATCTATCTTAAGTTCTGTTTGAACCTATAGCATCCACGGTTTTTCACTAACCGCATATTAATGTATACTCGGTTTTTTTGTATGTCTGTATTGTGTGTCAGTTGCGATTAGGCTCTAAAAAGAAAACCTGTATAGATTCAAGTTTACCATAGCTAAGTTTATCGTTTTGCAAATTCTTTGAGAACCTTATTTATTATAAAACCGCTTAAGCATTTACATAATAAAATACAACATTTGCAGTCAGTGACTTTAGCGTTCTCTCTAAATAATTCCACATTTTACACACCTAACTTAACACCGTTAATAAAATTATTAACTAAACGAAGTCGTTTGTCTGCCTGAAGACCGTGTACAAACACAGCATTGCGTCATTTATATTAAATTGAAGTTGTTAAATGAAAGACAAAGTTTAGAACACCCTTTGAACCCAAGGTGTACGGAAGGAGGCAGCGGTATGGTACACTTAGTTAATTATGCAATGTTTTTATTCAATTAGTCGTGTGGTCTACCCTAATTACGCCCCATAGGGAGTACTGTGAAACAGACACAAGCCAAGCTTGGCGCAAATGGAGCAATAAAAATGGGAAAAAAACAAACAGAAAAAAGAACATTCTCGTCTCTTTGAGAACAATACACAGTGTACAATGTGTTATGCCCGTAGGTACTGCCATTTGTCTTTCTGTCTAATCTTTCATGATGACGACGTTGTTTTACGATTTGTGTTTCCATTTTTACAATAACTGTGTAAGAGAGGCTGTTCTATTGCATATTTCTATGTCTGCATTAATAAGCTGATGGCTTTCATTTCTGGTCCGTTAAGCCTTGCAATATTCTTCTTGAGTAATATATTAATATAGCTGTCATTTTACATCCACTAGACCAATGCACGTTGAATAAAAATAAACTCTTATAATAATAACGAGTAATTACGGAACTCAGAGTTCCACATTTTGTTGTTCGTAATTGGAAACAATATACAATATTTATGTAACGATGAAGTTTTCAGATAAAAATATCTCCCGTATCCACAAATATCATCATAGGTTAAACGACTGCGTCGAACTGTTAACGTTATCGTACGATACAGTTTTAGAAGCAAAACACCTATTTGTTTAAGAATAGGTAGGTAGTTCAGTAATTCAATTTAGAAAAAATAGAGAGCAGGCTCATCAAAAATACTGGCAACTTCATAAAGCTAATAAGGGAACCAAATAATATTGCTAGCCGTAAAGATTTAATTAAAACAAAATTGGGTAGGCTAAATTTTGTACTTATTAGAATTTGGCGAAGGTTAATAACGTTGTTAAAAAATAGTAATAATTACGTCATCATCATTATTATATCAGCCAATCGACGTCCACTGCTGGACATAGACCTCCTCCAAGTTTTGCCACCTTGCGCGGTCCTGTAATAATTACGTAATTGAAACTTATTCTATATTGCCATAGTCATTTTCGGCGATAAGTTTAAATTGTGAATATACACAAAAAAAATTAACCAAAAAAAATTATTAACCAATTCCAGATATAAGTGAACAGACAATTTTTTCCTGCATTCTGCGCTTAATCGGGGAATATCGTATTAGACCAGTACCTCCCGATTTTCAATTTTTTAGTTGATTTGCTGACATTGAAAGGCACTCATACAGGAAAAGGCCTTATTCGCACTGTTAAAATATCAAAATAGTAGTACTCGTACTTTATAATACTCGTAGAATTTACGAAACAAAACGTATTGGACATAATTTCTCGTAACAGAGTTTTCGTATAAAAACAAATAACCTAGACTACTCATGACAGAAAAACTGCTAAACCTAGTGTCCACGCGAGACCAGTTATATTAAACATAAGTATAACACTGAACATCAGACAGTAATATACCATGTGTTACGACCGACAACACGACAAGGATCGTTGAAACGCGGTCAATCGCTTATTTTTATATTACGGATACATATTAGTATTATACTTACTACAGTTACATTAAAAGTAGTTCTTTGAATGTACAGATTGCACAACATTGATGACAGACTACTGCTGGTTGTTTTACAAATTCCTGTAACCTTTCATTCCATTTCTGATGTAATTGGTAATTTACAATAGTTATCATTACTATAATTCTTTTAGCAGGCGATAAATGGGCGCCTAAAGTAGAGTTTGTTTTTAAAAACTATTAGTTTAAATCCTATTAATCAAAAATTGAATGAATCGGTTTATGACTATTCCTTAAAGTTTGGCTAGTATGCGTAAAATGATGGTAAATTATCATCATTAGAAGGCTTAAAATATTTCGTCCCATGAAAAAATATACATTCCGTCTTTTAAGCAAGAATTGTACATAACGTAACATGTATATTGTATAAATAAATAAATAACTGTATCACAGAACTATTAAACATTCCAACATTGTATAATAAAACAGTACAAACATCTTAAACTAAATCTGAACGAAGCTTCAAATTAAAATCTTTCTTCACAATTACATCGCAATGTTGGAAACTTAAAATGAATCATTTCACGGAGACAAAATATAGTTTGAAACTTACTTCAGACACTCGTGACGTCACATATTTAATTTGTAAAGCCTGTCACAGCGTTCTTCCCAGTACGTAGTTCATAATCTTGTTACGAGTACGTCTTTGTCTGTCTTATTGCGCTGGATTACCGCTGCATTGCGATGTTACTGCAAAATATACTAACTATATCTCTTATGTTTAGTCAAAAATGAGGTTTGTATGAATTTATTCTTGGAGAAAATATATGTGACTACAAAGATAAAACAAGGAGAGTATCGGTCTCTATGAAAAGTCGGGTCCGTAGGTTACACCCCCAGTGTGTTTTGCCCCCGTGGTGGAAGCCCCCGATTTCGTTTTAGTACTATAATATTTATTAGTTAAATATTTTTATCAAAAGTACAGTCAGATAGCAAAGTGTAACCTATTATAAAAAATGTCTAAGTCATGGTTCATTATTAAAATCAAAATCATAGAGCTCGAGAAACTCGTTTTCACTTCCTTTTTTAATTTTTACATAACAACTCTAACTTCATTTTTCATTAAGTTAGGTTGACACTCAGCATTATGACACTTTTGGATTTGTACATTGTCACTTTCCTCACTTAATTTTATAGAACCACTACACTTGCCATGTCTTTTATTTACGCATGTCCACACACTCGATTTATTATTTTTCCTATGAAGATTATAAGCAAATCCGACATGTAGTAACGTTCTTCCACCTAGTTTATTTGAAATTATTTTGTAATTGGTTTGTGCTAAACCCCGTGAAGGACCTGGACTTGCCATTTTGAGTTAACATGACCGACTAAACTTTCTTATCAGTAACATATTGCAACTATGTGGGAAAGGGATAGAAATAGTGCCCATCGCTATGTTTGCTATTTTCACTGTCCGTCACCCTGGACTCTATTGTTTTCAACCCTATCTTTCCCTTTCTTTGATTACCTATCTCTTTCTTTTAGAATTCGATCTGGCTATTGTGTAAAACCAGTTTGGCCGGGCACGGGCGCCTCGTTTAGACAAAGTACAAAGTAATCCATCTAAAGTAAATAATTGTAATATAGTAATAAAGTGAATATCCTTGTAGCATGTTTATAGTATCCAATATTGTGTTAGTTAGAATACTTATTTAGTAAGTTTGTCTACGTATTTGGTTCCGAAACACTTTTTTCATCGTCTGTATCTAGTAAAAAATATTTTTATTTCGGCGAAATCAACTATAATAACTTAATTTAAAATCGGGGGCTTCCACCACGGGGGCAAAACACACCGGGGGCGTAACCCACGGACCCGAAAAGTCTGTTACATTTGTAATATAATTATTTTATTAAGTACTTACTCATGTTGAACATGAATATTATTTGCTACCCTAAAAGTCATTGCATGCCAAAGAGGGCGATGACATAGCCCTGCCACAGTTTTTGGGTCCTACGGACGACGCATCTGTTGATTTGAATTGCATAATGCCTGTCTTTTCGCTGTTCTGGTCCATAATGTTTAGAAAAAGAACACCATAAACTTTTATCGTTAGACTGAATATCTCGACGACCTCGGTGGCGCGACGGTAGCGCAAGCGGCTGCCGTGCAAGAGGTTGTGGGTTCGATCCCCAAGCAGGACAAGAATTTGTGAGATCCACAAATTATTGTCCTGGTCTGGGTGTTCTTTGTGTCCGTTAATTGATGTTTGTAAAAGGTCCCCGCGACACAAGGCATGACCCTTAGTGCTCTTTAAAAAAAAAAAAAAAAGATATCTATCTTTTTGAAACTGAATTCTGCCCACTTCGGCCAAAGATTAGTTAAAGCTATTCAAAAGTTTCCCATGTTTTAACATGGGAAACTTTTGTTGTTTTTAGACAACTCGTAGGCGTCAAATGGAATATCATTATCATTTTGAGAATGGAAATCATTTTAAATTTAATAAAAAAAAAAAAAAAAAATTAAAAAAAAAAATTAAAAATTAAAATAAATAAAATTATATAGGTAAAGTGAATGCAATAAATAGATAAGTACTAAACATTTTAAGCGCTCAGTATGAATTGCAAAACCGTTATAGGTACATAACAACTAACATTACCGCACAACCATCCGTGTTTCATACAATTAAAAAAGAAAACACGGAACACAATGCTCTGACTGAAGATGTCAAGTATCACTCGTCGAGTAGATCGTGCTCTATCTCGTTTATAGTGACCGACGTTGCTACTGCCTGCATTCGAGTACCGCAAGTGCATTCAGTACTCGCTACTTCAAATCGACGAACCAATGCAAATAGACCAATTTGCTTATTAAAGGGATCCGAGATGTCGATAGAATGAGGACGTAGCTATATTCATTGAAAGGTAAGTAGAGTTTTGAAATCTTGGGATTGATTTTTTGCTTTCGTGTGGTTTAGCTTTGAACGATCAAATATTTGGTTTTATTTTATTGTTTTGCAGTGACGTGTTTTTAGCATTAAAATGAAAATAGACAATGAGGTAATATTGATGTGATGGGTAAAGATGTAAAGAACGTAGTCAAAAAATTGTTTTACGTTTAAAACTTATATAGTTTTAATATTCCTCACACATTTTTACAGAGGTCCGTGTGGTGACGGAGTAAGAATACAATATGTCACCACCCCATCTCATCCTATGGGTGTCGTAGAAACCGACTAAGGGACTAAATCTGTGAATGTTACTTTTTCATAGAAAGAAGGAAAACTTGAAATTAAACCCTATACCAATCCGTCTGGCGAGTGTGGTATTAGTAGGCCAAGTATCCCTCCGTCGCGGGAGGAGACCCGTCCCTGTAGTGGGACGGGTCTCCTACTACTCAATACTTCATTTAAAATAAAATACAATAGGTACTGCTTATTCACAAAAATGTTACATTTCTCTAAGTTCTAAGCCGTATATTTGACTTAGACGCGCTTTGAATGCATTTTCTTCTAAAGAACCGTCAATTATAGTCTCAAAGAGCAAACGAGTTTCATCTCGTTCCGTTCAAAGCACTACCACTTTTACAGTCTCTTTTATCTTTTATCCTCGATTTTGGTATCTCAGGAAATATTTCTTTCAGCTGATTATAATTCTATAGATGTTCGAGTTAGTGAAAATCTTCAACAGTCATCGTTACTAATGAAAATGACTACGATTCGTATTAAAGGTAAAGTGCAAACGCTACTAAATGAGGCGAAACGACGATGGCAAAGTAGCGATAATTCAACTGGAGCTCTCTCACTGACTCAACGAAATTCATTCTAAGGACGCGATCAGATTTAGGTCGTTGATATCAATAACTGTATAAATTCAACGCTTTGAATAGAACAGAACAGAGAGGCAGACTGCGATGTGTAAGACATTCATTCATTTTGTTAGTTCATGTCTAAGACATGAACTAACAAAATGAACTAATTCATTCTATTATAATTATTTGTGTTCGTCTGTAGTATCGTCAAACATTAACACTCTTTTTGAAATAATTTGTCTATCTCTCTGTGTTCTTTCTTCAATTAAATACAGCTTCCTCAAATAAAACATTGTACTAAGCTACTGTAAACTGGACAATCCCGCCCAGTAAATAGTACAAGCACACTTTAACGAATAGCTACAGAGAGTAATTAGATGTCCGTTGAGCTCAATATCTATGGGTTTTCTATCTCTACTTATTTTGGATGTTTGTATGATCTAAATATTATAATATCGTCACTAATAAGATTTTTAAGTTTTTTTTAAAGATTAGACAAATAAACGTCAGGTCTAAAAATATTGCAATACAACCTGTCAATCAATCAATCAATCTATTTCACCATTGTGCAACGTGCATCGGTAGGCTATGGATAGCCTACTAGCAGTAGTACTTCAACAAGCTGCTATGATGTACGGTTGGACTTATTTATACAACTATAAATGTATGATTCAATTACAAAATTAGCAAGGTATTATATAAACAAGTATTAGTTCATAAAACAGATAAATAGTTTAGTTAACGTAATGGTTGACTTGGTTACATTCGTCAGATATTATGTAAATTATGTCAGCTGTAGAGTAGGTAGCTTCTAAATATGTTAATAATCACACACTGACATATTCATCAGATATGAATTGGGATTAGGGTTATGCTTAATTAGACATACTGATAATAATATTGCTAACTTTTACGTACAGTACTTTATTTTAGTATTACTTCCTATTTCATAAAGGGCAATTTCAAGAATGCAAAAGTAATAAGTTGATTCTTTAATTTATTCAATCTTTTTGAAAAAAAAGGAAAGTTTAATAGGCTATGTTACTTCCATTTATTAGACGTGGCCTGACCCAGCATTGGGGCACTGATAGATTCTAAGTATCATCATACCAGCCCATTAATGTCCCACTGCAGGGAAGGCCGTAATGGAGGGATACCTGGCCTACTAATACTACGCTGGCCAGACGGATTGGTAAAGGGTTTAATTTCAAGTTTTCCTTTTTTTTATTTCGTAAAGATAATATTCACGGATAGTCCCTAAGTCGGTTTCTACGACACCTACGGGATGAGATGGGGTGGTAACATATAGTATTCTTACTCCGTCACCCCACGGTGATAATTATTCTAAGGATAAAAGTAGGTATCACATAGAACTTAATAACATCAATCTTTTTCGAACAAATGGTTATTTCTTTCATTCTAAATAATGTTAGAACTTGTAACAAGTTAGTTGTGGTAGCCGTAGGATCCAAATACTGTACGTTTGACCGTTTGCCAAGATCCTAATGGTCGTACTGTCGTCGTTTCGGTTAAAATACCAGTTGTAGCCCTGGATAAATTGCATTTTATTTATGTATCCATAACAATTTTTACTTTATTGACCTATTTAAAGTCGATATTATAAAAAATATGAGGAATAAGTCTTATTGCTCTGACGCTATTTATTTGTACTAAAAATTCTATTTTTTGCAGACATTGTGCTCTTTGAATTTATATGATGATAAAGATATTATTATCTTTCTGTAGTTAGCACAAGGACTTAAATGTGGATTGATCTGTTACAGTGGCAGTGGGTAGGGAAAATATCAGCAAAGAGGTTTTGGAACGGTTAGCGCACAAAAAGATGCAGAGTGGGCAGATTCTGCAGACATGCAGAGGAGTTATACCTTTCTAGTTATTTGAATAACAAGGTATATTATTATTACCAGAAGAAGAAGAAAAATAGTGTTACCTTATGTAAGTTAACAATGAATTTGGTATTAAAATTTGTATCATGTTATTAATACAAAATCATGAAAAAAAATGTTTCACGTGATTGTGGCTGTGGCTACCATGCACGAATTCGTAGGCTCAATTTCTCTCTTTACGAAATTCGGTATGTAAAGATTTTTTTTGGTATATTTTTATTTTAAAGGTTTATTAATTATAAACAACTTATATAAGTATTTTTGGTTTCCTATCTATAGTTTCTTTTTAATAAATATTTTAAGTTTTACTTGTGATGACGTCATACGCACGGCTGCGTAACTTGAACAATGAAGGCAGAGACAAACTACTGTTCAGCCGGACGCATGACGTCATTTAGGGGTCAAATGAAAGACAAAGTAATTCATGTGTAATTGTAAAAATGAACACAATCTTGCAGATTTTTGCGCTAAAATTATGATTTTATTTCTTACTGATCTAAAATCTTTAAATAAATGGTTTTGTAATCGACATAGGTAAACTTCTACTTTACATACCGAATTCCCTCGTAGGACAACTCTTTGTGTGATCCACAATTTATTGTCCTGACTTGGAATGTTTTTTGTGTCCGTTTAATTGATGTTTGTAAAGTTCTCGCGACACAGGGTATGAACTCTAGTGCGGGAGTTGTCTTTTAGAACCTACCTCAGTTCAGAAACAAATGAGGTAGGGTTATTTCACATTATTATTAGATTACCACGCCATACCACGTATTAAATAACATACTCTTACAATAAGAATAAAATCATACAAATGAAAGAATTTATACATTTCCTATCAGGTCAGAGTCAATCTGATATACCATTGGCTGCAATATAACAGTACGTTATTCCCGGGGTATTCACTGGAGAGCAATATTTTCTCAGATAAGCAAGATGTGTGGAGCCATGCACTTGAGCAAATACGATGGATTTTATATATTTGCACATAAACAGTCCCATACTACAAGTTACGACGGCTAAAAGCCAAACTATGTTTGTTTTATATCAAAATGACTGATGCTTATTTATTTATTTAAGACTAGCTGATGCTCGCGACTCTGTCTGAAAAGGTTTAGTATTATAATAAATAACGTATGTTATAAATATAACTCTTATCAATATCTATGTAAATCGTAGCGTAATGTGTTGTTTTCTATATTATTGTAAAGTTTCATTAAAATTCATTCGGTTTTTTTATGTGAAACAGTAAAACAAATACTTAAAAAATTTCGCGTTTGTAATAATTAGTATAATTTTTCCTTTAGGTTGAAGTAAGTAGTTGTTTTGTTCAAAGCACAGATTTTTATTTTGTAACAGTCTTATATGTATACAATGTATATTGTTAACACGTTTGGGCCGGAATTCATAACTACACATAAGCGCTTATATACAGGATCAACGGCTTTGTTTATTACACCTCCTTACGACCCCGATGTGACTAGATATTACCTACTAGGAAACTACGATCGCAATAAGCCCATAATAAGAACGAATGCGGTGACATGGCAGAGATTATACCCTGCCACGAATGTACCGCAGTGCGGAGTACTCGTTATTTCTACTAAAGTATCTAACATAAATTCAATATAAAACCTTTAAATGGCGAACTTGAATGTGGTTACCATAATTTCGTACATTCGTTCACTAATATTATGACTAACATAAAAATGTAATCGAAGATTCGTGATTACAACATTGACTCTGTGGAAAATGTTTGGGAAATCTGTGCGTAACGGACGATAGAAAATTTGGTTGCATATGTAACGAGTCGTACTTGCCTTTCTGATTCGCATGTTTTCCAAATAAGTTTTATTTATGTCATCGTGTTTTCTGAAACCTTACCCGTGTTCAGTATAGTCCGATATTTTTAAATTTTTACGTTTATACGGATTTTTTGTTGCTTATATTTGTTTTACTTGTAAACTTTCCTGGTGTTATGTTTTGATATAAAAAGTTGTGTTCGTTTCAAAGAAAATGCTTTCATTTCAAACTAAATGTGATGTATTTTTAGATTAAATTATATTGCAACGTTTTCTCATGAATGTAGCGAGTGGAAACACTGAACGCTTTTGTTTCGACTCGGGGTCATGCCTGTGCTTATCAGCATTAGTGAATTGTCCAAGTATAAAGAAATTTCTACGTAGATACGTTTATAAGTACGTATAAAATTTGTTCAGTTCACCTATTACTGGTAATTTTATTGATCAATTTCTTGTAAAAGCATACTAATAGCCTAGTCACTTAGTAGTTTTACCAGTAAATTTAACCGGGAGTTTTTAAATTGAGATTTCTTTTAGATTTTAATAAAATCTTTCCAAACTTTGTCTTTGATACCTCTTGACAAGATTTATTTATGGACCTATTTTACATCATTTTTATAAATAAAATAAAGATAATTAAATTGCCCCCAGTTTAATTATTGCACTGAGCAAGGAATATGTAAAATTAAATTGTTTTGTACTTTAAATTATCTTCACATAATTAATCCATCACACTAGTTTTGTTCTTTAAACATTAGGTCCAAAATTGGTTTCTCAGTAAAGAAGAATGTATCACAATATAAAATAAACAGCGCTTGAGAAAATTCCATTTATTCTAAGAAATTGTAAAGACACTTTTGTTTGTTATTCCCGCAAAGCGAAACTAAGTAGACCAAACGTCTATTTGGTTGCTAAGCGGATTCTCAAAGTGCGAATCTTACAGTTGAATGCGCTCTCTTATTAGGTAACAAAGTGTTCGACGAATTTGTTAGTAAACAACGTTTTTAGTTAGAATTGACTTTGTAATGTAATGAATACTATTGTTTTGTAATTGATTTACAAAGTTGGAAATATGGACTATTTGACTTGATAATAAATGTGTTTTTTTTTTAATTTTATTATTATTGTTGTGCAAACTGTTCCAAATTGGTGAATGCCTTCCCAATAGTAGGTGTATACTGCTGGCTACATAATAATATTAATAATAGCACGTAGTAAAGCCGCTTAACTTCTAACTAGGATCTATGTTTGCCATGCTTGTCTATACCTGGTTTAGATCATCAATCTATAACACTATCTAGGCTCTACGCGTGTCAATTCTTTTTGCAGTTTCCTTAATCAAATGTTTTTAAGAAATCTTAATCTAATATAAATTCTTTATATTATTAGTATATTTATAGTTATTTTGTATAGGAACCTATTTAAGACTCTAACAAATAATGTGTGTGTCTGCGTAATCCATTTTTGCCAGACTTTATGCACAGTAGGCTTGTCTCCCCTTCTAAATTTCCCCCCACCACAAGAACAAATAAATAATTCAACAAAAAAGCAACTACACTCAAGTCAAAGTTGAATCATTTATTCAAAGAAAATAACGAGGTTTGTTAGAGCGAGTTACAACATAGGCAATGCGTTTGTACAATTTGTACCAAAGCCCCGGCATCTGTAAACAAATGAAAGGAATTACAGTGCCCCGTACAGTACAAGCCAACACCACAAAGCTACGTCCACATTTAACTTAGTGTTCTAACTATTTACCACAAGTAAATACTTTTCTTACTTGTTGTATATTGATTGCATGAGTTTTAGCATTTTTCTTTCACATTTTCTAATAATTTAAAAAAGGAGTTTATTATATTAACGTAATTACGTACATTTATTATCATGTCATTAGCGTGGCAGAACGTATTTGTGTAGGGAACAGTGCGTATGAACAGAAAAGTGTCGTGTAGCGTAGTTATACCACGCTGGCCAGACGTGTTGTTGCTAGTTGTTTTTTTACTAGATATTTTTGTAGCTAGCATTCGAGGAAGTAGCCTTGCAGTAAGTTTGTATTCTTAGTTTGTCATCACAGAAAAAAATATTAATAGATTTACTAAAAGTTGACATTTAGACTGCTTCGTTTAAATTTTACGTAACAAGTTTTTATGTAAATTTTAATAAAAAAATACTAGCGATTTTCAAAGTAATTGAAGTAACTGTAACCAGAATACTGTATACTATATTTATGCATTACTTATGAAGAAGATGAGTACGAAATGGGAACAAGAAATGTTAGAATAAAGTTACACAATAAATACTTTAATTTTGTCATTCTAATCTAGCAAGAAAAACATCTTTACAATTTCAATTGAAAGCTTTAACCTTAGAGTTTTAGAATTAGACGTCTTTAATCGAAATTTCGATAGCCGTGGTCTCAATAAAAGAAATAAAGAAAACTGCTGAGTGTACCAGATGTTTCTCATCAATCTCAACCCACGCGGGTCAGAAACTACTTTGTGTTACGTTATTGAGGTCGTTGGTAATAACAGTGGTACAGTAATGAGGTATACGTTGTTCGTTACGCGCCGGTTTCCTTTGCGTATTTACCTCTGATCTATTACACAATAAATAAATATGTTTTTTTGCCATTGGGATCTAAAAGTAACGTTATTATTTTTAACTTTGATATGAATATTATATTCCTAAATAACAACTAAAAATGTGTCAATTTCTTTTTAGTTGGTCAAAGGCTAAACTAATAAGATAAAATTTATAATATAATGTTTAATATTAAGTATTTATGCAGAACGAGATAGTTTTTAGGTTTAATTTATAATATTTTACACATTCACGCTATTTTACACATTTATCCATGTGGTGACAGAGTAAGAATACTACTGTATTCTTACTCCGTCACCACACCATCTCATCCCATATGTGTCGTAAAAACCGAATAACCTTATACCAATCCGTCTGGCCAGCGGGGTATTAGTAGGCCAAGTATCCCCCCGTCACGGGAGGAGGCCCGTCCTTGCAGTAAGATATTACCTTTGCGTGGCAGCCATGGCTTAAGGTACTACGGAGATAGTCAAGGACATCGCATTGCCTTATTTATGTACTCAGACTATTTCACAAAACGGAACAAAGTACACAAACACGTAAACGTATACCGGGATAGATGGAAATGTAAATATGATCGCGTAGTAATGTATTTTATTTTATAAGTACCTACACAATTACAGACATTCCCATCATACCTTTATGTATGAATATCATCTTACATTTGAGGTAATGGTGTGTGAATGATATCTTCACGTTTCGTGATGTCTCGCGTCGTTGGAAATTTGTTTGTGTTGTTTGGAAAACGACTATTGCCTAATGTGTCACGATTATGCGGCACATGGTTTGTTTTTTATTACGTGTATTTTGTTTTTCTGAGAGATGAAACGGGAGAAGTTGGAAATAATAAAATGTAACTTTTAATTTGGGGTACTTAGTTTTCTGGTTACAGCTTTCTTGTTCATTTACTTTGAAAGTCAATTACTTTAAAAATCGCATATTTTTTTATTAACATCATCATAATTCCCCCGCCCATATGCCAATTTAATTTGGGGTCAGCGCAGCATGTCTTCTTCTTCCATACTTTCCTATCGGACGACTATTAAAACAACACATAAAAAGTTGTCGGTTTGCAATTTGATATTGTATAGCAAACTGTAACGCTTTACAGCTACTCTTAATGTAATGCCAATATCATAATGAGAAACTGTAAGTGTAACCTTATTACTGCTTCACACTCAAACAGATTTAACACGTGACCTAGTTTATAATCCGATAAGACATGGAATTCCCTAAGGAAGAGCAAACAGTGGTCATTACCACTGATTTTCTGAAATACGTTGTTTGGTCGCGATAAACATTATTCTGAGAAGTAGAGCAGCGGGCAACAGTTAAAAACAGAAAAAAATACGTATTTACAAAATTATTTTTCTATCGCTGATAATGTAATAAATTAGAAGTAGCCCCTGGATTTGTAAGTTTTTATAATTAGATATCGCCAATGAAAAGTCTGGCATAACCACTTCTCTTAAAACGCACTTATTTTACGAACTGCTGGTTAGAATAGTAATATTTTTATTATCATTAAAAAAAATATCATATTAGTCCCTTTATTTTAGTAGAGTACTAACTCTAAGCAACATGCTATGACCTTACGAAGCAAAGCATTTATAAAAGATGCCTCTGCGAGTAAAAATGAAACAAAGTAAAACCGCAACACACATTATTATCAAGGTCTACAGGAATGTTCCTCTATTTCCTAAAACATATAACACGTTTAATAAAACAAAAAAGATGGCAATTTTTATAACAAGTATCAGAAATGGCACTCACTGCATGGCAAAAGTGAGCAAATATACGAATAAATTTTGAAACTCAGAAGCGGTAACGGTAAGGTTGCTCCTCTTATAACCCTTGAATATAATATCATATTCATATTTCAATTTGGCAGCACAACAAGTAAATTTTATTTGTATCGATTTTATTTTCATCGCAGTAATTCATTTTAACTCTACAAACTTTGCAATGAATTTCATGTAACGCAATCTATCAAAAACAGTTGATTGAAATGACAATACTTTTAAATATATTCACTTTACCTTTTTCATTGATTATTTAGATTAAACAAATGTAAAGAGCTGCAGTTTTTCTAACTTTTGTTTTATTTTTATGACAACATTTTCCAAAAGTCTCAAAATCTTGTAAAAAGTTGGCAGATGTTGTGACGCCGGCCAATATTTTACGGCTAGGGTTACGGAAACGGGTTGCAAGTGGAATAATACAACCGTAAAGTGTCCCCTTACAAACATTCCAAGAATCTCATTTAAAGTTCAGCATACTCCAAAAGTCACAGTCAAGTGTATTATGTGCACGTTCACATACTAACTTTTGCTCTTCACGTAACGCAAACAGCTTTAGTGCCTACATTAAAGCCTTAGTACTGCAACATTACACACTTAGTTTGTGTGCATTAAATGCTATTGTTATTATCTCAGTCTCTCTTTCAGTTATACAGCTCTAACACATTGTTGAGAATTGCATGTGATCTGTTTTTAGTAGTCCCTCTTTGCGATGACGCGGCTTAATCTCACTTAATTAATGTTCTACTGAAATGGAATTAAGGAACAGCGTAACAGTTTTTACATTCCGGTGTGTAATTTGTGTGAATGTTTTACATGTCTTTTATAGGCGTATGTATATTATAAGAACAATGTTTTATATTCAAATGTTTATACATTATACTGTTTGCAAGTCTATTAAGTTATAAAATAAAAAATAAAGTCAGAATAAGTAACTTACCCTATTTTTACTACGGTAAGTCTAGAAATAATAAAATAAAGCTTTATGACACTTTTATAATCCCCGCCTTGTAGTGTACTTAATAGCCAGCATAGCATTAACAACTTCACTATGCATTTATTTTTAATAATATTAGTTTTGTTCTCTGGAAGTTGCATTGAACAAGCTAGGAAGTAGGTAATTGTTTTTATATTGGAGCCTTTACATGTGTAAATACACTTCTCATCAAAAAAATCGAAACAGTTGCCAGTTTATGTTTTATACGGATTATCTGAAAAATGTGTATATTTAGGAATATGTGTTATATATCATTTAATAGGGAATTTGATGAGGTTTTTAAATAATGATGTAAATGTTCCAAATTCAAATTAAATTTTCATAGATTTCGTATTTTGTTTAACAAGTCGTTTTTACCCTGTACGTAGTTTGACGGAAATTGATAAAATTAGGCACGTAAATGAAATAAAAAGCCAGGAAACGTTTATTTAATAACTCTGATACCATTCCCGACTTCTCATTACTGCTTCTTACGGTTTTTCATCGATCGGATGAGAGTCACGATCAAAAATAGTGGCGCTCTATTCCATTCCTGTTGGATTGCATTTTAAAGCTGGCTAAGTGTTTTTGAGGCATGATCTTTTACACTAATTCGTCTTTTTTATTCATCCAATAGATGTTTAATCGGATTCATGTCCGGGCTTCTTGCTGGCCAATCAATAATAGAGATATCGACTTCAGTAACATAATCTCTTACGACGCTCGCGGTGTTTGTCCTAGCATCCTCGTCCATAAATGTTAAAATGAGGTCAAATAAATGTACATAGGCCATCACAAGAGGTTCAAGATACTGTTCGATGTACCTATGACTGTTAAAAAAGGGCAGACGGGACCCAACACAAAGACAAACTCGGTCTTGTCGTTGCCACGAATTTCTCCTCAAACAGTCCATGAACCGCCACCATGAATGGCCTTTTCTTTTAATCCTGCATGGTGCAAAGCGTTCTCCATCACTTCTGTAGACCTTAGTCCTTCCATCATTACCATACAATACAATTTTGCACTCATCAGAAAGGAGGAACTTGCTCCACTAGATGTATGACCAATTTAGGTAATTACGTAAAAAGTTAAGGCGCGCTTTTCGATGATCTGCAGGTAGTTCCTCCCTATTTGCTGGCTTGTACGGTACAAGTCCACGTTTCTTTAACCTTCTTCTAATTGTAGAGTCACTTACAGCCACCATAAATTCCTCATGAAGCTGCTGCTGCGGTTGAAAGACATTAAGGAGTAGACTTTGTAGAAAGGTGTTACTATAAATCGATCTACTCGGTCAGAAGTTACCTGTTTTCTGCCAGATCTCTAACGGTGCGTGAACAAACCAGTCTCTTGATAGCGTTTGCAGATTCTATGAAAAGACGAGAGGCTAAGATGCAATCTTTCAGCCGTAATAACCTGACTAAGTCCAGAATTCAGCAATGCCACCACTTGGCGGTTTTTGCGGGTAAACATCGCATGGACGCAGTAATAAGAGGAGCGAGGAATTCTGGGTGCTCAATACGGGTTATTAAATAAACGTCTTCTAGCTTTTTTTTTCAGTTACGTGCCTAATTTTATCATTTTCCGTCAAACTACGTACAGGGCAAATACGACTTGTTAAACAAAATACGAAATCTATGAAAATTAAATTTGAATTTAGAACATTAACATCATTATTTGAAATCTCATTAAATTCCCTATTAAATGACATATAACACATATTCCTTAATATACACATTTTTCAGATAATCCTTATAAAACACAAACTTGCAACTGTTTCGATTTTTTTGATGAGAAGTATATTATGAACAAATGAATGCGCGTGGAAAGTATAATAAGTTTACAGCTTGCTTAAACAAACGTTAAGGTTCTGTAATAATAAAGTAAAATCATCTTTTAGATTTACCAACTTTGAATAAAACCAATATTTTATTTAAAGTAAGACTAGACTGCTTTAAACGATAATATACTAAGCAACATTATAACTTTATGTACGACTAAAGTAACACGGTAAAAAGTTTATTATTTTTATTGATAAGTTAATTATAGTTTTGTGAGTGGTTACGCGTGTAACCTTAAGAATGTGAAGGTTACCTTATGTTACAATGTGTAATAACAATTCTGAAAGAAATATTAGAGATGTAAACTTTGGGTGCAAACAAAACTATGCAGTTAATTTAGGAATGTAATAATCACATTAACCTTTTTAATAAGAGTAATGTCTAGGAAATAATGTCTTTAATAAAAAATCAACGTGTTTTCTAAAGGGAAACTAAGCATACTTAGTTAGCATTTTAGCTTAAGCTAAAATCGATGAATTAGCATTGGAAGTTGTGTGTTCATCCTAGTCTAGGTTTTGTTAACTAGTATTAATCCTTATCAAAATAATTATTGTAGAGTATGAGGCTACGATGCCAAATTTTCATTTCGTAGCCCCAACTAAGGAGTTTGTAGCAAGGTTTAAATGTCGCTATCAAAATGACTTTATGCCATATCTTTTTTTGTGTATAGACTGTATTTTCGTGGTATATATGTAATCGTTTTCCACATATTTTACAGTACGTACACACATAGTTACAGTTAGCAACAGCAATGAAAATACAATCAAGGGCATACCGTCAAGTCAGTTAATACCTAATATTGGGCTCGCGTGACCACCGGACGACGTGATATTAATAATAGCCAAGTTCGTATTAGGAAACAATGAATTACTTACTTTTGTTTGAGTAAGCGTTCTCTGTCGAATTATTTCGTAATTACTGTGTCCTTGTACTTATTAAGTGTTTAATCACGAAAACAAGTAAATAATTAACGACCTATTATTAAATTCTAGATGTGTTGTTCTTTCAGTAAACACATTTATTAAAAATTCATAGAAAAGCTATTACATCGTAGTTGTTACTACACAAAGAATGACTATTATAATTTAAAAGGAATATTTAAATCAGAAACCTTAATTTTCTTCTAAAACATTTCTTTAGTAACAGTGGAAACGTTTGATAAGTACGTGTAGCTATTTTCATTACACGTCTTCTAAAATATAATCTGTACAAACAACTTATTTAACAAGTAGAAGACACCCCACAACCTTAAAAAAAAGGCACTACAAAGAGATGGAACCCATTTTGTATACGTACAAGGCAGATCATAACCAAACTAACTACGAGTATAATAAGCCAATAGTACAGTTTGACTGTAGTTAAATTTTATCAAACTGTATGTATTCAAGAATATTGTAAGAGTCGACTATGAAAAAAGGGATCTGGAATATTTTCCTTTACCAAAGGAGCAGTATTAGTCTAGAGTATTAATACATTTGCACTACCTGATCACACCATAACGTTAGTAGTAGTAGTGGGCTTAGGCCCAATTTAAAATTTCAAAAATATTTTTTATCAGAAAGTACTTATTGGCCTTGATTAGATTGAATCTCTACCTATCTACATGAACGTAGTATTTCACAACAAAATTACTTAGTTTTATTGACTTATAAAAAGAGCAAACCTTTATTCGTTGTTTAACAAACTCAACAACACAATATTTCAGTACTAATTATATCAACAAAGGTAAACCAAAATTCAGCAGTCTATTAACACCGGTAGTAATAAAATTACTCAGCGAAGTTCCTTAACGATGTCTGTACCAAGGAGTCCATAAGTCACGTACCAATATTTCCTATAATGTTATTTTCCACTTGTTACGTGGCGTCCGGATGCTTTAACCCAATATTGTGCAAACACTGTCCCGTTGGGCCGTTAACATAGATTTATGTGAGTAACTTAGCGTCTGCCAGTAGAACATTATTACTGAGCTGGGTTATCATAACGTACATGTTGGGGAGGTGGTCGCGTCGACATCAATCCGATTAAGAAACTTCGTATTATTTGTACATGATTTACTTTTGGGATGATTTCGGTATCAAAAATAGAGCAAATCTTTCTTACACAAACAGGTCTTAAGGCTCTCTAAATACTTCCCATTTCTATAGTAATTGAAATCATGCATTGAAAAAAAAAAAGCTTATGGTATCTTTAAAACTTCTTTGGAAATATCAGTCAGTACATTTTCTTAACCATTATCATAGTCATAAGTAATAGACGAAGAGAAGAAACGAAAGAAGTAATATTTTATCTTATAGAAGTATAACTAAATACTGAAATATTCTTTTTGAGTAACAAGAAATCTGCACTTAAAAAAATTGGCACAAAATCTCAATAGCAAATTGTAGTTTTTGTGTTCTAGCGAAAAATAAAGTATATTTGTTGAGTTAAATGCGGGCTGAACCGTCCATAAAACTATTTTGAAATAAGTGTATGCAGTGTTTACATTTATTGATAGTCTAAATAAAGCTATTCTCATGCAAGTTACGCGTTGTCACGCACCGCACTGAAAGATAGAGTGATGAATACGTTTTTATACGAACGTGTAAAACGGTAAAAGCATGTATGAAGTAACAGCTACTTGTGTTTTAGCAAAAAACTAACCGTTTTTTCTTTAAAACGGCCTTGTTGAATGTACTTATTCACAGTGGCTGTTGCATTGAAGCTAGTTAAAGTTTAGCTCACGAAGTTTTTTACTACATTATGATAGAGAAATCGCGCAAAATGTTAGTTATAATTCCTAGGATTCTGACAAAAACCGTAAGATTAATTTTAAGGTACTCTTAAACAAGTCATTTGGGATATAAAGATAAAAAGTCGAATTCTTCAAAGCGTGACAACTATTTTTTAATATTAGTTTCGAGAACGAAGACTGTAAAGATTTCCCGTGTAACATAATGAATGTGAGATATAAAGCAGGCTCGTCTTAGAGCATTAGGTACATAACAGGGACTTTAGTACTGAATGCACCAAAAATGTGCTTGTAGTGTTTTTTAAGAGCTTCGCTGATGCAAAGTAAACTCACACCTACATTATTTGTAAAACTATTGTAAATTTGTAGCTAGATTACTTTAAGTTGTTTATCACATTAGAAGGAAACGTAATTACGCATAAATTAGAATAATTATGAATTAATCCAAATACTTTTTTTTGTTTGTCAATCCTTATAATACATATTATTTAGGTTTAATATAAAGTTTTATCTAAGCAACAAGAGTAATATCTATAATCAAACATCACTTTACTCTACTTCAAACTCAATTATTATTGTGATCAAACCTTTATTCAAAACTTCTTGTTTTATTATAAAGTTATCTCTTTATTAACCTCAAGATCAAGGCGAGGAACAAAGTCCTAAATATTATTAAACATAGAATGAATTATTTAGCACTTCAAAATTATCTTTAGTCAAAGTAGAATATCATGGACAAAAGACGGCATAACGCAAAGGAGGTAGCTTAAAATAATAAAAGCATTTGGAATATTGTGTTAAGCTTTTCTCTCTGTGCCAAATGTTTCCAAGTCGACTTACGAGTTAAATTGCCGGGATTCGTCTTAATTCTTCAGCTATTACGGCTCTCATGACGTGTATACGCCCGATGCTTCCGAGATAATTTTGTAGTTAGTTTTGTTCATGATCTCTTGTTGCTGAGTAATTAACTAGCTGAAATATACTTACGGCTATTTATTTTTGCTCTTCAAACTTACATCTCTACTCGTCACGCCTCTTGCCGAAGTAGACGGAGGCTTTTATCCCTTTTAACTATGCCGACAAAAGAGCAGGAAACATGTTACTTTGTTCTAATAACAATATATCAAAGCCATAGTTTATGTCTAGTTTATCGCACAATGAGGCCGAATGTTTAAAGCTGTTTAAACCTATTTCATGTCACCACTGACGGGTTAATAGTAGGAATTATGGTTATTGCCACGCTGACTTCCATACCTGACCAGCTGACTGCCTACGTTGAACGGCATATAATAATTGTTTTAATATCCGAACTAGATTTTACTGAGCATAAAACTTCGAAGAAGCAATAAAAGAATTTTTCATCGTAAAAAATGAAGGGTAAGTACCGTCATTAATACAAACTTTGTATTTCCATGATTTGTACCTCTTGCTTTGTTGTATTGTAATTTTTACGGTCGGGGATGCCTGTGCTCGCGTGGCTACACTGCGTAATCGTATTTTATATCAACAATGGCCCTTATCTGTAAAAACGTATTTGAAATTCATGGGTCTGTGTCGTTGAAAAATTATCTAGAGAATTTTTATGTTTAAAGCTTCGGCTCTGATGATAAAAAGTCAGGCTTTCTTACCTGTTTAGATGCACGGAAAGTTGACGTTTCTTTTATTTATTTTTCTAATTTATGTTGACCTTTAAATTATAATAACGGTAGAAGCTCGACAAAAATCGGTGGTAATCCTTAGCTACATGCCACGAAACTAACAAGGGTAGATGAACTTTTAAGCGGTTCCTTTCTTGAGCCTTTTACGATATTGGTTTGAAGTGAAATATCGACGTTCTTTACTTATTTATCTTTGGCAGCGAGGCCTAAGACGTGCGTGCAATGCAAAGTTCGAGTAATATCTTTCAAATGTAAAATGAGTTAATTTAAAGAATTTCACAGATCATTTGCATTGACAAAAATTTCAAAGTAAGTTGAAGAACAATTTTATCTACACCGCTCTTCTTATTTCATTATCCTATTTGTGAATTTCAGGTTTAAATGTAGAATTATTTATAGAACCTAGTTAGTGCACAGTAAAAGAAGCCGATAGAACAATAAATGTTCTATCGCTGGTTGTACTTGTTGTGCACTTAGTATTTCGGAAGTTTTATAATTATTTAATTATATAACTTCCAACATGCATTTATATGAGTGAAGTCTTTTCAAGTGAAGAAAAATTAGTAGATACTTCACTTTTCTCGAGTCGTAAGGCACACAATGCAGTACCATCGATGGTCAAATGCAATCAGCCCAGAACATGGCCACAGTGATTACATTGTCAGTGGCATTTATGAGGTATTTTTCTGTGCAGCTTTCTGGGCACCTTGGACTGTTCAGTAGGTGTGCCATTGTGTGTAGGTACAATATACATTAGAATATAGCAAAACAAATGAAATACAATATATTTTTACTTTAAACCTTTGTTTTATTGTCATTAAGGAAAATATTCAAACAAACGAATCCTATTTTTTGCTTGTACCCACTGTGCTGACAATTTTTTTGTTCTAACTCCATTTCCTGCCTTTACCACATTATTAGAACATATAAAAGTTTTCTTCTTTTAATGAATGTAGAATATTAAAATAAGATCCTATAACTAAAATGTGAATCCCTGTATATTTTAAACAACCGACACAAGACCTTAGAATTCGACAGAATAATTATTATAATCTTTAGAATAGCAAGCTAATAAGTAAGTTTTATTTAAATTATAAGTACTTTTTGGAAAATAAAATTTAAAAAAGATCTGACATCATAAACTAAATTCATGTGGGAAGCTCCGGGGCAGAATCTGAATACTCACATATAAACACAATATAAAAAGCTACACCGAATAAAATAAGTGAACATTTTTTAAACGTGAATTCAACTTTATAAAGTGAACTACAAATTCAAAAAGGAATTAATTAAGCTGATGTGTTTAAAACTCAGCACACGAGTGTTATAAATTTTAGTGGCTGAGTCACGAGCTTGCTCACGTTATGTATTTATGTATTCGCAAGAATTTACTGAGCCAGTTTAGTCCACACGTGAACACGCTAGCTTGAATAGCTTTAGTAAAAGTATTGAACCTTTTTACAATATACCGTATATCCTTGACGTGTAGAGACAGAGTAATGATTTTATTATTAACTTTAGTGTCCTTAAGTCTCATCTTTAGGCAGTTCAGGGATTACTTTAATAATAAGTAAATAATATTAAATCTCAAGTCTTGGTTTTAAAAAAAGCGCCTCAGAAAAACCAAGAACTAAGTCACGAAAATAGTACTTTTGCTAAAAAATCTGAATAACTTGAACCATAAAAAATAATATTAAATTAACAACTTCTGAACTACTAAATTTATAACGTACATGTCATAAAATTATTATGTACATGTCAACACCAAAAACAATTTGTGAGTTGAAGCTAAAGCCATCCTTTATTCTTTTTTTGAAATCCTCCAAATACACTGAATTACTATTTCAATAGGTTGATACATATTATATAAAATATGCTTAGATTTACCAGAAAATATATCATAGCGTGGTTGACAAATTCTGTAATTATTACATTACATTACAATATAATAAATGTGTTTAAAACGAACAATAACGTAATTAGCAAACAAAAGGTACTTTGTAAAACACCATATTTTAACATTTGTGACATTGTTGGTTTGCTCAATTGAAATGTATTGTGATAAATAATTACAATGCATTACAAACATATTTTCCTCATTAAATTTTACTTAAGTTGTACCATGCTTTTATTGAAATTCCTGCTATGTATATTAATATCAACTTCATTAACATTGAATTAATATAAATAGACATTAAAATTACTGCAACGTATTTTCACCAATAGCCGAAAAGTTTCTGCTTCTTTTTAATTCATAATATAAGTTATATATTATATCCCAATTATTGTTTAAAACATTATTTATGTTTTTATTTGTATTGTTTTTAAAAATAATATAATCGACTTCAAAACAAGGTCGAGTGCTTGACATGCTTTTGACACGGTAGCCTCGAAAAGATAAAAACAAAAACTGTTTTATGACAACTGTTTTATGACGACCTCTGTGGCGTAGTGGTTATATAATAAGATGACTGCTACGCAGAGGCCTCGGGTTCGATTCCCGCTAAATGCAAAACAATTGTGTGCATGATTGTTTGCATTGGTCTGAGTATTTTCTATGTATATTAATATGTATGTATTTACAAAAAAATTGTATTTAAGTATGTTTATCCATTGTACAAGCTTTGCTTCGTTTGGGACTTTTTTTTTAAGTTTATTTAATAAAACAGGTTACAATATTTTAATGTATAAAACTCGCCACACATAACTGTTTAACGGCGAACTAGATGGCATTGTGTGAATGTGTGAGGAAAATTATTTATTTATTTATTATTTTTGTTCGAAATGTAAATTAGTCTGGAATGATATTAGCTACGTTTGATGAAAATCGATCTAAGATTTTTAGATAATTATTTATAAATCCTTCAAAATACCTATAGCATAAAGGGGCTTTCCTAGCCGCATACTACGTAACCATTACGACAGATTTCAAAGCCAATGCAGTCACCATGGATGATTTGTGCCTTGGTCTTATAGAATTTTTAATTTATGTCTTGTTGACTAGGACCTTAGATTTAATTGCATGAAATTACTCTAAAAAAGGTAAAAATTAATATAAATGCCGAAATTGACATTAGTATAGATGGATAGTATCTAATATTGTTACATCAATTCAAAGGTTTAAAGAAAAGACTTACTTCAAAAGAAAAACAATACAATTGATTATAAATATATAGCTACAGTGAGATTACTCTAAGTTTGAATAGATTGCTTCAAGCTCGTAGACTATTCTATTTTCGTTGTCAGATTGTAATGTCAAATTGATTTAGCCTGCGTTCAGACATGCGGGAATCGCGCGTTTACGAATCGCGCTGTTTGAAACCGCAAAATTGTGATGCTATTCAGACACACGCGGTTAGTATGCGATTTCGGCGTCAGTTTCAAAATGGAGGTCGACGAAGAAGTGTGTTTACTGTGGTTGCTCCTTAAAAAAAAGAAAATAAAAAGGCGGTATTGGGTGCATCCAATATTACGTGACCGACTAATACATGGTCAGTTCGTAACGTTATATCCCAAATTAAGAATGTATGATAACAAATTTTTTGACTATTTGAGAATGTCAATAAAATCTTTTGATGAACTAATTGAACTGATCAGGCAAGATATTTCATGCTCTGAAACGCATTTAAGGCCGAGCGTGTCACCGGAAGAGAAACTCGTAATAACTTTAAGGTAAGATTTATTTATTGTTATTCAAAATCAGCATAAATATTTTCTATGACTGTAGAGGACTGAGAGCCAGAACTTAATTGCGATGGTGACGGTGACGGTGCCGGAACAGGAGGAGATGGTACAGATGTAGTGAAATATCCTTGCGGGCTTGTATACTGTTGTCCTTGCCAATACGTAGGTGTGATCTGCTGAGTATTGTAGCGAATAGGGGGTGGTAAGCTTTGTCCTTTTTGTATCACTTGAAGTAATTCAATTTTGGTTGCTAAACGCCTATTTTCTGGTACTTTTTTGAGTTCTTTATATAACGACAAACAAAAGAGTTTGTCGTCATCTTGCTTGGTAATACTATTTTCTTGAAGTTCATTCTGAAATTGTTTTCGTGACTCGATACTTTTTTCTATTAAAACAGCTATTTTTTCTTCTGGCACTTGTGTTTTCTTACGTTTAGGGGGACGTATTTCAGTGGCTTCGGTTGCATTGGCATTTAGTTGACTTGTCTCCTCACTTTGCCTTTCATTCTGTTCTTCAATATTAGTTGTAGTGTCTTTATTACTTACACTATTCTGCAGGAAAGATAATCTTGAAAAATACATATATCGGGCTCCTTTACGAGCACCTGAACCAGAAGGAGTTGTTTTTTCTTTTTTGTATTCTTTATGGTAGCAATCTCGTATGTTTTTCCATTTTTTTTGGAGTTGTGTACCTAAAAATAATAACATTATTAATAATATTCTTGTTTCAGATATCTTGGTACGGGTTGTTCATTTGGAGAACTAAGCTACAATTATCGCCTAGGAAAATCGACGATTAGTGGAATTGTCCGCGAAGTATGTAAATCATTGTGGAATAAGTTGGTAAACATAGTCATGCCCGAAGCGACTGAAGATATCTGGAAGACAATAGCACGAGACTTTGAGAGATATGCAAATTTTCCAAATTGCATTGGTGCTATAGACGGCAAGCATATCCGAGTTATAAAGCCTGTTGATTCGGGTTCTTTGTATCATAACTATAAACATTTCTTTTCCATAGTGCTCTTAGCACTTTGCGACGCCAACTATTGCTTTACTTATGTTGATATTGGGGCTTATGGCAAAAGCAGTGATTCTGCTATATTTAAAAATTCGGTTTTTTATAAACGCCTGACAGAAAAATCATTAAACATACCAACACCTAAACCAATATCTAATGTAGACCTAACACCAATGCCTTATGTTATAGTTGGAGATGAAGCCTTCGGCTTAGCAGAAAATTTAATGCGCCCATATTCAGGCAAATGTTTACCATATGAAAAAAGGATTTTTAACTATAGGTTATCGAGAGCCCGACGTAATATTGAGTGCACTTTTGGTATTTTGGCGAACAAATGGCGCATCTTTCATAGGCCTATAAATGTAAACATAGATTTTGCCGAAGACATAATAAAAGCCTCTTGTGTTCTACATAACTATGTGCGGACTAGAGATGGTCTAAAATTTAAAGATACTTTATATAATGCACCCATGACTAATCTCAATACCTTGCATGCGGGAAGAGGGACACCGTCATCTTTGAATATCAGAGATAAATTCGCTCATTACTTTGTGAACGATGGGCGTGTTCCATGGCAAGACACAAAGATATAGCTGCAACTAACATACCGTACTTGTAATGTTTATGTTTATAATGTAATGTTTGTACATAACTAAATGTAAACAAACAAAATATGGTAATACTGTTGTGACCTTCAATTAAAAAATGCACGAAATGTCTGCATAAAACAACCAAAGTTTGTTTATATTTATTTAAGTACTTAAAGTAAACGGAGAGTATAATAATATACCCTTCATATCAATAATTATAACATAATTCTGTCAATTATTTTTTGGTGAATAAACCTACTTACTTAAAATATTTTTTTTTTCCACCGTGTCTTCGCAATTGCCAAAAATCTCCACCAACTCTTGCCAAGCTCGGTTCTTAATAATTTTATTTGAGTAATCATCACATTGAATGTCCCATATTGCAGGTCTCTTCTCCACCTCATCAATAAATAGTTCCGTGTCGAAACGATCCATGGCGAACTCACGAGCAGTGACGTACTTATCCACTCGCTTGCTTCTGGTAGCTATAGTTACCAAAACAAAACGCCGAACTTTGCTTCTGGTAGCTATCGCTACCAAACTTTTTTTTCTATTTAACGACTTTAAACTCTATTTTGTAGGCTACAAAGTCCATTCGAAACGTTTTAAATTTATAGAATAATAGTTTGTCTACCAACTGAATGCAAGTTTGCAACATCACCATAGAAATTTTTATTTTTATTTTAAAGTTGAAATTTATAGTCGCCATATTGTAAATTCTGTGTTAGTGCATGTTCCGAAGTAAAAATGCCGTAAATTTACTAATTAATTGTTTATTAATAAGTGAAAGGTACTTAATTAATATAGAAAACATTTTCTATGATATTTAAAAAAAATATTTTAGTATGATTCAAGTGAAATGTGTTAAATTCAATAATTCCAACGTGTACTTGAAGCCAGTAAAATTGGTTGAACTTTAAACTTTGGACTCCAATAAAATATTATACATATACTTTCTGTAACATTAAAAAAACATAGATTTGTTTGTTATATTATTGTCTATCTAAAACAATAAACAATATTTAGGGGGGGCACTTGAAGCGATGGCAAATTAAGTTTTAATGAGAGAAGCCGCGCCGTGTTCATGCGTTAAATTTCGTGAGCAAAGTTCGACGACTTTTTCAAAATCGTAAGCAAGCGAGCGGTTACCGCGCGGTATCCGCAACGCAACTGAACGCGACGTAAGGACTCCATAGTAATAGAAACGCGCGGGAGCAGCGCGATTCTATTTTCTGGCGGTTAGGTTGCGGTAACCGCGCGGCTCGACTAACCGCGCGGTTATGTCTGAACGATTACTATATAACTCATACAAATAAGAACCGCGCGATTTCCGCGCGATTCTGAAATCGCGCGGTTCCCGCCGTGTCTGAACGCAGGCTTAGATTCAATTAGATTGGTAAAATAGATTGATGTTCCTATTATAGGATTGTATTTTGTTTTCGGCGTAATACAGAAAATGTAGATGTATAAAAAAATTCATCAGAAAACCGCAGAGTGGGCTGATCATCACGTGATGGACCGACACACTGATTAAGATTGCGAGAGGCCGCAATCTTATCGGCGATGAGGAAAGCCCAAGATTGTTTGCCTACTGTTTATAGACAGTTAGATCTACTTCGACGTGTAAATTACTATGAAATCGCATAGATCACGAAATTTATTCACCCATAGGTCACGTTAGAACAGCGACCATGCACAATACGAGCGAAGCAAGCATGTGTTCGCCATACGTCGAAGTATTGAACACTCTTACTTAATGAGTTATTTATTATTATTAGTACTTTATAGACAATCGTTTTCCTGCATTGGTACGTTTACGTGTTATTATGAATAATAAAAGCCACTGAAGTATATAATCAACAAACTTTAACATCCTAATTCGAAGCAACCACTTGTAACCACTTACACAGAGAAGAGTGGAGAATATTCTCTATTTTTCAAGAACATAACTTAGTCATTAGAGTCTGTAGAGTTGCACCTTGCTTGAGAACGCTGCAACGTAAAGTATTACTACTTATACACTTGCCAGGCTTTTACAGGTATTACTTATTCAAGTAGAATACCTACGTAAAGATGCCCAGCTGCACGGAATATCTACGAAGAGCCACGCAAAATAACTTATAGTATAATTTATCAGCCATTTTATCAGAAAAAATAGTAAAATAGATACGTCCCTTGTAATTTTGTTTATGATTTTGACACCAATGTAGGTAGGTACATATTGTATACATCCTCCGTGTGGTGACGGAGTAAGAATACAATATCTCACCACCCCATCTCATCCCATGGGTGTCGTAAAAACCCGACTAACCGAAAAGAAGGAAAACTTGAAATTCAACCCTATACCAATCTGTTTGGCCAGCGTGGTATTAGTAGGCCAAGTATCCCTCCGTCACAGGAGGAGACCCGTCCCTGCAGTGGGACATTAATGGGCTGTTATGATGATTGTATGCATTTAAACGTATTTAACCATAGATTTACGCACAGGTAGCAATAACTAAAAAGTAACCTCTTGTTTATTTAAATCTGTCTAGTTTATTGGGCTATTTGTACCTGCTGCTTCGTTCGTGTAGATAATAGTTACTTTTCAATATACAGAAAACTTCAATAATCGTTAATTGCAAACCTACACCTTCTAAAAGTAATCTGCAATTGGCACACTCCTTAGTTTGTCTAAAAAAAGTAGAAACTAACTGCAGTCAAGCTCCTTTAATAGGAACAAGCTCTACATAATTCGAAACAGACAAAAAATATCTGAATAATAAAAAAGCTATGTCTTCAAAGACCTTCAAATACTTTTATTTAATAAGATCTGAAATGTTTTACATAAAATTTGTTACACGGTATTTATAACTTTTAACTATTAGACATAATAAAAAATAAAATAAAAATAAAACCGGTCAAGTGCGAGTCTGACTCGCGCACCGAGGGTTCCGTACAAACCTATTTGCGAAATTATGATAAAGTCAGGACTCAGCTGTTTAAATACTATTTTTCCCGCCAAAATTCAATGACGGCACGACTCAGCTCTATTACAAAATATTTTCCCGCCAAAATACTATGACGTCACAACTCATCTGTCAAAAATTATGTGACGTCACGACTCATCTGTCAAAAATTCTATGACGTCACGTCCCATTTGTCAAAAAATGTTTTCCCGCCAAAATTCTGTGACGTCACAACTCATCTGTCAAAATTCTATGACGTCATTGGTCATGTGACTCAGCTTTCCCGCCAAAATTCTATGAAATCAAAATATAATGTGATTGAAGTAAAAATTTAAGGTTTTCGGAATTTTCCCATTACATGTACTACAAGACCTTGCTTCATGCCAAATTTCAAGTTTGTAGGTAGACTGGAAGTATATTTTGCGACAAAAACGGCTATATCTCTTGATTGCGTTAGATTAGCACTTTGAATTTTTTACAGCACTAAGAGGCAACAAGTTTAAGTATTTGGTGAAAATTTCAGCTTGATACCTTCACGCATTCCTGAGATAAATGGTCTTGACAGACAGACAGACGGACGGACAGACGGACAACAAAGTGATCCTATAAGGGTTCCGTTTTTTCAAAACTGGTACGGAACCCTAAAAAGGAACAAAGGTACAAAGAATTAACTGAAACTCTGTAAGTAACATTCAGAAGAAGTTTATACCCACGCAATTACAAAATAAAAATAAAAACCTTGTATTTAAGAACTCTTGTCTGTGAACAATACAATACGTTTATCTTATTTAGTAATTCTGTGGTAAATAAATCAAAACTCTTGTAAGTCGCCCTAAATAAACTTTTGACATGTTTTAATATTCCTGTCGCGTTTTTTGTCTTATTTTTATACCTTTGTACATTTAGATATGCCTATTGCCCAGATAACGTTGCGTAGGAGTGTTGTTTTTTCTGATTATTCAAGCCATTTTTGACTAATAGTAGGTGAGTTCTAGCTGAGCCACTCAGCTTATTACAAAGCCAAAACTGACTATTTTTTTTCTAAGTTTTAAATAAATTTTATAGCCATGTTGTTTTAGTAGACCCGCTAATCTTAGTCTTTTGCCGTTTAACGCGACTAATATTATAGTTCAATGGTATGTTACCTTATATTCGTGTAAAAAGCACTTAAAGACTTACTTAGCTTGAAATATTACTTGGCTAAGTAATTTATGTGTCATAGTTTTATTTACTAATATTTTACTTAGAACATAATGCTGTTTAACGCATTCATCATAAATTAAATTGACGATTCAAATTCCATGTTAAGTGCCTTTAATGTGCCTATAAACAGTTTTATTTTTCCAAAAACGCCAGAAAACACTTTTATTTAGTTTTGTAAAGAAAGGTTTCTTGAGGTGTTTTAATCTTGCTATGAACAGACGTTTATCAAAAGCATTTAACATAAATTAAATTTAACGAAAGAGAGATGAAAGTTCTAACTAGCTTATTGGTAACGTGACAAATCTTTGGCAGAGAGATTCGATGTCATGTCATAACAAAGTTGTTAACAATAGCAAAGGTCACGCTGTAAAGTTTTCTAGACGAATACGCGTGGTCCGGAACATTTACAACGCCCGCCATAGACCCAAAACACCCACAAGTATTTTCCCTTTCAACAAAGTCGTAAATTATTCCAGATAAAAATACATACATACGTTCTCTAAAGCTGTTTCTACTTACAAAATCGAATATAAGACCCCGAAAATAAGGCTTGCGACATGTAATTTTTGGGTGTCAATGTTATTTTAAGATAAACTTATGTGTGAAAAATATTTGCTTTAGTATATTGCGGCTACACATTTTGTCAATAACCCCGAGCAATATCAATGCATCTAGCGATCGCAGCGATTTGAGTGTTATTTATGCCTTTAGGGGATAAAACTTTTTCACAAAACACACGTAAATGTTATCGTTTTTGGTAAACACTCATCCCAGTTATTATTTTTTTAGAAAACGCTGTTATAATTTTATTTGATATAATGTTGTAAGATTATTACTATTTAAAGTATATTATTATACTTTGTGCTATTTAATACAAAATATTATTAAACAGGCAAATAAATAATTAATATTATTATTAGTCTGTAATTCTCAGAATACCTAAAAGTAGAAGTTTAAGCAGAATTCACATTAAGTTGAATTGTATTTACATTTTTTTGGAAGTTAATATTTAGTATTAACTAGGCTCAATAATACTTACTTCTGAGAAGTGTGGCCAAAAACGATTGCATGAGACGGTCGGAGGTCTGGAAGAAGTGGCGCTAACTTGACAAGGCCTGTATCTAACAGGAACCGCTTTTATAAATTTTCTACCAAATATATAATTTTAGTACTACGACTATTGACACCTACAATTGTCTTCCTTAAAAGGGCATTGCCCTATGTACCGGGACTATACCAACATAGAAATAGAGAACACAAAGACAACTTTCATATTATGACTTGTCTATAAAGCTCTGCGTCTTTAAGCTTGACGTTAAGTGCAATACAACTGCCAATTCAGCTTAGCAATACTCTAAACGTTATTTAGGCGGTAGTATGCTTAGAAAAGCATTTTTTAATATCAAGCTAGTTTGTTTTATTTTGTAATGATTGTTCTGTTTCAAATTATTTTGTAGAGCATAGTTACAGTACGTTTACATACATATAATATAGTGCATTATCATAAGAAACTCAGTTCCTTCATATCTGCAGTATGCAGATTATGTGCTCAAGTTTTACTTAGTTTAAATGTATTTTCTTCTCTTAGTAAGTAGGTACGAGTATATTACTTTCAAGAAACGGAGTAATATTTAGGTATGGGACGCACGTGTTTAACATGTACGTAAATTTTCCTCCGTACGTTTCTTTGATATATCATTTTCTCTCACCACTTACTTTGTTTGCATACAGTCGTCATGTTCCATAAATTATTTACTTCAATGCAGATGTTCTTTGCTGGGTTTTTGTCGACCATCTGTCTTACACAAACTTGAGGCATTAAAACGATTTATGACTGTTAACTTTTGCTCCCCGTAGGCATCGCTCACTTCTTCACGGGGTAAGTAGAAAAGCATTATGTATCTCTAAGTGAAAACCTACTGCTATTAACAAGTGAAACTTAAGTACCTAGCTGAATGCAAAGGTAGGAATTTTGTTCTATAATACATAGTTTTTTCGTTTTTCCAGGGTCTTAGGTTTATGTGTATGTTATTTTTTGTAACTCGCGTTGTCAAGAACATAGTGAACAAGAACCTGAGCTACCTGCTTTGACGAAAACAAATAAGGCTATTATTAAGTATCCATTCTGGCCTTGAAAGGGCTTTGCCCACCCACTTTCTCAAAGCTGTAACTCTTGTAAGACAGGTTCTTGGCCTGAACTCGCCAAACCAAGGCAGGAGGAGAGTCCCGAAACGAAATGAAGCATAAAGAAATTGTAAAACTTCTCATCTGGCTAAGCAATTGTTACTAGTTACTTATTATTATAAGTAGGTCTAGTGTCTAATATGTTCGATGGTCAAGTGGCCAGCATGATCATAACTAATCTGATTACGTAGAAATTTGTTTCAAGTTTTCGTAATCTTTCATCTCTTAAATTGTTTGTTTAATTTCCTTGTAAGTGTGTTAAGTGATACACACGTGACACGACGGAATACTAAATTTTTATTTATGTTTTCAATCGCTCACTACATGGAGTTTAACCTCAATGTAAAAGTTTAATACGCAGCAATTAAGTAAAGATAACAAAAGCTGATCTAATTTAAAGGAATTAACATGCCCCTTATTCCTGGTTTAAATTCCGCCGCCGATTCTCACGTACGTCTTAATGTCTCTACTTCCTTAGATTTATTGGACACCAGTATTAATGGCTGCGTCTTCAAATTGTTCATTGTTACTGTGATAGTGATGCAGTTTTGTCGTTTTAAATTGCGTAGTTCTTGCATAATTTAACAGGTTGCCTGTCCCGCCTGTAGACACAATAGTAAAACAATGGGTATGTATCATATATGATACATGGGACAGGGAATTGGTTAAGATACAGAAGTAAGATTAACTAATGACAAAGGAAATATTCACGGAAAAGCATTTTATGTAGAGTTTTAACCGTCATATTTGTCTTTAAAAATTGTTTTGATTTTATATTTATAATACATAGTTCGGGTTTTCTAGAACATTTTTGCAAACTGCATTGTTTTAGCCAATTTTGAAAAATGAATAACTACATTTTGATGAAGATGCTCAAGAATTTCGTTTCATAACTTGTAAGTTTACTAGCTACCTTCCACTTGAACATAGATAATAATATATATTTACACTACTGCTGTTGGTGCTAGTAGTGCTTGCAACTACGTCTCTTTATGATAACCACATATGGTTATCATCTGGTTATCATCTCCGGAACTTCATCCTTGCTTACTTAAGCCATATCTGTATGCAAAGTATTAATTTAGTACTTAAATTGTAAAAGATGTTTTTGGCATGGCAACATTACAAATTTCAAAGAATTCACAACAGAATAAAATAAATCGTAATAAATAATTTTAATAAAATATATTTATTAACATTATGCTTCCGATCAACTGCAGATATTTGAAATTACGAAATAATTGGAAGTTTTATATCGAAAAGTTTGTATATGAAATTTAATTAATGTAGTGCAATCGGACGTGCAGATTGTATTTTCTACGACACTGGGTGTATAAACTACCAATACAGTTATTTTATTGTTTTATTCGCCTGTAAAAATATTGCCTATGGCTTAGCACAATGGATATTATTTCCGGTGCGGCCGAGCGCAGTTCAAATATATTTTTCCACGTGAGTTACCTTTACTGAATGAATTTGAGTCATCAATATACACAGAACAATTTCATTGATTTTTACACTGTAAAAGTATTCAATAGCAGTTTTAGTCAGATGCAGTCGCTGTTGTTAAATGTTTATTGGGTGCTTCGTGTCCGTGCTATGAAGTTTCATTTGGATTTTCTAACACTTTATTGTTATGTTGGTTGAAATGTTATGCCTATAACGTGTGTCTTTCAAATTAATATAACAAGTTACGGTAAAAACCAGAAGTTTTAGAATGTGCTAAAAAGTCTTATTAGAAATCTTTTGTACTCTATCTTGTTAATATGTTTTTTAATAATTATTCCAACTTGTTTCACATCCTCTTAACATGTTCACTGGTTTGTTCATATAAATAAGGATAATCAGCATTTACGACACTTTCTATTCAATAACACACGAATAAAAATATTCAAATATTCTGTTTACCTTCTACTTAATTAAGACTAGAGTAACTAAATTAGAAAAAGTTACTCGTGCTCAAGATAAGCCTTAAAAAAATGTTGCCCTCTTATACAGATATTGGATATTCATATCTTAATCAAAGAGCTGATCTATTCTAGGCTATTGATTATTTACGGCATAATGGCGTTGATTGTTGCATTCTGAACATTTCTGATAGAATAGAACGTATCAATTCAGTACGCAAATTACTTACAGAACATAAAAGCTATCTGCTCTATTCGTTACGTTATTGTAGGGAATATGTCATATCAGAATATTGTAACATTTCCATTGACATATCGTCGCTTCCATTGACATATTTCTTCAAAATCTATTTTGAATGACATTTAGCCGTCAATAGCCCGTGTATGTGAAAATTTATTTATTGTACGTTTGCAAGATTGTATAAGAACGTTCTTGTGTTTTAAATGGTATGAAATTAAATTGAATAAAATTTTGACTATAATTTGATTAAACAAAGATTAGGATTCTAAAAATAAAAAGCAATAAAAGAAGAGCTTTTATTTGCCGAAATATGTGTATTAAAAAGTATTTCTATGCTATGTTGGCAGTATGATACCAGTCTCTAGCATTGTCTTACACGAATAATGATGGCACTAGAGGCACCAATAGTAACAAATTTAGACTGCATATATATTTACTAAGTACGGAGATGCAGTAGGAAATTCTTCAACCGTCCTACTTTCATGAATAAAAAAGGAAACAAAAAATATAGACACGAATTAAATCTTCATTCTACTACCTACATACTCCTACATTATTCACTTGACACAGGCAAAAGTAAAAGGCAGTAATTAGATAAGTCTGAGCTGTAATTGTACAGTTTCATTGTAACATTTATACACCTCAAGTTACCTAAATAAGCAAACGTAATAAGGGTAAGTGTAGCTCTGAGATACTTGAATGTATCCCACACTGTTTAGGCTCTAGGTTTAATTTGATTCCGTAATAGAGACGTGGATCACAATAGCAGCGGTGATAGCAGCGATTGTGTGCCAGAAGTAGACACGATGACGTCATTAATCTTTGCGTAATGGCCACCGAAATGCGGACGCGGCCGTCACGGGACATTAGCTAAAGCGAGCCAAGCTATGTCACCCTACTGCGCACTGCTACAAGTACAAATACAGAGGACAATTTCAGGATAGTCCTCTTTGTTAATTACTCTTCTAATTCTGTAAGGTAATTTGATTTTTCTAACGATCTCTAGTTGGTTGTGTAGTTAATTGTGAGTATATTAGGTTCGGAAAAAAATACGAATTCAGGTTAATGGAACAATTAAGGGGAATGTAATGGTTAAGTCTATGAAGTGGTTTATTCAACACAATACTAAAGGTCTCGTTTGCTTAAAAATAAAGAAGAGAAATACATTTTCGTTTTTATGTTTTACTTATCAAAGAAGAATACAAGTATAATTAAAGACGTTTCTATTAGACCTTACGAGTAACTAAATGTTTTCGGAAAAAAATTAGGTACTGAAATAATTGAGTTCTTAAAAAAAATATTACAATTCAGAAGAACTTTGTAAATGCGCTCATTGCTATAAATAAAAAAGTTCACTTGTCAAAAGTAAACTTTGGAGAAAAAGAAAGAAAGTCTTTGGAAAGTATGTAATATTCCTTCATATTTCAGTCTTACTATTTAACAAGGTTCAACATTTAAAATATTATACATTCCATTGTGTAAACGTTTGAAATGAGCATAATTTTCAACTTGTACGCAGGTTCTCTTTAAATTGCTCTACTATTGCTGGCGACCTAAAGCTCAGAACTACAGCTCACTAGTTACAACTTGATCAGCCAATTATATTCAGCACCTATCATAATAGGTATCTTGATTCTTACTAAAACTGTACTAATTCTCTTGACAAATGAGCGCATTTACAAAGTTCTTCTGAATTTAAATATTTTTTTAAAAACTCCATTATTTCAGTACCTAATTTTTTTCCGAAAACATATGCTACGTAAGTTCTTTTGATACGTCTAAAATTATACTTGTATTCTTCTTGGAAAAGTAAAACGTGAACTTGATATTATAAAGAATAGGAGCGTATCTCTCACAGCTAATTTAAAGACAGCCTTAGATTTAAAGATTATTTTGTTTTAACGAGGGTTAAATCACTTGTGACGTTTACGTGTGTGGTAACTGGAAGTGAAACAACCGGCCCTCAGGGGACTGTTTAACGTGTGTAATAAAGATAGCATGACATTTATCTTCCACGAACACAAGTGACTCCGACGTTTAGTAACGAGTAGTTATAAATATATTTAAAAATTACAGAAATACGTTAGTTCATAAATAAGAGCCAATTAATGTCCCATTGAGCGACTAGGTCATAGGTCGCAAATTCAATATCTGTGAAGGTCACGTGTCACATTTGTGTATATAAAATATAACTATACAATTTTATCTGAAATTAAAATACATTTTACACACAATTTTTTACTGTAACTTTAGAAACATCATATAAGACCTAATCTTAGCTTTCCATGAATTCTCCGTACGGGTCCATCGCGTGATGACGGAACACTTGCTTAACAACGTCTAGGACTTACGACCCAGATATAGGTTTAAGGAAGCCCCCTAACAACGCGTTAGCGGTCACCTTCACTGTCTTTAAGGTAATCTCTGTAGACGTAATTTTCGCTATTTAGTCGCTGAAACTTACAAGCCTATATTAGACCAGAGATCTACCCCAGTATATTGGAAACCTAACTCAATGTCACATAAATACTTGGTCGAGCAAGTAGTGCATAAAATCCAGTGCACAAAGTCTTTGTACATAACCCGCAAGTCTACCTAGACACAACATAAATATTAGATACGCCTTTAAACTTTTGTTATAATTTGAAATTGTAGAGTACCCGAAGCGTTATAGTTTATTTTAAGACTTGATCCGTCGTACAGAAGTCTGTACCTATGTAAAATAAAAAGGACCATTGTGTTGTGTAGTTTTATTTTTCTTTTCCTGCACCGACCACTATTGCTAATAATATCTTAAAGTAAGGTATTGCAAGACGCTTAAAATTCTACGTGTAGCTTTGTACATATCTTATACATTATCTAATAAAAAATAAAACTGCAATTTGTATCTTAACAAATTACAAAATCTACCTAATATTTTTCAATTAATTTACCTTTTTACAATTAGAAAATCGTGTAAGTATATTAAAACGTACAAGTCCTGTTGTCACCAGTTACATTAGATATTACAAGACAATAATATAAGGCTACATACAATTATTCAACCAAAGAAAATATCATTTTTCAAAGCTTTATTTTAGTCATTTCTCATCATTAATAAACAAAGGTCTCCTGCAAATATTTCCATCCTGCTGCGTGGTCTTTAACCCCTTCATCAATTAAATTAATTCAAAATCTAATATTTTTCCATTTATTTATCTTTAATAATCAGAAAATTGTGTAAGTATATTAAAACCATGAGCTGAAAATAGAATAACTTTGTATATTTTCACAGTGAAAGCTGGATGCACAAACTCCAAGCGTTACTAAGTTACTCAACACTTTGAAGTCACGTTTCACAATAACGCGACACATAACACGTACAATAGTAACTGTTTTTAGGACAAAATTGAACCCTGTATCTAATAGAGTACAAGTCCTGATAGGTTGTTAGATTGTCACCTGTTACCTTAAATATGAGGAGACAATATGACGCTACATATATTATTAACTAAATTCAATGAAAGAAATTTCAATATTATTTTTCTAATTCATCATCATTATACTATAGAGGGCTCATTGCAAAACCGGAACTTCAATTGTGGTACATAGTAGGCTAAGTTTGGCCTACTAATGCCAGACCTTGTAAAGGATACTTCTTTAACAAAGATAACAATCACGTTAAGGTGCATTCCCTTCATTGATAATATTATGTAATATTTCCAGCCAGTTATTAGAATTTTTACTTTTTAGACTTTATTAGACCTTATTAGACTTTTTTATATTATTTTTTATTGATGTTGACAACTCAAAAAAAGGTACTAGTTCCATTAAAAACGTACATATTTCAAACAGATTTTATATCCATATACGTATTGTGCTATCTCTTAGTTCTAGAAACGAAAACCACCTTGATAGTATCTTATCGTATTGTAAACTTCGAATAAGGAAACAGTTGTTACATCAATTCGTGACCTAAGAACATCAAAAAGCGACCAACGTAAGCTGACCCATGAGAATCTATTTTAGTAGCAAAATATCTGCCCAAAAAGTTATTAAGTAGGTACTCTACTTTAAAAACTTTTTGGGGCACTTATAATACTAATTAAATAAGTTTGTAGATGCTAACTGCTTCTGTAGTGTCATTCGTAGTATGCGACTGCCAAGCACGAAGATACAGGTTGTAACTCGACGCGGGACAATCAATTTGTGCAATCCGGTATGTAATTTTTCAGAGCCTCGATTTTATAATCTAGTTTCTGGTCTTATATTTTTTACTTTCACAATTTCGCTTGACTTGGAGGCTTTTTAACCGACTCTAAAAAGGAGAGATTTATTAAATACTTAGGTTACATTTTTTAGTATTTTTGATTTCTCAAAACTCAGTAAATACATTAATAATTCAATGAAAAAAAAAATGTAATCATATATATTCTTAAGTTTCTATTTGATACTACTATCATAGTCAAGACACCTATTGAAGAAACAGAACAAAGAAATCTTTAAATAGTATTAACGTATTAACTAACAAAACATAGATGCAAAGAAAAAATAAACCAACCCAAACATGCAGTCCAAAATAAAAGAGGAAATACACAGCTCATCTCAATCAAGGAAATGTAACGCAATTCCTTTTTCTCCTCAAGCTTAATTATAAGTATGTACCTGTGAAGTAAGAAAATGATGAATGTTTGTCTTGGGGCTCGCAAAATGAATTAGACTAAAAGAAACTAAGGACGACCCTTGGAGCATTGGCGTCGGCTCCATAAGTAATGGTAAACGTATTCTGTTAATAAAACTTCCGTACGTAAATGTAAATGTGTTGGTCATTTTGGATCTTAAAAACTCACTTTTTATGTAATAATGCATTACTTTACATCAAACTCATGTTTACTGGCTCCATAAGTAATGGTAAACGTATTCTGTTAATAAAACTTCCGTACGTAAATGTAAATGTGTTGGTCATTTTGGATCTTAAAAACTCACTTTTTATGTAATAATGCATTACTTTACATCAAACTCATGTTTGATGTAAAGTAATGCATTATTTAAGACTAAAAATTTCAATTTCTGAAAAATCACAACATTAATTGTGTAACAGGAAATTGTTTAGGAATTTCGTGGCTTTGCTACACATACCTACAATAACAGAATTTTACTTTTAATTATTAACCCCCTTACTCATAAACGCCTCTTAAATTTAATCACTGTTTAGCAAGACTTTTATCAGTAAAATCAACCTTAAACCAAACAAAACCGTAAGAATTTAAACGACTATGTATAAAACCGTCTGAGTGTTAAATGTAGTACTAATTTTCTGTTAGAAACCTTTAGTCACAGTGCACCAAACGTGCAAGTACTTTTACGATTTTATTTTTTTATTTTTAAATCGTGACAATAATTAATATGAAACATACATCATGTTGGCGTGCCTAGCTTTAATCTTATGACTTCTAATCAAACCGAACCAAAATGGTTTAGTTACATGAAACTTGTGCATAAGTTATAATATTTAGACTTGTGAAAGAATAAGTAGTCACAAAGTTAAAAAGCGAATAAAACTTAGATAACACTTATAACGTTTGTTAAGAAACAATTTTTGTGAAATTCTTCTTTAAGTGAGTAAAAAGAGAGCCCTAAACTTCTACCGAGAGAGTTCTGTACTGACATCTTATGCACTTACTTGTCCATGTGTAAATCGGGCTTTACTCAATCTGTGGTTGTTGTACAAGTCGAGTTTAGTTACCAAGTTTATACTATTAGAACAAAAAGACATTATGAGGTAAAGAAAATACACAATCATGCTTTATCGTATTTTGGTTAACCGGTTGTTCTTTATGATTACTACATAGCAAAAGTATTAGTATAATTTTAATTATCATTTGCTACATTGACTAGGACATACACATTTACTTATTTTGGCATCGTATACAAAATCAGCTTTACAGTTGCAACCATCAAGCTTGCATATATCAGAGCATAATACATGTTTAACTTTATAGTTTGTGCAAAGTCTACCACAGTTTGTGCCACATCCAGGTTGCGCATTGGGATCTCCACTTGGGATGACCAGCAGCAGGGACTGGCTTGCTCCTAGTATAAAGTAATCATCATAACAGCCCATTAATGCCCCACTGCAGGGACAGGCCTCCTCCAGTGACGGAGGGATACTTGGTCTACTCTGGCCAAATGGTTTGGTATAGGGTTTAATTTCAAGTTTTCCTTCTTTTTATTACGTATAGATAATATTTACGGATAGTCCCTTAGTCGGTTTTTATGATACCCATGATCGAGATAGGGAGGTGACACACTGTATTCTTACTCAGTCACCACACGGAGAGTAGTATAAAGTAAAGTAGCCTACTAAATATACTCTATCTAGACTAGTTAGTATCAGAGTTGCGTATTTCCCTTTCCGTGTTCAGTTGGCGGCTAAAACCAGCACGGTTTTGTATTACTAACCAACTCGACAAATCCATGCTTAGTTCGCCTCAACTGAGCACGCTTTTGCAAACAAGCAACATTAAAAACGTTTAACAAAACAGTGTACAGCTGAATCAAACACGGTTTTTTATTACTATGGAATTCATGTATGCGACGGCCTCTGTGGCGTAGTGGTTATACAACATGACTGCTACGCAGAGGTCTCAGGTTCGATCCCCGCTCAATGCAAATATTTGTGTGCATGAATATGATTATTTGCATTGGTCTGAGTGTTTCTATGTATAATAAGTATCTATTTACAAAAAAAGAAAAGTATTTAAGTATGTTTATCCGTTGTCTAGTACCCATAGTATAAGCTTTGCTTAGTTTTGGACTAGGTGGCGTTGTGTGAATGTCAGAGGATCATTATTAATTCAACTAACCCGTGTTTAATTCCCATCAACTGTCTTTGTAACGAGTGGCCCTAGGTGATGTTTTACAAATTAGTGTGTAGTTGAACTGAATACAGCAAGGGAAAAGGGTAAGGTATGAAATTGGTTAAGTATGGGATTTCAGTGAAACATACAATTAAAAAAAGACATTTATTTGCTCAAAAATAAGTATGTAAGTATATGTAATAAGCACTAGACTTTATATGTATAACTATCACTAGACTTTCCATCATAGTTAAGTATTTCAAAATCTTTGGTAATTTGACTATACCCCTTCCAGCGTAAGTTTAGCTTTTTGACAGTTCACGTCCATGAAGTTTCGTAATACTTCTGCTTATTTTTCAAACAAATAATATTGTATTTCATAGACGTATTCATGTTTTTTTCAGTTACCATGGTTACTTAGTGATGGACACTCATAACGATTACCACCATTATGAAACAAATTACAAATAATCGGTAGAAATAAATGCTATGAATAAACCTGAACTCTTCATAATACGTTTATAAAATGTAATATGATTTTTTAGATTAGCTATAACCCGCGAATATGTCACGATAAATTATGTATTTTAAATAATACTTAAGCTAACTATAATTTTATAATATTAAGCTATAGGCTAATTCTCTTAACATAGATAAAGAAAGAAACAGTAATAAAAAGATAATGTAAGTTGATGTAAGGATCCAAATGTGTAAAATAAAGTAATTTGAAAAATCGAAAAATCGCGAAATCGCTTACAATCGGGTGGCATTACATTCGAGATACTGCTGAACGTCACTAACGTCAACCTGTCAAATGTCGTTAAATATAGTGGAAAGGGTATAAAAATCTTTTTAAAGTATTCCATTATGCACTATCAATTAAAACAATAACAAACGCGTAAGCGTTGACAAGCGCGTTCAGACGCGATGCGCGCCAAGTGCCGGCTAGCCTCAGCCTAAGTACCATATCCACTTCCGAGTGCCGCGATTTATTCCGAACATTTTCTTAAAATGCACACGGTTTTGTAAAACGTTTGTTAGCGTTCCTTGATCGCAAAATCGTGTTCAGTTGACGCCAATTAAGCACGGGTTTGGCGAGTTGGATATTAATACAAAACCGTGCTGATTTTTGTCGCCAACTGAACACGGAAAGGGAAATACGCATCAGAGTTTGTTGAAGGTTAGTTTGATGTAGGTTAGGGTCAGATTGGCTAACCCCCGGTTTCCGAATGTCTGATGAAGTAAAAATTTTTGTCTTGCGTGGGATCCAAATCTACGAACTCGTGCACTGCAGCCGTAAGTAGTCGCACCATAGCAGACATTATCTTTTTATTATTACGTCTACGAGTATCAACAAGACTAAGATATGTAAATAAAATTACCTTGAGTCGATTCACACTTATGATTAACTAGCTGCTGTGCCCGCGACTTCGTTCGCGTGGCGGATGTTACTTACTTCGCAATTCGATTTAATACTGAAAAATCGTTTTTAAAACCTTATAACGAACAGATATACCTACATTACAAACGAATTGTAAAATTAACGAACGAACCAAAACCTTTTCAAAGTAAATAAATAGTAAATAAAATATCTATGAAGACTGCGTCTAAACTTATACTGAAAGACATGAGCGAACGTCATTCTTTCAAGGAAAATCTTAACACCGCGATACTGAAAATGACGTCACAGGCACAATGCTATCTGTTGTCAAATTTGTAAGTTAAAATAAATGACATCGCTTATTTCATCATAACTGCAAGGACGCGCCTCCTCCCGTGACGGAGGAATACTTGGCCTACTAATACCACGCTGGCCAGTCGGATTGGTTGATAATATACGGATAGATTGGAAGATAATATTCACCGATAGTCCCTTAGTCGGTTTTACGCCACCCATGGGATGAGATGGGGAGGTGACATATTGTATTCTTACTCCGTCACCACACGGATACATGGCTGGCGTGCATGAGGTCGCGGGTTCGATTCCCATGGAGGACAATTGTGATACACAAACTATTGTCCTTAGTCTGGATGTGCTTTGTGTCCGTTAAATTGATATTTTTAAAGGCTAGTGTGGGATTTGTCTTTTGTAAAAAAAATGCTGAAATAAATTATTGTACCTCACACCTTTTTACCATCTAGCAAAAAATATTTGACTAAACTTAGACTCGACTATATTATTATCTATAGATAAACTGCGTGCAGTATTTTTGAATTACTTAATAAAATAAACACAAACACTTTGAATAATAATTTAATGTTTTGTGATTGTATTTCTTTATTTTATTGTCAGTTTTGTATTTTTTTATTGTTGACAAATAGCAATAATGTGTAAAATGATCTATATCTTGTGTGTTTATCAACCGATTTCTATAATTTTTTTTTTATGAATAAGATATTAAAGTGTACTTTTGAAATATGGGAGTTTGAAAAAGATATGTCTATGCAAATTACAATATATTTATGTATTTAATACACTTTGAAGAAAACCCTAACGATTAAACACGTTATTGTGGCTAATATATAAAAGATAGATATATACTATTCAGGACTTTTTTGTACATCTTTTGAAGACCATTATTTTTGTAATACATATTTTTGGCGTATGATCAACGTATGCGATGATAAGAGCTAGAACGCGCTTTTTGTCAACTGACTTGCTTCAAATTTTTCGTCACTGCTCAGCTCCTATGTGTCTTAGCGTTATGTTATACAGCCTATAACCTGTCCGGGAGTATGGACTACAATCGTACCAAGTTTGGTTAAAATGCCTTCAGTAGTTTTTGACCCATGCGTGCACATACAGACAGACAGACAGACAGACAGACAGACAGACAGACAGACAGACAGACAAAAAATTTATTGATTGCATTTTTGGCATTAGTATCGATCACCATTCATCCTCCAATATTAATTTTGAACATATATTCAATGTACAGAATTGATCTCTCTACAGTTTTATTATAAGTATAGATATAGATATAGATAGATAATAATCAGCAAAAATGAAAATGCTTTCAAATTATTCAACATTTTAAATGTATTGTTTGTACTATAAAAGTAATCTATGTGCAAGTTTACATTAAACGACTGCATAACATACAATAATTTCTGATATTAAATAATGCACTTATTTTTTTTTTAAATCCCGACTTGTTTTATTGGTGTAATTAAAAATTATCGTGTACGTCATAAAACTTTGTTACTTCAAGTGAATGTTTTATTTACTAAAAATATAATAACTAAACATAACTTTTTAAATAGGGGCAAAACAAAGAAGGGTTTATTTTTTTTAAATGTAATATTATTGGCGTTTAATGTTATATAGTACGCGCGTTATCATCTTAGTCGTTATAAAACATCATCATCATCATCGTTATCTTAGTCGTTTTTAGGGTTCCGTACCAGTTTTGAAAAAACGGAACCCTTATAGGATCACTTTGTTGTCCGTCCGTCCGTCTGTCCGTCCGTCTGTCCGTCCGTCCGTCCGTCCGTCCGTCCGTCTGTCTGTCAAGACCATTTATCTCAGGAACGCATGGAGGTATCAAGTTGAAATTTTTACCAAATACTAAGGCTTGTTGCCTCTTAGTGCCGTAAAAAAATCAAAGTGCTAATCCAACGCAATCAAGAGATATAGCCGTTTTTGTCGCAAATTTAGAGGGGTAAAGGCAAAAACCTACAGGGTACTTCCAGTCTACCTACAAACTTGAAATTTGGCATGAAGCAAGGTCTTATTGTACATGTAATAGGAAAATTCCGAAAACCTCAAATTTTTACTTCAATCATATTATATTTTGATTTCATTGAATTTTGCCGGGAAAGCTGAGTCACGTGACCTGTGACGTCATAGAATTTTGGTCACGTGACCCGTGACGTCATACAATTTTGACAGATGAGTCGTGACGTCACAGAATTTTGGCGGGAAAATATTTTTTGACAGTTGAGCCGTGACGTTTTTGAATTTTTGACAGATGAGTCGTGACGTCACAGAATTTTTGACAGATGATTCGTGACGTCACAGAATTTTGGCTGGAAAATATATTTTGACAGCTAAGCCGTGACGTTTTTGAATTTTTGACAGATGAGTCGTGACGTGACAAAATTTTTGACAGATGATTCGTGACGCCACAGAATTTTGGCGGGAAAATATATTTTGACAGCTGAGCCGGGACGTTTTTGAATTTTTGACAGATGAGTCGTGACGTCACAGAATTTTTAACAGATGATTCGTGACGTCACAGAATTTTGGCGGGAAAATATATTTTGACAGCTGAGCCGTGACGTTTTTGAATTTTTAACAGATATGAGTCGTGACGTCACAGGATTTTTGAGAGATGATTTGTGACGTCATATTATTTTGGCGGGAAAATATTGGAAACCTCTGTCACTTTGACAGCTGTCACTTTTGACAGCTGTCAATTTTGACAGATAGGCGTGACGTCATAGAATTTTTGCCAGATGAGTCGTGACGTCACAGAATTTTGGCGGGAAAATATACTTTGACAGCTTAGTCGTGACGTCATTGAATTTTTGACAGATGAGTCGTGACGTCACATTATTTTTGACAGATCAGTTTTGACGTCATAGTATTTTGGCGGGAAAATATTTATTGACAGCTTAGTCGTGCCGTCATTGAATTTTGGCGGGAAAAATAGTATTTAAACAGCTGAATCCTGACGTTATCACAATTTGGCGGGAAAATAAATAGGTTTGTACGGAACCCTCGGTGCGCGAGTCAGACTCGCACTTGACCGGTTTTTTTTATTTAATTACCTAATTGTACCTATCATTAAAATGTGAAATAAATATTTAAAAAAAAAAAAAAAAAAAAAAAGTCAAAAGAGATAGAAGATATTTATAAAAAGAAAAAGACCCGAAAGTGAAATGATATTTATGGCTCTAAGACTCAGATAACGTGCATTGTATAATTTTACAGATGAGGCTGTCAATGTCTTAGCCTAGTTTGTTGTTGTAGATTTTGGTGAGGCGAGTGTTCGTAAAGCATATATCCACTTTTCTTACATGATCGGACGGTCCACTATTTTCTATTTTATTAAGCTTATTAGTGGCTGAGGAGCCACGTCTCACTATGGGTAACGACTCAAAAAAACTAAAAGAAGTCGACCGTACAATGAGATGTGAGTTTGGTTAAGCTGCTGCCTTTCTATACTAAAGTAGTTAAGTCTCATACCCCTTTTATTTTACTACCTATTTTGCACTAGTTACATTGGCACACTACTGTTTAGACAATTATATTGAACGGGTACAACGGTGTACGGACCTACATGTCCTAGACATACCTACCTACGTGTTTAGTTAATTATCTGCCAAGAAGAGTAATGGTATACAAGTAGTCCTGACAATATTTGGAGCTGCCCTCACATAGCCCTTGTGATAGTAGGGTGCCTGGCGATAGGCTTAGTATAGGAGGTCCCTGGATAAGATTAGACGTATAGTTATTATAAGTGTCAAATCACTATGATCAAAAAAGGTATCCAGACATCGGTGTTGGTGTTATTTACATAACTTCTCTCTTTACCATCTTTTACGAAGCCCTTGGCATAATTTCCAAAAAAAATAGGTATTCTTGAACACCTAAAAAACATACTCTTGCTAGTCTCAACAATTCTTACACAGTCGCATTAAGAAAAATGCTTTTTTATAATATTATGTTCTGCATGGCACTATTTTGGATTCTGTAGTCACTTTATTCAGTAGTTTTATTTATTAAAAAATAACAATTACATTCTATTCTATTATCCCCAAATATCAGAAGTGTATGGGCTAATATTTGGAGTAATACGATAACATTATTTACAACGGTCAAAGACTATAAGCAAAATTTTTAATCTTATTTGTCCTTGCAGATCTTGTAGAGGCTATTTATTTCACTGAATTATTTGAATAGACTTGGGCAGAGTACACATCATTGGAGATGATTGATCGACTCCTCGCACGCGAGAATCTGCTTTATATTCTATTTGTATGAGAAACTACGCTAACAATCCTTGACGTTGCAATATTTTAGAAGTTATTACGTTAAGTAAAACAACGTTGTATTTATGACAACATTTGCTGATATTTTATACAGATTTTAATTTTTTAAGTACAGAGCTGGTATTTGATTGATAAGTTAGTATTAATTTACTAAAATAATAAAAATAGCCCTCACACACAACGCTTTCAATTTCCATACTGCTGCAAGCTGAGTTTATTTTAAAACTAAATCATCAGTAATCAAATCCTTGAACCTAGACCTTTAGTAGACAGCTGAAGTATAAACAGTCAACCAATAAAGATCTTTGCAAAGGCTAAAATTGAGAACGTTGCTGGAGATGACCGTCGTTAACTGAAAAGATGTTAACATATTTTTATGGCTTTTACAAACATATTTTTTTTTTTAAATAATACTACAGAAATATGTATTCATGTCAGTCATTTTTAAAGATCGCACAAGCGATAGTTGTTTATCTGGAAGTTATGCACGATTTGAAAAATAAAACAAAAAAGTTTGCAAATAAATAGTTTGGTTTACATATTATTTTTAAATTAAACAATCTACACACCAGAAAGAAATTTTACGTCACATTGAAATAAAAAAAACCGGTCAAGTGCGAGTCTGACTCGCGCACCGAGGGTTCCGTACAAACCTATTTATTTTCCCGCCAAATTGTGGTAACGTCAGGATTCAGCTGTTTAAATACTATTTTTCCCGCCAAAATTCAATGACGGCACGACTAAGCTGTCAATAAATATTTTCCCGCCAAAATACTATGACGTCAAAACTTATCTGTCAAAAATTCTGTGACGTCACGACTCATCTGTCAAAAATTCTATGACGTCACGCCTATCTGTCAAAATTGACAGCTGTCAAAAGTGACAGCTGTCAAAGTGACAGAGGTCTCAAATATTTTTCCGCCAAAATAATATGACGTCACAAATCATCTGTCAAAAATTCTGTGACGTCACGACTCATCTGTCAAAAATTCAAAAACGTCACGGCTCAGCTGTCAAAATATATTTTCCCGCCTAAATTCTGTGACATCACGAATCGTCTGTCAAAAATTCTGTGACGTCACGACTCATCTGTCAAAAATTCAAAAACGTCACGGCTCAGCTGTCAAAATATATTTTCCCGCCAAAATTCTGTGACGTCACAAATCGTCTGTCAAAAATTCTGTGACGTCACGACTCATCTGTCAAAAATTCAAAAACGTCACGGCTCAGCTGTCAAAATATATTTTTCCGCCAAAATTCTGTGACGTCACGAATCGTCTATCAAAAATTCTGTAACGTCACGACTCATCTGTCAAAAATTCAAAAACGTCACGGCTCAGCTGTCAAAGTATATTTTCCCGCCAAAATTCTGTGACGTCACGACTCATCTGTCAAAATTCTATGACGTCACGGGTCACGTGACCAAAATTCTATGACGTCACAGGTCACGTGACCAAAATTCTATGACGTCACAGGTCACGTGACTCAGCTTTCCCGCCAAAATTCAATGAAATCAAAATATAATATGATTGAAGTAAAAATTTAAGGTTTTCAGAATTTTCCCATTACATGTACAATAAGACCTTGCTTCATGCCAAATTTCAAGTTTGTAGGTAGACTGGAAGTACCCTGTAGGTTTTTGCCTTTACCCCTCTAAATTTGCGACAAAAACGGCTATATCTCTTGATTGCGTTGGATTAGCAGTTTGATTTTTTTACGGCACTAAGAGGCAACAAGCCTTAGTATTTGGTGAAAATTTCAACTTGATACCTCTATGCGTTCCTGAGATAAATGGTCTTGACAGACAGACGGACGGACGGACGGACGGACGGACGGACGGACAGACGGACGGACAGACGGACGGACGGACAACAAAGTGATCCTATAAGGGTTCCGTTTTTTCAAAACTGGTACGGAACCCTAAAAACAGCGTAAACCAAACCACTTCTAAAAACAATCAAAGTTAACTTCAATAAAAACGCTCTTAAGAGAACAAAACAAAAGCTAATTTGAAAGGGCACTAGATGAAATTTACGGAAACATGAGGCACGTCGGTCGGCGTGTTCCTGAGATTGCGACTCTGTCGTCCAACTTTAAGCATTGTGAGACTGCGTACAGAACTGGCAAAGCTATCAAAGTTTATAACACTGTCTAATACAATGCTATATATGGCTATATGCAAACGCAGCAGAACTTTGTCACGAGATATATTACGTACAAATCGTGTGCTCGAATAATAATGAAGTGTTCTCAGAAGGGAATATGATATGCATTTGTGTATTTAATATACCTTAACCCTAAAGTACTAAAGCGTTACTTGGAACCATTAGAATATTAAACTCAATTCCTGGATAGGTCACCATTAAAGGATAAGACTCGGGAGTTTTACTGGTTCAAACATGCAATCACAATCGTTATGGCATAATAATTTCATCTTCGTCATTCATTCAGCCAAAAGACTTCTTGTACTGGATATAAGCTACATTTTAAAGTCCTCAACTTCTGCTGACATGAGTTCATTTTATCCTTCCTAAAGTTCTGCTCACTGTGCTTCTTAGGGCACCATGTCACAGTTCCAGAACCGTTCTACTACACCGGCTGCTGGTAATAAGGTACGCCACTTAAGAGAGTCGGTAGGTATAGTAACATTTTATCAATTATTGGTATGTGCTTAACAAAATATAATTTAGAACGCTCAACATCTCAAATTGCTTTAATAACTTACAGTAACTCCAGCGTATGAAAGTACCAACAAAGTTTGTTATCAACTACGTACTAGATACCTTAATTATTTAATAATCCACTTCTAGGACATACTGAAAGCGGTGTACCGTCTCAAATAAATAATAAATCAAACAACGGCAAAACTGCTACTATGTTCTGAAGGTAGTAAACTAGACTAGCGTGTATTCCCAAGATACTGGCTTAGCTAAGCATATTAAACTGTTAAAGTTGTGTTAAGTTCGTACAACATAAATCATAATATGTAAATTCGTGATGAGTAAAATTTTACTATCGCACATTATTATTTTTATTAACGATATGGGACTTTGAATACTTACATTCAAGTTTAACAGGGGCACGCAAAAAATAAAGAAAAGACTCGAAACGTGATCCATGTTGTATGGGATAGAAAAAAGTGTCGAAGCATGTCTTCATCCTTCGTTTTTAGTGAATTATTGGATGGGGAAAACTGAAGACTGATGATGTACGCTTGATAGGTGACAGCCTTGCTGTCTGGTCCGCTAGATAGGTGAAGTGTCTGTTATTAAGAGGGTTAGATGAACTATAAATACAAGTTTCTCAAGGCTTACATAGCTAAGGGAATTAATTTCATAACATTTTATGATTGTCGCTCTACACTAGCCCAAGTTTCCTTAAGAAGGTTGGCCCCCCTCCTAATTGATGAATAAAATTGAAGAGTGCTGGTCAGAAGGATTGATATAGGATTTATTTTCAGTTTTCTGACTTTGGTTTACGGAGTAATGACATCCACGGGATGAGATAAAATGCTAATACTTTATCTTAACTCCTGTTAGGGATCCCTGTATATTAACTTTTCTACAACACGTGGAAAGGAAAGGAATTATTTACTTATTTCTACACAATATATTAACAACAACGTAACGAAACACTCACAGTATAATGACAAAATCTAAAACAAATTGGTCCAAATAATTAACTCAGATGAAACACAACAGTTAAATAGAACTGCTAAGCTAAACCAGATATTGTGCAACAAAATAGTCAGAGCTCAGTATAATGTTGCAATAATATTACAGCGCTGATTTTCGGATGAAGCCGTAGGCTGAATGTGGTGCCTATACTGAGGGATTATAAATACATTTGGAAGTGATTTAATGTTTACTATTGGTGTGTTGATGAACTATAGTAAAACCAGTCGCCGTCTTGTAGTGAAGATGCCTTTCCTTAAAATAAGACATTAAGAGATTAAAACAGTGAATGTTAACATAAAACATGTTACATAAGTAAGAAAAAAATCATATGGTTTTTTTTCTTTGTTTTTATTTTCTTTCTATAATTTGTTTGCCTAAACACAAACACGAAACGAAGCATGTGTATTTTATATTAAAAAATAGGCAAACCCATAACCGCGGTGTAAACTCAAACAAGATTAAATCGAATAAAAAGTGTTACGAGTGTTATCATTCTGAGTGCTTTCAAAACAAATATGGTACTTTACTTTATCACGAAAACGTCTTGTTACTTGCATAAAGAAATATTACTTTAATGCTCTTTTAAGAGGAGAGTGATGAAATTTACTTTACCTAGTTATGCCTATTATCTATTTACTTTTTTTTATTCTGGTTTTTTGATTTTATACTTTATTTCATGAAATCGAGGTAAGTAAACTATATAAATAATTTAACCTCAAGAATTATTTGTGACATGATCGCAATGACGTCTAAATGTGGCATTCTCAAGTGGAAAATTGATTTGAAAATTGGATAAATGCCTTCAAGGAGAGGCATATTATTACTGTAAGGAATAAATAATAATATAGCACAGAAATCTTGCGGGACTGCAGCTTTCACACTTAGTAATGGCAAGATACTTCCGTCGACACACACTCAGCGTTCGAGGAAAAAACTGGACAGCCAGTCAGTCGACCGGATAGTATGTTGTGCGGGAAACACAATGTTCACCCAACGGCACACGTAAAAAGCAGGGATTTTCATAATTGGTCAGTTTTACTGTTTATCACGAAAGCGGTGTTGCTCCGAAATTCAGATTTTTTCAAAATAAAAATGACATTTAAGAATGTTGACATTTCTACAGAATAAATAAATAATTCAAAAACTGTGGAATTGTCCAAGTAACTTCGCTACAGTAAAATGGGGCATTTTTTTAGGTTAATTTGTTTTTTATGTTTACCTATCATCATTTTTGTATTCAATTTCAAATGATAATTTATTCATGTAGCTTAAAACGCGCTAATTCAAAACTGATTGATTTATTTTTCCCCTTCGCAAATCACAATAGCACATGAATTGTGAAATGTCCCCGAGTGACACCATTCCGCGTGGTATAATAAGGGTTTTTGAATGCCATGCTTACAACATAGAAAATTACTCTTACAGTCTCATGCCAGTCCTCCCATGTGTCATGGTGTCATAATAATTTGTTAAATTATTGTGTCAGAAAAAAAAAAAAATTTTTTGGTTTTTATTTGCTTGACAAAAGCATAAAATAATATTTTATTTTACATTTTGTGTAGGTAAACCGTATATTCTTATTCATTATACAATGGCAAAGGTTAATTATTATATATCGACGACGAAGTGACAAGAACTCTTAACTGACATTTTGACGATTTTAACTTTTTTCGATAGATACGTCCTAAATAATGAACTTTATAATCTGGCAAGAACCGATTTTTTTTTTATTATTGATTGAGATTTTAATAACTGACAATTACCATTAATTAATTATGCGTCAAATTTGCTGAAAATTGCACCTAATTAATAATAGCATTATCAAGTAGGTAAATATGTTTCCTTTTTACACGGTCAATGTGGTATGTGCCCTAAACCCTCTTTGATAAATTATTTTTTGCCAGCAATTATCACTTTCTTAAAAAAAAAATTAAACGTTTTTTTCGTTTCTTGTAAAATCGGGTTTTCGTAGATGGGAGTTCTTGTCACTTCGTCGTCGATATGTAATTATGTACGTAATTATGTTATATTCATTACTTCATCTATGTAATACTTATGGAATGGCAATAAAGTATTGAGTATTGAGGTTCGTGAATTTCTAAATGTGTTACTTTTTAATGAACGTTAATTCGGATTTCATTTCGTGAAGATACCTGCACTTCTGCTTACACCCGGATACCATCGTTCACCGGCCGGCATCTTCTGCTATTCCTTCTGATATCGGTTCTGCATGCTTTAGGCCCTACCCATTGTCACTTTAATCGGTCAATATTAATATTTACTGCAATGTTTAAGCCCGAATTCGGACGTATCATTGCATACCATCCTCTTTCCAATGGATTCAATGTGATGATTGCTTACTACCAGCTGGCTTATATAGGCATTTTAAGTAAGCGTATAAAAAAAGTTATACTAGAAGTGATTTTTAAAACATTTAATTACCTAAGGTACGGCATGATACCGCAGTCGTTAAGGGTACAAAACAAACAAAAACCTACGTCCGTCCGTTTGAACCGGGGCCAATAACACCGCTTTTTATACGTACACAGCTGTGTATAAGTATTAATACTGTAATACAAGCATGTGTACATTGTGCGAAGAATGGCTACACAATAAAACCAAAATATGGTTCTGTATCGGTTATATTTGGTAAATTATCTTTGTAATATAGATTTCAAATAATACTGAAATGTTAAGTTGATTTATCAGAAAAACACAACCAATGTAAGTAAACTTTTAAATTAAACTGAAACATAACACTATTGGAATAAGGAGTCATACCTAGAGCGAAATAAAAAAACCAAAGAAGGAATATTTGTCAAAATACTCTACTCTAATAAGGATTTAATTTTAAATGTAATTGAATTTTGAATTGTATAGTTTTAATAGTATTCAAAACAAAGATTTCTCATTTTAATTTATTTTTTTAATTTATATTTCCAATGTTTGTTTTTAATTTAGAGTTTGTCATTATTTTCGTTTGTTTTTTTATTTGTATGCTGTGGTTTCCTGTTATTGAAGGAATACACGCAATGTTCCTGTAGTTTTTTATAAGTATATGTTACGGGCAACGTGATTAACTAGGCATTATTAATAAGGACCGGCCTTTATTAATAATGCCCAATAACGATGGCCAAAGTGATAAATTTATCACTTTGACCGGCCATTGTACACACACACATAACACACACATAATGGCCGACGGGCCTTGGTCCATGTATTATGTAAGTGTTTGAGATAGCTTAAAAAAAAGCTAAAACCCTAAAATTAAACCCAAAGTCAGAAACAGTTGGTTAGGTTAGGTTAGTATACATTTCTAATGTGTATTGCCTTTGTTGGAGTCACATAAAATAAATAAATATGAATAAGTCTGGCCCGCGTGAAACTAGTAGACCGGTAGTCGCCTGTAGAGCTACGAGTACATCCTTACAGTGGAATATGCTGTGAAGTTTCACAAGCAATCAAATCTGAAATAGAGAGATCCAAATGAGAACCAGGGCACTAGAAATACTCGTAGCTAACACGATCAGTATTACGTAGAATTGACAGTGTGTAAATTTTCCTAGTTTAAATTACTTAATTCCAGATCCCGACTACCGTATTCTAAATATTTGTTGTTGAATTATATCAGTATTAAGCAATTATATAAGTACGTAACTACTTTCATATTTGTACAACTGTTTAATTATTAACGTAATGCAAATAAAATTATTTGTTTAAAGTTTTAAATATTTTAAATTTAAAATGTTATTATATAACACTATCACGCCATTAACTGGGATTGTAACACATTCTAAATCACTACAGATTAGTAGTTAACTAAATCTATTAAGCCAAATTATCGAGAAATATGCTAAGGTGGTTTGGTGTAGCGTCATCTACCGACAACTCAAACGAACACCTACACTACATCCTGAATCGCAATATCAACATTCGCACCGCGATTCCGCATATATACAACGTCCAACGAACAACTGTTGGGCTAGACCTAGGCATGCTCTCGAAGAGCCGGACGATAGGATCACGATCGCTCAACGTAGAGCTCACACGGCTCGCGAAGCCATAACAAAACGTCCGCGGTTCCGTCCTCGCCGTCGAGGCCGGAATACGCGCCGCGTTCGCTCCTAGAGGGCGTGCCTTCCGCACGTCCTGTTAGTCAGTGACGGTCCAGGCCGAGGTCCGTACCCCAAAGGGGGTGCCCCTGTGGCACGTCACTTAAATGTCTTTGGTTGAGGGCCATCCGCCCCACCACAGCCCGCGTAAAGTAGTAAAGGTCGTCTGAGACCGACTACTCGTCCACACAAAAAAAAAAAAAAAAAAAAAACAACTGTTGGGCAGTTGGCCCGCCAGGCGCGATCACCTTCGCCTGGTTGGAGGGTCCTCCCTTTTCGTTGGGGGCGTGGTGCTGTTACGTCACAGCGACCTCCACAGTTTGGACACATTGAAAGAGTTAATGATTTATAACGCGCATGTATTAGGTAACGTATAGGAAGTCCTAATCCTAGCTGTCGAGCCTAGATGGCGTTGTACAGTTGAGTTCTAAGTTGCGGCCCGGTCGGTGTTGTAGAAAGCAATGGTTAAGTTTGGTAGTCAAGACGGATGCTCGGGTGGCCTAGTGGTCATGGCGCTGGACGCGTATAGTCCAGAGACGCGGGTTCGAGTCCCGCCTCGAGTAGGTACATTTTTTTTAGATTTTCTTTCATCGTTTCGGTTTTTCTAGTTATACCGAAGCTTTATAGGTAACGGACGAAAGGAGAACGGGACGCGAGTTTCCCATTCCAGCGAGGTCTCTAGATAATGTGACCGTGTTATATATGTTACGGCTAATACCCGAACTAGTTGTAGCCGGCTTGATGAAGGCCAGACCTAGTTTTACCCGAAAACAATTTTAACCAAGAGTATGTGGCTACACCTAGTTCTAACCGGCTAAAACTAGGTGTAGCCGCGCTTCAGGTTTTAGCCGTAACATATACACACATCAAAAAAGTCTAAGCAACATGCATGATATTACAAATTTACCATTTATATTAATTTATTTTACCATTTATTTTAATTATAACGTTGTATTTTATTTTTAAAATAATATTTTTAGGGTTCTATGATGTAAAAATAACAGCTGTTTTCTTTATAAGTTCTTTTAATAACAGAAATTAACAATATTAGAATATACAGGTACATAAGAAACTAAACTTTTTTTTTACAAATTGAAATTTCTTAAGAAAATGAATTTATTGTGAAAGAATAGGACAATTTAATACAAAGTATGGCCTCCTCTGCTATTCAGAACTTGTCGGCAACGATTATTCATTGAATTAATGAGACTGTTTATGTCATCTTGCGGTATTCGCTCCCAATGGAATTGTAGCAAATCCTTCAGCTGTTGGGTTGTTGTCACTCCGTCCAAGTCCTTCAAAACACGTCTCTGGAGCATGTCCCATGCGTGCTCGATGGGGTTGAGGTCTGGCGATTGTGCAGGCCAGGGCAATACCTGGATGTTCTCCGTTGCCAAGTATTCACTGGTTCGCCGAGCTGTATGTGAACGCGCATTGTCATGCATTAACGTAAAATCGGAGCCAAAGGTTTGTGCAAATGGATGGACATAAGGTCTGAGAATATCCTCAACGTAATTTTCAGCGTTCATGTTTCCATTTACAAAAACGAGCTCAGTTCGCCTGTTCTTCATAATACCCGCCCATACCATAACTGTTGAGCCGCTGTATGGATGAACTTCCTGAACGCACCTGAGTCTTTCAGTATTTCCGGGTCGACGGTACACTCGCACCCTTCTTGTATCAGGCCTAAACCCGAATCGCGACTCATCGGAAAACATAATTTTATCCCATTGTTCCTGGGTCCATGTTATGCGTTCTCTACACCATTCATTTCGACGAGCGCGATTCCCGTGACGTATCGGTGGGCACCTGATAGGGCGTCGAGCTCGTAGGCCGTACTCATGCAGTCGATTTCGCACAGTTTGGGGACTTACATCAACACCACATGAATTTTGTAGCCTCAAACTTATCTCTCGAGCGGTTAACATCGGCTGGCGTCTTGCAGTCAGTTGTATGTACCGGTCTTGCCGAGTGGTTGTACTCCTTTTACGGCCTGGATGCTGTTCAGCGGGTTCCCCTGTATTATTGTAGCGCTGCCAAAGGCGACAAATAACACTTCTATGAATACCAAAATGTCGAGATACCTGAGATTGATTACTTCCCGCTTGCAACATCCCTACAGCTCTTTGCATTTCATCTGCCGTCAAATGACGTCGCTCCATGACGTAAAGAATATCTAACAATTCAATTTTGTCGCCAACTGTATTTAAATGGTTGGTAAAATTATAAAATCAAGACTAAAACGTAGCAATTAACATGCACTCAAATTCAAACAAATTCGCAGTCATTTGAATTTTATGAAAAAAAAACAAAACATAATCGAAATTTTTTTTTTACAACCAGCCAGTATGTCATCAATAACAAAAAAGTTTACTTACCTATACACTTTGAGTGAGTAAATACTTAGAAATTAATTAATATAAATGGTAAATTTGTAATATCATGCATGTTGCTTAGACTTTTTTGATGTGTGTATATGTAAGGTAATTACATTATTTGTGCAGCTCCCAAATAGTTCTTCAAAATGTAAATTATAAGCTCGTCGCAAGGTAAGGGCCTTAAACCACGGTGTTCTCTTCTTAAAACACGGCGTTAAGAAACAGAAACACGTGTTAAGTGTGTAAAGACCTTAACAGTTAACAAACATATTATTATAAACCAATTGTCATTACACAAATTAACGCATCATTAATATATTACGAACACATTGCATATTAATATTCAATCATGCGATTAACATTTGTAACTGACTGGTATTTTAATATGATAATAAACATCAACTGAATGATATATACGTGTACTCGTATAACCAAGTGTTTCATAGTTGCCATATCACACGAGATTGGATTGAAGTGGGCTGCATGCCAGTACATACAGATACAGAATCTACAACACGATATTGTGAATAAATCGTAAGCTGCGTTCTGACCATGATATATGCCGGTACAAATTGGATTTATTTCCCGCTTTCCCTTCCCATTGGTACTGAACAGAAACTGTTATTGCACGTATGAACGATGAGGTGTCATGAATAAAATATTCTGTAGCCAGCGCGTCACGCACTCGGAGCTTTCGATCGCGATTTCAGTGTGATACACCAATCACGTGACACCTCGTACGCATGATTTATAGCTCATGTACACAAGTATCCTATTTTAGCATCGATAATAGAATTGGTTTTGCAGACTAATCCTTTGTTTAATGTGTTTCAATGAATATCTACTCAATAGTGGAATCATGATGACAAAACTCACAATGGCAATCGTGATGCATTTGACTCTGAAGGTTCTTTACTGCTTTAATACTTGTTCTCTATTTTTAAAAGTCAATATTAACTAACCTCTCACCTGGCAAACAAAATGGCGGAAAATTGCCCACCTGACCACGATTATTTTAGCCGCCTTGCCAGGCCAGCTAAAATGCTGACCAAGGTTTGCAAAAAGCAAATTTTCATAATAGCCTTGCCAGACGAGTGGCTAAAGATCAAGCTGCGTATCAGAGCATTTCACAAGCATACATTAAGTCAAAGTCAAAGTCAAATAGCTTTATTCACTTAGGTTACAAAGTAACACATGCAAATCGTTATACATGTAGTAGAATAGTATAGAGAAAAATGTCTGCCAAACTACTACCACTTTCGCAGACGACTATAGTAGAGCTCTGAGAAGAATGTGGCCAAGAAACTCAGGCCACTCTTTTCAAAAATAATAATTTGACTTTGTTACAATTACCAACAGCAGCGTGAAGAATGATGTGTGCAAGCAAATCTTACATGCATAGCAATTTAAAGTTTAATTGATAAAAAAAAATTCATTGTTAATAAATTGATTTAAAAAAGCTTTAATTGCATGGCACGTTCATCAGTCATCTCGTCACTGCGATATCCGACAGAAATTAACACACAAGCATTTGTGTCGTCAAGTTGATTTTGTTAATCTTTAAGTAGTTGAGAATGGAATAGAATACCATTTAGATAATATAATTAAATACATTTACAAATGCAAGTGAAGTATTTCTATCGTTACAATAACAAATAAAACTGTAAAAGAAAGTAATAAGGTAGTAACATAACATCCGCACAACTACCTAGGTTAAGCCACAATCTACACCATGGAACAAGCAACATGAAATCACGATAATTGAAATCTAAGCCCATGAGTTTTTGTCATTAATATAATCGTTTATTGTATAATAGCCTTTCGATAATAGCTGATTTTTTACAAATGCTTTAAAGTTTAGTAAAGGTAGATCCATTACATGCTTAGGCAGTTTATTGAATAAACGTATACCGAGTCCCGCAAAAGTGTTATGTACCTTATGTAGGCGATGTTGTGGACCTATCAACTTATGCCTATTCCTCGTACCAATGCTATGAATGTAAGAAAAGCCTATGTCCAGCAGTGGACTGCCATAGGCGATCGAGTCATTTATTTTAAAGCATTTTAGTTCAAATTGGTTTAGGTTTTGTGAACACTTTTGTTTGTCTGATGCTAACACCAGCTTTAGTAACGTATCAGTTAGTTATCGTGCCAATGACCTGTAAATTCAATGTATCGACTGAGGACACAATAAACTGAATCGTTAAATTAAATAACGCAAATTTATTCCATTTATGGCATTTGTTAAAGACAAAATAAATGACACCATACCTAATGTATGCTTAATGAGTGCGTTTATTTAATTAAAATGTATTTTTTTGATTGTCTGTATTCTGTACAATAGTATTGTAACTAAGCTGTTTTGTAGCAACATCTATAATGATTCTGACCTCAGTTAAGTTATACGGTAATGAATTTGCTTTAGTACATCTGCATGCAAATGCCATTTGTTAGATTTATACTTCAGTGCAAAACGACTTATTCCTGTTTTGGTTTGCGTTTTATTTGAATATTACCGTAATACCCATTTTTGTTGTTTTTCCATTGTTTCTCGTATTATCCGTTCAAATCTATACCGTTTTACAGCATTATACGGTTTAATGTTCTTTGCACAAACAAATCCCCGGATCGGTATATTGTCTTTTGGGGCATATATTTCAATAACTCTGCTGTGGTATTGCGTATAAATCGTTCTTTTAGACATTTGACAATAATTTATGTCGATAATTTGCAACCGGATAAATATACCTTTATTAACGAATAGTTGAGATATATTTACTTTAGTGGGTCATTTATTGATACTTAATGAGTATATTAAAGTATAATAACTGTCGAAAGTTGAATATTTAATGGCACCTTTTTGCGTGAATTCCAATTATGAGCAATTAAAAATAAAACCAATTTGACCACTTTTGAATAAATTATGGCAAGGGCTAATGTATAATGGTTTTTAAACCCATTTCAAATTATCCAGATTTTTTTAGATGGTTTGTAATTGAGGGACTACAATGTATGTCAGCGGTGACGTATAATCCATTAGTACGGTAGGTATAGCTAAATATATATTTTTGTATAAATAACACTTGTTTTAAAGTAGGGCAAGCAGGGTCCAATAACTTTGACATGTTACTGACAGCGTAGCCGACCTTTTTTTTAAGCACGTACAGTTGCTCAAAGCTCAAAGAGCGTTGCTTCAGCACAAATAAGTAGGCCCCATAAATATCTATTTGTACTGACTTTGCAAATAATTGTAATGAACGTTTTAAAATTGCTTTTTAACGATCATGTCTGACGGTTACATTTATTTATTTTCGCTGTGAATAATTACTGCAATATAACTACGAGTGCAACTGCTATTATTTAACACAACAAAATATGTATTTTGCTATAGTAAGCTCAATGCTTCGTTAATACAGTTTTGTAGTTAGCTGTTGAGTAGTTAGGAGAGGACATAGGAACGGATATATACATACAGATCAAACACCTAACCCTTCCTTTTGGGCTTCGCCGCAGTAGGGTAAAAACTAAGTTATTGTTTATAACTAAGTCTACACAGAAAAAATATACTTATGCCGTCTGTAAATTGACAAGGACGCCCAAGAACTTTTCTATGTAGGAGCAAACTAATAATATGGCAATACCATTCCCGTAGGCGTTATAAAAGTGAACTATACTACAAGCATAATAAAAATCATCAGCTAAAACCTATTTTTTTTTTTAATGTAACCGATCAGTGTGGTAAGGCATATTTTCATTCGTCACCGAAGTGGGTCTGCACTAAGACATTTAAATGTAGTAGAACAACACGGACAAAGACGTACTTAACATATGGACTGGGATTAGTACTTTTCCTTCACCACGCATGAAAGGAAATCAAGTGAAAGAAATGGAAAGTGTCTGCTAATGGAATGGATGTACATGAGGTCGCGGGTTTGAATACTACGAAGCTCTCATTAGTATATTTTGTCTGTTAAACAAATTATAGTCTTTTCCCTTCATAATCTCGGCCCTTAAATTGTTGATTGTAAAAAATCCCGAGGTCTAGGGCATGGCAGAAGACATTGCTAGAGTTGGAGCTATCATAATAAAAATTAAAGAATGGATGTCGTACAGGCAGCTATGACCTTTGACTAAAAGTAACTTAACCCTTTCACAGTGCCGCCACCAGACACAATAGTAAAACAATGCACGTGTACCATATGGTACACTGCACTGGGGACGTGTTAAGTTAGACCGACACTAAAAGATAAAATGTTTAATCGATCCATAATTCTATCCCAATTTAGTTCCAATTAATTCCAAAGATGGATCTTGATGTCCGGTTTAGTGTTTCACAGTTTATTGCCTTAGACCTTGCCAAGCGTTTTGCTTGGTGAATATCTACAAATTGTCAATTTAATGAAGCCTGAACGTACAGTAATGAACCAATTAATCGTTGACAACTAAGTGGCTGGCAAAGGGACCATGATTAAGTGTAACCGATAAAAGTGATTCAGATATTACAAAATATTTTGACGTATTGTTTTAACGTTAATTTTGTTTACACACGTCGGTCTACTGGATTTTTAAAAGATTTACGTACAATATTCCTCGCTCATTTACACAACGTCGTAGTATCTTGTGAGAAGTGCTTATTAATACTCGTTACTACTTAATTACAGTTTATAATAGCTTAGCTGCGCTTCCTTATATTATAAGAAGACAAGGCGTTGTGGTCATAAAATCATAAAAATCGCTAACTTGCTATCGTTCTTACTTGCTATCATTAAAATTAAAATCATCCTCAGCACATTCTCATCCTACAAATAAATGTTATGTTACTACTTTGTGCGTTCTTATTTCTCTCCTCGATTCCAGTCTTCCTTTTTCCAGGCTTGCAACTCCCAATTCCATGTACCAGTAACATGGTTTTGTGGGATTGTGTTTAACTATTGTATTATTTAAAAAAGAAATAAACGTTTTATCTATCTTCTATCTATGTATTTCCTGCTGTGCATGCGCCACTCCAAAACCCATTATCTACATCTAACAGCTATCAAGAACAATTACAATAATAATTAACTTTAACTCTTACAAGATGTTCTCAATTAGTGAAAATTTTCACCAAGTTTTAAAACATTATTATATCTCTGTTATTTCAGGAGCGCATGTAAAGTAAGCACAACTAAAACTTCAGGTATTTGTTAGTTAAGAACACCTTGGAGTAGAGTATTCACAATAAAGTTACTTAGTTTTAACAGAATATTTTGCAGTTTAAACAAAAGTTTGTAAAATATTACCCAAACTACAAGTTGTGCAAATTTTTAATTCACTGTTTTAAAAACCCTTTGTTTTAGCCTGTTAAAAGTTTTGTTTTTACTAATTAAATTTAGTAAGTAAATTATATCGTAGGTCTCTAGCAAGAGTCCGCTTAATCCAACTTCTACCAGTGTGAAGATAGTACGGTTTTAGGCACCGACAGCTATAAGCGAGCATGGGATGTGAAATAATACTTTATAAGATCTTGTTGTGTCAGCCAGTACCAATCACTGATTATGAAAAAGTACTTATACCTTTATGATTACTTATGTGTTAATATTCTTTGAAGAAAATTTCAGTACTAGACAATTATAACCATTCCTGGAAATAAAATTTAATTTTGAGATTCTAATCCATTCCAAAATATATAATGCTACCTGTGTCTATAAAACGTTTTATATGGACATCGTTAAGTGAAGTTTTGTTTGTTTGGGGCTAACACAAAAACGGATTATCGGATTGGCATAAAGCTCACAATGGAATAGCTTTATTGTTACATGTGACCGACTCAACAGGGATCCCTTGCTGACCATTAATTCAAAGTTTTATGTCAACTATCCTCATTTGAAAGTTGACGTTTGATTGTGAATACTAAAATGGAATAGTTCGTTATTAGATTCATTAAAACTTCTAAATGAAAAGTTGTAATAAAAAGGAAAATGTTTAATAATAATGTCCATTATTTGTTTTTAAACTTTTGTTTTAGTTTTTATTAGCTGTCGCCTTGAAAGAAAAATAATATTTAACTGTTACTACGTATGAAAATTAAATAAAGAAAACTTTTTTAACACGTAGGTAACAAAAAAACGCAGGGTGGGGAGACCCCTCACAAGGTGGACCGACGACCTCGTTAGGACGGCGGGAAGCCGATGGATGAATGAGGCGCAGGACCGCATAAGGTGGCAATATTTGGAGGAGGCCTCTATCCAGCAATGGACATTAATTGGCTGAGATGATAATAATGATGATAATTCCATGTCGTGACCGTTATCTTTATCTAAATAGTTCTGTGTATAATACTGTTTAGTCTTGCTCTTAAAATTATAATATTGCTTATCACCCTATCACTGTACCACTTTTAATGTCTTGGCCTGCATACCATTGCCATACCGACTCGACCACGCGGATTTGAATAGAGTTTGTTTCAAGTTTTCCTGTTTTGGTAACGATTTTGCTTGTAGTATTTACCTCAATTGACTTTCACGACTACTTCATGACAAGAAGCGGAGTTGATCCCTTGTATGATAATTATAAATAAATAATCCTCACACATTCACACATCGCCACCTAATCCCAAACTAAGCAAAGCTTGTACTATGGGTACTAGACAACGGATAAACATACTTTTTTTTTTTGTTAGTAAGTAAGTACATTCATATTATACATAGAAAACACTCAGACCAATGCAAACAATCATGTTCATGAACACAAAGATTTGCGTTGATCGGGAATCGAACCCGAGACCTCTGCGTAGCAGTCATATTATATAACCACTACGCCACAGAGATATTCGTATAAGATTTATGTCATGATATTTATCATAATATAATATAACAAAGTAAATCAAAATGTAAGAATTTTAGAATGAAGAATAATAATTTGCTTACGTCTTTGTTGTAATGTCAGTGTCAGTGCTAGTGTGACAAGGACCCTCGTCATGTCAGAATCCTCTTTAAGCAATGTAACTAAAAGCATTACTAATCCCACGTAACCTAACGATGGCTTTTAAGTCTTAAGGTTTTTGAACCCACTTACATACTTGATAAGAGTTAAAATAAGAGTTAATATTTTAGATTTAAAGTCTGTATTATGACAATGTTGTTTATAAGAGAAATTTGATTGTCTTTGTAACATTACATTAAAACTTATTAAATGATTCTTCACCAAGCCAATTGTTTAATGTTCTATTTGTTGGTAACAGATAATATGTTTAATTTAGCCACCAACAGATGGCGTTACATAATATATATAGTTAAGTTCATCTTGAAAAACCTACACACAATAAAAAAAATAACAGGCTCATTAGATCTCGCAGACAGCCATAACTCGCATTAGCATATTACAGATTTTGCGAAATCAATGCGTTTCACGACTTAGAAGTCTTATTTTTAAATAGGCTGATTTTAAATGATTTTATTATTTATGCCAATATTGTGTATGAGTATAAATACCTACGTAAGTGCACATTTTGTAATAACATAACAATCTTCTATACACAATTGCTGAAATTTTTGATTTCTTATCCTTAAGGGCTCCTTAAAGCTAAAATTATAATTATACAGCTTAATAATAGAAAAAAACTAATCATAGTTTATTTATTTTTAAGCTGAAAATTAACAAAAAGCCTGGAAAAATGATTAAGTATAAAGAACAACTTAAGCAATAAATCTCTGTATAATAAACTTTAAAACCAAGGTATTTCAGAGTTTTACGGACAACATTTATGCCAAAAATAGAGCTAGCTAAATATCTACTCAGCTAGCTCTATTTCCTGCTTTTTGTTTTATTTGATATACTATACCTTGTCCACAGTCATTATCCTCAACATTAGTCATTTTCCTATATCAAATATATCATTACCATCTACAGTCGTCATTGTCCTCAACGGCTATTTTTAAATATTTTCAAATATTTCTTAAACCATTAACATTACATTGATGCCTTTCATGTATATAAGTATGTTGAGAGCCATAATTAAGTAATTAATCTAGTAATAAATATTTGCCGTGCCACTAGTTTCATCACTTTTAACATAAAACAGACGAAAATATATTCCAATCGAAGAAATACCCTAGAGAATGAGTTAAAATACTTTAAAAATAAATGTTAGATTACATTCGATGTATTTTTGTATGGTTTGTGGTTAGTGAAGCTGTACAATAGTCTGAAATTATTAAAGCCAACGCTTATGTTTTCCTTAATTCACCTATTTAGTAAATGATGGAATCTTAATATTATAACTATTTAGATACTTTCCTTGCCCAATGTTAAAAGAAAAAAGGTATATCTATGAAAAACTTTCTAAAACAATTAAGTATTTTTATAGTACATTATAATATTAATATTGAAATAACACCACCTGAAACTAAGTACTTGCTTCCATAGCGTTGCGGCCTACCTATCAAACTCGTGAACAAAGCCGACTAAGTCTTGTATTATGCAAACAAGCATCATGTAAGGCGTGGATTTATGAGCCAAGTTCGTTGGGAAAATCGCGAGCGCCACCCGTGGGAGTAACCGGGCTCACTATTGCTCCATATAGTCATATTTAGAGTTAGAAGGCTCTATGCGACCACCCTCGGGACATGCTACGCATGAATGACAATCGTGGGTAATATAATTGATTAATAATTTTATGAGTTCATTAATATGCAATGTCATGTTTGTTTACTTTTACACTATAAGTTAGATGACACGTCTGTCTACGTACTAACTACTTCACATATTTCTAAAGCGCAGATTACACTAGACTACATGAAGTCAACTACATCATGTAGAAGACTACAATTGTAGTCTAGTGTAATCACATGTAGGACAGTGTAAACAGAACGTCCTAACACTAAAAAGATGAAAGTCTTGTTGACAACAAGTATATAGTGTTTAAATTACTATCATCATCATATCAGCCTATTAATGTCCCACTGCAGGGACTGGCCTCCTTCCATGACGGAGTGATACTTGGCCTACTGATACCACGCTGGCCAGACGGATTGGTATAGGGTTTAATTTCAAGTTAATAGATTTTAAGCTATCGCGATTTGTATACATGTCGTCATACATGGAAGTCGGCCGAAACGTCGGAGAAAAACCTAGGTATTTATCTTACCAGTATCTAGGCTATAGTATATACTGCGAGTAAGACCCGTTTATAATAGTATTATGTAATTTCAAGTCTTCCTTCTTTTTATTTCGTAACGATGAACGACGATCACGGATCGTCCCTTAGTCAATTTTTACGACACCCATGGGATGAGATGGGGTGGTGACATATTTTATTCTTATCCCGTCACCACACGGAGAATTTATTCATTCGTTCGCTATTAATAAAATATTTATAAATCGTATAATGACCGTGTAAAAGTATCAACTAAAAATTGAATTAAGTTTATTTGACTATCAGCGCAACAATCGCTAGTAAAACTATTTTTGCAGTTCGTAAAATTTTAACACCCTTCAGTTTTACTTTTTATGAGTTCACTTCAGTTTTATTGGTCGTTGACGAATAGATATTATACTTTTTGTTTTTATTACACATGTTACTCGATTTCATACCAGCTACGTTTTGAAATTCTGTCAACTTTCTACTTTGTATTTTTAATGTCTAGAAAAATATAATCATTTTAACACGAAATGGTTGAGTTCAATGTACCTTTGTCTATAAATTAAATTTTGAAATCATTTTTAATAAAGTCGCACATATTTATACACAGTTCAGAATTTTGATTTTATCTATTTTTAAAAAAGTCTAAGATTCTCAAAAGTCCACTGCTGGACCTCTATTGACTGATATGATGATGATGAAGTTGTTATGAACCTCCCCCTCCTTCAGAAATAACACATTTTAATTTTATAGACAGATAGCGAATAAGTAATACAATATACTTATCAACAATTGTACAAAGTCAACGGTTTTCAACATAAACACTTTCATTACATCTTCTATTTATTTCTTGAAATGTATAGGCCACGATAGCTTGGCGTCTCTCGAGGAAATGGTATAATACATTTTAGAGATATCTACCCGATATGTATCGCCTCTGTCTGCAGAATAATAGCATGCAGTACATCCACGAATGTCCCAGAGAATAGCAAACATAGATGTTAAAACATGCTTTGATATATAAAAGGTAACTTTATAAATTTTTGTACTATGTTAAGTTATCCAAAAATGTAAATGTATTGTTCCTTTTTGAAGTGGAATCACTTACTCACATTATCAGAATCACATCACTATTAGTTGTTTAAAGTCAGATAACGCTCTGTTTTTATTCGTTAGATGAATCTGGTAATAGCAAGCAAATTTTTTTCTTCGGCATAAAAGATAATGACGTACATTGGAAATTAAAAATATAACTTGATGATAGAAGAAAAAAAACAAACAATTTTTTTTTAATAATTTAAAAGAGATTTCGAATAAATAATAATCTTTCATTTTAGATATTTTATTAAAAACTTTTTTTATTTAAACAAGGCTACAACATAGGTATGTACTTTTCCGTGAAATATAAGGCTTTTCATTCTCAGAAACATGATGTACCATTAAAACTGGTTTCCAATAGAAATACATAAATGTCAACGCGTAATTGTTCCCTCGTGTTGTTGTAGAGCCTGTCAAGTAAAACTTTCGTAATAATAAAAGTAGCGGGGATACTCTTCAAGTTTTTTCCATGTTTCACGAGGATACAGCCAACATTTTGAGATAACATTCAATTAGCTTTTTGTACTAAAGTTCCAAATGATCACTGTGACATTTCTTTATATAGGATGTTACACAAAAAGCTGTTTTTTTTTTAATTTTTATAAGATACAGCACTTATTACTTACGTTGTCTTTTATAATAATTTTACAGTTACTGTTTTTATTTTTATTATGTTATAATTATTAAAACTTACTACTTTATTTCAAATATTCATTTTATGTTTACATTTTATTTGTTCATTGAATTATAGTTACAAACACAACAGGTAAACCCACATATTTTAATTATTTGAACTTGTGACTTGTAGCAGTTTAAAGCAGTTACTACACTTACTTTTATTTTTTCTAGTCACATTTTTATTTCCCTAATTTTTAAATAAAACATTGCATTATATTCCTCTGGTCATGTGGGTTAATTTATTTTCACAAAAAATTAAACGTATTCAAAAATCAGTAGGGTTATAATTTAATTAAAATTAACATTCACCTAATTAAAAGTTTTTAAGATTTGCCCGTTCAATAAAGTTACGTTAAAATCTACTAGATTGCGATACGTCTGCTAGAGAGACAGGATAAAATTGTTTTGGTTCTAGTAGGGTGACAGCTTCGCAGCTGCTCGTTGACAACGGTCGTCCGAACTGACACCGTAATCTATTACGCGGAACACCCTGTGTTTGTACCCACTGTTTAGTTGGACAAGTGGTCCATTGGCTATTTTGGAAAGTAAAAAAGCCATCGCTCCGTCAGTCTGGCATTCCTAAATGAGAATTTTATTTCTGTTAAATTCTTTACACAAGTTCGTTGAGGTTGTGGTGTAGTATTTTGTTACAGTTTTGTTTTAAAATATTTTGGTTTATTTCTACCGTGTAGAACTATTTTATCACTTGGTTTGTAAACTTAAATTACAGATTTAAGCAAATATTTGGTAAGATTTGAGAATCAGGACTATATTGTCAGTTTGGATTTGCTTTTTTTAACTTCCTAAAACATTTACGTAATGGTAAGGGATGGCAAATAGAAGATATAATAATGAAACTTTTGTGTATAGAAGAGTGATGTTCGTTTTCCATTACAAAGTGTCAAAACCTCCTCCCGTCCTATGACTGTCTATATTTATTTGAAAAATAAATTGTTTACAGAAAGAACTCATACTCACTTTCCGTGTTGTAACGGAGTAAGAATACAATATGTCACCTCCCTATCTCATCCCATGGGTGTCGTAAAAACCTACTAAGGGACTATCCGTAAAAATTATCTTTACGAAATCAAAAAGAAGGAAACTCGAAATAAAACCCTATACCTATCCGTTTGGCCAGCGTGGTATTAGTAGGCCAAGTATAACTCCGTCACGGGAGGTGGCCTGTTCTTGCAGTGGGACATTAATGGGCTGTTATGATGATTATGATGAAGAACTCATTATACTACTCTTAATATACTATACAGTAGGTACAATTAGGTGGAGTTAACGATGTGGCAACGCTCCGATAACTGACCTATTAGAGCTAATATAATCATGTCGTGCCATTGATCCCTGCTTGGTACGTTAGTTCAGGCTAGATCAATAATCTTATTTCTTATTAGTGCTAAGTCAAATCAACTATGTAATGCTATAATTACTATCTAATTATTGTTCCCCAAATATTGTATTTCCGGATATAGAGTCGATAGATTAGTTTTATTATTTCTTTGTATGAAATAATGCCGTGTACCTAATAAGCAAATTATTATTCCTGAATGGAACTTTATTTTATGAAGCTAGTTAAACTTTTGTAAATAAATCATGAGTTTTACAATAACAGTGCATTTCAATGTTTGGTAGCAGCCATAATCCCAACGTAAAAATTAAAATAACAAATTTTAATGAGAAAATATTTTTGTAACATTTTTAATTATCGTCTAATAATCTTATTTGTATAGAAATGATAAACTTAAAATAAGCCCCGGGCAAGTATAAAACAACACCAATGTTTATGTTCCTAAATTCTCGTAAACAAAGGTGGATTTCTATGAATTTAATATTTTAAAATACACTCAACTGAAGAACTTTTATTCCTTAACCAACTGAAAAAAAAAACAAAGACCGCAAGATTTTTAAAGTAAGTATACTTAAATATTTCGCTGAAATCAAACCAAAGATGTTGCTTCAGGCTGATCGTAACATAGTAGACATGACAATAATTATTTGAGTGCTCTACGAGACATAATAATTTATTCATATTATTACAGCGTGGTATTAGTAGGCCAAGTATCCCTTCGTCACGGGAGGAGGCCCGTCCCTGCAGTGGGACATTAATGGGCTGTTATGATGATGATGATTACAATTGACTGAAAAGTACCCTTGGATCTTTCGGGTTGAAAACTTTTTAACACAACAGAGGTTAATTCTTAGGTCCAATCTAATTCTCTAATCTTATTAAAATTTAAATAATTGGTACCATTAATTTGCTTTCAAACCAATTGTCTAGCATCAAAATTGCTTACTAGTACTATGACTTTCTATTGTACTCTCTGGTAATTAGTATTATGCAGTTAGTTGAACAAATCTGTTTATTGCAATCCAGTGAACTGAGACAGACATAATGAGAGGTCGATAATTATATATACTACCTCCTTTGAGTACAAGCAGACAATAAAAACTCAATGCTTTTGTGCCACAGAATAAAATAGTAGCATTGTAAACGTGAACAATAACATAAATATTAAGTTGCATACACCGTGTAAGCCCTTTTGAAAAGAGGATTTTTTTGAGCTAATTTAGATTTTTTTTTAACATGATACGTAAGCTGGAAAAAGGCCACAAACAACAAAATTTAATCAAAATGTAATTTATGAAGATTACTGTAACACGAGTACAAAAGGATCGTATATTGGAAAGAGAACAATGCTTTTGATGTCGAGGTTCTGTGTCAATGATAGTTGCGAACTAGATGTGGCTTGCATGTAGTGTTAAGATTACTGTTCGTTTCTTCGAGATACCTTGTGTTAGAAACTAAGTATGAGATTTTTTTACAAAATTGTTGATTGGGTTCTCATGGGCTGTAAAATAATTTGGTATGCTGCACAAATCCAATAAAATAATTTAAAATTACAATAAATTTTAATGTCAAAGTTAAACAAAATTAAAAGTTTATAGAACAGACTGTTTTATTATAATCAAATATATCATTTATACAGCTAAATAAACTTAATTTTCAGACTTTTACTTAAAATAAGATTCTGTGTTTGTAACATCAAGTGTCTATTATTTTTCACAAAGTACACGATAAATTGATACAACATTTTTTTATAGTTATAATATCAATTCTGCACTTCGCCTTATGACACAAACCACATCCAGGCTCAAGACATTAATTTCGGAATTGAATTCAAGATCAAACAAGTATTTTTTTGCGTGGGGTTCAAGTTCCCGTGACCTCATGCATGATAGCCCGTATCCAAAAGCTACGAGTGTACTTATTGATCAAGTTTTAAGACATTTGCGTAGCAGTTGTGGACCATAACCCCAGAGGTTGTTAAAAAAGAAACGGATTCTTGAAATAACCTTTATTGACCATAAATTAATATACTTTTGTTCAAAAAGGCATACATTGTCCTACCTGTTAAGTTTCATATCCAGATTAACTATAGCATTGCATACATACAATAGGCAAAGTGCGACTAGAGAGCGAATAATACGAAGTAAATGGTACCAACTCACTAAAAGTACCGATTTTCAAAAATTAATCACTTATGAAGGTAGGGCTCCTATTGTACGAAATATAACAAAGACATCTGTTGTCCAAGTAAAATAAGGTCTCATTAGCTTGACATTGATCAATGAGGTTAATGTCAATGACTATGTATATTAAAGACGAAAATGATATAGGCTCTTTGTGAGTCATGGAAGAAGAATACACAGTATCATCACCACAGGGAGTCGTAAAAGCAGAATAATGGCTAACGCAGACCTGGACGGCATGGCAAAGTATTTTAATTTTTACTAATGGAAATTCAACCGTACTGTTACAGAAATACGACATAAATTGCTATGCTTTAAAATGATGCCGCGGCATTGAAAGGGATTTTTCAATGCCGCGGCATAATTTTAAAGCATAGCAATTTATGTCGTATTTCTGTAACGGTACGGTTGAATTTCCATTAGTAAAAATTAAAATACTTTGCCATGCCGTCCAGGTCTGCGTTAGCCATTAGGGAAAGTAAAAGAAATCATAACAGTCCATTAATGTCCCACTGCAGAGACGGATACTTGGCGTACTATTACCACGCTGGCCAGACGGATTGATATACTCGTAGCGTTTAATTTCAAGTTTTCCTTCTTTTAACTTCGCTAAGGTAATATTCACGGATATTCCCTTAGTCGGTTTTTACGACACCCATGGGATGAGATGGGGTGGTGACATGTTGCATTCTTACTCCGTCACAATACGGAGAGTAGCAGTAAACACAAGTAAATAAAAACATATTAATAAAAGCCTATATAAATTCGTCTAGTCAAGGTCGCAATAAAACCTAATTTATTTATAGAACAAACAAATGAATTGACAAAATATACATCCTTATTTCTCAGAACCATAAACAATGTTATAATTCCAGAATATGGACTACGAAATTGAATTAAGTGGCAACGCGATAAGACATTTTAATGTTCCACTATTAATTCAAGCAAATCGGCTAGACGTGCACACCCTAACTATGTCCTCATGCAAATGCTCATTAAATAAACTAGATATAATTTGTGCACATCCACTGGCTTATCGTTAACTTGCAATTAAAACTTATTATGGCAGAAATAACGGACTCATATACCATTTTAACTCTTCCAAAAAAAGTTTATCAAACCTCGTAAAGAGTAATCGTTTGTTTTTATACTTTGGAAATTCTTATTGTTTTAAATAGTATGCATTTCAAATAAGAATGGACGCGTTAATGACCTCTATCTGTCAAAGTCCGATTAAAACGTACGGACGCCTTAAGAATTTCTTTGGATGACGTCACAATATGGCAATAACGAGTAGTATAACAATACTGCTCTCGGAAATGTGGACGTGTATGCGCTGTCGTATACGAGCTTGGTCGTTCGACTCCCACGCAAGATAATTATGTGTGATACTCAAACTATTAGCTTGTTATCCTGGATGTTCTTGGTGTCCGCTAATTTCATGTTTATGAAAGTGCCACCGACACAATGCCTATAGAGTAAATTATCTTTTAAAAAAAAAGATGATATTAGATAGAATACTTGTTGTAATATCTTAAATGTAAAGAAAAAAAAGCGAAAACCATACGAGTTGAAAGTAAGAAGAAGCCATGAAGTCCTGGCTATGAGTCTTACTTAGGACACAATATATTTTTATGTTCCTACTACCTTTGTTTCTTTCATTGGGAGATTTGTCAAGTGTTTTTCTTGTAAAAAAGTATTTGTTTTTTGTCCTTGTACCAAAGTTATATTTTTTTCTTACTGGCCAATTATAACGCACTGGTCTTAGATACCCATGAGTCCCGCTCAAAGCAAATCTTTGTGTGCACGAATGGTATGATGTAATGTTCGTGTAGGTTTTCTACGTGCAAATCAATGTCTTTACATAATGTTTATGCTCTGTTTAGTTGAAAACTGAATGACGTTCTTTTGTGGTCTCCGAATATTTAATAACTTATATTTAAGGTAGGTAGCGGCTTTCCTGTGCACTGGTTTTGTTATCCTCCGTCCGAAAAAATATTAACTATTAAAATAAAATAAAAGGTGAAAATTAAAAAAGAAGAAAATTACTTTTCATTAAAAGCTGTACTGTTTCAACATAGCAATATAAATCGATGTGTAATAAATCAAGCTACATTATCGAGTATAGAGTTCCAAATAAGAAAAAAACTAAAATAGGCTTCAATATTATTTTTTAAGGATTTAAAAAAGCAATATAAGAGCGCCTCGAGCACGTCATATTGCTTTAACAGCAATTCATCAAACGTACTATCGATCACGCCAACGCCGTTAATGCACCTACAAATTAATGATTCCTTCAAAACAGGCATCGTATTATTACCCTAATGAAATTTCACTATCGAATATAATATCACAAAGAACATGCACTACGTAATAATAATGCAAATTACTTTTCTAGACTTTACATAAAGTTTAACGTTTCAACGAAAAATAGTAATTAAATATGCTATTAACCGATTTTCTGAACAATAAAAGTTTATAATAGTGATTATGCCTGTCTGAGGTACTTGCTTTAATTACTTAACCTTTACTCCAAAGTCAACTTTCAAGTACTTTTAGAATTGAATTGTCTGTCAATAATTGTTTTTGCTTCTGTATAAAGAGCTTTAAAATACTACGAATTTGAGTTATGCTGATTCGAATTCGCAGTATTGAAACGCCCTAATAAAATTAATTTTGATAAGTCTTAGATAATGTCGTTTTATCCGTTTTTTATACCTCATATTGCTATGAATGACATCAGTATTCAAAAGTTAATAATAACATCTAATGATGAAAACTACTCCTTCTAATACAATGCTAAATCCAGATCTCTCTGTTTTAACTAGCGAAACAATTTAAGCAACTGACAAATGCTAAGAAAATTCTTATCTTTTATTACCCTTTATCAGTAATATTAAAATCTATACATAACTCATTGTTGTAACCTATTATTAAGAATACAGTCGTGTAATTGGAAGTTTCTTAAGCATCTTTTGAATAATCAAGCTTATCGTAGCCTTGATAATAATATGTTAACTGACATAAATTCTAAAAATTACTTAATACTATTTTACTATTACTATTTTATACTATTTTATTACTTTAGAAATTATATTATTTAAGGTAATACATCATTTAACAGCAGGAACACTACAAAAAAAATAATATCGTGTAAGTCGTAATGGTGATACATAAGTTAAACAAAGTAGAGAAGAAATAACGATTTCTTTGTAGAACATTAGTAAAACAATTTGGTTTATTTTTTCATTTCCGACACTTTATTTTGAAGGAAACAAATATTATGTTGTAGAGTAATAGTAGTTGGTTAATGGAAGGCGTATATGCCGGGGGTGGACCGCCCCCTCTAGATTCGTTCAACTCATATCTGATTCAAGCACGCGCTTTTTGAATCAACCGTTGACCTCATACACTGCACTAATAACATGGAAGTTTAAACTCTAATACTTTGTTGACGATGGATAGAATTTATAATTTTAATTGGTTTACGATTCCATAAAAGAATATAAGGCGATATATTAAAAGAAAACAACTTTGTTGGTCATAACTTGGAGTATAAAAACTAAGAATCATCAGACTAAAATACACGGTGTCACAATACCGCCCGTCTTTTATTAACTAAGCGCAAACTTATTTTTCGGAATAATTTTTAATAGGTATATTTCAACCATGTTTTGACACAAATTTCAAAAGCCTTGGTTTCAAGCTGACATATTATTAGCTTTAGCATTATTATAAGCAAACAGTGTACCATGTAAAAACAAAACAGCACACTGAATTAATTTGAATTTTTGCTTTGAATTCATAACCGTAGTTTAAAGCTTTATATGAAATAGGATAGAAATTTTAATGAATATTCTTTCTCATCTTATGGTTTGTGGTTTATTGTTCCTTTTGTAGACAAATTTGTCATCCTACGGTGTTCCTTTCTCACTAAAAAACTTTAGGACAGCGAAGACTTGCATTTCTGGATTTTAGCTATACCTAACTGATATTTTCGCAACTCTTAAAACGCCTCTTAAATTATTTAATTAATTTTAACTTGGTGCTTTACTGAAATACTAACTACAGATCATAATATTTAAGCTTTATTCAAATCAAGGTACGCTGTATTAGTTATAATTCTTTGACCTAATAATCCAGAAATCCATATGAACAGATAGTGCTCGACACATAGGTACACCATAAGACAGCCCAAATAAAATCCATCAACGTCAAGTGGAACGTAGATGAGAAGTCACGTACAACTCAATACAAGAATAAGGTTACTCCCCTCTCCAATGGCTACGATAAATAATTACATTTCATGGCAGGCATTTCACAAAACAAAGTGCTAAAGTTTTGGCAGAACCATTAAGTACAGCCCATTATTAGAAAACTTCAATGATATACCCATGTTTACATTTATTTTAGAAAACATTAATGCTTTTCATTAAATAATAAAAATCTGTTTTATCCATAATAAGCTTTCACGGATAAATAAATATTATGAATTATGGTATTTATTTCTTTTCTGGGATGACGTATTAACGTTTTTTAATTTTTGGATTTCAATAAGTAAATGTGTTATAGTATTCTTTGGTAAGGATAATTTTATTAACGATTTTGGATATGTTTTATAGTTAGGACTACCTAGGCCTAATATTCATAAAAAAAGATGAATATTATATATGAAAGGTTTATAAATTAGAAAATTCCGACAATACCTAACCGACCAACCTACCGATACAAAACAGAGATGGGTTTAAGTATGTAAAAAAAAATTGTCAAGAAGCGTTGGTGTCGCACTTGTATGAGAGAGTTGACTTTTTACAATGTGTGTATGTTACGGGCAACGTGATTAACTGGGCATTATTAATAAGGACCGGCCTTTATTAATAATGCCCAATAACGAGGGCCAAAGTGATAAATTTATCACTTTGACCGGCCCTTATTAATAATGGCCGACGGCCCGTGGTCCATGTAATAAGTTAGTGTTTGAGATAGCTTAAAAAAAAGCTAAAATCCTAAATTAAGCCAAAAGTCAGAAACAGTTGGTTAGGTTAGGTTAGTATGGCGACCACAACGCGCACGAGCCGAGCGAGTAAAATGTTTATTTTTTAACTACTATGTCCAATAGTTTATTTTTTGTTAACTTTTCATGAAAATTTTGTAAGTTTAATTTCATTAAATAAACAAAAACACTACAGTTCACCTATTTTATTACTTTGCCCAAGAGAGGGTGGGCATTATTAATAATGGCCGGGAAAAGTGAATAATTATGCTGTTTTAATCACATTGCCCAATTGAGTCGGGCATTATTAATACAGACCGGTCATTATTAATAATGCCCGGACTTATCAAATTGCCCGTAACATGTATATTAAAGTGTTTATCATACTATTATTAGTATTTATAATATTATTGAAGACCTGGGTATTCTAACAATATAGTCTATAAATCAATATTTCATAACAAAGCTAACGTATTAATATACAATATTGTTATCGTATTTAACACTGAAAGCTTTTTATGTCTAACATAGGCGACGACGGCTTTAAAACAGATACACCACGCCACCGTGGGGTCGTAAGAAGCAACTGAAGGGCCTACCAGACGAGCTTTTAACTTTTAGAGTTTTATGGTAGGTCAGTTAATGGCCACCAGGGTGACTACCGTAAACTCGAAGCATAACCGTACAAGTACGGTAAAGTCATTTATTGCGTTCTTATTTAATAAGCATAGGCATGTGTGTGTAAATCTAGTGCGTTTTATTAAGCATAAATATTATTTCATCACTAAGTAATCAGTCATTTGTAGTAAAATAAAATAACAAAATTAAATATATTCCTAAAACTAAAACAGGTTGGGCGTTATAAATCTAATGGCAAAATATTTTTTTTTGATTTTAAAACTTCTAGGTCGAAACGCTTAGTAATGTTAGTATTTAACCATATTATGGCTTTTAATCCATAATTTGACCCGTTTACTAGTTGGGAGTATAATAATGCACAATCTCGAATTTAAAAAAAATCATTCTACAGTACAGTTACTTTCTTTTTTTAAGGACTGCATAATATGAAAATTTGTCAGTTCTTTAGACTAAAATTCGCACTATTTCAATTTATGATTAGAATTTATTAACTATAAAGTATTTAATAGCTTACTAAATAGGTTATAACGTCAACTGTAACAAAAAAAAACTAGTTTTAAAATCGTTAAAGTGAAGTGTATATAAGCAGAATATGCTGCATAACGCCAATTAGAGTTAGAGTAATATTAGACGGCGACAATGTGGAAGTCGCTACTAGTATTAGCCATTTTGGCTAATATACTTTACTTTGTATCATCTAATCCTAGTCCAGGTAGTACATATCTTTTTACATATATATTTTTAATACTTCTAGGAATTTATAATAAAATATAAGTATTATTGCAACTACACACGTTGCACCAACGACCTAGTTTGGTCGGCGGGAAACCGATGAAGAAGGAAGACATAGAACCGTGCAGCGTGGAAATATTTAGGAGCGGCCTCTGTTCAGAAGTAGACGCCAATTAGCTTTGATGATGATGATCATTGCAAATATAGAATTTCTGTCTTTTTTGTAAAGCTTAGAGAAAATATGGCGTTAAAATTTTTTCGGCTCTTTTAAATGAATTATGTTTGTAATGACCGATTTAAGAAACCATATTATATAAGACCTTATTTAATAATAAATACTCCCATTTTCAGGAAAACATCACCACGACCATACTGTCATCACCGCTTTTCTAAATACTAACTCTACATCAGATGCAGGCGCCGAAGTAAATGCCGGTATGTTAACTTATGTAAAATAAAAAATGACAATGTGTTATTGTTCTAGATATTTTTTAATTTATTTTATTGCATTTAATAACATTAAATTATATTTTTAAATAAATATAATCTCCTTACAAAAGTTTTAATGTTTTCAGTACCAAAGTTTTGAGTTATTTTAATTTCTTAAACATAAGGAAACAAATTTATATTTTTTAAATTAGTGACTGAATTGTACGGTGGTTAATACGGTCACGAATTTTGAACATTAAAATTGAGAACATTTTTCTCTTTTGATAAAAATAATTTTTAATTGTTTTTCTTTATAGCCGATGGAAGTGGAAACGCAACTGCCAACGCTGGGGCATCGGCTATGGCTTCCATAACTGCAATTATTAAAAACTACCACCACACAATTAGTAAGTACCTGAAAAATAACTATCTGGGAAAAATAAAGAAATAAGTTTAAGACAAAAATTATAATGTTACTTATCTTAGTCAACAATCAATTCTAAAAATTGGCTTTTAACTAAAAAATATACATTTAATGAATATGAAAAAAACTCACTCTCATAAACAATATTATGAAAAAGACCAATTTCCTAACCTTTCTTTTTTCGTTTCGTCTTTAGAAAGATGCGCATCGCATGAAAAATATGTGAAATGTCCTGGAAAACTCTGTCATCCTCAAATTTGTGAGCAAGTTGGATTCCCAGTTTGTTCTCACAAAGGACATAGAATAGTAAAGGAGCCACAAGTTATGGAAACCAATGATACAAGTGCTGACCCGCTATGTCATGGTCCGCCAGCCTGTGTTTGTATAGATGATTACGTGAGGAATGAAGAAGGCATCTGCATACCTATAAGCCAATGCCGTAAGTATTGAATCAACTATACATTTATAATTTTCTGTATAATATGTCACGTTGCCACCCCATCTCACAGTAGTAAAGCAACATATAACAAGGCGTCATTGCAGGCATCAAACTAGTTAAGGTACTGATAATATCCAACGACGAGGAGAAACTAAGTCTTTTAATTGGCAAATGTTTTTTTGTGTAATTTTTTTTTCACTGATTAATAATTGTAAAATACATATCCATTAGCCAGTTTAAACAGTTTTTTAGACTAGTCACGTTTTAAAGTCATCTTTATTTAAAAACATGTTTTTTCAACAGCTGCTTGTGGTGGCGATATTAACGCAATTGTTGGCTGCGGAGTTAATTGCGGCAAACGTTGTTCGGATTACGATGCAGAGAACCCTTCGTGTCCAGATATCGATATTTGCTACACTGACAGTTGTGACTGCAGAGAAGGATTTGTTTTTGATGAAATTATTTCAAAGTGCGTTCTTCCCGCAGACTGCAGTAAGTATAATAACAACGGTATTATAGTTTTAGTAAAACATATAATATACTTTGCGTACAATCATAGCATAAAATCAAGATCACAAGTTTGTCTGGTTGTCTGTAACAATTACAAGTTACTATTACTACTAAACAAAAGTAGAAACAGAGTAGAAATTGATCTTTGTTTTGGTGATGAGATAAAAGTGGTTCATTTTAAAGATTGACCACTTAACTGCTAGATAAATCAAATCAATCAATTAAGTATTTACTACATCAAATATTTTGAATAACATTTTGTCATGATCAGTGAAGTCAAAATTAATTATTTTTAAACAATAAGTACAAAACATGTGTACCTAAAAAAACAGTACTGAATTCATATACGCATGTTCGGCTTAAGTACGACAAAGCTTTTATGTAAGGCTATTTGGTCAAGTAACATATAGCCAGATGGTACAACGTGTTGGTGTCCCTTTGTTAACGCACCATTGTCCTAAATTACTCTTGAGGTGTTGTGGGTTTCAATGGGTTAAAACATTTAATGTAGTTACCCAAAAATAAGCTATCACCAATAAACGAACAAAATATTGATATACTCTAAGCAATATGATCAAGTTTAAAATATCTCACAATATCAATATCTTTTACAGCAGGTCGCAAAAATCCAGAAGAGGAAAACCCTGAGGAGCCTGAGGAAGAAAACACTTGTGATAGTGGTTTACCAGGAAAACCAACCGAAGAGGAACCCACCGAAGAGGAACCAACTGATGAAGAAGATGATGAACAATCTCCTGAAGATCCAGAAGAAGAACCTACCACTGATGAAGAAGAGGTTGACGAAGAAGAACCAGAGGATGAAGAAAGCGATGTAGAAGAGCCTACAGAAGAAGTTGATCGTAAGTGATATAGTTTTAAGAAGTTATTTATAATGAGTATTAGTTATTCATTGTAAGTAAATCAAAATTATCCTACGGGGCCTTTATACACTACGCATGCTTTCACGATGACAACGCGCGTTTTTGATCACCCCATCTACTGCGCTCGTTTTCAATGACTTCAGTCTTGCGTATTCTGACCATCCTGGTTGCGTTCTATACGCGTTGTCAGCTTGTAAAATAGATGTGTTGTGTAAAGGCTCTAAGCGGTTTTTTTTTATCACAAGAATAGAAAAAACAATTATCGTTGCACTGTATTAAATATATATCTATTTAAATATAATGTATCTTATAAATTTTGTGCGTGCTAGATAACTTAAAACATTACAATCGGTGAAAAGGAAAAATAAAGACTTTTTTTAAATTAGTTTTATATACAGTTTGATAGAGTTTTGCATTCTATTGGTACTCCTAGATTGTGTGATAGTAATAAAAATAGAATTTTATGTGTACCCACCTCTGCAATTTAATTAATTTTCATATTCTATTGTCATACAATTGTCAATTTAAAAATAAATACCTAGGTTTTAAAGTGTGGTTATACTTCATAAAAAAGGTCTAAATAAATATTTTTTCGATGAATACATTGCATTTTCCTTTTACTATAATTATAATAAATGTAAAATTAGTGAACTCATATCCATTTTATTGAGTCCTCAATGAAACCTTAACATGTCCTTGATTAAATTGTAGATGATCTAAATAAACAAGATTTACTAGTATTCTAAAAGTGCACAAGATTTAAATGTCGCATACATGAAAGGCCACTTTTTTCTTCAAATATTTACAATAATATTTTAAAGACAAAGTTTTACAATTTGATTATCTCTGCTAAACAATTAGTCAAATGGCATTTTCTTTGTATTTCCTTTTCACCGTCGTGAACATATCATCAGATAATTATATTAAGAGCATATTTGCTACAAAACAGACACTACCTTACCACATTGTTATTGTTTTTTTTTGGTATTTATTTTTTCCCATCATCGCTAAAGATGTCGCCTTCAACAGATATTTATAGTTTGACGTTTTAATAAACGAAAGAAAATACAGAGCCACATGCTCTATTTTAACACTATTATAGTTTTTACGCAAAAGAATAAAAACTACTGAATGAATAAGGAAATAACTATATCTATCTAGCATTACAAACTATTGTGTTAACATAAAACTGTATGTTATAGCTACCTCCGAAGTAGAGCCAGTAGAAGAACCAGAACCGGAAGAAGAAGTTGAAACAACAACAAAATTCGATCACGCTGGTAATTTTTTTTTAAATTTTAATTTCAAAAATAAGTAAAGCCTTAAGTAATTTTATTACAATGTGAATATTTTTAACAGCATTTTGTAAAGCAAGAGGTCCACATTTTATTCCTGGATGTGATAAAAATTGTGAACGCCAATGCTCAACTGAAAAATCATGCAAAAAGTGCAAATTAATGGACTGTAAGTGCAAGAAAGGATATTTGTTTGACCATGACGGACACAAATGCGTACGACCAAGCAAGTGTAGTGGTAAGTTTTTTTTAAATTTTCTTGTTAATTTAGAACCTAATCACCCGTTTTAATTTACTCTAAAACTATTCATATTTATATATTTTTTTACTAGAAAAACCAAAGTTTTAACAATATACGTTATATTGTTAAAAGTTAAGTTTGTAATGTCAACGAAGCATGACGTAATAGGTTCATGTTTTCATTTTCCATCAAAGCTAGATACCCTGCAGTAGAACGTTTATATATAAAAAGAAAAACAAAATTATATTAAAATTATACATTGCCTAATTTTGCAAAACGATAATAGTGCGTACTTATTTTACTCTAGCGTTATGTTGAAGCAATTTCAGTAACAACTGCTATTGTATATGATATACAGTGCAATACGGTGACAATAGGTGATTTAAAACGTAACATAATAATTGCTAATAATTACTCAAAGGCCGATAAATAATAATTCACATGATACTTCTATTAACGTGAAAAAGTTTTCAATGCAAAAGCCCAACCCTAGGTATATACAATAACTTTAATATTTATAATGATTTTAAACAATTATAATGGTAAAATAAATTCATTTATTAAAATCACCATCGATATAATCACTGTTATTAACAAAGAATTATGAATAGGTACGTAATTTTATTTAAGAAATTTATTCTGAGATAAGTGGGAAACAATATGACATTGATATTGAATATGAATTATATAAATCAATAAAAAAAAAAATTATACTTACAAGGATAAGTGTATTATTTTAATTTGTTTTAAAATACAAAGCATTAATTGGTGGTTTCGATAATCTACCTCAAAATTTCAACGTAACAGGTAAATCTACACAAAGCCCTGAAACACAAAAACCTACAGATGAAGAAATAGGTGGAGGGGACGTTGAAATCACAACAGAACCCATTCACTCTGGTGAGAGAATCTTGTAACAGCTAGCTCTTTATTACATAAATCAAAACGATAAAATAATATTTTACAACCTCATCTAGAAGACATATTTTAAGTTTAAAAAAATTAGATATTGATTGTGTTGATAAATTCACACTGATTTTTGTCTTAACTTTTATACCTGATGTAATATGTTTGTAGTAATAAGACTATATAAAAAAAATACTTAAACATATTTATAACCACGTAATTTCACGTGACAGATATACCTACCAAAAAGCCTTCAGACGAAAATGATGGTGAAGAAGAAACGGCCACTGAATTTGATCACCCTGGTGAGATAAATTTCAACCACTGGCTTAAATAAAATCGCTTTGCCAAAAACTACTAAAAACTATTTTTATAAACTTATTTTTTTATTATTCTACAGCGTTTTGTTTAGCAAAAGATCCACATTCAATACCTGGTTGTGATAAATCGTGTAAAAGAACATGTCCTAGTGATAGACCTTGTAAATCGTGTAAATTAAAGGCTTGCATGTGCAAAAAGGGATATATGTATGACCACAAAAGACATAAATGCGTAAAAAAGGGAAAATGTAGTGGTAAGCACAATGAGACTGTTATAGTAATTTTCAAGCTTTGTAATATTTTCCATAATTTTAGTATCAACACAAAAACTTTTATTTTAACTATAAAGAAATCAAATATTTGACAAATATACTATACCAATATTTTAATTTCAATGTATTAATGACTACGTAATTTTAACAAAACAGGTCTATCAACGAAAATACCTATAACCCTAAAACCCACAGATGAAAGTTTAGTCACAGAAGATATAGAAACCACAACACAATTTGATCACTCTGGTGAGATATGTTTGTAATTATCGGCTTATAGTAAAATACATAAGCCATGACTTCTATAAACTATTTTTTTATTATTCTGCAGCATTTTGTTTAGCCAAAGATCCACATTCCATACCCGGTTGTGATAAGTTATGCAAACGTACTTGTTCTACCGATAAGCCGTGTAAATCTTGTAAATTTATGGCCTGCATGTGTAAAAAGGGATATAAGTATGATCATAAGAAACATAAATGCGTACGAAAAAGTCAGTGCAGCGGTAAGAAATTATAATTAATTTTGTAGAATGGCCATTAATATTCCATTTATCATAAAAAAAAACAAAGCAGGTCTCTTCACGATTGCATAGTTTATCAATAATGTACCCAAGAAAATCAAATACAATGAAATTCTAATTATTACACAACGAGGACGTAGATCCTTTAATTATTTGTGTGTGTGTATTAAGTTTCATTGTATTAAAAAAAATGACACAGTTAATATAATATCTTAAATAGTCACTTAAAAGAAAATCATGAATGTTATTAACTTATAACTACATAATTTTAATAAAACAGGTGAATCAACGATAAATCCTATAACACAAAAACCCACAGACGAAAGTTTAGTCACAGAAGATATAGAAACGACAACACAATTTGATCACTCTGGTGAGATATGTTTGTAATTATCGGCTTATGTTAAAATACGTAACTCAGGGCTTCTATAAACATTTTTTTTATTATTCTACAGCATTTTGCTTAGCCAAAGATCCAAAATCAATACCCGGTTGCGATAGGTCATGTAAACGTACTTGTCCTAGCGATATACCTTGTAAGCCTTGTGAATTTATAAGCTGCATGTGTAGAAAGGGATGTATGTATGACCATATTGAACAAAGATGCGTAAAAAAAGGCACCTGTAGCGGTAAGAAGTTTTAAAATACTATTAAAACACATTTTTTTCTTAGTATTCTTAATTAGATAATCAGACATGTTGTATTCATTATTTTGTTATTAAAACTAAAACCAAAATAAACATTATCATGTTTAAGCTAAAATATATTTGGATAATATATACTTAATTCTACATTTGTAATCGTTATTTGCATTTATAATTATTTTTATCAACTTAAATTCTGATTGTGCACACGATTACAATGTAAAAAACAACATAAATGTCGACTTTATACATATTTTAGTAAAATAGGAGTTCCAGTGGTACTTCAGTAAAACACAACGAAGACTTAATTACTTTCATTATTATGCGTGTATAAAGTTTAACTATAATAAAAATATAATATAGTTAATACAATATCTTTACTAGTCGCTTAAAGAAAAATCATTTGTACGTAAATAACTTATTACTACGTTATTTTAACAAAACAGGTCAAACAGAAAAACCCACAGACGAAAGTTTAGTCACAGAAGAAATAGAAACTACAACACAATTTGATCACTCTGGTGAGATATGTTTGTAATTATCGGCTTATAGTAAAATACATAAGCCATGACTTCTATAAACTATTTTTTTATTATTCTGCAGCATTTTGTTTAGCCAAAGATCCACATTCCATACCCGGTTGTGATAAGTTATGCAAACGTACTTGTTCTACCGATAAGCCGTGTAAATCTTGTAAATTTATGGCCTGCATGTGTAAAAAGGGATATAAGTATGATCATAAGAAACATAAATGCGTACGAAAAAGTCAGTGCAGCGGTAAGAAATTATAATTAATTTTGTAGAATGGCCATTAATATTCCATTTATCATAAAAAAAAACAAAGCAGGTATCTTCACGATTGAATAGTTTATCAATAATGTACCCAAGAAAATCAAATACAATGAAATTCTAATTATTACACAACGAGGACGTAGATCCTTTAATTATTTGTGTGTGTGTATTAAGTTTCATTGTATTAAAAAAAATGACACAGTTAATATAATATCTTAAATAGTCACTTAAAAGAAAATCATGAATGTTATTAACTTATAACTACATAATTTTAACAAAACAGGTGAATCAACGATAAATCCTATAACACAAAAACCCACAGACGAAAGTTTAGTCACAGAAGATATAGAAACGACAACACAATTTGATCACTCTGGTGAGATATGTTTGTAATTATCGGCTTATGTTAAAATACGTAACTCAGGGCTTCTATAAACATTTTTTTTATTATTCTACAGCATTTTGCCTAGCCAAAGATCCAAAATCAATACCCGGTTGCGATAGGTCATGTAAACGTACTTGTCCTAGCGATATACCTTGTAAGCCTTGTGAATTTATAAGCTGCATGTGTAGAAAGGGATGTATGTATGACCATATTGAACAAAGATGCGTAAAAAAAGGCACCTGTAGCGGTAAGAAGTTTTAAAATACTATTAAAACACATTTTTTTCTTAGTATTCTTAATTAGATAATCAGACATGTTGTATTCATTATTTTGTTATTAAAACTAAAACCAAAATAAACATTATCATGTTTAAGCTAAAATATATTTGGATAATATATACTTAATTCTACATTTGTAATCGTTATTTGCATTTATAATTATTTTTATCAACTTAAATTCTGATTGTGCACACGATTACAATGTAAAAAACAACATAAATGTCGACTTTATACATATTTTAGTAAAATAGGAGTTCCAGTGGTACTTCAGTAAAACACAACGAAGACTTAATTACTTTCATTATTATGCGTGTATAAAGTTTAACTATAATAAAAATATAATATAGTTAATACAATATCTTTACTAGTCGCTTAAAGAAAAATCATTTGTACGTAAATAACTTATTACTACGTTATTTTAACAAAACAGGTCAAACAGAAAAACCCACAGACGAAAGTTTAGTCACAGAAGAAATAGAAACTACAACACAATTTGATCACTCTGGTGAGATATGTTTGTAATTATCGGCTTATAGTAAAATACATAAGCCATGACTTCTATAAACTATTTTTTTATTATTCTGCAGCATTTTGTTTAGCCAAAGATCCACATTCCATACCCGGTTGTGATAAGTTATGCAAACGTACTTGTTCTACCGATAAGCCGTGTAAATCTTGTAAATTTATGGCCTGCATGTGTAAAAAGGGATATAAGTATGATCATAAGAAACATAAATGCGTACGAAAAAGTCAGTGCAGCGGTAAGAAATTATAATTAATTTTGTAGAATGGCCATTAATATTCCATTTATCATAAAAAAAAACAAAGCAGGTATCTTCACGATTGAATAGTTTATCAATAATGTACCCAAGAAAATCAAATACAATGAAATTCTAATTATTACACAACGAGGACGTAGATCCTTTAATTATTTGTGTGTGTGTATTAAGTTTCATTGTATTAAAAAAAATGACACAGTTAATATAATATCTTAAATAGTCACTTAAAAGAAAATCATGAATGTTATTAACTTATAACTACATAATTTTAACAAAACAGGTGAATCAACGATAAATCCTATAACACAAAAACCCACAGACGAAAGTTTAGTCACAGAAGATATAGAAACGACAACACAATTTGATCACTCTGGTGAGATATGTTTGTAATTATCGGCTTATGTTAAAATACGTAACTCAGGGCTTCTATAAACATTTTTTTTATTATTCTACAGCATTTTGCCTAGCCAAAGATCCAAAATCAATACCCGGTTGCGATAGGTCATGTAAACGTACTTGTCCTAGCGATATACCTTGTAAGCCTTGTGAATTTATAAGCTGCATGTGTAGAAAGGGATGTATGTATGACCATATTGAACAAAGATGCGTAAAAAAAGGCACCTGTAGCGGTAAGAAGTTTTAAAATACTATTAAAACACATTTTTTTCTTAGTATTCTTAATTAGATAATCAGACATGTTGTATTCATTATTTTGTTATTAAAACTAAAACCAAAATAAACATTATCATGTTTAAGCTAAAATATATTTGGATAATACACACATCAAAAAAGTCTAAGCAACATGCATGATATTACAAATTTACCATTTATATTAATTAATTTCTAAGTATTTACTCACTCAAAGTGTATAGGTAAGTAAACTTTTTTGTTATTGATGACATACTGGCTGGTTGTAAAAAAAAAAATTCGATTATGTTTTGTTTTTTTTTCATAAAATTCAAATGACTGCGAATTTGTTTGAATTTGAGTGCATGTTAATTGCTACGTTTTAGTCTTGATTTTATAATTTTACCAATCATTTAAATACAGTTGGCGACAAAATTGAATTGTTAGATATTCTTTACGTCATGGAGCGACGTCATTTGACGGCAGATGAAATGCAAAGAGCTGTAGGGATGTTGCAAGCGGGAAGTAATCAATCTCAGGTATCTCGACATTTTGGTATTCATAGAAGTGTTATTTGTCGTCTTTGGCAGCGCTACAATAATACAGGGGAACCCGCTGAACAGCATCCAGGCCGTAAAAGGAGTACAACCACTCGGCAAGACCGGTACATACAACTGACTGCAAGACGCCAGCCGATGTTAACCGCTCGAGAGATAAGTTTGAGGCTACAAAATTCAAGTGGTGTTGATGTAAGTCCCCAAACTGTGCGAAATCGACTGCATGAGTACGGCCTACGAGCTCGACGCCCTATCAGGTGCCCACCGATACGTCACGGGAATCGCGCTCGTCGAAATGAATGGTGTAGAGAACGCATAACATGGACCCAGGAACAATGGGATAAAATTATGTTTTCCGATGAGTCGCGATTCGGGTTTAGGCCTGATACAAGAAGGGTGCGAGTGTACCGTCGACCCGGAAATACTGAAAGACTCAGGTGCGTTCAGGAAGTTCATCCATACAGCGGCTCAACAGTTATGGTATGGGCGGGTATTATGAAGAACAGGCGAACTGAGCTCGTTTTTGTAAATGGAAACATGAACGCTGAAAATTACGTTGAGGATATTCTCAGACCTTATGTCCATCCATTTGCACAAACCTTTGGCTCCGATTTTACGTTAATGCATGACAATGCGCGTTCACATACAGCTCGGCGAACCAGTGAATACTTGGCAACGGAGAACATCCAGGTATTGCCCTGGCCTGCACAATCGCCAGACCTCAACCCCATCGAGCACGCATGGGACATGCTCCAGAGACGTGTTTTGAAGGACTTGGACGGAGTGACAACAACCCAACAGCTGAAGGATTTGCTACAATTCCATTGGGAGCGAATACCGCAAGATGACATAAACAGTCTCATTAATTCAATGAATAATCGTTGCCGACAAGTTCTGAATAGCAGAGGAGGCCATACTTTGTATTAAATTGTCCTATTCTTTCACAATAAATTCATTTTCTTAAGAAATTTCAATTTGTAAAAAAAAAGTTTAGTTTCTTATGTACCTGTATATTCTAATATTGTTAATTTCTGTTATTAAAAGAACTTATAAAGAAAACAGCTGTTATTTTTACATCATAGAACCCTAAAAATATTATTTTAAAAATAAAATACAACGTTATAATTAAAATAAATGGTAAAATAAATTAATATAAATGGTAAATTTGTAATATCATGCATGTTGCTTAGACTTTTTTGATGTGTGTATATTATACTTTTTTCTACATTTGTAATCGTTATTTGCATTTATAATTATTTTTATCAACTTAAATTCTGATTGTGCACACGATTACAATGTAAAAAACAACATAAATGTCGACTTTATACATATTTTAGTAAAATAGAAGTACCAGTGGTACTTCAGTAAAACACAACGAAGACTTAATTACTTTCATTATTAAGCGTGTATAAAGTTTAACTATAATAAAAATATAATATAGTTAATACAATATCTTTACTAGTCGCTTAAAAGAAAAATCATTTGTACGTAAATAACTTATTGCTACGTTATTTTAACAAAACAGGTCAAACAGAAAAACCCACAGACGAAAGTTTAGTCACAAAAGAAATAGAAACTACAACACAATTTGATCACTCTGGTGAGATATGTTTGTAATTATCGGCTTATAGTAAAATACATAAGCCATGACTTCTCTAAACTATTTTTTTATTATTCTGCAGCATTTTGTTTAGCCAAAGATCCACATTCGATACCCGGTTGTGATAAGTTATGCAAACGTACTTGTTCTTCTGATAAGCCTTGTAAGTCTTGTAAATTTATGGCTTGCATGTGTAAAAAGGGATATAAGTATGATCATAAGAAACATAAATGCGTACGAAAAAGCCAGTGCATCGGTAAGAAATTATATTTTTTTGTATCATGAGCTTATTATTATTATTCTTTATACCATAGAGAACAAAACCAGGTCTGTTTTAGTTACATAAATAATAAACAAGTAGTCTTCACGATTATAGACATTATATTATAATATAATAAATATTTATTAGATTAATGTACCTCGGAAAATAAAATGTAATAAAATTCATAGTAAAAAAATAATAAATGGTTAAAATTTAGTATTAGACAAAGAGTATTGTCATAATAATATCTGTGTATAAAATTTTACAATAATTAAACTTAACATAGTTAATATTGTTACAAAAATCATGAATATTAATAACTCATAAATACCTAATTTTAACAAAACAGGTGAAGCAACGATAAACCCTGTAACACAAAAACCCACAGACGCAAGTTTAGTCACAGAAGATATAGAAACCACAACACAATTTGATCACTCTGGTGAGATATATTTGTAACTACTGGCTTATGTTAAAATACCTAACCCAGGGCCTCTATAAACACTTTTTTTATTGTTCTACAGCATTTTGTATAGCCAAAGATCCAAAATCAATACCCGGGTGCGATAAGTCATGTAAACGTACTTGTCCCAGCGATATGCCTTGTAAGCCTTGTGAATTTATAAGCTGCATGTGTAGAAAGGGATGTATGTATGACCATACTAAACAAAGATGCGTAAAAAAAGGCACCTGTAGCGGTAAGAAGTTTTAAAATACTATTAAACGCATTTTTTTCTCGGATAATTAGAAACATAGTTTTTATTATTTTGTAATTAAAAACTAAAACCAAAATAAACATTATCAAATTAGGGCTAAAATATATTTTGACAATATTATGTGTACTTGTACATTTTTAATTGTAATATTTTGCATTTATAATTATTTTATCAACTATAATTCTGATTGTACACACTATTACAATGTAAAAAACAACACAAATTTATATATCGTTTAATGAATAAATAAGTTCTAATGGTATTTCAGTAGTATTTCAGTATTCAGAGTCACAACGAGTACTCAGGTACTTAAATTATAATGTGTGTATTAATTTTCACTTTAATAAAAAAAAATAAAGTTAACATAATATTTGAACAAGACGCTTAAAAGAGAAATCATGTATATAAATAACCCATAACTACGTTATTGTCCCAAAACAGGTCAAACACAAAATCCCACAGACGAAAGTTTAGTCACAGAAGATATAGAAACTACAACACAATTTGATCACTCCGGTGAGATATGTTTGTAACTACTGGCTTATATTAAAATACGTAAACCATGACTTCTAAAAACCATTTTGTGTTCTTCAACAGCATATTGTTTAGCCAAAGATCCACATTCCATACCCGGTTGTGATAAGTTATGCAAACGTACTTGTTCTACTGATAAGCCTTGTAAGTCTTGTAAATTTATGGCCTGCATGTGTAAAAAGGGATATAAGTATGACCATAAGAAACATAAATGCGTACGAAAAAGCCAGTGCAGCGGTAAGAAATTATAATTAATTTTGTATAATGGCCAATAGTCCATTTAATATAAAAGATAACAAAGCAGGTCTATTTTAGTTATATAAACAATAACTGATTATCTCTTCACGCTTCAATAGTTTATGAATAATGTTACTGAGAAAATCAAATACATTTATAAAAATTCATGGTGACAAAAAGGGTTCTAGTGCTATTTCAGTATTATATAACGAGTATTTAAATTACATTTGTGTAGGTATAAAGTTTCTCAATAATAAAAAAACAAAATTAAAATTATAACAAAAATCATAAATATGATTAACTCATAATTACATAATTTTAACAAAACAGGTGAATCAACAATAAACCCAATAACACACAAACCCACAGACGCAAGTTTAGTCACAGAGGATATAGAAACCACAACACGATTTGATCACTCTGGTGAGATCTGTTATAACTATTGGCTTATTTTAAAATACATAAAGCATGACTTCTATAAACCCTATTTTTCATTATTCTACAGCGTTTTGTATAGCCAAAGATCCAAAATCAATACCCGGGTGCGATAAGTCATGTAAACGTACTTGTCCTAGCGATATGCTCTGTAAGCCTTGTGAATTTATAAGCTGCATGTGTAGGAAGGGATGTATGTATGACCATACTAAACAAAGATGCGTAAAAAAAGGCACTTGTAGCGGTAAGCAATTCAAATTATTTTACAATTCCATTGTTTCCAACGCGTAAAATTCTTTAAGCGGCAAGATTTAACACTTACGTACTTATTAGCTAAGGTATAGCTTAGCTGGCCGTCAAACAAAAAATATTAAGACACAAATTTAGTCTGTAACTGTAAAAATGTACAAATTAGATTTTATTCATAAATGTATATAAAATGAATAGGTATATTTTATAACACGCAGTAAAAAGTTAATAAATGATTGATGAGCTCTATGCTTAACATATATTATAAGGTTCCACTGCAGGGACTCGTTTCGTTAGATAAACATTGTATTATTTTTCCATTAAAAACTTTTAAGTAATTTATTATACTAAATGTAGGAGATATATTTTTGTATGACCTTAAAATATAACATATAATATTACAGGTGCACCGCCAACAAGTCCTGAGGAGTCGACCCCACCAGAGGAAGATGTAAATGTAGGAGCAGAAGAAATTGAAACTACAACAGAATTTGATTACCCAGGTATGACTTATTTAAATTAAATAAATAAATATCTCACACATTTACATAACATCATCTAGTCCCAAACTAAGCAGACCTAGTACTATGGGTACTGGACAACGGATAAACATACTTAAATACTATTATTTTTTTTGTAAATACATTCATAGAAACACTCAGACTAATGATTCCCACTCAATGCTTGCGTTGCAGTCATGTAATATAACGACTTTCATCACAATAGTAGTTTGATATTTGTTTATTGCTTTCTAAAAGTACACAATATTATCTGATTAATGATACAAATGATTTTATGTTAATAATTTATTTCACAGGCTTCTGTGCCGCCAAAGATTCACGTTTGGAACCAGGCTGTGACAAAACCTGTAAACGTTATTGCCCATCGCCCATTCCCTGCAAGCCATGTAAATTTATGCCTTGCAAGTGTAAGAAAGGATTTTTCATGGACCACAACGGCCATAAATGCGTAAAACGAAGTCAATGTAGCGGTAAGTTTAAAATGAAAAACAGTTTTGTAGTTACGACTAGATGTTCTAGATCTTGTTTTTGTGGTGTCATACTAAAATCTTTTTACTTCAATAGTAAGATTTCTTGATACATCATATTTATGTCTATTAAACGCTAACTAAGGGATAATACGCATTTAATAGAAAGGAAAACCTAAGTTAAAAGATAATCTAATCCGTATGCCAGAATTTTACCTATTTAGTAGACAGTTTCGTAATACTTATGCTTATATATCGCTTTATCATCCGAGTCCTAAAGCCATATCATTTCTCTATATCTATCTCGCTTACACTTACGGGTCTTCATTACTTAACATCTCCTATCTCTTTTTGGAGTATTCAAATTATGTGTTTTCTATAGTTTTTAAATAAGAATGTACGCTCGGCATTTAAATATTTTTTTGTTAACGTATCAGAGTGGCCGTCAAGTGAGATAGAACCAGTAGTGCCATTGGAAGAGGGTGTAGAACCAGCTACAGAACCAACAGATACAGAAATTGTACCAGAAGTTGAAATACCAGGTAAATATTCATTGCAATATTATTCTCCCTTCTTCATCATCATCATCATATCAGCCAATCGACGTACACTGTTGGACATAGGTCTCCTCCAAATATTCCCAAATTGTGTGGTCACGGTCTTTCTTTGCAATATTATTCTACCTTCTCAGCCAAGTTTTTTTTCTCCTGATATCTCCCGCACTTGGGATCAAACACTTCTTGTCGCAGGGATTTTTACGGACATGAAATTAACAGACGCAAAGAATATCCAGGATCAAGACAATAATACGTGAGATTCAAACCCGGGACATCGTGCACAGCAGCCATGTAGACCGCTTTCCTACAGAGCTAGTTACAAAGTTAAAAAGTCATCTAAAATCTTCCCATTTGAATAGGTATTAAAATAACTATAACTTTTCAGATGTGGATTCAGGTGAACCTACGAACCCAGAAACTATGCCAAAACCAGTTAAACATAAGAAAGATAAGAAAAAAGCAAGTAAGTATTAAGTTCTATTAATTATTGTTTAAAACTTCCCAAAAATAATTTTAAAATAACTGTCTACAATGGTAACGAACTAAATTATAATTGTAGTTAATCAGATAAATAAATGAATAAATATTCCTCACACATTCACACAACGCCATCTAGTCCCAAACTAAGCAAAGCTTGTACTATGGGTGCTAGACAACGGATAAACATACTTAAATACTTTTTTTTTTTGTAAATACATGAGAATGATATATAATTATTTTTAAATTAAGAGCGTTTATAGGGCTCACTAGCGCCGCCAATAGAAAAAAAATCATAATTCGGAAATAAGATAAATAATGTTAAATGTTGATAACAAAGTCTTGAGAAAAGGCAATAAAGTATTTGTATAACACACTCTCAACACTTTAAATGTTTTTCAATTAAATAAATATTGCATTATTAACAAAAACGGCCGTTTTTTTTTCGAATGCGAAATTTAACTAATTAAAAAACATTTAAAGTGTTGAGAGTGTGTTATACAAATACTTTATTGCCTTTTCTCAAGACTTTGTTATCAACATTTAACATTATTTATCTTATTTCCGAATTATGATTTTTTTTCTATTGGCGGCGCTAGTGAGCCACGTAAAGGCTCTTAATTTTTTACTTTCTTTCTCAGAACATTGCTTAGCTATGGATCCTCATTCAGTACCTGGTTGTGACAAAAAATGTAAGCGCCATTGTCCCACTAAGAAAGCCTGCAACAAGAAATGTCATAAAATGTCATGCAAGTGCCATAAAGGATATTACTACAACCCCTTAATGAAGAAATGTGTTATGTCTAGTGAATGCGGTAAGTAATCAAAGCGTCGTGAAAATATATTATTAGTAGCTAATGGCTAACGGCTTCACCTACGTTGTATAAGTAGCTTAAATATGATTCTAGATCCTAAACTATCTATATTCCAAATTTCATTAAAATCCATTTAGTAGTTTTTGCGTGAAAGAGTAACAAACAGCCATCCATCCATATATCCTCTCAAACTTGCGCATTAAAAATATTAGTAGAATCTTTAAAAAAACTAAAAACAAAAGGAAATTTAAAAAAGGAATTAGAAATTAAGAGCATCTTTGAGCTATGTCTGTAGCTCAAGTTATATACTCTAGTCTAAATCATTAATTTCTAAGATTTTTAATCGATCTTAGAGTTTTTACACATTTATTTAATATTAAAACATTAACTAATTTACATTACCGGTGCAGGTATGAAGCCAGAAGAAAATACAGGCGCTGATGAATCTGTGGAAATGAAGAAAAAAGCTAAAAGTAAGTACAAAATATCCTAAAACCTAACTAAAGACTACCTTCGTTAAAATCCACGTTGCAGTATTAAATATATATTCTAATTAAGTATGTATTCTCACTCAGGTATAAACTTGCTTGTAAAAGATAAAGATTAAAAACACTTCTTTTCGTGGACTTGTTTTTCTTTTATATTAATGGAATAAGGACATAATTAAAAATATATATAATATACAGAATAGTAGTAATTTATTTTCAACCATGAACAAATATATAAAATTATTGCTTACGTTAATTCATTTTTTATTTTTACAGAAATGTGCAAAGCAAAGGATCCAAATTCTATACCCGGATGTGACAAAACATGTAAAAACAATTGTTCTATGAAGAAACCATGCAAGAAATGCCCTAAACACCCCTGCAAGTGTAAAAGTGGATTTAAATACGACAATGAAATGATGAAATGCGTCTTACCAGACATGTGTAGTAAGATTTCATATTAATTTATTAATTTTAAAAATTATCATTACAATTAATCATTATCAGTAAGTAATATTAATTAAAATTTATTTAATTTTTTTTTATAATCTTAATCTAATAAGGTTTCTGACAAGTGAAAACTGTATTGTTATTGTAAAATTAATTATAGCAATAATTATTCATAACTATGAATACAATAATTTAATGACATTTACTAATATTGGTTAATAATGTTAAAACATTATCTTTAATTTAAAAATAATTAAATTATTTTTAAATTATCACTAACATTTTTTTCGCAGGTATGCCTAGGAAAACATATGTACCTCAAACTGATCCAGAAATAGGAATCGGTAAGGCATTTGAATTACTTTTTAAATACACATGTATGAAACACATTTAAAACTAATAACAACAAAATACTATTGATCACCTAGAATACTATTGAGCGGTCATAGCGTCTTTGAACGCGTATTTTCAGAAGATGCAGTTTGAATCCTGTATCAAGTAAATTTTTTTTAATGTCTTTCTTCTTTTTGAAATTTTCTAGTCCTATCCTAGTTCCATTGAACTACTGGGATTTTTTTTGTGACATTTGTTCCATAGATGGATTATATTAGAAAAAAGAACCATACAAAATACGGCTATACGGCGCCTTATGCCGCCCGTATGATATAGTCCGTTAATAAGTCTGTCATTAACTGTTGTAAATAAGAATATCATATTAACCAAAAACAATGTTATTGTAAATTACAGGCGCAGCACCCGAAGAAGAATCACCGTGTCAAAAAGTCGTGAAGACATTCGAAAAAGCAAATATTGCTATTACTTTCACAATTTTGCAAGTAAGTAGTAAAATATTATTGATTAATATAATAAATAAGTATTAAAAGTTACATTTATTAATTTACTTACACTACTTATACATATATAACTTTCTCTTGGCTATTTAATCAAAATACAAGTTTAAAATCGACAAAGCTACGTATAATACTGACTTCAACTTTTAATTTAATTAGTAGTATTAGCTTCAGGAGTTCAGTGGCGCGTATTGGGAGAGGCCTATGTCCAGCAGTGGACTGCAATAGGCTAGTTGATAGATTTATTAGCTGTTTCGTACTTATATATTTCAGAAAATGCGTTTGTGTATCATCATAACAGCCCATTAATGTCCCACTGCAGGGATGAGCCTCCTCCCGTGACGGAGGGTTACTTGGCCTACTAATACCACGCTGGCCAGACGGATTGGTATAGGGTTTAATTTCAAGTATTCCTTCTTTTTATTTCGTAAAGATAGTACTTAGTTACGGTTATTCCCTTAGTCGGTTTTTACGACACCCATGGGATGAGATGGGGTGGTGACATATTGTATTCTTACTCCGTCACCACACGGATAATTTAACTATATAAAATGAGTTAACACAAGTGTTTTTTTTTCTTCAGGACCTCATGACACAAAAACCAGGAACAAATATAATAGCTTCAGGATGTTCGATTACGTTCATATTGACATATTTAAGAAGTTTTGTAAGAGGTGGTGCTGCACAGCAAATGGATAAAGTAATAAAAATCGGTACAAATCAGGTCTGAAAAATTGTATATCCTACTAATATTATTATTGTAAATGCGAAAGTTTATAAGGATGTATGGATGGATGGATCGGTGTTTGTTACTTTTTCACGCAAAAACTACTGAATGGATTTTGATGAAATTTGGAGTAAAGGTAGTTTAGGGTATAAAATAACATTTAAGCTACCTCTACAACGTGGGAGAAGCCGCGGGCATCAGCTGCTAGTATTAAATAAATATTTACTAGCTTAAATCAGCATTGTGTCTTATAAAATATTACTCTACTTTATGAAATATTAAGCTTAATTGATAAAAACTAGGTAATTTTACTTAAAGCTCGTTTGTTTTTCAGAAAGTGTGTGTTTTACCTAAAGTATACAAAGAAATTACCAAAAAGTCTACCGACGCTCAATATAAAGCCGTGGCTACGTTAGCCACAGATGATAAATGTCCATTCACAGAAAGTTTTACTAATACTTTTGGTGGCATCTTCGGAGATAAACCAGTTACTACTAACCTCCAAGGTGGCCTTGCTGCTAACCTCATAAACTCTGTGGTGAGTATGTCAAACGTATTATATAGTATTAATATTAATATTTAAATTTCGAAACATGATTACAGAAATAAAATTATAATTGGTTAGAAAAGAATTTTATAATTTAAATTTCGAAACTAGCATAGCCCATTTAACGTCACGTAAACATATTTAATCTTTATAACATGTTGTTACATAATAATTTAACTATTTAATTACAGGTTTCAAGTGCTACTGGACAACTGAATTATATCCTGCCTAAAAAGCTATCTAAATTGAAAGATATATTATTGATAGATGCCCAGACGTTTACAGTAAGTTATTTCTATAATAATTTAATAGATTTTTCACTTTTCTGCAATTAAAACATTAATTAAATGTACTCTTACTTTTAGGGCAAATTTGAGAAACCCTTCAATCCCAAAAATACGAAAAAAGTTGGTTTCATGAAGCTTGATGGGTCATTAGTAAACAGACCAATTATGTATCAACGTGCCAAAGTGTTATATGCAGAAAATTCTGCACTCAAGTGCAAGGTAAGATTTGAAAAAAACTAGTATTAATAAAATTGAAGCGTTTTTTAATACCAATATGTCAAAAAAGGGATTGAACATAATTGTAAAGAAGTAAACGAAAAGGAGTTTCCTACAATATTTTGAATCGTTTCGTCGTATGAATAAAACTTCATTCTCCTATTGACATGAAGTTAACTGAAATTCATCAAATATCAGAACCAAGCTGTATTTGCCCTCAACAATTGCCATCTTATATTCCTGGTCAATAGCCCACGCTTTTAACTTTATCTGCAAGTTTAAAACAATACGCCATCGATTTTCATATCATGAAACGAATTTTTTTGATCGAAAGATTTGGGTTTTTAATATTCTGTTAACTGCCTCGGGTGGTGGTGTGACTGTCAAGGAAACGACTGCCCCGCATGATGTCGCGGGTTCGATTCCCATGCAGGAAAAATCTTTGTTAGTTCCACAACTTATATTCCTCAGTCGGGATATTCTTTGTGTCAGTTAAATTAATGTTTGAAACGTTACGGCGACACGGGGCATAATCCTAACTGCGGTAATAATCTTTAAAACAACATATTTTTATATAATTAATTCATACCATAACTTTGCTTAATTAAATTACAGATACTAAAACTGAAGTATAAAAATAGTCCGTTTACATTGACTATTTTCTTGCCAAACGAAAGGCGTGGAGCAGGTCCCTTAGTGCGAAAATTAAAGGACGCAGACACAGCTTTAACAGCTATATCCTTATTGAAACCTACGACTGTTGATATCCACTTACCTATAATAATAGGAAGATCATCCAATAGCGTGAAGAAACCATTGATGGTAATTAAGTATACTTTTCTTTTAAATTTATTTATATTAAACGATAATTACGTTCGTTTCAAGGTTTTTAATTAATTTACAACAGATTTTGATGACATTACTAATTGCTGGAATTTCAAAATAAATATGTTTTCTCCTATTTGAAGTCATTTATATCTTGTTGATCACTAATATTTCTTTTTCAGGAACTATTTGGCTCATTATTCAAAGCAACAGTAGGATTTTCAAATCGGGTAGTAGAGTGTACTCTAGCTCTTTTTGATGATGTTATACAGAGAATTTTATTGACAGTGAACGAAAAGGGTTCTGGGGTTCTTGAAACCAAAAAAGGCGGCTTGGTAGAACAGCTTCTTGATATAGTTAATGATGCTCTTGACGGTCTTACATCTGATGTAGTACCTGAACTTCTTGATGGTCTTCTTGAAGATGGAGATTTAATTCAGACATTAATTAATTTACTAGATGGCTTAAACGAAGATGTACTACAAGATCTATTAACTAGTCTTGGTGGTGTCGATGGCCTATTATCAAATGTTGTAGGTAATGAAGGACCCTTAGCTGACTTAGTTAATAAACTTTTGACAAATGATGTATCTAAGTTAGTTGATCGCCTTTTGAATGGAGAAGACGGCGCTCTTCCTGAATTTTTGAAAGATCTTAATGTGCCAAATCTACTAGATAATCTCTTAGGTGGAAAAGATAAAAAACCGGGAGCCGTTCCTGAATTACTCGACAATCTGCTTAACAACGAAGACGGCACAGTACCTGGACTTCTTGACAGTCTACTAAATGGCGGTACTGCATCAGGTAAAATGGTTTTATTATTATTATTAAGTACCTAATTATTCATACAAACTAAAACAGTAAAATTAAAGTTGTAGCCGATATAGAAAATAAATGCCATTTTTAAACTGGCAAAAGAAACTAAATATTACATTGTTGAAGAGACAGAACGGTTCTTAAAATACAATTCAATATAAAAGAGGACAGGAAAAAACTCTTTATTGTGCTAACTAGAGCCTATTTCTGGTTCGGACTAGTTTACTTTTTATAGCAATTAATAGTAATCGTCATGAAATGTTAAACGAAACAATTTCTTAAAAAAATATTTTATCATTTCAGATCCAGGTGTGAAGCAATTCAAAGCAAATCATCCGTTTATTTATGCACTATGTCATAATAATATAGTGCTGGATGTCGGTTTTTACTGTTAATCAATATGTTTACTAGCTGTTTACAGAACAAATATTGTTAAAACTTGTAAAACCAACAATGTAACAAATAATAGTTGCTTTTTAAGCTATTATTTTTATTTCAAAGTAAAAAAATATATAATTATACTTGTAATCTTCTTGCACGAACCAAATGTTATATTTATAAGTATATTTTAAATGAATAATAAAAGAAGCTAATCATAATAACCTTGATTTATTTTCTCTCTTTAATGATAACTACTATACCAAAATTACTGTAAGATTTCATCATTCATTTTGAAATGAAAACCAGGATATTATGCAACACACTCTAATATCCATGAATATTATCTTTACGAAGTAAAAAGAAGGAAAACTTGAAATTAAACCCTATATCATTCCGTCTGGCCAGTGTGGTATAAGTAGGCTCAGCATCCCTTAGTCACGGCAGGAGGCCCGTCCCTGCAGCGGGACATTAATGGGCTGTTATCATATTACAACACACTCTTAAAATGATCAACCGAAAGTATATCACAGACAATCTCAACAAATGTAAACAAAAGTGAAAAGGAGGATGAAAACCATAAGGCTTGGTAGGTAGCTACGCGCTAATTTATTGTCTTTTAGGGCCTTTTAGTGTCACGTGTTTCCGCACAGAGATGCTCGCTAATCAGCACGCATCCGCACAGACATCGTTTCTCTAACCTATCTCTCTCTCTCTCTCTCTCGTGCATGATAATAAAAACATAGATGGCACGAAACGGTGACTTGACACTGTAAGGGCCTAGCTTAGACCAGAATGAAACACCATTACCGTAAGCACTTATAGGTGAATGCTACAGATATGACTGAATGTGACTGGCAGAGGGGTCCTCGTGGCTGATCACTGCGTGGGATAAGGGTACGGAGCTCCATACGTTAGTTGGAGTGTTCAGCATATCATCGTCCATGGAAAATGGTTAGTCTCTCGCAAAAGCGTTTTATTAAAAGAAGTAGTTATTATTATGCTCACAAATCAAGGAAAAAAAATTTTTAAAATACGAAAAGCGCATGCGCAAATTGATATAAACTACACAGAATTCACCAATCCTCATGGTTACTATAAACTTTATTATTTCTTGTGATAGTGTTGCCCTAAGAGTATTAGTTAGTAAAGTATAAACACACCAGTGGCATTTATTAATTGATGGTAATTGATTTTTTAAGTACTATGAAGAAAAGTATCATTAAATTCCAATACGTAAGTAATAACGCAATACAGATTCTGATGCTCTGTGGACCAGTTTCTTGAATCACTTTGACACAGACAGATAACAAAATTATTATTTCCGTTTACTTATTAGCATAATTCTTTTGTTAAAATTAAATAACTACTAATTAAATAAATACTAATTCTAAATAATATAAATAAATAATAATTTAATATAAATAAAGAATAAATTAAATACAGTGCATATTGCTTTATCATTTGCTCATGCTGGATACTTGTGATTGTTTAGAGAGCAGAAGCACTGTTGACTGCTGTGCACATGGTGATGTGTATTAGGTATATGGTTTTATCTTAGACTCAGCAACGAGGTGAGCTAAAAGTACAGAAACACTGAAACAATTACTTGTAAAAGATGATAATGAACAGCATTAAATACTTTTTGTGACGTACCTACAATGTGTTTTTTTTCTCCTTACACAACCAGCTTATAATTGTCGCAGGGAAATGAGGAAACCAGGGATTTCACGAAATCCCTAGGGATATGATGAAATCCCGGTTCTACCATAATATAAATGCTCATATTTTTGTTTGTAGGTTAAAAAACACAAGGATTCCAACTTCTGTAGGTTAGGTTAGGTTAGACACGTGAGAGACGGAACACCGGGGGGATCTAGTCAGTAGAAGTCTGACAGACCCCTTCGCCCTCTCCGGGGCGGAGGAACTCCATGAGGATTTCCCCTCGAGAAAAAAAAAAGGTTAGAACTGTGACCATAATGTAAGGCATTGTGAACGATTAGTATCGTTGTCCCTGGTTTCCTTATTTTCCTGTGACATAATAGGTAACATCATCTTATTATATTACATCTACAGTCAATGGCCGGGAAAAGCCGCGCTGTTTTGAAATGCGTAATGCATACTCATATGACAATCAATCGGTCTTGTGAAATGATATGTTATCACGAGAGTCATGTTTTGACTGGGTATTTTCCACAGTACCTATTTAAGTTACAAAAGTTTTGATAGTATTACCAATTAGTCTGGACATTATGAGGAATAAACTAACGTGGTTTTCATTGCTAAACGCTACTATTTTTGGTGAGCCTAATTTTCAAACCAAAAAATGTCTTCTTTTAGTAGGAAATATAATTAATATGTCATGGACAAAAATTTTAAAAGAGTTTTCTTAGGGACACGACGTGAAATTTTTCTATTTTAGGTTTCTTGTCTTCCTCAGAGGTAAGTAATGTTTGACTGACTTTTTGTCATGTTTTGAAATGTGACAATCTTATTCTTTATAATGTGCTTTGAAATGTATTTCTTACACCTATTAAATCACCTTCTTTGGCTTAAATCAACAGTCGAAATTTACTTATTAGAATGGTTTGACTATCGTTAAAACAAAGCACTCAAAGACAAATCCAGACAGAACTACTTTATTCAAAACTAAAAACTGCAGAAGTTACATGGCTTCGGTGCTTCCAAAGAATCAAGGCTTTTTACTTTCCCTCGATACCAAGATGACAGATTTTTTTACAATAGTCGAGGTAGATGAATCTATGTTTGGGTTACATACCATTTATTTATAACATTATAAAAAAACATATTTTAGACTTTCAAAAATAAATTCTTAATGACAAAGGCTATTGCAGCACCTTTAAAACAGTATTGATTTTGATTTGATTTTAAAAAGACAAGTCCCGGACTAGGGATCATGCCCTGTGTCGCGGGGACTTTTTACAAACATCAATTAACGGACACAAATAACACCCAGACTCAGGACAATAATTTGTGGATCTCACAAATTATTGTCCTTCGTGGGGATCGAACCCACAACCTCGTGCACGGCAGCCGCTTGCGCTATCGTCGCGCCACCGAGGTCGTCAATATAATTTGATAGTCATTCAAACAACGGTGGCAAACTTAATTGGTATTTTGTGATATTGTATTGTTACTAACTGTACCAACTAGTTAACAGTAGCAATTTTACTTGTAGACTTATATTTTTGCAAAAAAGTCTGAATATAATTGTACGTTATACTTTTTAAACATTTCTTAATAGAGATTACTTAATATGGATGAAAACAATTTTAATTTTAAAATTAAAATCCAAATCATAAACCAATTAAATAATGTTTGTTACTCCTTTACGTTAAAACTATTGAATGGATTTTAATGAAACTGTAGACATATTACTTATATGTTATTGATTATATATCAGAAAAGCACAGGCTATAATTTATTAAGACATTGTGTGAATAGGCTAAAATTCTCAGGCATAGTCGCGGGCATAAGCTTGTAATAAATAAAGCCAATCGTTTCTGGCACCAGAGTTAATAAGTTACTTATTAGTATAACAAAAATAAGTAGAATAGGTCTTGCTTAACATATCGAATTAAGGCATTTAACGACATAGCTGTAACTTTTATCTATTTCCGTAAGATAATATTAATAGTATTATGAAGTAAAAAGTGTTTTTCACAGACACAATTGTAATAACATTAGAAAAAACTCACAAAAGATGATTCAGAGTTGTTGCCAATTCTAGTCCTTTTTTGAACGTCCTTCGTTTGTCATACAACAGCATAGCGTTGTCATACAGCAGCGTTATGAAACCTGTTTATGAAAGCCACATTATCTTCATATGGTCAAGATTGTTACATAGACCTTTTACTTGAGAAGACTAAAAGCATGTATGAACATTTTACTTTGTAGACGATCCGATCCTAATTGATTTTAATACGTGCTAGTTTTTGCCCACGGCTTTGATCGCGTCTTTTCCATTTTTGGGAAGTGGGGGGTTAGCAAGGGGCAAAAAGTAGCCTATGTTACTCTCCATTCCTTCTACTATCACCACTTAAAAATCACGTCAATTTGTCGCTCCGTTTTGCCGTAAAAAAAGACAAACAGACAGACACACTTTCCCATTTATAATATTAGTATGGATGCCATTTCGATGATAAACTTCAAACTTCAAAATGCTTTATTTCATAAAATTTATCACAAATTGTTTGAAATCGTCTTTTAGAATTTACTTGAAATTGAAGCTATAGTTAAAATTATAGATCGACACAGACAAACGCCACAGCACTAAAAAACCGCGTTGTATTGTCCAATGTAAATTAGAGAAGAAAAATAAAACCAATCTACTACTCAAATCTACTTGTCTGTCTGTGTTGATCCATAAATTCCAGTTTCTTTCTTCTCGTTGGGCCAATGAGAAGAAACCTGGCAAAGAAATTCATGGCAACTTTTTTAAAATTCGGTTGTTTACAATATTTCTTTTAACATAAATCATATACACAATTAAAATATTTGACAGTACCAGACAGGATAATACACCATTTATACATTATAAAAAATAATAATCAAAGAAAAGAAAAGTAGAAGACAAGCATGAGAACAAGCAAGACAGAAAAAGAAAAGAAAGAGAAAAAAAAAAAGATAGAAAGTATACAATAATATAATTAGAACTTAGAAATAAAATAATACAGTAGCACATATAATTTTAAAAGGTAAATAAACTAGCATTATTTGAAACAGCCTGAGAATAGAAGCAGTTAATCCCAAGCCTTTTTATCATTCGTGTAATCTACAATAGTATAATATCCCTTTAGGATAAGTTTTTGTTTTACTACATTCTTAAATTTATTAAGACTTAGATCTTGGATATGATTCGGGATTTTATTATAGAATCGCACACATTGACCCAGAAATGAATTGTGTATTTTTTGGAGCCTAGAATACGGATGAACAAGTTTATCTTTATTTCTAGTATTTATACTATGGACATCACTTCTTTTGACAAATTGGTCTTTATTTTTATGAACATAAATTATGTTTTCATAAATGTATTGACTTGCTACAGTTAATATATTGATTTATTTAAATTTTTCTTGAAGTGATTGTCTCCTACCTAAATTATAAATTGCACGAATAGCTCTTTTCTGCAGCACAAAGATAGTATGAATCGGCAGCATGTCCCCATAGTAAAATACCGTATGACATTATGCTGTGAAAATAACTAAAATATACTAATCTGGCAGTTTCTATATCTGTCAGTTCTCGAATTTTCCTAACGGCATAAGCTGCAGAACTTAGTCTTTTTACCAATGTTATAATATGTGGGCCCCACTGAAGCTTAGAATCTAGTGTTATACCAAGAAATTTTGTAGTGTCCACAAGGTCTACCTGATCCTCCTTAACTCTTATCGTGGTTTTTCCTTCCTTTACATTCGGGGTTATAAATCTAACACATTTGGTTTTGCGGCTATTAAGGAGCAAGTTATTAATATCAAACCAACGGACCACTTTAGAGATAGCCAAGTTTACTTCGTCAGTACTAGTCTGTTGTCGTTTCACTTTAAATAAAAGCGAAGTGTCATCAGCAAACAAAACTATCTCATGTTGATCTTTAACTAGGTGTGGTAAATCATTTATGTAGATGAGAAACAAAAGGGGTCCAAGTATAGAACCTTGCGGAACGCCCATTTATACGACAGATCCTGTAGACAATTTTTCATTAATATTAACCTTTGTATTCTATTATTTAAGTAAGATGTGAAAAGATCTAATCCTAGTTTACCTAAGCCATAGTGATGTAATTTCCGTAAAAGTGTATCATGATCGACACAGTCGAAAGCCTTAGACAAGTCATAGAAAATACCTAAAGCATCATAAGACTTCTCCCAGGCGTCATATATATGTTTTACAAGCTCCACACCAGCATCGGCTGTGGAGCGACCCCTTGTAAAACCAAATTGTTTAATATGTAAAATTTTATATCTATTTAAATATGTTTGCAGTTGGTCTGCAATAAGTTTTTCAAAAATTTTACTGAAAGTTGGCAGTACTGAAATTGGTCTAAAATTAGTTGGGTCTGATGTACAGCCAGATTTATACAATGGAATTATTTTGCTGTATTTCATTAAATCAGGAAACACACCACTATCTATCGAATAATTAAAATATAAGAGCTAAATGCGTTGCAACTGAGTAAATAATATGTTTAGTAACAACTACAGAATTATCCCATAAATCTGCTGTCTTTTTTACATTAATGGTATTAAAAGCTTTAATTATATCAAAAGGAGTAACATGTTCAAATTCAAAATTATTCGCGAAAATCGGTACGTTATCCTTCAAAATTAATTCTGCAGTTATAGGTGAAGAGTTCAAAGATTGAGTAGTAGTAATTGGAATATCAGTGAAAAATTGTTCAAAAGCAGTGGCAACTTCTACATCTGATGTGATTGTTAAGTTATTGATGTTTAAGTTGTACTCAATGTCGCGGTTGACTACTTTGCCTGTTTCACTATTGATAATATTCCATATGGTCTTAATCTTATCATTACTGTTTTTTTTTTATTTTTTTTTATATATTATATATACAGGGTGTCCCAAAACTCGACGTTAATTCGAAACCGGGTGATAAGGCAAGTCATGCTGGTTATTAGAAAAATATTTAAAAAAATCTAAGTCGCATGGTTGTAAAGTTATAGGCTTTTGAAAAAAAACGCAAAAATTCCCACTTTGTGACACTCTTTTCCCTCCTGTTGTCACAAATCTTAACTTTTTCCAACTTTTTTTTTTGCTGTGTTACCCTGAATAGTGCTTCTTCAAATTCTAATAAAGAATTTAAAACCACCTGGTCTAGTTTTCACATCAATAGTACTTATTTCTTAGAATAAAATTGCTCTCTTAATACAGAAAAAGCCGCGACAGACTGGTTACGGCGGCTTTTAGTGCAAACGAAGAAATGTTCTCCGTGTGGTGACAGAGTAAGAATACAATATGTCACCACCCCATCTCATCCCATGGGTGTCGCAGAAATCGACTAAGGGACTATCTGTGAATATTATCTTCACATAGAAAGAAGGAAACCTTGAAATTAAACCCTATTCCAATCCGCCTGGCCAGCGTGGTATTAGTAGGCCAAGTATCCCACCGTCACGGGAGGAGGCCCGTACCTGCAGTGGAACATTAATGGGCTGATAAGATAATGATGGTTAAAATTTAGATTTCTGTAGAACGGATTCTGTTGATTCTGTAGAAGAAAACGTTGCTTACGTATCAATTTTTAAACTGAACCTAGTTAACCACCTGGGCATAGACATTGACCTTTTTAGACCAACAAAAAAACATTTTCCTTTTACTTCAAAAAATTAAGGTGGTAAACCATTACAAGTATCAATAAAACGAAGACAGTGAAATAGCACAAGCCTTATCGGTATAGTTTATTCTATTTTATGAACAATAAACTGTTAATTAATTACTGTAAACGGGTTATATTATAACATCCGTCATAAAAAAGTAAGTAACCTGTAATAGAAAAACTAGGTATAAAAGCAGGAACTTGTCGACAAAGAAATTATAGGTAGAGAAACGGTGAAGAGTGACAATGTGGAAGTCTCTACTGTTATTAGCCGTTTTCGCTAATATACTGTATATTGTGTCTGCTACGCCAGGGGGTAAGTAAAAAAAAATATGTTAAAAAAGTTTAAGAACTTATTAATTTTTGATATGTATCTAAACTTTTTCTAAATATCTCATTTCCAAATATATCTAAATATTTTTAACTAAATGACTTGAACTTCGATGATTTTTCAAATTATTAAGTAGCTTAGTTATTACTTTATTTAGTTTTATAACAAATATTCCTATTTTCAGACAAAAAACACAAACATAAGGAAGACACAATACTGACCGCTATTGCCAATGCCGACAGTTTAGCAGATGCTCAAGCCAGTTTAGCAGGTAAGTTTAAACAATAACAAGAAAATATAAGAAAACCGTTTCCACAAAATGAAAATATAATTTAATGATTTTTTTTTTTTTACAATTAGGTAAAGTATTAAAATTCCCTTCATAGAATTAACATTGTTAGCGAAGGTAGTATTGCGTCACTGAGTAAAATTTAGAAAATCAAAGATTTTAAATAAGTAATTCATTATCCATGTTATTGACACGGGTAATTTATAAAATCGTTATTAAAAAGGCTGACCTCTTTTCGTATTTAAAAATAAATAAATAACATTGTTATAATATATTAATTCATTTACCCACACCTTCTGAACTAAACTTTGACGAAAAACAGGAAAAGATTTTTTTTTGTACAATGATGATATTAATTTCAGGCGCTGGAAATGTCAACGCATCAGCTAATGCTGGAGCGTCAGCAGTGGCTTCAATAACCACTGTTATTAAACATCTCCATCATACAATTAGTAAGTACTACATGACATCAAAGTACACATCACACGAATAAATTCTATTTGTATTATAATTATTTGTTAACAATATACTTTAAAAAAACATTTCGTTTGGAAACGACACGAATTTAGTTATATACGGTATTAAAATATTAATTTATAATTTAATACAATAAACACAAACATATTAAAAATAAAATAATTTTAATATTCTTACTCATTTTATGGTAAATTTTAATATGACATTCTCTACTGATTTTTCGTTAATAAAATCATACCTAAGACCGTTTCATAAAAAATAAAAATAAAATTCAATTTTCCTTTAAATATTAAAACATACAAATATTTCTCTTTTATTTTGTCAACAGAAAAATGTGCAAAACATGAAAGATTTGTAAAGTGTCCTGATAAGCTCTGCCAGCCACGATTATGCGCACATGTTGGCAAACATTTCTGTTCTTCTCATGAATCTCATTATGAACATGACGACGAAAGTACAGAGTCTAAAAAATGTTCTGGACCTCCAGCTTGCATCTGTGTTGACGGCTACGTGAGGAACGATGAGGGCTCATGCATACCTATTGATAAGTGTCGTGAGTATCATGCTTTCTATTACAGTTATTTGCATGATACATAATCTTACATACAACAAACACAATTACATTTAAAAATAGCTAGACTATACAACTACTACTAGACATATTTTTTTTTTTTAAAAGGCAGGGTAATCTAGAATATTAAAAAAAAATTCAATAAATTGAAAATAGATAAACTTTTTCGTTTCAATAATAATTGTCGTTTATGGCTTTGTAAATGATACCTTGATAAGAGTAGAACATTATCGGGAAAGTCAGATTATTAAGTTATGGGCATGTATTTTCGACGTAAATAATGAATCAATAATTGGCTAGTCTCTTAACATTTTATTAGCTTAAATTAACTTGTAATGTAATAACATTACATATTTATTCAACAGCTGGTTGTGGTGGCGATAGAAATGCTACTCTTGGTTGTGGTATCAACTGTAATAGGCGTTGTTCAAACTACAACAAAAATGTATCTTGTCCAGAGCTTGACATTTGCCACGATAATAGCTGCGATTGCAAAGAAGGATATGTATTAGATGATATCCTAGGCAAATGTGTTCTACCAATTGATTGCCGTAAGTAAATTGATATTCATTTCATTCGGGGTCTATGCAGTTGCATTCAGTTAATTTAACTAAAATAAATAACTAAATTTAGATGATTATAAAGAATTGAATCGGTAAAAATATTATTAAGTGGCAAGTATTAATTACTCGTGGCAGAGCTTTTCGAAATTAATATAAGAATACTAAATATAATTTCATTAATGGAACAGAAGAACATTGTTAGGTTATTAAGATTACTACCTAGCCTCACGTCAACCATAACTAAACTAGATAAATCAATAATTGATTACAATTTCCTTTAAAATAATGACAATTTAAGTATTAAAATTATTAAATTTACTTAATTGAAAAAATAAAAATAATTACACAATCATAAAAACTCTCCAAATATTATTGAACTCGTCAAAACATTGTGAGATACGAAAAAACTATTACTTATTGACTATAACTAAACTAACTTTTCATAAAACTTTAAATTGTATTTATTAAATACAATACTAAAATATGGAGCGACATAGTCATATTATGACAAAGCTCGGTAAATAAAGATTAAAAAAAAAAATACTAATATATATCTTACACTTAATTCAATATGACATATATATTAACACTATTTTTAATATTAGTTTAAGCACCTTATGCTATAAGATTGTAGTTTTACATACTCTACAATCTGCCTAAAATTGGGCTACTAATATCATTTACCCCACAGGGTGGTTCAGGGTTTGTTTCCCTTTAGAGCCAGAGTGGTAAAACTATCCTAGTGACATGTTGGAATAAAAATATATAAATACCACGTTTATTTTTAAATCTAAGTGGTACCTATTCCTAGATTTCGCAAAAAAAAACAAACCTATGGAGCTATGTCAAAAATTAAAAGACATTATAATAAAGTAGTTAATGTAGTTTTAGGAATAAAATCTAATATAGTTTCATGATGAGTTCTTTTTTATACTAATTAAGGTTACAACCTCAACCTTAAAAACAACCTTCTGATAAAAAATAAATTTTAATTGAAGGTTTTAATTGAATTCTCTGGCATAAAGATCGAATAACAATTAAAATATTACATCAATATTTGGAGAAGGTAATATTTATGAATAACAGAATACTATAAAATATACCTACGCAATTTCTTACAGCTGACTTACCAGAACCTGAAGGAGGACAAGGAATACCCGATGAACAATCCGAAGAGGAAACTTCTCCTTGTGATAACTGTAAAGGAGGCTGTAAGGGTGGTGAAGACGACGATGAAGATTGCCAACCTAAGGATTTAACCGAAAGCGAAATAATCGAAGAACAAGGTAACTAATTCAAAATAATTATCATATGATTTATAAATATTAATAATACAATAATATTTTCTACTGCTGGATATATCCACCAATGAGATTTACATTGTTCTTAACAAGGACAGTGTCAAAGCGACTGTTACGGATTTGCTATTCCCATTATATTTTAGCATCACAGAACTCAAAATGCAGAAATCCTATTTTAAAAAGGTTCTATTCTGTATTTATTTCAAAAGGGACGTTAACCCTTCGTTCCTTAACCTTACGTTCATATTTCTTGGACAACATTTTAAACCTTAGTATATTTTTTATTTTTACATGTTAGATTTTATTTATTAAAACTATCATATTGTTATACAGAACGTTGTTCAGCAAAAGACCCACATTCCAAACCGGGTTGCGATAAGAAATGCAAGCGCCGTTGCCCAACTAACGCACCTTGCAAGAAATGCACTGCAAAGAGTAAATGTAAATGCAAAAAGGGATATTTATGGAACACTGCAAGCATGAAATGTGTACTTCAAGAAGAATGTCGTTAGTACCTTACAAATAATATCTTTCACTGTTTAATTCTAATACCTACTATAACTAATTTTGAAATGAGTTAGAAAGATAAACATATTTTTATCATTATCATAACATCCCATTAATGTTCCACTGCAGGGACGGGCCTCCTCCCGTGACGGAGGGATACTTTGCCTACTAATACCACGCTGTCCAGACGGATTGGTGTAGGGTTTAATTTCAAGTTTTCCTTCTTTTTATTTCGTAAAGATAATATTCACGGATAGTTTCTTAGTCGGTTTCTACGACACCCACGGGATGAGATGGGGGTGGTGACATATTGTATTCTTACTCCATCACCACACTAATTATTATATTTTCATAACCTTATAAAATAATTAAGTCTTCTAATCTTTTATTTAACCAACATTATACTAATAATATTATTTTCTCCGCAGCTCGCAAGCCAACAAAGCCTACAGGAGATAATGTAGGTTCAGAAGATTCTGATGCAATAAAAAAACAGATGGCTAAGCTGAAAAGTAAGCAGTTTGTAATAAATTAAAATTAAACATCTAACATTCAATGAACATAAAATTAGTTAACCTATTTTCTTTATTACAGAAATGTGCTTAGAAAAAGATGCAAACTCTATACCTGGCTGTGATAAAACATGTAAAAATCGTTGTCCCACTAAACAGTCATGCCCAAATAAATGTCCTAAAAACGGCTGTAAGTGCAAGATGGGATATAAATACAGTGCCATGATGAAAAAATGTGTATTATCTAAGAAATGTGGTAAGAAATCATCTTTTATTAATGAGTAAAAAAATATATTATTTTTAATTTTTGAGTATCGTTACGGAAGGAACAGCTTTTTATTGGTTTTATAATAGAAAATTGTAAAATAATTCTTACATAAGTGTAAAAAAAATGTAACTGAGCAGAAAACTCGAAATAGTTTAAAAAATACTTTAAATAGAATAAGTAAATTATTAAAATATGTATATGTTACAGCCAAAGTACCAAAGTACATAATGGCTAGTTATTATGTATAATATTCATATTTATTACTTTGGCTGTAACATATATATTATAGTTCATATAGATGGTATCTGTATTAGAGATTTTAAAATAACTTTAATTATATTTATGAATATTGTTTATTTTAAATAGAAAAAGCTGTGCCTGCAACTGACCCAGACGTAGAAACAGGTAAATACTTCTTTAATTATTTTACCAGTACAAAAATAAAAACAATTTTTTTTTATTTTCTTTTACCAATTAAAAAAAAATCCATAGAGAAAATAAAAAGCAGCCCAAGCTGAATATTGATTTGAAACAAGAAAGTTTAAACTATTTAGTAGTTGCTGACACTGAAAAGTAGTATAGTAAACATTACATTTTTTTTTAAGCCGACTTAATCTATGCGGTATGGCTATTTTTAAATAAATAAGATTTAAAAAAAAACAATACTTTTTTGTGAAAAAAAAACATTATCTTATTTTTAAAAGTAGGTACAATCAAGCCCTTTTGTTACGAGTAAGCAAAACTTATTTTTATACTTAATGTTTTTTCAACTTTAGGAGCAGCACCTGTAGGAAAACCTAAGAAAAATGACAAATGTGGTGGAGCATGCAAATGTGGAACTAAAACAGCCTTAAAATTCGTAAAGGCGAATATTGCTCTTACTTTTAGGACTTTGGCAGTAAGTAATATTTTAAACAAATAATAACTAGGCGTATATTATGAAATACCATAACTAAATCTGTTTGCTTAAAGATTTTAGTTTATTTTCGATTTTTACAGTAACTATATTATTATTTTATAGGATCTCGTGTTGAAGAGTAAAGGAGTGAGTGTAATAACCTCAGGATCATCCATAATGTTGTTGTTGGCACAACTTAGAATAAAGGCGAAGGGTAAACTTGCAAAAGACCTGGATAAAATTTTCTTTGGTTTGACAGTTAAGGAGGTCAGATATTCATTGAAAAGTTGTATTTTTAATGTTTTTAAAATAGTTTTAGAATTGAAATTATTATTATTTTGCAGCTAAGATGTCTTATACCGAAAATAAACGCTGATCTCATGGCTGCGTTCCCCGGCTCTGAGCTTAAAACATTGTCGACTTTAGTTGTAGATGATGATTGTGCATTCCTTGACTCCTTTGCATCGATATTAGGCAGTACATTAAAGGAGACACCAAAGACTCTTGATCTCAAGGATCCAAAATCAACCGACGTTATTAACGATGTGGTAAGTTTAAAAATTAATCTCAGTACCACCAGTGGCAGTATAATTCTTTCAAGACTTTTCGTTGAATGCAATGAATTATCGCATGAATTTAACTTTATTTTATAATTTTAACAGAGTTATTTATGTAACTTTTTACATGTATGTAATTTTATAAAGGAGAATTTAAAATGTAACATTTTAATAACTTTGTTTGCAGGTGTCAACTGTAACTGGCTTACAGAACTTTGTTACTCCGGAAATACTGTTCTCAACGAAGGGTATTATTCTTATTGATGCTCAAACCTTCAAGGTAAGTTTATTTAAACACATGTCAGCATCTTACTCGATAGTAAGTAGTAGTTATATTTAAACTAAATTATTATACGTTTACTTGTGTTTTATATAATTTATCTTTATAAACCAGAATATTGAAATCTTTCTTGATTAGATCTAGAGGGCGTTGCTTAAAATATGTGACATAATATGTAAATAATAATTTATAGTATAATTTTAGGTCAAAGAAATACAATTTATAGTGGTATTAAAAAACTAAAAACAGCGTATTAATTAATAGCATTTGTATTTCATTTACTTGCATTTTTTCAGGGTGTATTTGAGAAACCATTTGATCCTAAGAAGACCAAGAAACTAGATTTTACTAAAATTGATGGCAAAGTAGAAAAAAGGCCAACCATGTACCAACGTGGCAAGTTCTTATATGCTGAAAGTTCGGTACTCAAAGCGCAGGTAAGAATATCGTTAGTTTTTTTTACTTTAACATAAAATTGTTAGATATTTGCTTTAGCTGGTTAAAACTATTGCATTTACATTTGATTTTATATTATTTATTCGGTATGTTAAGTAAAAGTTTACCTTTGTCGATTTCAAAACCGGTAATAGTAATGGTTTAATTTTAAGTTTTCCTTCTTTTATTACGTAAAGCTAATATTCACGGATAGTCCCTTAGTTGGTTTTTACGACACCCGTGGGATGAGATGGGGTGGTGACATATTGTATTCTTACTCCGTGTGGTGACGCGAGTACTTATGTATATTATGTATATAGCTTATGTATAACCAGAAAACTGACTGAACATTAGTTCAGTCAGAAACGACGAAAGACTCAAGTAAATATTTTGATACTTAACAATATAGTTATTAATAGGTTGGCATAATATTTTCTCTCTATCGAATTCACTTAAATTTAATAATTAATATTTCACTAAACAATGTAATTTATTACAGATTTTGAGATTAAAATACAAGGACAGCCCGTATACTTTGACTATATATGTACCTCTTGAAAAGAAAGGCATTATTGAATTACTTCGAAGACTTATGATACCCGAAGCAGTCCTGTTCTCTTTAGCCAAGTTAAAACCAACAACGGTTGATGTTTTCCTACCTGTGATTATTGGACAATCTAACAAGAATTTGAAGGGTTCACTCTCGGTAATAATGCAATATTTACTTTTCAATAATACAAATTCAATTGAACATATAAAAAAATTTGTAATGTTACTTATTACTTTTATTTTATTTTCAGGGTGTTCTCGGTTCATTATTTAAGGGAAATAAGGGATTACTAGGAGTGGTTGAATGTTTAGTCATCCTTGTGGGAGACGTCTTACAGAGATTGCTAATGACTGTCAGTGAAACGGGATCTGGATCATTAGAGGGTTTAATTCCTAGACTTCTTGATACTGTTGGCAATGTCCTTGATGAACTTACGGATGAAATTGTACCGGATCTTCTTGATCGTCTCAGAGATGAAGGCCTTGATTCAGCCGTCAACGGTCTTCTTGATGACATTGATAAGAAAACTTTCCCTACTCTTGCAGAAGGTCTTATTGGTCCTGATGGTGCATTGAGGCCTGTTGTAGGCGACTCAGGGCCACTATCGGACTTACTTGAAGACCTTTTGCTTCCTGGTGGCGTTGTCCAAACGTTACTCGATAATCTTTTAAGTAAAGAAGACGGCGCTCTTCCTCCAGTCGTTGATGATCTTCTTAATGGTCTTGGTCTTGGTAGTGGTCTTGGTGGTGAAGATGGTCTACTTGGTGGTCTTCTCGGAGGTGGTGAAGGCGGTGGTCTACTTGGTGGTCTTCTTGGAGGTGGTGGCGGCGATGACGGCGAAGGTGGTGGCGGTGGACTTCTAGATGGTCTTCTTGGCGGTGGTGGCGGTGGACTTCTAGATGGTCTTCTTGGGGGTGGTGATGGTCCTGGACTTTTGGAGAACCTCCTTGGCCCAGGTGGTACCGTAGCTGACCTTCTGGAAGGCCTTCTTGGCCCAGATGGTACAGTAGAGCAACTTCTGGAACTTCTTTTCGGTGGAGGCGGCGGCGGCGGTGGTAAGAATAAATATTGAACTTATTAATTATAAATCACTTGGCTAGATTTTAAAAAGAAAACTAAATTAGAAGTAAAATAAGAGACACTTTAAACAAGTAAGGATAATAGTTATAATGACTGAACGAAGAAGAGAGTACTTAATTACTATTTTATTGCATACGCTCATATTATATCAATATCGTTATGATAATTTCAATTTCTTTATGAACATTTTAACTTTTTAAGTTGACATAACATTGTTATCGATAAGTTATATTATAAGCTTAAAGATATAAACAGAGATATATAATATTATTTAAAAAAATATGGATCCAAAAACATAACTACTTTTTTAAAAATTTCAGGTGATATTGGAGAAGGTACCGAAACGAATGCTCCTGGCGTGAAGACTGTTAGGGCAAACCATCCCTTCGTCTACAGTTTATGCTACCACGAACTTGTTGTGTTCACTGGTGTAGTTTTGTAATATCATTAACTTTGAGCTATATTTAAGATTATGTCATAAAAATAAATATCACTTTCACCATGTACTACACTTGTGTAATTAGATTTGAAATAGAATCTGTAACCTTACCTCGAGATCTTAACAGATATTCAGTACAATGCTGTATTAAATCTGTTAATATCTAGCTACCTAACAATAGTTCAATGAGCTGATTATATCATTGACTAACAAATAAACAAAAATATAGATAGTCAAAAACTATTAGTAATGCATCACCAGAGTTCAACAACTTTAATAGATTTATACAGAATCAATACCTACAACACTTTGTTAAACACATACACAATAAATATTTTATGAGAGCTATAATTAATGCAAAATGAAAACAATATTAAGCTATCACTAAGAAACCACGTCCATGTGGTGACGAAGTAAGAATACAATATGTCACCACCCCATCTCATCCCATGGGTGTCGTAAAAACAGACTCAGGGAAAACTTGAAATTAAACCCTATACCAATCCGTCTGGCAAGCGTGCTATTAGTAGGCCAAGTATCCCTCCATCACGGGGGAAGGCCTGTCCCTGCAGTGGGACATTAATGGGCTGTTATGACTAAGAAACCATAAAAGATTATTCAATATTGGGCATGAGGTTTACGGATTATAAAAACGTGTGTGAAAACATTTTGTAAACAGTAATTATGTACCATTTTGGAAGATTTCCTCTTCCAAATATTAACGTGTAATAGTCTTTAAACGTAGTAAAAACTAAAAAGAATCACTTGGTAAGACTGACATGAGAAAAAATTTCATTTTTGCTATCGAAATTAACATGAGGTTCATTGCAGTATTTTTCTTTCTACTATAATAATTAAGGATACCTACTATTTTTTTAGGATGGATTAGAATTTCATCTAGTTCAAATATTACTTATTTTACCAGTAGAATAAATACCGTAGAATGTGGTTACTTTAATAAGCCGGGGCGACATTGATCACTCAGTTTTTTCTGAATGTGCTAAGAGAAGGATGACTGATTATTAGTATTAGCCCTTACCAGGATTGTCACATGTACGGCGTGCTTCATTTGCAAGAAAATATCACTTCTACACTGGGCCGCAATGAAAACGGGTCACTTACATAAACCTTAATAACTTCCAAAATATTGGAGCTAGCTTTATAAAATAAACACTAATATAAAGGTAATTTAACAGTCCTTAAATAGAACTGAAAAAAATTACAGTTTGTTAAGTGTATTTTTGACAAAAGTAAGTTAAATAATAATTGACACTTTCATTAGATGTCGAAAACATGTAAAAGCTATCAAAAATGCAATTATCACTCATTTAATACGCTGTATCATTATCAGAAGCTGTTAATACAGCTGTCATCTGGTTTTGGATGCTTTCCATATGGTTTTTAATTGAATTCTGAGGAAAATACACCCATTTCTCTATCACTGTTTCTTTGAGTTCACAAAGGGTGATAGAAGGAAATATTGATGTCCTACTCATCGATCTAATAGGTACGTCCTGAGCATGCTGGATCGGTTTCAAGTCTGGGTTGCGGGCTGGCCACTTCATACGTGTGATAGCGACATCTTTACGGAACTTTAACACTATTAAATCTGTATGAAGACGAGCGTTGAGTTCCATAAAGGTGCCTTTTTCGCCGATGTTTATCAAAAATGAGCCATGATACTCATTAATGATTTCATTCAAGTACCTCTCTGCAGTTGAAGTACCATTTTCTATCACTACTAGCTCGGTGCGGCTTTCCGAAGAAATTCCAGTTTACACGTGTACAGTGCCTCCTACATAAGGTACTCTCTCTTCAATGTAAGCTTGGTTTTACAGGTTTCCTGTACTTTTCCAGACTCTTAGCCTTCCATCGTGCTTGTATAACGTAAACCTCGACTTCTCGGAAACATTTTCCTTAACTAATCAGCCATGAGTGCTATTCACGATTTTTTTATCACCACTCTATCTTGAATTTTGATGTTGTCTTTCAAGTTTACGAATATTTGCAGGTCTAGGACTGTTATTTTGCTTCATCTAGACACTGCCTCACTATACAAGGGCTTGGATTGCTTTCTCGAGCACGTAGCAAGTGATTTTTGACTACAACAGCCGTTTGAAATCTATTTCTCAACATTCTCGACACCATGTAACGAGCGTCTTGTGTTTTTGTGCACGCTGTTGGTTCTGATCTTGGTCTGCGCGCATTGGATACAGTGTCTTCTAATGGCTAGAGTACTTTTCGAACGGTTGAGATCTATAAACTAACAGCTCTCGCTGTATAACGATGACTACGTCATTTTTCTAGCATTTCTGGAATCCTTGTAGACTCTTCAGGGGTTAGAGGCATGTTTTTATGCTAATTTGATCAGAATATCGAATTTCTGTATATAAAATGCGTCTTTTTCATGATATAACCGAATAAAGAGTTAAAAAAATGGTTTCGAAACTGTTGTTAAAATTTAAAAATTATGTCTTTATTTTTAATTTATGGATTTAATACAGTAATCATAAATAACATGAAAGATTTTACTTGCGGCATTATTTGTTATTAAATTATCTATCATTTAGTCTTTATTTCATAAAGCTAGCTCCAATATTTTTGAAGTTATAAAGGTTTTTGTAAGCGACCCGTTTTCATTGCAGCCCAGTGTATAATAAAGAAAAATGAGCGATCAATGTTACACCACGACATCAAAGTAACCCAATTTTACCAGTACATAACTTTTGAAAGATATTTGTAAGCCAGTCTTTTGAAGTAAGAAGTTTGAGCTATTTTTATGTATTTATTATTCATATATATGATACTCGTAGCTACAATAGGTACTTAATAAAATAAATAAAATAAAAATCTTTTATTTCATGCTTACAATTTTTGGCATTGTTAGGTTCCTACCAAATTTGGATAGGTAGAGGACGGAACATAGCAGACAGTGAAGGTGACCGCTAACGCGTTGTAAGGGGGCCTCCTTATACCTACATCTGGGTCGTAAGTCCCAGACGCTATTATGCAAGTGTTCTTTCCTCTATCACGCGACGGACCCGGCACCCGCACGGAGAATCCATGGAATGCTAAGATTAGGTCTTATGAATGAAAATGTGAGTAGAATTACAGAGACTAAAGTTTGTCAGTAAAGTAAAGAAACTAAAACAAAAGAGAAAATATAAGATACAATCAAAATATTAACAGTTAGAAGAGACATTAAATATTATAAGGGATACTTTAGTTCAACCCTCAATAGTGTAGAATATTTAAGAGAAAAATAAAAAAAAATTGGCGGCGTTAGCCAACCTAGGCGATATAATAATGAACATTAGCTTATAATCATCGTCATCAGCATAGGCATCAAGGAATTAAAGGAGAAGCACGGGAGAAAGTATTCTGACAATTTCAGGGCTAACCGTAATGTGTTCTGTAACAGGTAAGTTCTAGGAACAACAAGTGAAGGGAATTCGATGAGTACAATGTTTTAGGACGATGGAAAATTATGCCATAATGGAATAAACAATTGCTTTAAAGATTTTAACCTCCCAGTCATAACCCAAACTCTTTCCTATATTAAAATGCTCTGGGAAGGTAACTTAAGTAATTTTTAATATTATGTTTTAATTTTAATTCGTTTATTGTAATTTTTAAAATGTTAGGGTAGCGGTCGTGTGGCCAGCCATTAGTGCACGGCTGTTACTGTATTTATTTAAGAGAAGGTTTTATTTATTGAAAATGCTGCATAACAGATTGAATAGAATAACAAAAGAAAAGAAAAAACATAAATATTACAAATAGGTACAAAATGTAAATAAACTAATAAATAAACACAGACAGAAGTGACTAAAAGCGACACAGTCGATACAATTCGATCGAAAAGTCGCCGTTGGCGTCGCCAAATAACAAAACACATTAATTAAATTTTCAAATTCTTGAAAGCCATTATTGTTTGTTAGAATATTATAAAATAATAACTTTTCTTACTTACTAAGTCAGTGGTTTTGACTTCACTAACCAACAAATGTCACAGGTATCAACTGCTCTCTTCTATGGTAAAATAATAAAAAAAATAAGGACTAACTCATGCAAGTAGTGAACTAAGGTACACAGTAAGACTTACCCCATATTTGGCGTCCAAATGTAATGTACTCAAGATGTCTTATGTTGAGCAGGTTAAAGTTTTTTTTTTTATATTTGAGTATTTTTTTTGCATTATTTTATTTTACTCTATCGTTTACTTATTGATCTAAGATAATGTTTAACAATATAACCGTTTTTAGTGACATAGTCCTTTTTTCCTACAAAATTAAGTTTTTATTAACAACAATTTGTTAATGAAACTTAGTTCATTGACCACTACATTAAGTGCTGATAACAATTGTGAATTAAATAAATTATCTGCCGCCGTAATAAATAAAACAGAACTTTGTATAACTATAAAACAAGTGCAACTAACGGAAATTGCACAAGACTATAACAAATTAATTAGAAACACTTGTTATGTTACTAAAATAAGCTACGTTGGTGGATAAAACCATAGCCCGGGCCAAATTTCACCTTTATCGATTACTAGCTGATACCCGCGGCTTCACCCGCGTGTAATGTTATTCTACACGCTAAACCACTTATATTCCAAATTTCATTAAAATCCATTCAGTAGTTTTTTCGTGAAAGAGTAACAAACATCTATACATCTATCCATACATCCATCCATTGTCACAATCTTTCGCATTTATAATATTAGTAGGAAGTGGGATAGGATTAGTTAGATTATATGAGTTAAACATCATAATGTTCTAAGTTATAGGTATGTTCGTAAATAAAACTATGACACATAAATTACCCAAGTAATATTTCAAGCTAAGTAGGCCTTTAAATGATTTTTTCTCGAATACCTACATTAAAGTAAAGGTAGGAACTATGCCATTGAGCTATAATTATTACACATGCATTTAGCTACTTTTAACAGACTGCGTTTAATACCAATATACTTTCACCGTTCTCCGTGTGGTGATGGAGTATGTCACCACCCCATGTCAATACAGTGTGTCACCACCCCATCTCATCCCATGGGTGTCGTAAAAACTGACTAAGGGACTATCCGCGAATATTATCTTTACGTAATAAAAAGAAGGAAAACTTGAAATTAAGCCCTACACCAATCCGTTTGGCCAGCGTGGTATTAGTAGACCAAGTATCTCTCCGTCACGGGAGGAGGCCCGTCCTTGCAGACATGGACAATGGGCTGTTATGATACTTTCACCAAAGACAAACTATCGCATTTATAATATTAGTAGGATGTTATTTTTTATCAAACGATCTTTTTGTTTAATCATGACTTTTTCTTTGTTATTCAGTAATAAAACGTACACATCAATCTCAGGGTTTTTTTTTCATCAGCACAGTCGACTTGTTTCGTAATTTAATGAGAATTTAACTACATAGTTATGCGTACATCAACTATCAGATCACTAGTAATTTCTTTTCAAACCCTCAAAATCATATTTTTTGTGTAACTACAAGTAATTATTGTTTCAAAATCAAACATACTTCGATGATGTATTTTACATAATATTATTATGCATTATTGATCCTATTTGCGAATTATGATTTTTTTTCAATTGGCGGCGCTAGTAAGCCCTTTAAACGCCCTTAAAGAAAATTATTTACTACATTTCATATTATAATTTAGGGCATGGTAAATTGATCGTAGTAAAACCTGCGAGTTGAGTATGACAATGGTCATCACTCGAATATAATCGTTTAATTTATATAGGAATACAGGGTGGCTCATTCAAAGGGGTCAGTATGGAAAAGTCTTAAACTATAAGTCATACGATGTTTTGTTCTTAGGAACCATGACACCGATTTTGATAAAAAGAAAAACTGCATTCATACATTTGAAAAAGATACTGTACCCAGCCGGGAATCGAACCCGGTTGTTTTGCAAAAATGACCCTTTGAATGAGCCACCCTGTATATTTTTTATATACAGACATGTCAAAACGAAAGTCTCAAATCAAGAGTACTTTGTCTAGCCCTAGAAAGATAACCTACGTCGAAACGACGTAACCAATTTTGAAAAATGTTGTTTTCTTGCTCGTCTGCCGCAATATCGGCCTTACTTTTCCCGCCACCTAAGCCAGCCCACAGAGCTTGCAGGACACAATTGTACTTTTTAGGTAAGTGCATTATTTTCCTATATATTCATAAATATAAATCTGCCGCACGTCGAAATGACGTATGGTTATCTTTTCCGTAATTTTATTTTCGATTTAGATATTCGTATTTTATTGTTTTTGTTACGTTTTTTGATTTAATTATGTATGTATTCATTTTTTACTTGTATGTTTTCATTATCACATCACAATTTTGATCTATTTTTGTCGCCAGGCCATTTGTGACATCAGATAAACAACTTTTGGGTTTGCGAGGTTGTTGACCTTTTCGGATGTATATTCCTAAAACCCAAGACTGCCAAACTGACTGCAAAAGAATAAGATATGTGCCTGTACCAAAGAAAAGAAGATAATGTGCCTTTTGACCTACAAAAATTAAAAAAATGACTATGTTCTCTTTGATAAAGTCTGCTTATGGACTTTAGCGTTTAGTTTAGCGCTTACCCTAATTGCGTTTGAGGCTCAAATTAGAAAAAAGGGGGTTTATTCTTGGTTAAAGGTATTCTATAGACTGTAAAACTGTGAATATTAAAAATTTATTGTAATAATTATAAGACTGGAGAAAAGATCAAATTTTTGTTTAATTTTCAAAAGTAAGAAATATTTGTTTTTGTTTACTTATTTTTTTCTTTTACATAATATGCAAAATATAGTATTATTTTGTTTTATTTGTAAGGTAATAACATACACAAAAAATAATTTCAGTGTAAATGAACATATTACATACAAATCTTCCGCTATGTGCATCTTAATATGCGCACGTCGATTCGACGTATGGTTATCTTTAACGTAGCACAGAATATGGTTATCTTTCTAGTTCTAGAATCTTCGATTGGGGCCAGGATAAGGGTCGGATTTAACCCCTTCAAGATACAATTTTGTGCGTCCACCACTAGTAAGCACGGTTTCGAGGTTACTTAAAAGATAAAGCCAAGCTAATATCCCAAAAACTCAATATGCTGTATAGCGAAGCGATACTTTACACCAGGGCAAAGACAGCTACAATATTAATCGCTAGTGGTTAGAATGGCGGGAAACCGATAGATGAGAGAGGCACAGGACCGCACAAGGTGGTAATAATTGGAGGAGGCACATGTCTAGCAGTCTATTGGCTGATATGATAATGATGACCGACATCTATCTTGTTTGAAAAATTCATATTTCAGACGCTGAAATGAGCTACAGATACAAATTGTCAATACGTACCTAGATAAGTAACAGTAATAATGCGGTTTAACCACCGGATATTTGTAGTAATCTTTAAAGTTTACTTTAATAAACTTAATTGAAATAAAACGGTTTCAGTGTTTTCCGAATCTATTGCCTTATAAAAACCATTCAATCCCTTATCATGACTAATAAAACACGATATGAATTAACACGAACGAATTAAATAGTATTAATGTAGCGTAATTTTAAAGAAATATAATATATTGACACGCGGCTTTACATAACCTTTTCCTAAGGTCTCCAAATAATGAGCGCCCACAGAGCGACACCTAAACAAGATGTTTGCCGGACATATTTCTGCCAAGCTCTGGTCAGGACGAAGTCTTCGATTGTTTGGGGGATAAGATAGCGTGGCGAAAAGGGTAGATGAATGCGACTACTTTGCAACTCCAGGAAGAGGGATATAATAGTTAAGCGTATGTCAGATCTGCATGGATTTTAAATGATTATAATTATACTTTTGGACAATATTTCAGTTTCATTTTCATTGACAAAATAACTATGCTAATAGTGTATTTATATAAATATGTATGCTAATAGTGTATTTATATAGTGTATTTATATAATTATTTTTAGATGATAATCCCTCGCTAAAAAATGCCTAAAATTAAAAGAGTAAGTTATATAATATTACTTTCTGCACCTTAAACTTTACAAAGTAGTAGAAATCTACTACTGGCGGGTTTACTCTATACATACAAGAGTAAACCCGCAACGATCAAACCAATCGCCAACTTCCTTGATTTCCGATTGTTTTTAAATTTAGGTCGGTTAAGCGTTAACTCGGTCTTAAATAATATCGGTAAAACGTTATTTCAGCTAAACTTGAAGGCGATCTTAAGTAAGTCTAGGCTAACGATTACGTCGTGAACCTGTTTTTCGGTTAAAAGTACCAGAATCGGTTTCGATTTAAATAAAAATCCCCCTAGTAGTAGGTATACCATGTCATTGAACATTGAACTATGAAAGTAACTGAAGTATACCACTAATCTTGCTTACCAATCTTGCTAACAACTTGCTTACCTGTCTATTGCTTTTAGGCTGTCATAAGCAGCAGAGCTAACCTTACTGTCCAAACAGTGATATGATTACCTCTTGGAACTTAGAATCTATTGTAATTTCTAGAAAAGTAGCATAGCAGAAATTAATGTGTACTTTACCTGAGACAGGGTAAACTAAATACATTATGTCTTTTCTGCATTCAACAATAGGTTGTTTGCACTACTCGCATCTTTGTGTAAATGCGAGTAATGTTTTAATTTTGAATTCTATTTAAAATTGGTTTGCTGAGCTAACTTTGAAAATTATGAATGTATCTGCGATCCCTCAAGGAACAAAAAATATAAAGATCTGACAAATTAATGTTAAATATTCCACACACTTTCACACAACACCATCTCGTCACAAACTAAGCAGAGCTTTTACTATGGGTACTAGACAAGCGTCGGATAAACATAAAATATACTTTTAGCGTGTGGATCATGTTCAACTGCAGGGACCTCCAGTGACGGAGTAAAATGAAGCAATATTAAGCCACGGCGCGCGCTGGCTAGAAGTATAGGTAAAGGTGTAAAGGATTAACGTTAAGTTTTGTTTTTATTTTAGTTTCATCGAGATAATTTTCGTACCAATGACACACACAATATTATATTTAAATAGACAACATACCTACATTTTATTCTACAGTGCCATCAACATTCTGATATAACATGTACATAATTAATCTAGCAAACATTATTGTAAAGTATGAAAAACACGCAAACATTATGTATGAGTATACAATAAAAGAGACAATGAAATAATATTACTACGTTCGTTCAGAGGCAGGGCGGCTAGAACATTATTGGTTTATATCTTTTGTATTGAAACAAGTGCACAAAAACAGAGGTATAAAAGCGGTAAATAGCCTTGATAAACACTCCAGACGGAATTTGCTGGTGATAATGTTAAATCCACTGTTGGTGTTAGGCATTGTGGCTATAACATTTTTTGTTAAACCTACACAAGGTACTGTATTTATGTATTTTTATAACAGTAATTCAACACTATATTTATAATAAATATGATTTTAAAAAAGTCGCCTTAAGTGTGACTTGAATTATTTTTAGAAGGAAATCGTCGCATCATCTTTAGATAATATTTTTGACAATTTACTAATTTATTACATTATGCAGTAAATACTTTATTAAACTAACTTACATTATTATAAAAGATTTAATATTTTATTAAAAATATGTTTACTTAAGAAACTTAAGGTTATTTTTTCGTGTGTAGATTTCTAATTAAAATATTCATGCGTATTATTTATTATTTATTTTTTTAATACATTTGAGTTTCTTCAAGATCCTCAAGATTTTGGAGATTTTTTCCAAACTTTTCTAAGTACATAGTTGTCGCTTGAAATATGTAGTTTTTTTTTGTTTTAATTTTCGTTATGTAAATAATTAACTAAAATTTCTGTTTATATTGATAATAATACTCTTTTAAAACGTTATAGACTCTTATCACTAAAATAATATAAAGATATTTACGATTACGTCCTGTAATAAAATTTATTTGTCACGATACTGTACGTCGCTCTAACTTATGAAATGTTTACCTTTTGTAATGACTTTATTTATTCAAAAATAACAAATGTATCAATCAACCATAACATATTCATTACTTATTCTTGATCTTGCTTCTCTTTAAATTACAAATTCAGTACAAGTTTCATTATCCTATTGGACTTAGCTCGATAAACAGAGTCGTAACTATTACTTTTGTTAGTATAATTAAAAGTACTTCTTGTAATAATAAAATCAATGTCTCCAACCAAATATCTCCATTACAAATCAATGCTGTTTTCAATCCAAAATGCTGATTGAATGATTTCTGAAATGAGAATGATTTCTACTCTTTTAATATGGTCAAAATAAAATTAATGAAATTCTAATAATACTGTTATTTTTTTGTGTCAATTTGTCTATTCCCATTACCTTTATTAGCGTTAAGGTTAGAATTCCAAACGGTTTTCTTGAAAATAATTTCTGTTTAGTTTTGATTTGGGTCTAATCTAACCTATTCAACTTCTTAAAGCTTTTTCCTCAAAAAAATATTGTCAAGAGGGATGTAATTATTTAATATTTTTGACGACCTCTGTGGCGCAGTCGGTATATAACATGGCTGCTATGCAGAGGTCTAATGTTCGTTTCTCGCTCGATGCAAATCTTTGTGTGAATGAACATGGTTGTTTGCATTGGTCTGAGTGTTTTCTATGTGAAATATGTACGTATTTACAAAAAAAAAAGTATTTAAGTATGTTTATCCGTTGTCTAGTACCCAAGTAGTACAAGCTTTGCTTAGCTTGGGAGTAGGTGGCGATGTGTGAATGCGTGTGGATTATTTTTAATATTTAAGTAAATTGATTGTACTTTGCGCAGTTTTACTTCTATTTGACTATACTTTTATATTATTTTGCTACAGGGTCATATAACTACCCCGTCAGGAAATGTCGAAAGCCTAACGAAGTATTTGATCCATGCCCGGCTTCTTGTCCTCCACGCGAGTGCGGAGTCAACATTGCACTTATTCTTTGTGCAAAGCCGCCGGAGCTTGGAGATGATGAATGTGAACCAGGATGTCGATGTCGGGATAATTATTTAAGAAATTCAGAAGGGGTATGCGTACATAAAAATGAATGTCGTAAGTATTCAATTGATTTTTATCCATTTTGATTTCTCGTGTAGCAAAATTTTATGTAAAAGTTAAAATACCTATTTTTTTATAAAAAAAACCAGTTAACTCAGTATGTCGTGTATGTCTGTTTAGATTATAAAATCAATCGTACTTATATCATACAAACAAGTGAATTTCCTTGGGATTTTATCTGATTGTTATGTGGTGAAAAAATAACAAATACATAGGTAAAGCTGTACCAACAAATTTATGAATTTAATACGTTCTGCACGCTTCCTTTTGTCTGAAACTGCTTTATTAACTCTTTGATATTAATTCATATTTTCAGCTAAATGCAATAAACCTAATGAAATATACGACGTGTGTCCCTCTATTTGTCCTCCTCAAACATGTAACGTAGATGGTAAAGTGTATGATTGTCCACCACCACTGGAACCTGGTGATCCTGAATGTCAACCTGGATGTCGCTGTATTGACGGTTATGTTAGAAACTTTGATGGCGAATGCATAACTACTGATGAATGCCGTAAGTGATAAGCTAAAATAGAATCATAAATACGTTAATAATTACTCTTAAATTTTAATTCATTTTACTAAACAAAGATTTAAAAATAAATAACTGTAAAATGGTGTTAATAAGGGTCGTAGCAAACATATCAAAAAGGAGAATGGGATTGTCACCTTATCAACTCGTGCCGTGCAGTATTATTTGTATGAAACTCCTTACTGCAACGCACACTAATCGAATTCGTAGCGTAATCGGATTTTTGACGTTTGACACCGCGGAAAAAGGCGAGATGGTGCCGATCCTTTTACGTTCTGATATGTGTGCTACGACCATGAGTCTAACAACATCATTATATAACTTAAAAAGTACTAATAACTATAATATTATTATAACAGCTGAATGTCCACTGAACGAAGTATACGAAGAGTGCCTAGTAGGATGCCCTGCTAGAAGATGCGACATTGATGACAGGTTAATTCTGTGTCCCGAACCAAACCCCGATGATCTTGAATGTGAAGGAGGCTGTCGCTGCGCTGACGGTTACTTTAGAAATGACCAAGGCGTATGCGTAACGAGAGATCAATGCCGTAAGTGACATTTAAAACATCTAAGAGACAAAGGGTTTTTTTATCTTAGTACCACTATAATTTTGTTTCTTTGAATGGACAAAATTCCAAATTTGGCTAAAAGAGCATGGTTTCTCCCTCTTCGCGGAGCGGCTGTAAGGCCAAGTGAGTTTTAAAGACAGGTAATTTACGTAAAGTGCTTACATGTTACTATGAACTTTTAAATCACGCAGATAAGATTTAAAATCATTTGTAATATTTTGACTCAAAAAAAGCTACTGACCGCGGTTCTTGTGTCAATGGACCCTGATAATAGTTTTTGGTTTTATATATTAGTCCGAAATTCCTTGTACATTTTGCAAGTCAGTGATCTTTCATGCTACTTTTTGTGAGTAGCTTTATTATGATGAGATGGCTAACGATTTCATATAAGAAACTTTAGATCGTACCAGCAAGCAGAGGTATCAAGGATACAATATTATGTGACTTGATGATGCCCAAATATTTATAACAATATTTATTTGGAAATGTCAATATAATTGTTTGTTTGTTTATCCTTTATTATCATATTACAAATTCATACAAATACAGATTTACAAATAACATAAATAAACCACAGTGGTTTGTCCTTATGCTAAATACATCGAGTCCTGAAAGTCTACGAACACAGGTTTAATGTCTACTTAATAAGTTTTGTAATTTTAAAATAAGACAAAGTAAATAATTAAGCATTTAAAAACGGTACATTTTGTATAATCAATTGTACATCAATAATTTGTGATATTCTCAATTATATAAAAATGTTTTGAAAACCTACGGTTTAATCAATTAAGTCCTCCCTTTTCAACATTAGTATCGATAACTGAATGAGTTCAACATAATTTATTAATATAAAAATATTTAAGATCTGTAAATAAAAATTTTAAATAAATATTATTAAAATAAGTACTACGCTAAAATCATATTATTTAATTTCAGCACCAATATGCTATATGGAAAATGAAGTTTATGATCCATGTCCACGAACATGTCCACCTCAAACGTGTGAGAGTCTTGATTTACCTTATAGCTGTCCAGCCATAGATATTAATGCTAAACCTTCATGCACCGGAGAATGTAGATGTAAACCTGGATACTACAGAAACAAGATTGGAGAATGCATTTCAGAAGAAAACTGCCGTGAGTATGAACACTAAAGTAGTAACGTAATTATAGAGTATTGATCCTTACTTGATTAACTTTGTCAACAAACACCACATATTGCAAATTCTCTAGTTTTTACTTCAATCGCACCCTTTGATATGGATGAAAATTTATGGAAAGTAGTATTAAACGTTTATGCAATAGGAAATATCTTTATCTTTCTTAAATTTTAAATAAATGTAATTTTTCCAACGTCGAATTTCACAGATAAAAATTAATTCCACCATTTGACATTTGTAGATTCTAGAATTCGTCTTTGACTTCTATACAGTCATTTCTTAAAAGTCAAAGACTAAAGTCTTTAGTCTATGATTGACACGACGCCATCGTTGTTTGCCTTTATAATCAAGTCATAATAAATTAACTGTACATATTTTACTTTATTTGGTTTAGACGCTTTATAACTTTTCATTGTCAGATCTATATAACTTTCTAGTTTTTTTTAAGACAACTTCCGCACTAGAGATCATGCCCTGTGACGTTTTGTTTTGTTGTTTTGAGTTTGAGTTTGACCTCGTGGAAGGCAGTCGTTTGCGCCACCGTCGCTTCAACGAGGCAATTAAGCTAAATTAAATAATATGGTTCATGCACCTATTACTTGGCATAATTGCATAAATTAACCCCCCCTAAAAAGAGATTTTTCTTAAAACACAACTTCTTCACTAGAGATGTTTGGAGAGGACTTTTCAGAAATGAAATTTTGAGTCACAAAAAATATTAAGACTTAACATTAAACAACGTGAAATCTGGACCCGCGAACTCGTGCACGAGTAGGCTACCCATAACGCGAGCCAGCAAGGCAGTTAATTCCTCGCGTTTAAAGATGGCTCGTTTGTTTTGTCTTTGCCATTCCTCAAAAGAGAGGCATACTTAAAACCTAATACCACCTTGTCACGAATTTCATGAGGCTATTATAACTTTTACTTTAATCGAATATTTTAATTTATTACAGAAAAGTGTACGGGTCCTCATGAATATTTCTCATGTGGTCCGGAATGTGACAACGTGTGTGCTATTCTAGACAAACAAAGTAAAGACAACTGTCCAATTGTCAACATAGTCTGCAATCCAAGGTGCTACTGTGAAGATGGATACGCCAGAGATGATAATAATATTTGCATTCCTATCGATGAGTGCGAAGGTTAGTAATACAAAAATAGGCTAAGATGACATAATGCCATTTATCATCCCAGGTTACCCATAGACCCAACTGAATAATTACGGCTAAACAAATAGGTAGGTTTTTGATTGTTGGCGAATATCATAATAATATTATTTTTATCAGTAACCAAAAATACTATCACACGACAATATTTAATACTATTAATTTCTGATGTGTTAATTCTATGGCAAAAGCAAACAGAATAGTCAAGAGAGGCGGTTCTGCCTTTTTATACCTATTTCGTGTATATGCGTATAAGACTATATTTATGTAAACATTATTTTACAGTTTAATAACATTGGTTCGAGTTGTTGGACAAAAATACTTAATAACCCTTACCTTACCTTAATTATTTTTAAAATAACCTTTTTAGTGTCACAATGTGATGACAATGAAATTTATGCTGAATGCTCAGAGTCACTTTGTCGTCCGCTAGAATGCTCTGATGTTGGTTTCCCAATACCATGTCCTATAAGCGACGACACATGTTCCGGGCCACCTGCTTGTGTATGTGACTTTGGATATGCCAGAGATGAATACGAAAACTGTATACCTATTGAAGAATGTCGTAAGTTTTTGTTCTACAAACATAAAAAATACCTGCTTTGTCTATGAGATGTTATCCTTTTTCTGTTAATAATTCAATGTGTCGGACGTAACTACCAACAAACTCAAGGAGAGGGTTCTAAGTCTCTTTTAGTAAAACAGAATAAATATTTTACGGGCATGCGAAAAAAACAAATACCAATGCCTTATCAAATTATCGTTTATTTTCATGTTTTTTCATTAGCTATCATTAAAATAAGGAAACTATTAGTAGTTCTATTCAATGCAATTGATAGTTACAAAAGTTTTACGGTTAATTAAAATATATTTACGAATATTTCTATCATTTTGTTAACTATGAATTTATTTTTATTTATTTATCTTAGCTTCTTGTGGCGGTGACGCTAATGCAACATCTGGCTGTGGTGTAAACTGCGGGAGACATTGTTCAGATTACAAAAAGAAGAACGTAGCTTGCATTGAAATTTGTTATGAGAATGCTTGTGATTGTAAAGACGGCTATGTTAAGGATGAAAACACAAATAAATGTGTTTTGCCTAAACATTGCAGTAAGTAGCTAGTACTTTAAGCATTATACTATATTAAGTAGGTACACCTGATTGAATTAGTCCACTTGTGCTGAAAAGCATTGCTCCACGATCCAAACTCCATTGTTTTCTTTTTATAGTGTTTTACGGCTAATGCCGGCTACTTTTAGCTGGTTAAAACTTGGTGCAACCAGCAACTCTTCGACTAACATATTTATATACATTGAGATTTATAATTTTAGCGCCTGTTTGTGGAAAACATGAAGTTTATTCTGATTGCGCCAATGGCGTATGTGCTTTCAAAAATTGTTCGCAACTTGGATCGCCGATACCATTTTGTCCGAAATTTGATCCGAAACGTTGCACTAAAGGTTGTCTTTGCAAGGAGGGTTATCTTCGAGGAGATGATGGTGTTTGTATACCGAAAGAAAAATGTCGTAAGTATAGAGTTATGAATGTAAAAGTACTTATAGATTACAATAAAATCAGATACCCGACAATGTAAATGTAAATTCAAATTTACTAAATAATCAATAAATAATTTAAATTTAATTTATGAAAAGGAAATACCTATCGTTTGCGATAAGTTAAAACATGCGTAATCACACGTTTGAATTAACCGTCATGCTTAATTGGACACGAGCAGGTGTTGTAAAGAAAACAAACTTATTAAGTACCTACATTATAATAATTATTCATTGCCAATACGTGACTAATGTTGACACAAGTTTATTGTTTCGTGTCAGTGACATTTTGCGATTCACATGTATTTAAATTTATGTGATTTCAGCGCTTGTTTGTGGAGAAGATGAAATTAATTCTGATTGCGCCAATGGGGTATGTGCTTTCCAAAACTGTTCGCAACTAGGATCGCCGATACCATTTTGTCCAAAATTTGATACGAAACGTTGCACTAAAGGTTGTCTTTGCAAGGAGGGTTATCTTCGGGGAGATGATGGTGTTTGTATACCGAAAGAAGACTGTCGTAAGTATAGAGTTGTGAAATTACTATAAAAACTGAAAAACTTTATTCAATTGGGTATCGTTATACCTTGAAAACTATTCTTAGCAGTTAGAGTATTCGTTAGTATTTATTTATTAAATAAAACCAATAAGCAATAAATTAATATACACCGTATTTTTGTTTTAGCAACATTTTGTGGTAAAAACGAAGTCTACTCAAACTGCACCAATGGAGGTTGCGGACCCAAAGAATGTTCTGGACTAGGTCAGAAAATTGGATGTGTTAAAATGGACCTAAAATATTGTACAGAAGGTTGTTTATGCAAAGAAGGTTATTTAAGAGATGACGACGAAAAATGTATACCCAAGACTAAATGTCGTAAGTGTACGGCTATAAAATAAAATTAAAACATACATTTACTTCATTCTAGTAACAAGAAGATTGTGCATTATTATCATTTTAACTGTTATTTTTTTTTTACAAACCGACGTTTTTTGGTTAGTGCCATATTGACGTTAATCATATATTTACGTTTATCCTTTCTTTGTCCCGTGTATCATATATGATACATTCACATTCCATTACTATTGTGTCTACTAGTAGGACAGGCAGTCTGTTAAAAATCATCATCATCATCATATCAAACAATTAACGTCCACTGCTGGCCTCCTCCAAATATTGCAACCGTGTTAAAGATGATTTAACTTAAATATTGCAGCTGAATGTGGCGGAGATCCCAATGCTGTCTCAGGTTGTGGTGTAAACTGCAATAGACATTGTTCAGACCTCGACAAAGAACCTGGTCCCTGTAACAAGTTCATAGTATGCGATGATGAAGATGCATGCGACTGCAGAAAGGGATTTGTATATGATGGCAACATTGAGAAATGTGTTCGTCCTGAAGAATGCAGTAAGCTTTCTTTTATTACTAACGCTGCCGTATCAAAATACTAAGTGAAAATTACAATACTAAGTAATGTTCACTTTTTGACTGCTACTAACTTAGAAAATTATTAACTAAAATGACATAATATAGACACCTAATTGAGGTCACTTTATTTTTAAACGATGTTAAAATCCTACAAATACGTTGAGTAATATATGTTCTTAGTAAATTAATCTATTTAATCTATACTGGCGTGCAATGAAATAAAAATTATGAGACTTTCAAGAATTTTCTGGGAATAATGAATAGATAACCAGAAATAAAATAATGATCAAATAAATCTTATGATTATGTCATTCGAGACAAAGATCTTAAGTTACTTATTTCAACTAGCTGCTTCTGTGCATGAAAAAAATATGCTGCGTATCTTTGAAGTCCAAATTGTAATCGTTCACACCTGTAACATTCAACTTTTGTTCATTTTTGTGCTACTGTTTTGGTATACGACTCTATAATAATATCATGATATAAATATATATAATTAATACCATATCCTTTTTGCTACCTACAGCACCAATATGTGGAAAGAACGAAGTGTTCTCTACTTGTATTAACGGAGGTTGCAGTGCTAAAAGCTGTTCACAATATGGAAAGCCTGTTCCTTGTGTTAGGCCAGCCAAATGTAACAGTGGATGTCTATGCAAAGAGGGATGGTTGAGAGCAGAGAATGGTAAATGTGTACCAGAAGAACAATGCCCTAATACTAGTGAGTAATTTATTCTTTGCATTACATGTCATTTTCTTACGAGTGTCGTATTTATCGTGACCCAAACATAGTCTAGGACGTGCGACCCAGAAAGGTTTAAGGTGGCCGCTTTGCCATTTTCTCTCATATACCTAGCCAATTTTGATAAAATCCTTACAAATTCCTATTGAAGAAATTGGTATACTGTCCTTTTAAGATTTCAACACTTTTAAAAAAGGAATTTAAACACGCTAAAACTAAGAGTTTTTGCCAAAATAAATAGAAAATCGAATCCCTGCTTAAGTAATTAAGGTATAAATTACTACCCCCTCTTTAATTTATTAATTATATTTCAGTGTGTGGTAAAAATGAGGTTTACTCAAATTGTACCAACGGTGGATGTGGGCCTAAAAAATGTTCAGGATTAGGCTTTAAGACCGGATGTGTTAAAATGGACCCGAAGAACTGTAAAGAAGGTTGTCTTTGCAAAGAGGGTTATTTAAGAGATGGCAATGGAAAATGTATTCCCAAGTCAGAATGTCGTATGTATACTGCTTTATTTTCACACACATTATTACACTATTTCATATCGCTATGCTTCCATTTTTAAGAGCTTCTATAAAGCAATAACACTAATATTTATTAGGTTAAATTTTAATTAACTTATTAGTCATGTCAAATGGCAACATTAATTACTTCAACGCGAAATCAAAAAAGAAATTGCTTAAATCAGCAGCTGTTTTCCCTAGTTACGGAGCTATTCTAATTTTTTTTTCAACTTTTCCTAATATATTTTCATTTTTGTACGGCTTCTGCACACATTTTCAATTTTTTTTGTCCACTTATTTGCAGCCGCATGTGGAGGAGATGTCAATGCTGTATCAGGTTGTGGTATAAACTGCAATAGACATTGTTCTGATCTAAACAAGGAACCTGGGTTCTGTATCCTGATATGCTATGAGGATGCATGTGACTGTAGAGACGGATTCGTGTATGACGACAACATTAACAAATGTGTACGTCCTGACGAATGCAGTAAGTTTATTTATTCTAAGCGCTGCCGTTGCAAAAAACAAAGCGAAGGTTTCGATAGTTTGTACTATTGTAATCCCTCACAAATCAACAATTCACTTTATGACTGCTACTACTCTATTAGCTTAACAATCTTAAATGAGTTCTGGCTTATACGACGAGAGCTCTATTAAGATCGATCTTTGGTAACGTCTCGCCAAACCACTTTTGTATTTTTTATTCGCTTATGATGTATTTCACAATGATTAAAAAAACTCATTTTCTTAATATAATGGTTTGTCCAGACATTAGAAATTCCGTTACTATATTAACAAATACCAATTAGTTTTTACTTATGAGTGTTAACTTTTTTGTTACTTGGACGTTCAAAATCAGTATCAGTCCTGAAATTGTGTTGGGCAACCATTTTAATATTTTGATTAGTGAGCAACGTTTCATATAATTCACTTATTCCTGATTGTAATAATTATGTATTGAAAGTATAATTTTATTTTCCTTCTAAAGTAATCTATATATATTTTTTAACTTTTTTATGTTGTAGCGCAAGTTTGCGGTGCTCATGAAGTTTTTAATTCTTGCGCCAATGGTGGTTGTCGAAAATGGAAATGTGGGCAACCAACAATATGTATAGATCCTTTCGATTGTGAAGATGGATGTGTTTGTGAAGACAATTACACTCGAGCTCAAAATGGTACCTGCATTCCTGAAGATGAATGTGGTAACTATATTTTAATATAAAGTAAGAATGTATGGATGTTTGTGACTCTTTCACGTATAAAACATTGAATGGAATTTATTTAAATTTACAAAAATATAGTTTATTTATCAGCAAAATATAAAGGCTAGAGTTTATAAGCACATTGTACCTAAATTTAGCAATCAAATAAATGTATTATACTTATATTATCTCATATTTAAAAACTAAATAATTTTGTTCGCAGAACCAAAATGTGGACTTAATGAGAGGTTGGAAGAATGTCCAGATACGCTCTGCACCCCACAATATTGCTCAGATCTCGGTTTTCCCTGGCCTGCTGTACCTTGTCCTGTTCCTGGCGGAGGTCCTTGTCCTGGTCCTCCAGGATGTGTTTGTGAAGACGACCATGTGAGAGATGATGACGGCAACTGCATACTAAAAAGGGATTGCCGTAAGTATAGTCTGGTTCAATGTTTAATCTTGTATTGTCTTTATTTTAAATTTGATTTTATTTGTATTACAATAAGTACTATGTTTTAATAATATTTAACTATGTACCAAAACTAATATTAGAAAAAAATCTAATTCATTAGGCATGAATTGGATTTTTTCTAATATTAGTTTACGTACGTGATTTACATTTTAAAGGAATAATATAATTTTTGTCGTTCATAACTAGAGACATAAATAATAAAGACAAATTAAAGGCAGATTTAAACACGTATTGATTTGATAGGTTTGCCTCGGGTACTGTGTTCGAAGACCTTGATGCCAAATCCATGTTGGATATCATTATTACATTTTGTATGCTAACAATCAAATATCAGGAAATTAAGTGACTTACTGTTATATTTTAATTAATTGTTAACTTTTTATAGCATCATGTGGAGGGGACCCCAACGCAATATCAGGCTGCGGACTCAACTGTGGAAGACGTTGCTCCAATTACAATACGGGTCATGCCAAGTGTCCTAAAATTTGCTATCCTAACTCTTGTGATTGTAGAGAAGATCATGTGTATGATGATAATTTACAAAAATGTGTTTTGCCCGAAGATTGCAGTAAGTTTATACAACTGCTTTTTAGATTTAGAATTTAAAATTGTATACTTTTTATACTATCACATTGAATTTTAGACTTGATTTATGATACCAGAGAGGAAATGTCTGGTGACATTTATTTATTCTTAGTTATTTTTCACTTAGATAAAAATTTTACATTTATAACAACAAATAAAAGATTATTATTTATATTTATTTAGCACAAGTTTGCGGAAAGAATGAAGTTTATGACACATGTGCCAATGCCGGTTGTCGAAAATGGAAATGCTCGCAACCACCTTTATGCAAAGATACATTTAAATGTGAGGACGGTTGTGTCTGTAAGGAAAACTACACACGAGCGGCAAATGGTACTTGCATTCCAGAAGACGAATGTGGTAATTATGAATACTAAACGTATACAATTCAAAAAATTAAGTGTAATACCTATTTACCTAACACAATAATAACTAAATTAAATATTTTCAGAACTTGAATGCGGGCCGAATGAAAGATTGGAAGAATGTCCAGATACTCTTTGTACCCCACAATCATGCTCGGATCTTGGATTACCCTGGCCTGCAATACCGTGTCCTCCTTCAGAAGATAGCCCTTGTTCTGGTCCTCCAAAATGTGTCTGCGAAGTTGATTATGTTCGAGATGACAACGGAGACTGTATACCTAAAAAAGATTGCCGTAAGTAAAATTTAACATACAGATTTCTTAGAGTTTAATAGTTGATGTTTACTTTAAAAGGCATCGTAAATCGTCGACGCCGAGGGAGGATTCCATGAGTAACTTTTTTGGACAATATGACTTATTGAAGCCATATTTTTTGTTACGCAATATAAGTAATACACAATTCAATATTCACTTAGTAAAATTGCACCAGCGAAAGATTTCATCCTCGGATTAAACAAACTAACTAACTAAATAAGGGACATACCAAATTTTTTTTTTAATTTTTCGATGCCGTAATTTTACAGCTTCATGCGGTGGAGATCCTAATGCTGTATCAGGCTGCGGTGTAAATTGTGGTAGACTCTGCTCAAACTTCGACAAGGGACCGGCTAAGTGTCCTAAAATATGTTATCCAAACTCATGCGACTGTAAAGACGATTACGTATACGATGAGAATATAAAAAAATGTGTACTTCCAGAAGAGTGCAGTAAGTTATTACATTTATATAAAAGTAACTAGAGCAAAGTACAATACGCGCCAACTATTTGAGTTAGCCTGTAGTTTCTATTAGAGAAATTCGCGTGTGACAGGAACAAACAAAATACCCACACCCTCGCCATGTTCTTCGAAAACTGACATCTAAATAATAAATAAATATTCACGGACATCTCTACACAGTGCCATCTGTTCCCAAAGTAAGCTAGGCTTAACCTGCTTGTGTTATGGGTAACAGAACAACGGATATTAGTATTTATAAACTTACTTTTTTGTAAATACATATTATAATACATAGAAACACTCAGACCAATGCAAGAAATCATGTTCATGCACACAAATATTGCATTGAGCGGGAATCAAACCCGGGACCTCTGCGTAGCAGTCATATTATATAACCACTACGCCACAGAGGTCGTCAAATCTGCGCAGCCATCTGCTACAACTTCAGGCTGGTCAAGTTATTTAGCAAGTACTTTAAGTATAACTGAGTTTAATGTATTTTTGTTTATCTAGCACCTATTTGTGAAAATAATGAAATTTTCGACACTTGCGCCAATGGCGGTTGCCGGAGATGGAATTGTTCGCAAGAAGAATCATGTATATATCCCTTCATATGTAATGATGGATGTGTGTGTCGGGCCAACTACACGCGAGCATACAACGGTACCTGCATTCCAGAAGAAAAATGCGGTAATATTTTTTTTTAGTAAACCTGATTTCGAACCTCTTTCTAGACAATTTCTTTGTGCTATCGACCAATTTCTTCCTGAGCCTGGATGTTCTATGTTATAATAATTATCTAACTACGCTCATTACTGATAAAATTCCTTTTTTGAATTCATTGGAAACGTATATCAAACAAGTTAAAAAGAAAATAAAAAGGTGTATAATATTTTTTTTCTACAATTAGGTCCAATTTGTAAAGAAAACGAACTATATGATCCTTGTGCCAATGGTGGTTGTCGGAGATGGAATTGTGAAGAAGAAGTTACTTGTATATATCCTTATATTTGTATGGAGGGCTGCGTTTGTCAAGACAATTATACGCGAGGAAGTAATGGTCTCTGCATTCCTGAAGACCAGTGTCAAAGTAAGATAATTTTTTTTATAACTTTTCTTAAAATAAGTTTTAAATAAAAAAACTCTTTGACATGTGTTTTTTTTTTAGAAAAATGTAACAAACGCCACGAGTATTACGATAATTGTGCCAAAATATGTCCACCTCAGACATGCGAAAGTATAGGAAAGAAATACCACTGCCCAATACAACCAGCTGTTTGTAAGGGTGCTTGTCGATGTGAAAAGGGTTATTACAGAAACAAGCTTGGTGAATGTATAACTGAAAAACAATGCAGTAAGTTTAATTTAGTTTAGTCAGTTGATATAATGCTAGTTTTAAAAAGTTAACAAAATTATATAAAACATCTTATTTTAGAAAAATGCACCGGGCCCAATGAGTACTACTCATGTGGTAGACCATGTGATAACGTATGTGCTACTATGAAGGAACAAAACCAAACAAACTGTCCATTATTAAACATTAAATGTAGCCCCATGTGTTACTGTGAAAAAGACTACGCTAGAGATGAGAACGGAGTTTGTATTCCAATTGCAGAATGCCCAGGTGAAAATATTTCTTATATAAAACAATAAATTCCTTACAACTATTATACGTACACCGTAGTTCATACAAATAGTGGTTCATTTTAAAACTGCTTAAAGAGCACCTTTGTAGAAGCAGGATCGTAAAATTTTAAGCTTAGTGAATCAAAAAAACATTGTCACACATTCACACAACGCCATCTAGTCCCAAACTAAGCAGAGCTTGTACTATGAGTACTAAACAACGGATAAACATACTTAAATACTTTTTTTTCATATACAGATTTTAGTACAGAGAATGTAAACAGCAACTGCATCATTGAAACCAACACAATGTTTATTTTATAGAGTCACAGTGCGCTGCGGACGAGAGGTACGAAGAATGCCCAGACAACCTATGTATACCACAAACTTGTGCAGATCTTGGTTATCCTATAAATTGTCCGGATTCTACAGATATCTCAAGCACTGATTGTCCAGGAGTACCCGGGTGCGTCTGTTATAATGGCAAAGTTCGTAATGCTGAAGGAAATTGTGTGCCTATGGAAGAATGTCGTAAGTATTGCAAATTATTACCTTGATTTTTTAATTGTTTCCTTTTCCTTTTTAGCGTAAACTTTTTACTTCATTCACATCACAATACATGAGTTATTAAATACACGGACAAACTTATTTAGATTCAAACCAATAAATGTAGATTTAAAAACAAAAAATCTCCCCCTACTTAATAAGTAATTTACTTTTTACAGTTTAACCTAAATCAAAAATATTGTTACATATTTTTTTCCAATAATTTTTCACACAATTACTGTAAAACCCATTCTTTTATTAGCTTCATGTGGTGGTGATCCAAATGCAGTATCAGGATGCGGTTTAAATTGTGGGAGACGTTGTTCTAACTACAAGGAAGAGTTCGTGCACTGTCCAAAGATACTATGCAGAATGAACAGTTGTGAATGCAGAGAAGGATTTGTTTATGATGATAACCTCAAAAAGTGCGTTCTACCAGAAGATTGCAGTAAGTATTATCTTATTATACTTTGCTGTCTAAAGTGTTTCTAAGTTCTTTTTCATATTATTTTAAGGGTTTATTGACAAATATATACATTATAAACTCACCTTTTGCTCATAAGGGGTAGGCAGAGACCATTGAGCGCCTAAGTAGATCCTTACAAAGCGTCATTATAGCAACCCGCTTACCCGTATCTCTGTATCCCTTTTGGTGTTTTGCAAAAATCACCATTATATAAACATAAATAAAATTCTAACTTAAGTGCAGTCAGTTTATTTAAAAAAATGCTATATTGTATAAATCTGTCATCGTTTCGTAAATATTGAAAAAAACATGATTATACCATGATATTTAACAAAAATATTTAAGTTAGAAAATTTGTTGTAAAACATTAGCAAGAATCAGTTTTCATGTTTTACTTTAACGTTCTAGCACCAACATGTGATCTAAACGAAGTATACAGTGAATGTGCAAATAGTGGTTGCCGCAAATGGAATTGTTCAGAGCCAGTTATTTGTATAGATTTTGTTAAATGCAAAGACGGGTGTGTTTGCCAAGATGGATATACTCGAGATAAAAATAGAAATTGTATACCAGAAGACCATTGCCCAGGTAACTTTATACTTCCCGAATTACGTACGTACATAAAATATTTTTATCTTTTGTAACAAAAGAAAATGTAAGTAAACCAGAAAATAAATAATTAATTTATTTAAAAAATAACCTTAATATTAAAAAAAAACTGTTTGTTTAAAAAAGCCAACCCTCGCACTAGGGTCCATGCCATACACAAACATTAATTTAATGGACACAAAGAACATCCACTCGGCGGGACAATAATTGCAGATCTCACAAATAATTAATTAATTGTCCAGCATGAAATTCGAACCGAAGTGATCTATTGCACAACTGCCGCTACTGTAACCGTCACGGTAACCGCCATCGAGGTTTACTTTACTTATTATATAAACATACAAATTCCACTCATCCATCAGTCCATGAACGCCCACTGCTTGACGTAGGTCTCTTTCAAATATCTTAACCTTGAGCCTCTGCCTTAACATTTTACTTGGTTCCAGAAAATTGCAATGGAGTTAACGAATATTACGACGATTGCGCTCCTACGTGTCCACCACAAACTTGTGAAGGCATAGGAAAGAAATACTTCTGCCCAATTCAAACTGCGGTGTGTAAAGGAGCTTGTCGCTGCAAGGAAGGATATTATAGGAATAAATTAGGTCAATGTATTACTGAGGCGAATTGCAGTAAGTAAAAATCTGTTGAACAAGTACATTTTATAGGTAATGAAAAATCGAAACAAATTTAAAAAAATATGTAAGCACACACTTTTTTACTTTAAACAGTTAGTCAATTTTAATTTCGCAACTCCAGTCACTGTGGTGTGTGGAAGAACTAAAATTTTTACATTACATCAGAGTAGTACTTCTTAGCAGTCTATATTTCTAGCAAAGCAAAGAAGTATAGTTTGTTGCAAAACGCACCACTAATCACTCTTGCAAACGCGGATTACCATTTATGGAATGAATGGGATAAATGGGATTCGTGGATAATAATTAACTAGAATCTAGTGAGCCGTTTGCTCAGCATGTTTTATATTCACGAAGTGGGGTACATTATTGTTATTTACTTACATGCTATGTTTCAGAAAAGTGCACAGGCCCTAATGAATATTTCTCATGTGGTGGAGCTTGCGACAACGTATGCGCTACATTAAAGGAACGAAATCAAACAAATTGCCCTATTATCAACATTAAGTGCAATGAACGCTGTTATTGTGAGAAAGGCTACGCTAGAAACAGCAAAGGAGTATGTATTCCAATTAATCAATGTTCAGGTTAGTATTAAATTACTTTTTTAATAGTTTTGTAAAAACATAGTTTCTTTTATCCCCCACATAAACATATCCCCTACACTGATCACATAGACACTTACAGTATCAGTATTTCATCGTTCAAGTGCGACCCAAAAATTATTGCCCTGAGTTTGGATGTTCTTTGTGTCCGTTAAATGGTTGTTTGTGAACTCCTCCCAAAACAGGGAATCACCCTAGTGTTGTCTTTTTAACAACTAGAAATAGAAAGTATCCAGTAACAGCATTGTCATTTTTTGTAGCACCGGTATGTGAATTAAATGAGGTTTACGACAGATGTGCAAATGGAGGTTGCCGTAGATGGCACTGCTCAGACTCAATATTTTGTATAAATCCTTTTGAATGTGAGGGTGGATGTGTATGCCGAGAAGATTATTCCCGGAATAGGGATGGTGTTTGTATACCAGAGGAAGAGTGTCCAGGTATTTTCATGTCTTTAGTTTTAATTCATGTTTTGCGCGATCACTTAGGCTTATTTTGTGTTAGATTATTTGAACCTGGAGGTTACTCCTATTTATATAAAGTACAAATCACTAATAAGCATGTGGAAGAAGACATGCTGCGCCGACCCCAAAAGAAAGAAAGAGAAAATTTGGATAAGGACAGGGGAATGAATGAATGATATTAAAGATAACATACACTAAGTAAGAAGTTGTGTGTTAAATATTTGGAATATACCGGTGAAACCTTAACATCTATTTGTAAATGATAAAAAACAGTGTATTATTCTGTAAACTAAATAACTATGACTATATTTCAGAAACACCCTGCGGTCTAAATGAAGTATACAACGAATGTGCTAACAGTGGTTGCCGTAGGTGGAGCTGTGGCGACTCAATCCTTTGTATAGATCCCTCGGAATGTAACGGTGGATGTATTTGTCAAGATGGGTTTACCCGGAATCAAGATAATGTTTGTATCCCAGAGGATGAGTGTCCCGGTAATTTTATATCCTTTTATTTCTCTCTTAAGCTTATATTTTTAATTTATAATAATATTAATTCAGTGCTACATCTTTCTATAATTTATTTACTTATTTTAAAAACAACAAAATTTAGAAAAACATATATGTTCCCCCAAAGGTATTCGCCAGGGGAGCCTTGGGTCCGGAGGGTTTTTTTCACATATTAATTTAGAGTATACAATTATTAATTAGTAAACAGAATTTGTCAAGTGAAATGATTGAGATATTTGCTTTTATTCTTCTTCTAGGTACATCCTGTGGTGTGAATGAAGAATACAGTATATGCGCTAACGGTGGTTGTCGTAGACGCAAATGTTCCGACTTAACTGTCTGTATAGATCCAATACAATGTACGGCCGGGTGTATTTGTCAAGACGGGTATACTCGCAACGACGATGACGTATGTATTCCCGAAGATGAGTGCCCAGGTAATTTACACATGCCATCATTTTTTATTAACATGACAGTACCTATGTATTTTTTTTACTATTTAATTATCTTCAAATTAATTTAAAAAAAATTTGCTTATTTAGATGAAAAAGCTTTAAGTATGTAAGATATTAATTCAGTTTAATGTCTTTCTAAATGGTTCCAAATTAGGTTTGCTTCTATGCATACTTATTTAGATTAGAATAAGTAAAATTACACTTTATAAATATTTTAATTAAATTAACATGTATTGACGGCGCTTCGGCATAATAACGGAAGTGGTCAACGCCAATTTAAGAGAGACAGCTGTCACTACTGTCACTCTAGCGAAGCGTCTTGTCGATGGTAGCGATGCGGCCATATCGTTTCGACATTGTTCGTACGGAAGCCGCAGGCGCAACACGTATTCGACGAATCGCTTCAAATATGGCTGATCAGTGCGCGTTACGTTATAATTAGCAATTATAAGAAGTCTTGTGATTGCGGGCTTTGTGCTACAACATTTATTTCATTGCCATTGTATTATCGCGAGTAACTATATCGGTTGTGTAAGAAGACGCCTTTACTTTATTATCGTGTTATGTACGCGGCCACGCCATCCGTGATGAGTACCGAGTCCACCACGTCCCAACGTAATCCGTTTACATCCGAGCTAGGCATAGCTTATTTCCATGATAAAACGTGTAAAGTGCAAACCAAGTGTTAGTTCGAATGTAGTAAAAGTGTTACGTGTAGTAAAGTGTTATTTCAATTTGACCGATCTATCGTGGAACGGGCCACCATAGGCTAAATACGACATATTTATAAAACCGAGGTTTTACTCCATTTTTGCAGAAACGTAATAATAAATGTCTACGTGAAAATTATTACAGTCTGTTTCAAATTTGTCTCAATAATAAATCGTTGATATTCTTTTTCTAGAAACAACCTGCGGTGTGAACGAAGAGTACAGTATATGCGCTAACGGTGGTTGTCGTAAAAACAAATGTTCAGACTTAACTCTCTGTATAGATCCAATACAATGTACGGCTGGATGTATTTGCCAGGAGGGGTATACTCGGAACGATGATGGCGTATGTATTCCCGAAGATGAGTGCCCAGGTAATTTGTTCTATGCTATAAAGTTAGGTTAAATTGAAAAAAAAGTTTATTCATTGTTTTTTTAGATCAAAAGTTAAAAGCTTAGGTTAGAAAATATTATTTTAGATAAGTATATGATTTAAAATTTGTTTTGCTTTTATAATTATTTATTTAGATTAGAATTTGTAAAATCATACTTATTAAATGGTTAGTTAAATTAAATTAAATATTTACAAAACCGAGATTTTACTGTATTTTTAGTGTGACATAATATTATATTATAGTTTCAAATTAGTTAATTATATTTAAAAAAAAATCTCTTCTGCTAGAAACAATCTGCGGTGTGAACGAAGAATACAGTATATGCGCAAACGGTGGTTGTCGCAGACGCAAATGTTCAGACTTAGCTGTCTGTATAGATCCAATACAATGTGCGGCCGGATGTATTTGTCAAGACGGGTATACCCGGAACGATGATGGCATATGTATTCCAGAAGATGAGTGCCCAGGTAAATATGCTGGCTCGTTTGCCTCCCATTACATAAAAAAAATGGTATAATAATCATGTCTCTAATTAATTTTTGATTCTCTTTAAAACATCTCAATGCTAAAAGCTTCCATATAAAAGTGTTGTGACGTGAAGAAAAAACAGTCTTATTCGTAATGTTAAAAAAAACTAAACACGTATTTGCCTGACTTTTAATGTTACCTTGTAATATTGGATGTGTTAATCAACTTTTGTAGTTAATTGTACCTACTTTCAATATTTTTTTACGAAATAACCCTTATATTGTTGGAAAAACTACCCAATCTATAACATTTCATATAAACTAATTTTATATTTTAATGTTTTAGAAACCTCATGTGGTCCAAATGAAGAGTACAACGAATGTGCTAATGGAGGTTGTCGTAGATGGAAATGTAAAGATTCAGTAATTTGTATAGATCCTTTAAATTGTGAAGGAGGTTGTGTTTGTCAAGATGGATATTCCCGAAACGAAGATGGTGATTGTATTCCCGAGGAACAGTGTCCGGGTAAAAATCTTCCTTATTTTCCTTTACTGTGTTTAAAGCAATAATCATACCCAGGGTATAAATAATCTATACTATTATATAAGGCTGAAGAGTTTGTTTGTTTGTTTGAACGCGCTAATCTCAGGAACTACTTCTTCGAATTGAATTTAGTTTTCAGTTTTGGATAGACCATTGATCGAGGAAGGCTATAGGCTATAAAACATCAAGCTAGGACAAAAAACATTTTTTTTAAATTTAGGGGGCCTAAGGCCTCATATACTCAGAAAGTTCATAGTTACTTACAGGGCAATGAAGAGAGCTATGTTGTAGCCTGACCTATGGGCCTACTCAGAAGGCTCATGGTGTCTCAGAGGGCAATGGAAAGAGCCATGTTGTAGCTTGACCTATGGGCCAACTCAGAAGACTTATGGTCTCTCAGAGGGCAATGGAGAGAGCTATGTTCTAGCCTGACCTATGGGCCTACTCAGAAGGCTCATGGTCACTCAGAGGGCAATGGAGAGAGCTATGTAGTAGCCTGACCTATGGGCCTACTCAGAAGGCTCATGGTCACTCAGAGGGCAATGAAGAGAGCTATGTTGTAGCCTGACCTATGGGCCTACTCAGAAGGCTCATGGTCATTCAGGGGCATTGGAGAGAGCTATGTTGGGAGTTTCCCTACGTGATCGAATGAGGAGATTCGCAAGACAACCAAAGTAACCGACATAACCGGTTAAAGTAGCGACAAGCAGGAAACATAGCGCGGAGAACCGACAGCTGTTTGGGCAGAAAGATTCTGGAATGGCCACCGCGTACCGAAAAGCGCTGGTGTGGACGGGTGGAAGCCGATGAAGGAGGGAGGCACAGGACCGCACAAGGTGGCAATACTTGGAGAAGGCATATGTACAGCAGTTGACGTCGGCTGATATGATGATGATGAATAAACTTTGTATGAATTATACAAGTTTTTTTTTATTTCATTTCAAATTTAATCGCGGACAAAGTCGCGTTTTACAGCTAGTGTAAGTATAAAATATAAATTTAACTTTACAGCTCTATGTGAAAAGCCTCATGAAATACATCATTATTGTGCCCCAGCTTGTCAAGCAACTTGTGAAAACATTGGCAAGGAAGATGAATGTCCGCTTATAGTACCTGCTGTTTGTAGAATAGCCTGCGTATGCGAAGAAGGGTATTATAGGAACAAAAACGGTGACTGCGTTACAGAGGAAGAATGTCGTGAGTTACTATATTAACTACGACATCTAACTCAACATAATAATATAAAAGTCACAAACAGTAATTCAATGCAGTCAGATATCTTTATTACTTACTATATACAACTTGTTTGAAATCCATGTAAATACAAGCTGTTTTTTATTGGTAACTCCTCTCATTCCAATAGGTTTTATGACGATAAAAGATTAAAACTATAATAAAATTAAAACGGTCCTAATATTTCCTAATCTGGTGGCTATTATTCAACGTTTTCAAAAAAAGTACATTAAATGAAACAATACACTATACTTTAAACACTAATTTACAGCTTTGATTTCAGAACAACAATGCGCTGATGACGAACGATATGAAGAATGTCCAGACAATTTATGCGTCCCACAAACTTGTTCACAATTGGGATTCCCAATTGATTGTCCTGGATTGTCCGGCAATTCTAGTACGGAATGCCCTGGTGAACCAGGATGCGTCTGTGACGGCGACGCAGTTAGAGACGATGAAGGAAACTGCATACCTAAAGAAGAATGCCGTAAGTTACAAAACAATTGTGTTTATGATATTTTATCGCCATAAAAGATGCTGTCATTTTAAATAAATAGACTAACAGTATTTTTTAGTCCCTTATTCGACTTTTTAAAAATAATAATAACATCTCCTAACTGCTCTTAAGCTAAACATGAGCCATTTTGTGGCAAAATTAGAACGCATAATTTTAACACCCTATCCTTCGCGTATTTAAGGGCCTTTACGCGGCTCACTAGCGCCGCCAATAGAAAAAAAATCATAATTCGCAAATAGGTTAGATAATGTAAAATGTTGATAACAAAGTCTTGAGAAAAGGCAATAAAGTATTTATATTACACACTCTCAACACTTTAAATGTTTTTCAATTAGTTAAATTTCGCATTCGAAAAAAAAACGGCCGTTTTTGTTTATAATGCAATATTTATTTCATTGAAAAACATTTAAAGTGTTAAAAGTTTGTTAAACAAATACTTTATAACCTTTTCTCAAGACTTTGTTATCAACATTTTAAATTATTAATCCTATTTGCGAAATATGATTTTTTTTCAATTGGCGGCTCTAGTGAGCCCTATAAACGCTCTTAACGTAAAAGGCGACTAAATTACGTCTGCTCGAGTAACGACTTGAAAATCAATCAAAGAACCCATAAATACATTTTACTTTTCTTTGCAGCTTCATGCGGTGGTGATCCAAATGCTGTCACCGGTTGCGGTATTAATTGCGGTAGACGGTGCTCTAACTACAAAAAGAAGAACGTAGTATGTCCCTTGATATGCAGAATTAATGGTTGCGATTGCAGAAAGGGATACGTTTTCGACGACAATTCAAAGAAATGTGTATTGCCTAAAAAATGTTGTAAGTTGTTTTCTTATTTTGTGTAAAACATATTTTAATTACAATAAAAAATAAGAGTTTTTCTGAAGTGATTAAGAATCAAAATGTAGAAATGAAATGAAAAGTAAAAAGGCAAAAAGTAGTCATAATGTTATTTTGACAATTGCTTTGAAGTTAAATGAGTCTGTAGTATCTAAAAGCTCGACCTCTCGTAATGAAAATAGCCTGTTTCTACCACGTTATTATTTTAGTATTAAGTTACTGTATGAATATATACTTCTTTCAGCGCCAACTTGCGGTACTAACGAAGAATACAGTGAATGTGCAAATGGAGGTTGTCGCCGAAGGAAATGCTCAGAGCCAGTAATATGTCCCCACCCAAAAAAATGTAAAGGCGGTTGTGTTTGTCAAGATGGTTATACTCGCGACACTAATGGAGACTGTATTCTGGAAGAAGAATGTCCAGGTCATTACAATAGTAGTTAACTTGTTTTGTTTAAAAAAAGACAATCCCGCACTATGGATCATGCCCTGTGTCGCGGCAACTTTTACAAACATAATTTTTACAGACACAAAGAACATCCAAACTTAGGACAATAATTTGTGGATCGCACAAAGAATTGTACTACGTGGGAATCGAACCCGCAACCTCTTGCAGTGCATCCGCTAGCGCGACCGCAGACACCGTTTTTTCTACTGGTTTCATCAGCTGGAAACCAGTGAAAAATTGACTAGGGACAAATTAATATTTTTTTAAATCGTCTCTTCAATGGGACAGCTAACGGATCTACAGAAAACATTGATTCATGCTAATTAAATTAGAACTCTTTTTAAATTTTAGATACCGAGTGCCCTGATGGTGAAAGATACTTAGAATGTCCTGACAATTTATGCATGATTCAAAAGTGTGCACAGTTAGGATTCCCATTTGAATGTCCAGCTTCGTCTGGAAATTCAAGCGCTGAATGTCCAGGAGAACCAGGATGCGTTTGCAACGACGACAATGTTAGAAACGATAAAGGAATCTGCATACCTAGGAAACAATGTCGTAAGTTTCCTTACAATATTATAATTAATTAAACTTTTCTTTTTTTATACAAGTTGCAATTATAATAAATAACGATATTTCTATACAAATCAAAGTTTTAATCCTATTAATATTATAACCACGAAAGTTTGTAAGTATAGATGGATGTTTGTTACTCTTTCACATAATGCTACGATATCAGCTATAATTAAATTATCAGCAACTCGATGTACGGTCGGGGTATTTGCCGCTCGACCACCCTTAGGCGAGAATCGCTTGGCACGCGGCGCATGCGATACGTGGCACGCCCACGTATCGCATGCGCCGCGTGCCAAGCGATTCTCGCCTAAGGGTGGTCGAGCGGCAAATACCCCGACTGTACCTACTGATCCTACGCCTATCCTATATTTTTTATTAATACGTTAACATGAACCTTAAAAGTACTACATTCAACACTTTTCTAAAATAAAGTTATTTTTTCCTAATATTGACTAAATTTGTGTTCATCATTATTTCAGCTTCATGCGGTGGAGACCCAAATGCTGTCGCAGGTTGTGGTATAAACTGTGGTAGACTTTGCTCTAACTATAAAGAGAAGGATGTAATATGCCCATTGATATGCAAGATCAACGGCTGTGACTGTAAAGAAGGATTTGTTTACGATACTAATTTACAAAAATGTGTATGTCGAACGAAATGCAGTAAGTTATTATTTTGCTAGTTAGACACATGATCACTTATAAATAAATTATATTCATAATATGTTTAAAACATTCTTGTATATATCTACCATTAACAGTTTGCCTTTCCCACCAGAAGGTACGATAGTATAACCATACGAATGATATAATACAAAATATGAATATCATTATTTTTTTTTCGTATTTTAGCACCAACATGTGGTTTGAATGAAGTTTTCAACGAATGTGCTAATGGTGGTTGCCGACGATGGAACTGTTCAGACTCAATACTTTGTATAGATCCTTTGGAATGTGAGAGTGGATGTATTTGTCAAGACGGATATTCTCGCAATCAAGATGGTGTTTGTATTCCAGAGGAAGAGTGTCCAAGTAATTATATTCCTCGTTTTTAGAACTTTTTTTATGCCCGCTAAAGGTTCCCATATTATTATTTTTCTCCGATGTAACATTCACAAGAGTGCTCGTTACAATTGAATTCTTAAGTCTATCAGCACCTTAAAAATTACACGCCGTCGTAGATAGAAAAAAAAGTATTAAATTAATAATAATTACATAATTTTATATTTGTAGATCTGTGTACTGGGCCCCACGAAATGCTCAGTTATTGTGCACCTAGATATCCTGCACAAACTTGTGAAAATGTTGGAAAAGATGTAACTTATCCTGATATTCAGCCTGCAATATGTAGAGTGGAATGCGTGTGCGAGGAAGGATACTATAGAAACAGCATCGGTGACTGTATATCAGAGGAAGAATGTCGTAAGTCACACATAGTATTTTATACTGTGTTAAAATGTTCCTGCTAATTAAAGTTATCTATTGTTAAAATATTCACTATTCACCAGCATCACATTATACATAACACTTTATTCATTTTTTTAGAGAGATGCACCGGTCCCAACGAGTTCTTTTCTTGTGGTGGAGCATGTGATAATGTATGTTCAATCATAAATAAACAAAATCAAACAAATTGCCCTATAATAAACATACAATGTAATTCAATGTGCTATTGTGAGAGTGATTACGCCAGGGATGAAAATGGAATTTGTATCCCTATTGAAGAGTGTCCAGGTAAAAGCCATTTTTATAAACATTGTTACTAGAAAGAACTTAATAGCTATTATAATATTCCATACTTTGACTTTATAAGAAGAAAAAAAGAGCCTTTAATAACTAAGTAAATAACTTAATCATGACATTTCAGCTCCTCTATGCCCAGCAGATGAGATATATGAACAATGTCCAGACAATATTTGTGTTCCTTATGAATGTTCACAAGTGGGCTATCCTATAGATTGTCTCGCTTTCTCAGACAACCTCGATTCTACATGTCCCGGTGAACCAGCTTGTATTTGTGATTATGGTAAAGTAAGAAACGATGAAGGCGACTGTGTAGCTATGGAAGAGTGTCGTAAGTAGATATTTATAAAAAAAAATCTATGTGTTAACTTTTTTACAATATTAAAACAATCTATGATTATTCTGTACAATATACCATACAAAAACATAACAATCCTCATTGTGACAAAGAGCAAAAATCACAAAAACTCAGCGATTTACAAGCAAGCTTTAAATACTTATTTAAAGTGAAATTAAACATTTTTTTAAATCTGTTTCAAGCTTCATGTGGAGGAGATTCAAATGCAGAATCGGGATGTGGAAACCACTGTGGCAACAGATGCAGCGATTATAAAAAGAAGAACGTCGTTTGTCCCTTGTTTTGTATGCTTAATGGTTGCAGTTGTAAAAAAGGTTTCGTTTACGACGATAACACCATGGAGTGTGTACTTCCTGAAGATTGCAGTAAGTATTGAAGTTAAAACGTAGATTAGGATTTGAAATAATACAAATAAAATAAGTCATATACATTTTATCAAATTGAGACATGCAAATATTAATAAGACACAAAAATGCATCCCTATTAAGTACATCGAGTTATGAATACATTGAAATAAAAGTTATAAATAAGACCAAAAAAAAGAAACAAGTTATTAAGATTTTGTTTTTCTCCACAGGTCCAACTTGCAAAAAGAATGAAGTCTACAATTCATGTGCTAATGGTGGTTGTCGTAGATGGTCTTGCTCTGAATCAACAGTATGTATAGATCCTATAGAATGTGACGGTGGTTGTATTTGTAAAGATGGTTACACACGAGCAGATAACGGCAAGTGCATCCCAGAAGAAAAATGCCCAGGTAACTTCAGTATTCTTTTCTTCAGAGTAGCAGTATCTTTAGCCAGTGGTCACGTGTCAAATTAAGGACGTACTTTGACTAAACTAATTGGAATATCTATTCATAATATGTAAAACTTGTTTACAGCACCTATTTGTGGAGATAATGAAGTATACTCAAAATGTATCAATGGCGGATGTCAACGAAAAAACTGTTCTCAGTTAGGAAAACCAGTACCTTGTATTAAAATGGATCCCAAATATTGTATCAAAGGTTGTCTCTGTAAAAAAACTTACTTGAGAGCAGATAATGGTACGTGTGTACCTGAAGATCAATGTATAGGCACACCAGATCGTAAGTATACATATTTAAAGATGAAAAAAATCACACAAAAATGAAATTGTCCGAGAAATTCAATCACAACTAGCTGACCTCCATATTACAATTAGAGGGCAAAACCATAACTCCTCATAGTTTTTGATAAAATTCCCAATTCTGAATTTGGGTTTCTGACTGAGGTGTGGTAAATTTTTGTATTACGAGTATACTTAATACACATTGTAACTGAAATAATATAATATTAATACGAAAACTTTTAAATCCCCTAAAACATGTACTGAAATTATTAAATAAAGGAATTTTAACCTTATAGCAGAACAATGTGGACCAAATGAAAGATTCGTCCAATGTCCTGATACTCTATGTACCCCACAAAGCTGTTCTCAACTTGGATTCCCGGTAGCGTGTCCAATATTAGGACCTGACTCACAATGTCCTGGTTCACCTGCATGCATATGTGAAGTCGGATACTTAAGAAATGATGACGGTATCTGTATCCTTGCTAAAAACTGTCGTAAGTACCTTAAAGTTACGCCATATTATTACATCGAGTACTGATTTTTTAATATTTTTGTACCAAATATTGATTATTGATTATTAGTGTACCTAAAATTTACATTACAGCCTCATGTGGTGGTGATCCAAATGCAGTATCAGGCTGTGGAATAAATTGTGGTAGACTTTGCTCCAACTTTGATAAAGGACCTGTCCCTTGTCCGAAAATTTGTAGACTAAATGCATGTGATTGTAAACCTGGTTTCGTATTTGACGAAAATATACAAAAATGCGTCCGACCTAAAAAATGTAGTGAGTATAACTATTTGTTTGTAATATTTAGGAAATAGAATCAAACATTTGACTATTTTTGTTTTTTTTGTAGCCCCAATTTGTGGGAAAGATGAGTTGTATTCGGACTGTATTAACGGTGGATGTCAAAGGAAAAATTGTTCTCAATTAGGAAAACCGGTACCTTGTATTAAAATGGATCCCAAATATTGTATCAAAGGTTGCCTTTGTAAAGACAGTTATTTGAGAGCGGATAATGGTATGTGTGTACCTGAAGACCAATGTATCACTAAGCGTAAGTATAATTATTAAAACCTAAAATAATGTCATGATATTATTAAGTAACTTTCTGTTCGCACTTCCAATAAACCGATATCGTACCACCGTGGCTTGTTTGACTCTTCCTTCAGTTATTTTACTAGTTGTTTTGGTAGCCTGATTTTTCTCCTGCGATTCTTTCCACCCTATACTCTGATGTTAACAGTACAGCGTGCTGGGCTGGACAGATAGGTCGGTATAGAGTTTCCTTTTGTGTTTTACTTCTCTGCAACGTAACTAAATCCCTTAGTCGCCTTTCATGATACCCACAGTAGGTATAACGCCTTATTTACTTAGATTGTCACGCTACGGATAAACGGTTTATTTTACTTATGAAAATAAACCAAAAACTATAGAAAACACTATTAAACTAGAATAAAAACTCAAGTTTAAAACCTGCGAGCTTAAAAATGTTACTTTGTTATTTGGTTTAAAATTACGGCCGCATAAATCAAAATCTAAATATTAAGACTATTACAATTTTTTTACGTAGCAGAATGTTATAATCCAAACGAGTACTATGAAGAGTGCCTTCCTTGCGGACCTCGAACTTGTGAAACTATTGGCATGGAGCCTTCTTGTGCATTAGAAGCAACACTTTGTAAGGGAGGTTGTAATTGTAAAACAGGATACTATAGGAATAAAGTTGGAGAATGCATTACAGAAGAAGAATGTAGTAAGTTAATTTATAATTTTTTTACGACTCGGGTGGCCAACCGGTCAAGGCGTTGGACGCGTAGGGTCCGAAGATGCTAGTTCAAATTCTGCCTCAACTACCACATTTTTTCTATTGTTGGTGTAACTAGAAAATTACGAAAAAAGGAAAGACTCATTTCGTCATTTTCTAGTTATACTTAATTTATATTATTATGTAATTTTATTTTCAATACACTTGATCAAAATAATTAAACTCATTATTTAATTTTAATTATTGCTTTAGATAAATGTACGGGTCCTAACGAATACTTTTCATGTGGTGGAGCATGTGATAACGTATGCTCAATATTGCATATACAAAGTCAAGCAAACTGTCCTATCATAAACATAATGTGCAACCGAATGTGTTACTGTGAAGAAGGATACGCTAGAGATGATAATAATGTTTGCATTCCTATAGATCACTGTCCAGGTAAAGTACTTACAGTGTTTTTAGAAATACTATTTTATTTTACTAAGAAAATAAAATGTCAACTGAGAAAATAAATACCTAGTCGTAGTTAGACCTTAGTTTTAGATCTTCTAAATAATGGACTTCGATATTATTTAGAAATATTCTAGCATTCACTTTTTGGTTTAATATTGTAATATTAAGAACGTGATAACGTCTATATAATTTCTTTTTGCACATTCCATTTAGTCCTGCTATGTAAACCCGACGGTTTTTTTTGCGTTTTTACGGTAGTTGAAAATAATCTCTAAAGACGGCCAAAAGGTTTTCAGTACGCAACAGTTTAATGGCAGCATTCATTATTCTAAAAGAAAGTTTTTTTAGAAATCTTAACAAGCTTTATTTCAGTACTCATTGAGTCAATTATTTATATACCTACAATTTTATTTTACAGAACCTGTATGTGGACCAGGCCAGACTTACCAAAAATGTCCGGCAGCTCTCTGTAGAGTTTTAACCTGCTCACAAATTGGTTTCCCTATAACCTGTCCCGACCAAAATGATACTTCCGTATGTTCACCAGATTGCGTCTGTAATGATGACAACGTTAAAGATGAAAACGGAAACTGCATACCTAGGAATGAATGTCGTAAGTATCATTCCTTTACCTTTATATACATTTTTTTATTCAATTTTTTTAACCTACATAAATAATTGCCTCGGTGGCGCGACGGTAGGACAAACGGTTGCCGTGAACGAGGTCGCCGATTTGAATCCCACGCTGGACAATTTATTTATGAAAGAAAGAAAGAAAAATTCGTTTATTCACGTAAGATATTAAAATACCGCGTGTGAAGGTCGTTTTATAGTGATCACATAATATGCTCGTCTAACTTAACAGCTAAGTTTACTGAGGGTTCGGAACACGACCATGTCTGAGAAGACACCCACAAGAAACTCTGCTGGGTTCCTATCGCTCTTTTGGTGATCACTTCACAAATATTATTTTATTTAGTAAACAGGACAATTCAGATCCAAGCATTTTTATCGTTTAAGTAATCCTTTACACTATAATATGATTTCGATATTAACTTATGTTTAATAAAAGATTTAAATTTATTAACTGAAAATTCTTTAATTTCCCTAGGGAGCTTATTATAAAAACGAATACCATTACCAGCGAAAGAATTACTTATTTTATGAAGCCTAGTGTGGAGAACAGCAAGTTTATTTTTATTTCTAGTGTTAACATTATGTATATCACTCATTTTTTTATATTTCTTAATATTTTTGTGTACGTACATTAAATTATCAAATATATACTGGCAATGAACAGTCATAATCTTAATTATTTTAAATTTATCTCTAAGAGACTCTCTTGGGCCCATATTATATATACAACGTATCGCTCTTTTTTGCAAAACAAATATTGTGTTAATATCAGCCGCACTACCCCACAACAGAATACCATACGACATTATGCTATGAAAATAACTAAAATAAACTAGCCTAGCTGTGTCTATATCTGTTAACTGACGTATTTTTTTTACTGCGTATGCTGCTGAAGAAAGCCTACCTGACAATTTTTCAATATGCGATACACACGTTACTTTTCTGAGTCTGGATGTTCTTCTAAACGTTAAACTTTGTGTTTATAAAGTCTCTTCATCACTCTTTTTAAGATAAAAACGTATTATTTACACATTATAATGTATAAGTATAAAAAGTAGTTATAAAAATGTACTCAATATTATTTAAAATAATATTGCAGCTTCTTGTGGTGGGGATCCAAATGCAGTATCAGGCTGTGGTGGATATTGTGGAAGGAGTTGCTCTGATTTTATGAAACCAGATGTAGCATGTCCTTTGATCTGTTACCCTAACGCCTGTGATTGTAAAAAGGATTATGTTTATGATGCCAACTTAAAGAAATGTGTCAAGCCGGAAGAATGCAGTAAGTATCAAACCGTCTTTATGTTTTAAACCAAGGTGCCCGTAACTTCGTATGCGCAGGATTAGTATTTGCTGATATTATAAATACCCTATCTTAGTAACTTGTAACCTATGTGTTATTTTGATGTATAAGCTATACTATTATAAAGTTTCATTAAAACCCATTCAGTAGCTTTTACGTTAAAGAGTCGTTACGTTTAAGGATAGACATCCATGCATACTACTTAATAAACTTTTGCCTTTATAATAAATAATTAGTAGGATAATAGAGGCACTACTTGTAGTATATCATGTTTTGTTAAATTAAAACTGACTATGTTGTTTCAGCACAAACTTGTGGGGAAAATGAATTTTTTGATACATGCGCCAACGGCAATTGTAACAGACAAAATTGTTCCCAGTTGGGCGAACCCATGTTTTGCACAGATTTCTTTAGTTGCCAAGGAGGATGCCTTTGCAAACAAGGTTATTTAAGAAATGAGGATGGTGTTTGTGTTTCGGAAGATCAATGCCCAGGTACTACTTTTTGTGCATTTATGTTATAAGCAGAATAATAAATAATTTGCGTTATGATGACAAAAAGTTATGCATTAATTCAGTTCTAAAAGATGTGATTTATATTGATTTATTATTGTAACATTCATCATAACAGCCCATTAATGTCCCACTGCAGGAACGGGCCTCCATCCATGACGGAGGGATACTTGGCCTACTAATACCACGCTGGCCAAACGGATTGGTATAGGGTTTAATTTTAATTTTTCCTTCTTTTTATTTCGTAAAGATAATATTCACGACCAACAAACCGACTAATAGATATAGATACCCATGGGATGAGATGGGGTGGTGAAATATTGTATTCTTACTCCGTCACCACCGTGTAATACATTAATTCAACTAAATTCACACTTGTTTACTATTAACAGTCATTGATACACAAAATGTACATAAGAATTTGCCATTTATTTTTAACAGCTCCCTGCACAAAACCAAATGAAGTATACGATCCATGCCCTCCAATATGCCCGCCACAAACTTGCGAAAGCATTGGTAAAGTATTCCCCTGTCCGATGATACCAGCCGATAGTACAGGGAACTGCGACGGTTTATGTAGGTGTAAATCTGGCTACTACAGAAACAAAATTGGACAGTGTATATCAGAAAGTGAATGTTGTAAGTTACTGTTTTTTTTATTTATAATTAAATTACTTAATCTTGAATTTTAAATACTTTGTAACTATTTCATTTTTGGTGCTTGCCACTTCATCTGCGCGGGATTAGACAGTATTTCCAGTAGTTCCAATAATACATAATCACTACATATGTAGTATAAAACAAAGTCGCTTTCTCTGTCCGTATGTCCTTTTGTATGCTTAAGTCTTTAAAACTACGCAACGGATTTGGATGCGGATTTTTTTATAGATAGGTAATTCAAGGGGAATGTTTATATGCATAACATATTATTATGCATAATATACTCGTAGTACAGAAACCCATATTAATATAGAGATTACATTTTTCATAATGTAATCGGTAGTATATGCCCGTGCGTAGCCGGGGCGGGTCGATAGTATTATTATAAATTGTAATCTAGTATATCTATATTGTCCTTACACTGTTCTTTATTGTATATTGTCCTGATAGATTAGATACTTTATAATATTTTAAAGTAATCATTACTTGAAAATGTATACGTATGTATGTATCTATTGTTTATTACAGTGCAGTGTACTGGGCCAAACGAGTATTTTTCTTGTGGAGGCGCATGTGATAATAAGTGCTCAACCATAGAGATACAGAACAAAACAAATTGCCCAATCATTAATAAAAAATGTAATCCTAAATGCTACTGTGAAGACGGCTACGCTCGTGACGAAAATAATATTTGTATACCTATTGAAACCTGTCAAAGTAAGTAGACCAAAATGTTATTATAACATTGATATACCTTTATCAATTATTGGTTTGTTATAAATGTATTATTTTATGTATAGTCGACCATTATAATTGCTTTACCACCTTTAGAGTAAATTTTAGTTGCATATCATAAAACTATTAGGTTCAATATCGTACAACAAAAAAGTAACTTAAGCATAACGTTGCTTTAAAATATCAGTTTGAATAATGAATCTTAATGAATTTGAATTATGATGGAATTTTTTGTCAAAAGTGGTTAAGCAATTATATGGTCGACTATACTATTTTATTAATCACGTCGCTTCTTTTGGATCAATAGTTACGACATTTTTTTTTAAGTTTTAATTATCGTCCTTCTGAACGCGTGCAAAAATTTTGTTATTCAAAATAAAAGTGAATTGGAGTAAAAAAACTAACAAGGTAAATATGTAATATAAAAAAAAATGTAATAACCGTGTCAAATAATTTAGAATGTTCAGTAGAATGCTAAAAATATAATATTTGTTTACATCACGATTACAATAGCAACTAATAACATAATACATTATTCGTTTTACTTAACAATTTATAAATAATATTATTAGGATGATTTACAAGCACGATCATCGTGACTACAATAAAAACGGTACTTAAAAGTATTTGAATGGTACTTATAATGTTACATTGGTGTAGTACGTCTTTTGTAAGCTTGCACGTTTATTTTTAAATTACATACATGAATTCAAACGTTAAAAATGTTTAAGCATTTTATGTTATTATTTTGTTTAGTTATTATTGATGTGGAATCGTGTGCAGGTAAACATTGATTTAACCTATAAATACCTATCTTCTGAATATTCGTGCAGCAAATCTTAGATTTTTTTGTAAATAAAGATATAGCTTGGTTATTAAAATTCTCCGTGACTCCAAGGGTGATGTTTTCAAAGTCAACAAATGGTCTAGCTAAAATGAAAAAAACAACAAGCTTGGCATCCAGCGAAGTGGTATTACGAGTGTATAGACGTAACCATATTATTATAAAGAATTTTAATTTATTCTAGAATCCTGCAAAGGAGATCCCAACGCAGTACCAGGTTGTGGAACGAACTGCGGCAATCGATGCTCTGATCGTAATGGACGCTGGAGACCTTGCCCTGAGCCTTGTAATTTAGACGGCTGCGATTGCAAAACTAATTACGTTTATGATGAAAATCTTGGGAAATGTGTTTTACCTGAAAATTGCAGTAAGTAAATGTATCTTATTTAAAAAAAATGTTAAAAAAATGCCTGTAAATAGTAAATATAACCAATAAGAATTACTCAAAAAGTTTTGTGATAACAATCTACGTAGGAAATAACACTTCACTAGTTGAAAGGATCAACGAATAAAACATAGGTCTAAATATAGTTCTATTTTCATAATGTTGGATGTGGAAGTCATTCTGAATTACTAATGTGACGCAATATTTTCCTTTATTTGTGAAGATTTTATTTGATAATAACAACGACCACCGCTTTTTACGACAGTCAGAAGTCTACTGGCAACTCACTACACTTGGAAAACATAATTTATTTTCTACATGATGTTTCGCTTATCCTACGTCAAATCAAAACTATACCATAAAATTACTAAACATAACATTCTTTTTGCAGCACCTACTTGTAACCAAGATGAAGTTTTTGATGAATGCATAAATGGTGGATGTGAGAAGAGGAACTGTTCACAATTAGGGGAACCTAACACTTTCCTACAACCTACAAAATGCATACCAGGGTGTGTATGCAAAAAAGGATACTTAAGAGGAGACTTGAATGTTTGTGTTCCTAAAGACAAATGTGACGGTAAGAATTTATCTGATTTTAGCTAGTAACATCACAAACACTGGGCAAGACTTAAAAACTTAGATCAAATGGTAGCACTTACACACACACACTTCTATAGCGACTTGGCTGTGCTCTGCCATAGGTAACGTTCATTGGCAGCGGTTACCTTTTAAGATCAGGTGGAACGTGTGCTTGTCTACAACTTTCAAGTAAAAAAACCACCAATGCAAACTTTAAAGTTAAATACTTAAGTCACTACCGTTGTGATGTGTCCAGGAACAATATTTTGTTCAAAAAATATTAGCGAACAGTATTCATAGCAATTTTATGTAACTTTGTGTCTACTATTCCCATTGATGAGAAAAAGTTTTAGTTAAATTATTATTTCTATCACACCGCTTTGGTCTTTTAAAAATGAAGTAGTTTCGTTGTATGGTTGCTTAATATTTAGGTATTTTTTGTATGTTTGGTAGAGTCACGACTTAGTTAGGATAGTGGGAAACCGATGGATAAGGGACGCACAAGGTGGCAATGCGGTGGCTATGTCCAGCAGTGGACGCCAATATTGGCTGGTATGATGATGATGACGTTGAGTTTAGCAAAGTGTTACTTTCGAATAATAAAATGTACGAAAAGAAAATGTAACAAAAGAATAGAAAATTTAAAAAAATAAAAGATACTTAAACCAGCTCTATAAATGAATAAATCATATCTTTGATTTTAAAAAACGTTGTTATTTCCAGAACCACTTTGTGAGGAAAACGAGGTTTACGACTTTTGTGCCAACGGAGGATGTCGCAGAAGAAGATGTACCGATTTAGGAGGGCCAATACTATGCATTGACCCAATAGAATGTACCGGAGGTTGCATCTGTAAAGAAAGTTATTACCTAGACGAGTACGATATGTGTGTGTCAGAACATGAATGCAGTGGTATGTCTACTTTACATCACCCAAAAAAAAATTGTATTTTTTAGTAAAAGACTTTGTTTTATTTCTTGACATGTTACAGCACTTTTTCATTTAATTAAATTTAGCTGAAAGTTATGCTCTGCACAAATTAGAAAATTTTGCAACTATTGTTAATTGTAACTATTTGTTAATTGTAAGAACATCTAAGCAACTACTTGAAATTAGCTGATATTTAAAGAGCTACCTTCTACTTTAACAGTAACCTGCGGTCCCAATGAAGTATACAACTCTTGCCCATTTAATTGCCCGCCAAACACTTGTGAGAGTATAGGCCGGGCATACGCCTGTCCAGTTCCTGACGATTTTATATGTGAAGGAAGATGCGTCTGTGAAGATGGATACTACAGTAATAGAAAAGGAGAATGCATAACTGAGGAGCAATGCCGTAAGTAGTTTTAATAAATTTATTGCCATTTATAGGTAAGTACTTTTCATTTTAATTTTATATTTGTCATAACAGCCCATTAATGTCCCACTGCAGGGACGGGACTCCTCTCTTGACGAAAGGATACATGGCCTACTAATACCACTCAGGCCAGACGGATTAGTATAGGGTTTAATTTCAAGTTTTCCTTCTTTCCATGTAAAGGTAATATTCACAGATAGCCCCGTAGTCGGTTTCTACGACACCCATGGGATGAGATGAAGTGGTGACAAATTGTATTCTTACTACGTCACCACACGCCAATTTCCTATTATTTGATTCATATAATGAACTTCACAACAACATTCATTAAATTGGTCTTGAAATTTAATTTGAGGAAAATCTTGACAGACTTCCTACAGGAGTACTTGATACAGCAAAAACAATGTGGCAAGTTGGTGTGTTAGGAGTAAATCAGGCTTATTTTCAGGGTGTATATTTTTACCTTTGAAGAGACTGCTATTTATTGTTTAAAAATAAGTATAAATAAATATTCCTCACACATTCACACAACGCCATCTAGTCCCAAACTAAGCAAAGCTTGTACTATGGGTACTAGACAACGGATAAACATACTTAAATACTTTTTTTTTGTAAATACATACACATTATACATAGGAAACACCCAGATCAATGCAATTAATTGAGTGGGAATCGAACCCGAGACCTCTGCGTAGCAGTCATGTTATATAACCACTACGCCACAGAGGTCGTCAAAAATATGCATAAAATGCCATTAATTCCAGGAGTTTGGTTTCATTTTTCATATCTTTTTGTATGTTTAATATTTCAGTGAACTGCACTGGTCCTCATGAATATTTCTCTTGTGGCGAAGCTTGCGACAATGTTTGTGCTACAATCAATATTCAGAATCAAACTAATTGCCCAATAATAAGAGAAGTTGAATGCAACCCTATGTGCTATTGTGAAGAAGGATATGCCAGAGATGATAATAATATCTGTATACCTATTGCAAATTGTCCAGGTAAGGTTATTTCTAGCTTCATTACCTTTCTGACCTCGTGCTAAAGTGTCGAAATAGCCGAATGGGAGTAAAATTTAGAAAAGTAACAAAATAACTATACTTAATTGAAAAAATGAGATGTTGATCTAAGTAAGTATAGCCGTGAAGAACTGTGTTTAATGATTATTAATTCTTCATTATGTTGCTAAAAACCTAGTAATATAAGTTAAAGTTCACGATTAAAACAAAAACTCAATGGTAAACATAAATTAGTTATAACGATTTATAAATAATAATTTTAGGAAAACTTTATAGGTACAATACACTTTGTAGTACAAGCACGATCATTTATCGTGACTACGATAAAATAAAACAATACTTAAAATAATATTTGAATGCCCGTTACAATTTTAAATTACTGGTGTACGTATCATAGTGTACTGTGGCAGTATCATCTTTTGTTCTATGTTTTTTTAATACACAAAAACGTTAAACATGTTTAAGCATTTTATGTTCTTATTATTTTGTTTAATTATTGATGTGGAATCGTGTTTGGGTAAATATTGATTTAACTACTTCTACTCCCTCCTCCCTCCTGGAGGAATGGAGAATTGCCTGGGAATCTTTTGAACACCACCCCTGGAAGGACCTAGTACCCGATCCCTCTGTTACGCCCCCTGGTTTTGACAGCTGCCGTACTGTGTGAAAAAGGGCAAATAGATTTAGGACTGGACATAGGCGATGCAACTACCACCTCCACCGATGGAGCCTCAAAGACTCGCCGGGGTGTGGTTGTGAAGCTCCAAAACAAACGATGATGCACATCGTCGAGGAATGTCCCCGACGTCGTTACTCTGGGGGAATGCGTGAGCTCGACAACCTTACTCCGGCCGCAAAAGATTGGCTCCTCCAGCTGGATATAGATGTATAGGGTTCAGAACAGAAGCCATACGCAATGATGACTACTTCTACTTAGGTTTTGTATTGACCTTTCTTTAAACGTCTTTGCAGCTTTCCCTACGTCATTGGTCAAGGCATCTGCTAGAAGTAATTAGTTTGTATCATTATTTTTATGATGATGCAAATAGTTTCTAATTAGCTTAGCTGTAAATCTACTAACTTTAGTAAAAACAATTAATTGAAGCAAAATTATCAAATTATTGTATATTTTCCAGCACCTTTGTGTGGTGACAACGAAATATGGGTAGAGCAACCATCGCTTTCATGCGACCCAGTTTCTTGTTCTGAAGTTGGCTTCTCAATGCCTTGTCCACCTGTTGAAAACTCGGATTGCATCGACCAACCAGCCTGTGTCTGCAAAGCTGGATACGTAAGAGATGATAGTGGAATCTGTATACCAATATCGCAATGCCGTAAGTTACCAATCATTGTTATTTATAAAAAAATCTCGTTATTTTAAATACCTTGCTTTGGCATATTAAGTATTTATCCCGTTTACTACTTATTATTAAAGGCTAGCCGGTAACACTACTTGGACGTTGTTCAATTGAACAATATTGTTGAAAATATGGTAGCTAGAAGAAATATACATAGGTTTTTTCTGTCTCCTTCGAAATATAACTGCTTAGGTTTTCTTTTAGTAGTTTAGTGCTTAAAACAACAGTATGAGCTGCAATCAGAAGTAATGGGTCAGATAATTATCTCATTCCATCACTTGACTGTTTTTTCTTACATGAACAATAAAAAATCTCTTTTTAGCATCCTGTGGTGGAGATCCAAATGCAGTATCAGGATGCGGAGCAAAATGTGGTAAAACTTGCAAAGATTTGGGATCAACAGATTGCATTGAAATGTGTTATCCCAATGCATGTGATTGTAAAACAGGATATGCCTTTGACGACGTACTTGATAAATGTATACCGATTGCACAATGCACTTGTGATCAATGTGAGTAACAGTATACATAACTATAGCTTATTATAGAACCATGGTGGTACAATATAAAGATATAAGAGGTAGGCAACAGACTAATAGTTGATATTAGAAATACCTGTTAAAATTTAACCTACAATAAAATAAAACATATTTCAAACGAATAAAAATATTACACTCTTACATGTTTAATAACATTTCGTGTATTTTTAGACAGGGATTTCATATAAAATATTATAACGTGTTTATTACGCTTGTGTTCGTGACTAATTCACTTTTATGAGCTCACGAGTATGTGCTGCCTATTGTTTCTCTACGCAATATATTTTTAAAAGACTCGTGTTTTATCTGTTATGTTTGAAGCCAGATTTCAGTTAAAGGCTCAATTTAGAGCTTTTTGGAGTTTTTATTGTATTAACAATAGAGATTTTCTTTAGTGTAAATATTAAATTTAGTTTCGGATTTAATATAAAGTATCTCAACTTTAAGTCCTTAGAATAGCTTAAAAATGTTCTTGTATCAATGCTAGTGATACTTAATTTTCTTTCTGTAAACCATATGTCAAAATATTAATTATTTGAATTTTTTGGTATTTTCACTAGCTCCACCAGCTGATGTATGTGATTCACCAGTAAACAAAACTGAAGCCGAAGCTAATCTACAATCAGGAACCATTGCTTTGTGTGGTGAATTCATTTATGTAAGTACTATTTGTTTTATTTACTTCAGTATTATAGATAACTAGCTGTTGCCCGCAGCTTCGCTTGCGTTCAGAAGTATTATGATTACTTAGGCTTATTTTTTGTTTAGCGTGTGTAAAAATAAGGGGCCTACAAAACTTCTTTGTACACATATTCTTAATGAAAATAAATAAAATAACTTGTTTAATCAATACAAAGTTATCATCATCATCATATCACCCAATCGACGTCAACTGCTGGACATAGGACTTCTCCAAGTATTGCACCTTATGGGGTCCTGTGTCTCCCTCATCCATCGGCTTCCAGCCGTCCACAACAGCGCTGTCGCCGGTCGCCATTCCAGAATCTTTCTGCCCAAACAGCTGTCGGTTCTCCGCGATATGTGCCCTGCTTGTCGTACTTTAACCGGTTATGTCGGTTACTTTGGTTCTCTTGCGGATCTTCTCATTTTTGATTCGATCACACAGGAAAACTTCCAACATAGCTCTCTCCAATGCCCCTGAGTGACCATGAGCTTTCTGAGTAGACCCATAGGTCAGACTACAACATAGCTCTCTTCATTGCCCTTGAGTGAACATGAGCCTTCTGAGTGACCATGAGCCTTCTGAGTAGGCTTATAGGTCAGGCTACAACATAGCTCTCTCCTTTGCCCTCTGAGTAACCATGAAGCTTCTGAGCAGGTCCATAGATCAGGCTACAACGTAGCTCTCTCCATTGCCCTCTGAGACACCATGAGCCTTCTGAGTAGGTCCATAGATCAGGCTACAACATAGCACTCTCCATTGCCCTCTGAGAGACCATGAGCCTTCTGAGCAGGCCCATAGGTCAGGCTACAACATAGCCCTCACCATTGCCCTCTGAGTGACCACGATTCTACTGAGTAGGCCCATAGGGTAGGCTACAACATAGGTCTCTCCATTGCCCTCTGAGAAACCATGAGCCTTTTGAGTAGGCCCATAGGTCAGGCTACAACATAGCTCTCTCCATTGCCCTCTAAGAGACCATGAGCCTTCTGAGCAGGCCAACAGGTCAGGCTACAACATAGCCCTCACCATTGCCCTCTGAGTGACCATGATTCTACTGAGTAGGCACATAGGTTAGGCTACAACATAGGTCTCTCCATTACCCTCTGAGAAACCATGAGCCTTCTGAGTAGGCCCATAGGTCAGGCTACAACATAGCTCTCTCCATTTCCCTCTGAAAAACCATGAGCCTTCTGAATAGGCCCATAGGTCAGGCTACAGTATAGCCCTCACCATTGCCCTCTGAGTGGCCATGATTCTACTGAGTAGGCACATAGGTTAGGCTACAACATAGGTCTCTTCATTGCCCTCTGAGAAACCATGAGCCTTCTGAGTAGGCCCATAGGTCAGGCTACAACATAGCTCTCTCCATTTCCCTCTGAGTGAACATGAACCTTAACCTAATTAGGCCTATAGGCCCTCCAATTTTTGATTTTTTTTATCATAGCTTGATGTTATATAGCCTATAACCTTCCTCGATAAATGGTCTATCCAAAAATGAAAACTAAATTCAATTCGAAGAAGTAGTTCTTGAGATTAGCGCGTTCAAACAAACTCTTCAGCTTTATATAATAGTATAGATATAGATATAGATATAGATAATTAATCTGTCAATAGGCGCTAAAACTATTAAGCTATTATCAAAGTCCTTTCTAAGGGTGTATTGAAACCGACAAAGTTTCATACAAACTTTCATCCCCTATTTTATCCCCTTCGGGGTAGAATTTATCAAAGTCCTCTCTAAGGGTGTACCAACGTCATAGTAACTATATTCATGCAAAGTCTCAGCCTGATCGTATTGAAACCGACAAAGTTTCATACAAACTTTCATCACCTATTTTATCCCCTTGGGGGTAGAATTTATCAAAGTCCTTCCTAAAGGGGTGCCAACGTCATAATATCTATATGCATGCAAAGTCTCAGCCCGATCGGATTGAAACTGACAAAGTTTCATGCTAATTTTCATTCCCTATTTTATCCCCTTGGGGGTAGAATTTATAAAATTCCTTTTTGAAGGGGTTGCCAACGTCCTAGTAGCTACATGCATGCAAAGTCTCAGCTCGATCGGTTTGAAACTGACAAAGTTTCATACAAACTTTCATCACCTATTTTATCCCCTTGGGGGTACAATTTATAAAAGTCCTCTCTAAGAGAGTGCCAACGTCATAGTAGCTATATGCATGCAAAGTCTCAGCCTGATCAGTTTGAAACTGACAAAGTTTCATACTAACTTTCATCCCTTATTTTATCCCCTTGGGGGTAGAATTCATCAAAATCCTTTCTTAGCGGATGCCTACGTCATAACATCTACCTGCATGCCAAATTTCAGCCAGATCTCTCCAGCGGTTTGGGCTGTGCGTTGATAGATCACTATGTCAGTCACCTTTGAGTTTTATATATATAGATATCTATAACTAAATGGTCCTAAAAGTAATGTTCTATTATTAAGTAACAACTTTTTAAAAAGTTATATTCAAGAGTGTGATTATTAGGGACAGACAAGAGATCATGGTACTTTAGTCTTTATTTTTTGAAAAGGAAACTTGTTACTTAATAATATAACATTACTTTTAGGACCATTTAGTTTAAACTATGATGTTCTTTAATGACAGACGAAACCAAACAATGCACGATAAAGTTAAAGGCAGAAAAAGCAGCCAAATTTCAGTAACTTATGAATTTTATAATATTTGTTCACAGCAATTGAGTCAAAGTAGGCCTGACGAAAACTTTGTCACTTCACCTAGTTCACTTTTATCAGCATTAGCTCCGCTTACAATTTACGCACGAGGTTTAGTTTTAAAACAATTAATGGAACTACAAAATCTTAACTGCAAAGATCAGGTAAAGTACATGTCCTTAATTTTATGAACACTTTGTTAGAAATATAAAATAATTTATTTAAAAATACTATTATTAAAAATTTTAAGTAATGTAATTTAAAAAACCTATTTCTTTTTTCAGTTAAGGGCAATTTATCCAGGATTAATTGCCAGTTATGGCGAACAACAAAATATTGAATTTGAATTTGCTACAAAATATTACGCTAATGTCCAATATCCTCTGACAACCAACTTTATTTCTGATTCAAGCACATATTTCAATGCAAGCGGGGAGAACCTTAATTTCTCTGATAATGTTGGGTCTGCAAAAACTATCAATGACTGGGTTTGTATATTATTATGTTATGCTTTTACCGTCGAATCAAACTTAAGGTGTGTTTAAAAGAAAAATAGTCCCACTACTATTGCTAAACGAACTATCGGAATATTCACCATGTTTAGAGTTTTGAATGTGACCATGACAGTTTAAATAATTATATCGAACACTACTAGTTACTCGGTAAACAAGTATAAAGTTCACAAAAAATAGAACATCAAAGGTTAAGAAGAATTGGTAAAGACATAGTTTGTATTTCTCCTTCATCTTCCCTTGTCTTAAAAAAAATGTAAAGTCCTACAACAGTATAAAAATTGGTTAACGGACTATGTAATATAATCATTATCCAGGCCATAATCTGCAGGCAACTCAAATAACTTATTACTAAGCATTTACTTTAAAATTAGGGACGACATCATGATTTATAGTAAAATATCATTCTCATGTTTAATCGCTCTACCGCTATAGGTCTACCGCTGTATATTTTACACACATGAAATTCATACAGGCTCAAGCTGATTTGTGAATTGCAAAAGTATTTTTTTAGCGCTCGATTAAAATCTACGACCTTAGTCTGCTTCTTCTTATCTCAAGTGGGGTGATACTATTTGTAAATATATATCTTTTTATTCCTTTAGGTGGCCGATAGAACTCGCGATAGGATACAGGATCTAATCAGCCCCGATATGTTAAGCAGTGACACCGTCATGGTGCTTGTCAATGCCATCTACTTTTTGGTAAGAATTATTTCAAATATTCAATAAGACTTGAAGGTAAAAGTAGGGTACTTTGATTAAATTAATCCTCAAACAATGTGTTCCTCAATTAAGCAGAAAATATTCTATGGTTGACAATTGATAAATATAATCTTTTAGCTATAAATTCATATATTTTACATACAATTCTGTCCAATTTAAACATTGATGTTCACACACACACACAAAGATAATAGGTAGTAACTGGGCTGCCATTATAGTAGTTTTAATTTCACCTAGGTACTATATATGGGAACAAAATTCAATGCTATTCATTGCTAAAATGTTATTCAACAAGTGATTTTGAAATAGAATTCATCACGTTTTATATTTTCTTAGTATTAAAAATATATTATTTATTTCTAACTTATTATTTTTCACACAACAGGGAGATTGGGTTCATCAATTTAACCCGAACGTTACGCAAAAACGAGACTTTACGAAACGCAACAACGAAGTAGTACAAGTAGATATGATGTATCAAGAAAATAACTTCAACTATGCTGAAGATCCAAATTTAAACATACAGGTAAAGGATATTCTCGAAAGTTACTTTATTTACTTTGGTAGACAAGTCATTGAAACAGGAATGGGCAATTTTGTACGTACTTTATTGCAACGTTAGTACCCTACATCACAAAACAAAGTAGACAAATTGAAATTGATCTACATGTCAATTCTCGTTCTTTAAAATTCGGTTAAGTTAACTTTAGTTGTCAAATTGTCTTACCTTTTGTATGACAATTTGACAAATATCACCAACCAACAGAATTAATAGAGTATAATAAGTATAACACCTTTATTTTTTTTTCAGGCACTAGAACTAATGTACAAAAATTCTAACTACAGTTTCCTAGTTATTTTACCAGGAGAAAATAAGTTTGATGACACCGTTGAGGCTCTTCGTGATCCAAGTGTATTCAACGGTATAATTGAGCGTTTGAGTTATGAAAAAGTAAAAGTTTATTTACCCAAGATGTTAATAAATACTGATTTAGATATCGCTGAAATGTTAAAAAAGGTAAAAAAATATTATTTATATATACAAAACAACACACAAAACACATTATTTTCAATATAATGGTTTCTAACTAAAATACTTTTTGTGCAGGATAATAAAACAGAAATGTTTAAACCAAATTCAAATGGTTTTGGAGGAATACTGCAAAATTGTGATCCGATATTTATATCTGCTATCGTTCAGAAAGTTTTTATGCAAGTAGATGAAACTGGAACCGAAGCTGCAGTCGCCACAGGTTTGTAAAAATTAGTACACATCGATTCTTCACAATAGATGTTTTATAGCAATTTTGAAATTCATTTAGAAAAAGGAACATTGGTTTAGCAAGTGGATACGACTTTCACTAAAATAATATGTGCCAAAGAAGTTCTATCAAAAATCTTGGTTTAAAAGTTTCTTTTTTTTAATTTACAGTAGATCAAAAAAATTAAACAATAAATTAAACCGATGGGATACTTACATTTTTGTTTACACGAACATTTTATGAATTTGTATTTTTGTTATTACTGGAGATTTTCTGGATATTGATGATACGTTCAAATGTTTTAATATTGAAAAGTGCCATTTATGTTTGTCATTATGGATTGTTACGGCACTTTCAAAGTGTTACCAGTGGTTACTTTATTACTTGTATTTTCATTTAGAGCAAAATCCTTATACAGTTAATTCCTTACCACTACTTTCACGCTGTTTTAGGTATAACTGTGGAACTTACTGCCATTTAGATCGATCCACAGCCTGAAATTATTTTTGAAGCAAACCGCTCATTCCTTTTCTATATACTTTTTGAAAGGTCTCCAATGTTCTGCGGTGCTTTCAACGGTGTTTTTTGAGTTAATTTAATTAAAAACTTTTTCAAATCTGTCTCTATCGTCATCCAAGCGGTGAATTTAATGTTTTTGAACGTATGTCATTAAAATTAGAAACGTTGTCCTCATTAATTTATGTTGTGATCTCATACATGATATTTTGTTTTCTCTTTTCTCCTTAAGCATATTTTTCCTCAATCACGTTTTTTGAACATCAAAATTTTATAGAAAGTAGTTGTACTTATGCTAATTTAAAAAGAAAATATCAATGTCAATTTAACAATGACATGAAAGCATTTTTAATCGCTACCCATTGTTCTAAATCACATCAGGTTCCTATTTTCTTCCACAATTCCTATGAGATCATCGATCTACCGAGCAAAAAATCTACCCATATTTCGTTGTTTAGTGCGTGGTCACTAAAGAATTTGATCCAAGGACTGTTGATTCAATGTGCCAATCCATTTTGACAATCAACAAATTAATCACACAATCACAGTGATAGGCTATAAAATGGTTACTGAAAAGTTTGATGATTTTTTAGCTGTAATTGGTGTCGGCGCAACTGCAGTAGAAATAATTCCTGAAGTGTTTATATTTAACGCTAATCGTCCATATTTATTCTACCTTTTATATCAAAGATCTCCAATATTTTGCGGTGCATTTGGAGGCGCTGAATAAGGTGGTTTTTGATAAATGGTTTATTTTTACACCTGCTTTTTGGTCACTGCCGGTTCCAACAATATGGTTGTACTTTTATATTATTTTGTCACTTTTGGTAATGTTTTGTAATTTCTACGCTTGTTATACGTTTATTAATTTCCTATAATATTAAACGGCCTTGTGGTACTATATACTTTTTGAAAGATCTCCAATGTTCTGCGGTGCTTTCAATGGTGTTGTTTGAGCTGATTCAGACAAAAAATTTTTAAATGTCATCATCAAAAAGGTGATTTCTAAGTTTTCGGACGCTTTTAATTTCTTTAAAATCAAGAATCGCTCCTTATCCTTGTGTGTTATGTTGCGATTTTTTTTTGATTCTGGTTTCTCTTTTATCCTATAGCATATTTTTTTCCAATCATCACGTAATTTTATCAATATCAATTTTTTTTTAATCAAAAAAGAATGTATTAAATGTTCATCAATCGCCTTATTTCTCAACTGACCAAATTTATCAAAAAAATAATACCACTTTATTCACTGTTATTTTCTTGTGTATACTTTTATTTCCGCTTTCGTTATTATGTATATCTTTCAGATAATTAATCTAACTATTAAGTTAGTCACTATTAAATTAATAATCCGGGTATACCAATAAACAAGACAAAACGTGATTTAAAAAAATAATAATTTAAATGTTTACTAGTTAGCACAAATCCTAAAAGTATTTACTTATTACTTATTTGCCCAATTTTTTCTCACAGGATGTTCTTATTTCAATTCTTATGAGATTATCGAGCCGCCCAGCAAAAGGTCTATTGCGTCGTGTGGTCACTGTTAGACAACGGGTTTGATCCAAGGCCTATTGATTCAGCATGCCATGTATTTTGGCAATCGGCAATATACGCTATAAATTGGTTTATGCATAATTTGTTGATTTTTAGCTGTAATTGGTGCCCGCGCAACTGCAGTAGAAGCAATGCCTGAAGTGTTTATATTTAACGCTAATCGTCCATATTTATTTTACCTTTTATATCAAAGATCTCCAATATTCTGCGGTGCGTTTGGAGGCGCTGAATAAGGTGTTTTTTTTATTTGTGGTTTCTTATTACACCTGCCTATACACTTCTAATAATTTATTTAGTTGTTAATCTATTATTTACTCATGTTGTAATTTATTGTGAGTTACTATTGCATGGCCTTGTGGTATGTTTCTTACGCCGAAGAAAGTCAAACTATGCACATGCACATGGTTGTGATATTTGGTTCGTGTGTTGTATGTATAACTAGCTGACCCGTCGAACTTTGTTCCGCCTTAATCGCAATAAATAAGCAGACGTTTTCTTTAATTGTAAAAAAAAAACAAAAAAAATAAATACTCTTAGGTATTTAATTATTCATTCATATTACATAATGCATTTAATTAATTAACATTCAGATACATTAAATTAATCATTCATAAATTATTTCTGTATTTTAGTACATAGGTTGCTCTTCATTTAAGTACCTTGTGATACACGACATTTTTTGTTTTATTATCAGGCGCAAAAGCAAACAACGCAGATGGTCTTCCGTCCGACCCGTGATCATGCCACGTATAATTGACCATGGAAAAAAACATAAATTTTCTAGATTTAAACCACAAACTTTTAAGGATTGGGCTTGTGATTTGTTGATAGTCATGGCAAATGCAAGACGTATCTGAAATTGAAGTCTTTTAAATTCAAACGGCATATCGGTTGTTCATCAATTTTCTAATCACCACACGCGTACCGTAGCACAGTTTTGGCTGGTTTATGTTTCGAAGCATGATTACATGGAGCCAACCTTTAGGCGTAAATTGTGCGGTGGTAAGCCAGGCACGTCCAAAGAGTTTAAAAATTCAATTGGATAGTTGGTGGCTTCATCTTCATTTGTGACGCAGTCAATAGATTTGAATGAATTCATTGTTCCAATGATCTTATTTTGAATTATGTAGTTTAGGACATCTAGATCTTTATTCTTAGCCGCTAAAATTGCTCGCTCACTCAACCATTCATTATTTTTGTAGTTAGAAATAATTTCTGGAAATACATTGTTGATAAGTTCGTCTTTTGATGATACTAAATTACAGAAATTATTTGAAAATGATATTAAGCCGCTCGATTCATCGACAGGTACTTGACCATTACCAATAGTCAGCAATTGCTCCGAGAAATATTCAGCAGATGTATCACTAAGCAATGTAACTTTCATGTTTGTTGTCAGTTGCAGTTTCTTCACATAGTGCCAATGACGGCACGACTCCGCTGTCAAAAAATATTTTCCCGCCAAAATACTATGACGTCATAACTCATCTATCAAAAACTCTGTGACGTCACGACTCATCTGTCAGAAATTCAATGACGTCACGACTCTGCTGTCAAAAAATATTTCCAGCCAAAATTCTGTGACGTCACGACTCATCTGTCAAAAATTCTATGACGTTGCGCCCATCTGTCAAAAGTGACAGCTGTCAAAGTGACTGGTGCCTTAAATATTTTTCCGCCAAAATTACTATTACGTCACAACTCATTTGTTAAAAATTATGTGACGTCACGACTCATCTGTCAAAAATTATATGACGTCACGACTTAAATCCGTTTTTTTCAAAATCTTTACGGAACCCTAAAAAGTATCCTATGTCCTTCTCCTGGCTCTAAGCTACCTCCCTACCAATTTTCAGCCAAATCTGTTCTGCCGTTCTTGAGTTATAAGTGGTGTAACTAACACGACTTTCTTTTATATATATAGATATGCATGCATTTTAATGTTTCCATGTTTATTATGTATGTATTTACAAAAATATGTCTATTAGGTACGAGTTCTGCTTCATTTGGGTCTAGATAGCGTAGTATCAACTTCTTTGTAAAACAATATTTTTATTTTATTCTCAATAATTTCCATGTTAAAGTTTCTTTTTAGTTTTAGACTAGATGGAATAAAAAAGTATTGCAGTGTATGATTGTGAGTTAAATAAGTAATTACAATCTTGTAAATATTATTTATACCTATTTATTTTCAAAATCAATTTGTTTTGTTTCATGAAATTTATTTTCAGGAGTAGTTGGTGTGGGAGGTGGTCGTCCTTCTGTAGAACCACCTGTTGTAATATTTAATGCAAATCGTTCATTTATTATTTATCTGTTATACAAAAGAGATCCGCTATTTGCTGGTGTTTATACCGGGGCACAATAAGGTGAAATTTAATGATATTCCACTCTTGATTGCACACAAAATGTATCACACTTCGGGTTTTTTTTCACATTGTTGTAATTGCATGCTATCATTTATTTTCTTTGTAGTGTGTTAATGATTTATTTTGATCTCATAAATAAGAAGGAAACAATACTTACATGTTTAATCAAAGAGATATCACAAATATAGCCCATCAATTTATTTTTTTCCCTATTTTAGTGTTTAGCCTTTTCAGTAAATAACTTACGGTCAAATCGCCTACACTATAAACAATGACGATAGACGTTCAAATACCTATTTTTAAAGTTAAATGAAATAATAATTTATTATCAGGTTAAATCCACTGCTAGACAGAGGCCTCTTCCTAATATTTCTACCTTGTTTGGTCCTGTACCTCCCTCGTCCCTTGCTTTAGGTAGTAATATTACAACTAAGGCCTAATGGCTTTTCTACCCAAACGACACATAAAACTTAAGCTAACTAGATTGCCAGCTAATTTTCTTGATAACGAAAAACACTTCTCGATTTCGATAAATTGCTTAACGTCAATATAATTATGATGATTTAACTTTCCAGCTATTGTCCTATTAAGATCATCAGCCGTTCGACAACCTCGACCTGTTAAAGTATTTAATGCCAGACGCCCCTTCATATTCTATTTATTATATAAAAGAAGAACACCATTGTTCTGTGGAGGTTTTGTAGGTGGCAAATAAGGTGATTCGGACATATTACATACAATTTATTTTGTTGCTTAACTTCTAATTAAAAGCATATAAGCCTTTTCTTAATACTTAACGCTACCTAATTTAATATAATCTATCTAAAAAAGGTAGGAATGTCATTAGTGCGCTAACATGAATTGCAGTAGATAAATAATAAAATCTGCTTATGCTTATACTAAAAATCTTTTTATTTGTCTATAAAATATTAGAGCTAAATCAAAGGAATAAAATGCTGTGGAAAACGTTAACGATATACTTATTTCAGTTTCTTATGCAGTTAAAGCTCAAAACGTGCTGTAAATCTTTTACTAGCATTGCATAACACAACAACACTAAAAAATATATAAATTATTACAATACGCTTCATAATATATTATTTTGATTTTTGAATACTATTAAACTTTTTGTAGTACACCATCGTATAAATTTCATTGAACGAGAAATATAAAAATTCAACAAATTATCTTATCATTCGATAGTCAAATATTTGACAGTGCTTGTATATTTAGTCTTCGTACGAGCCGATCTTTTATCAGCGGTACCAGCTGTATCAAAAAGAGTATCGCTTATAAAAGAGTACCGCACCTATGGATTGCACCTTGGGAGCCCCCCCCCGAGTTCCTGATGATGCCCTCGGCGATTTGCAACGTATTGCTTTCCCTATAGTCAACAATCAGTCAACCAACTCACAAAGAGTCGCTGCAGGTTCTCAGTGCTTAGAGATTGGTCTAAAAAGTTATTTGATCTTGTGTCTTAACTCAATCTACAACAGAGCCGATTATTACTATTATTATACTCGTTCCGATTATTTCGATTCCAACAAAAAACTCCTTCAAATGCGCCACCTTGTCTTGAAGAACATCTTCCTACTCATTATGGTACTTCAAACTTAGTGTGAAGTAACATTTGCCCGGACCGAACAAGGTGATAGCTACAGAGTGATATTTTATGGCTACTATCCTTTGCCTTCAATCCTGGGTTGTATTAGTATTTACATCAGGTTCAATACACTCCTATGGCTGTCCTTAATTAATATGTAAAACACTTTTTTACTTGTACTTTTTCCAAATATTGGAAATTTAAAAATCCAACTTATATAAAAGCTTGACAAAAAAACTATCTTTCCAGGAGTAGTTATAACTACAACGTCGGTGATATTGGGTCAACCTGTCTTCAATGCAAATCGTCCTTTCATTTTCTACATGTTATATCAAAGAACTCCATGGTTCTGTGGAGCTTTCTTAGGTGCCCAATAAGGTGATACATTTTTTGACAGCACTTTTGCTAAACATAGCTTATATTGTTCAATAATCTTAACGCAATGACAAGTTTTACTGCACTCACGTTCTTCGCTAATAATACTCGTTTAATTTAAAAAATCTTGTAATATCTAGCAACCCAGTTTTACATTTATTACACAATAGTTAATTAACTATTAATATAAACAAGTTATAGTAAAATTACAATTTAGCTTGTCAAAAACATGAAATTTAATAATTTTGTAAAAAGCTATAATATATTACAATTAATGGTCATGGTTAACACATATTTCATAAGATTACTAACCTATTAATCATAAGAGTGAATATTTATGTGGTTTAAGGTATGGTGGACTTGCTTTGTAATTGTCTTGCTAGTTTTTGCTAAACTTATTTAAGAGGTAAGGTCACATTCTTATTATATTATTTTTACACGGTAAGTGAGTAAGTATCATGGCTAGTTCGGTAAATATAATAATTATCCCTGAATATTAAGATTCTTTTTTGGGGGCCTACTCATGGTTACCTCGTTTTGTCCCCCAGGGTGACTACGAGGAATTTCAATACAACCATATGACTCGTGTTCACCCTGCTAGTGAAGGGAATTATTGTTCATGTAATAAGTTAAAACTAAACGTAATAAAGACTGACACAACCTGAAACCGTACCTACCGAAAAGGGACAGTCATTATGATTTTTTGCGAAAGAGTAGTTAAGATAATTAATAATTGAAATGAGTATTTAATACAAACATTTATCAAACAATATATGCGATTGAAAATAACTTCCACTATCCCTCATTACCTGATTTTATTGATAGTTAATACGAGCTTAATAATTTATTTGTAAAATTTAATACGACAATGGCGCATGGTATTTTTCAAAAGTTAGCATTTATTTTAATTATATTTTTATTTTTTAGGTACGACACAAGAAAAAGGTTGTTTTATATATGGAAATAAACAATATTTAAAACAAAATTAGTATTATTTATTTTTCCTACTGCATATTGTCACTTGTATCATCACTTGTATCACTCACTCCAGAGATTCGCATCCTTTAGTAATGAAAGGAAATTAAACCTACTAATACAAGGTAAGACGAAGTAAGAATACAGTGTGTCACCACTCCATCTCATACCATGGCTGTCTTAAAAACCGACTAAGGTACTATCAGTGACTATCATTATCTTTACGTATTAAAAAGAAGGAAAACTTGAAATTAATACCTATACCAATCCGTTTGGCCAGCCAGCGTGGTATTAGTAGGCTAAGTATCTCTCCGTCACTGCAGTGGGACATTGATGGGCTGTTATGATGAATACAAGATAGATTTGTAAACGGTTTAATTTAGAGTATCCTTTTTTTTTGGTTTTGTTGAGTTAATGTCTGAACCATTTTAAATGTAGTTGTGAGAATATAGTTACAGTGTGAATGAGTGATTGCTCCGCTACTAAATAAAGCATAAAAGTCTGCGTTTAAATACCAACTGTTTTTATCCTCCTTGAATATTTGTATGTTATTATTCCTCATATTAAACATGTTGGGCTTAAAATACCGTATTAGTCTTTACATTGATAAAAAAAATAAAAATGAAAGTTTTCTTTTTTATATCGAATCCTGACCGGATAGATATCAGGTTCCGTAATAAGAAAAAATATGACGGAAATCAAGGACAGACGTCCGGAGGGACTAGTCTCCAATTAACAGGTATTATTGGAACTCCCTTAGGAACGAGAATATCGACAGGATGGGATTAAATGAAATTACGAGTTGGATCGCACTTATCCAAACGAAATCCTGGATAATCTGCTAAAGGAAACGTTGTTATACCCCGACCTGGTTAAAATTAAATGTTTGTTTCGGCCTTCATCACAACCTTCAGTTAATAGTTTAATCCTCTTACAATTCTTCAATCCAATTTAAATTGTGAAATAGATAATTTAATTATTTAGTGAATAGATTTAAACTGATGCCGTTGCTTTGTTACTGTAATTGTTATACGCACGTAGATTAATTTAATCATTAAGAGCAATGCGAAAATTTTAAACAGTATCTGATACCAAAATCTACAAGATAATTTTGCCATTACTAAACTTGCCAAAACATAACGAGTTTAAACAGGAACATTTTTTAGACAATAAAATATTCGTGCAAAATGCCCCTACAAGTCGCGGTTTTCGGACCTTCCGTGTACATATACTCACCTCTTTCCTATTTTTGTAATCAAACCTAGAGCAAATAACATTCTCTTTATAAGACATCTTATCATTTTAACAAGCAGATTTTCCCAACAATATCTTTGACATAGGCTCTAAATAATTGAAAATATTAAAAAAAATAGATTTAAGCTCATATTAAAAAGGAGCAGGTAAGCGGCCAAAAGTATATCTATTCTATTAACAATAAGGCTAAATATAAGGTCAAAATAATTCTCAAATTCATACATATAACTAAGTTTATTTGCATAGAGTCTACAAATTGTTATAGGGTTCTTTGGGATAATTTTACAGACATTCTTATCTTCCAGGTTTTACTGCCCAAAATGTTACAGAGTTAGTAATGCAATAAAACAAATCATTATACCTCTTACATGAAAAACTCTGGCTATTTTTATCCTACAATCATTTACTTACTTTGCGTTTTTATGTATAAGCAAAGATCTGCAGTAAAATGGAGCTATCTATCACGAAGTCAGAGACCGTGGTTCCCCTTGAGACTTCTATATTGATGATTTAATTAAGCAGTTGCCCTCAAAGTTGTGTATTGGGATTCTTCGGTTCGCGACCGTCTGAGAATCTTGTCCGCTACATCGGAATTCGTAATTAAGAAACAACGTTTGGGAACAACATCTGTTTACGAAGTCAGTTGAAGTATTTTATCTTGTTTGCCACAATTTTGCGTAAACATCCACATGGAGATTGCGGGTAAATAGAATAGTTTGCGTTCATTCGCGGTTATTCACTCTTCAGTGAATCCTTATTGAATCAGAACTTACTTACATGTGAATATAATTAATCATTGAATATATGAACTTATGCCGTAAATACCTTATGTATGCCTTATGCATCTGATGCGATTGATTTTATTAAAAAGGTGAATAGACGTGGAAATTGTTGAAGTAATAATATTCATGTTAATAATTTTGAAATATTATCGAGAGATATTTTCTAAGTTGAGGCACTATCTTAAAGTAGCATAATAAATTTGTATAATGTCCTTACTCTATCTAGCCACGGAATAACCGTAACTGGATGCCATAAAACTTAAACAGAGGAAAATATTTGCAGATAATATTTCTAAGTTCTAGGATAGAAGAAAATCTTTATACAAAACCAGACGATAAAGTAGTGGACAGTCAAAATAACACGTACTTATTATTTTCAATATTGTGACAAAATTAAATTTACCTTATTCGCTTACTGAATTTTACTGGTTATTGGCGGAAGATATGAATCGCCATATCGAGAAAAAAAACTAAAAATTTAACAAAATTTAAAAAACCTTATAAGAAGTCAAAAGTAAGTAAGCTCGCTAAGGTTATTTTAAGACTGGATTTCTAAATCTGATATCATTATTCAACTTTTATCGATGGGAGAGAGTAATTCTTATACTTAGCAGCTCTTTATTATCCCCCTCCAGTTAGATAGAAAACTACTTACTTAAGATTCTGTTGGTAAAACGTTCACTGAGGAGCCGTTCAACTGGCGAACAGTTCATGGATCAAATGTCTTTTGGGCGAAAAGTAAATGGGCCAAAGATTCTGTTGGTCAAACGTTCACTGACGTACCGTTCTGTTGGCGAATAGTTCATGGGTCAAATGACTTTTGGGCGAAAAGTAAATGGGCCAAAGATTCTGTTGGCCAAACGTTCATGGAGCAAATGACTGTTGGCGAACCGTTTCAGAATCCACAAAAACAAACACCCCGCCTAACGCAGTGGGCACGGGTCTGTTATTAAAGAATAATTTTATTCTAAAGAAAATAAATGCTATACTAGTTTAAGCACTCCGATTGTTGATCTTGAGTCGATTGTGATACTTAAGAAAGCGTTATTTAAATGAGAAGAAACTATATAAAACCTTATGAGACGGTCCCAAACTTTACAAAAATATTACCATCCCATACTTTCAACAGGTACAAGTCGATAAGTAAGACCAGTAAATTAGCCTCGGATAACATCCAAGTTCCTCGTAAATTTAGCTCAACTCCGTCGATTGTAAAGACCGTCGACTCTCGGGCAAATTGATCTTATCGGGAGGCTACCCGATGTTCATAGTTAGTGGTCCATAGTTCATTGTGAAATTCGCAAGCGGCGCTAAACTCTGACGGTCAACTAATTTACCGGCAGACCAATCTTTACCCTAATAGCTATGGTATGGCTGTACCTTCACAAACTTCTCATTTTCTGTGTAAAACTTAGCCAACTATAACAATTTGTACGGAAATCATTCTATCATTTGAAAATTTTCTTTTAAACTATTTTTACTTTTTTTTACAAAACCTAATATTTTTTAATTTTCTTCCCTTTTTGGGGCATTTAAAAATTTACAAAGACCTTACAAACGACTACACAAGTGCTTATAAGAAAGAAAAGACCATCTCTTTCACATGATATCGATTTGAAGAACGGTTAGTGCTACCAACCTAATATCATGCTCGTACCTTTATCATTCTATGTAGTTTCTTTTTTCCTTACTTACTATTTCCCCTGAGCAACAAACTTGATACTTCTGGTGTTAAGTGAAACACAATTTTATTACTTGAGCTAGGAATAAAATAACCCAGGCCGAGTAAGAAAAAAACTTCATTTGTTTAATTTTGCAGCTATGTACATGTTCTTCCTTCTTTCTACTAAAGCTTAAACTAAACATTCTAAATGGTACTAATGAATGGACTGCAATAATGTACCATCTAAACTTAACAATGCACTTAAGAAATTAGGTTCCCGTGGTAAGTATTAAGGTCGCTTTAATAGGAATAGGGGTTGCTCAGGAGAGTACTGGTTCTAGTCTAGACTTAAAAAGTCTGTATTAAAAAAAGATATAAGTGTTACTGAAGATTCTACCAAGTTTTCTTCATTTATGATGTTAGAAAATAATATTGCTTATTATATTACTATTAACGAAATACTAAACCAACTTTTGCTTAATTATACTCGAAGACTTAACACAATCTAAGTAATCTCTGATTGTTTCAAACACAATTAATGTTGCTGATGGACATATAAATGAAATTAAGTCCTAGGTTATCCTTCACCGTAATTACATTTTCTCGGAATATTTATCTACTTATACTAATATTCTAAAGAGATAAAGTTTGTGTGTTTGTGACATTATAGGGGGTAATCTCTGAATCTACTGACCGATTATAAAAATTCGTTCTGGGTTGAATAGTTCATTTATTGGTGAGTGTCATAGGCTATATATTATCACGCTATCAAATCAAATCATTTATTCATTTACAAAGATATAACATTACAAATTAGTAATTTATAATTAAGTGTACAAAATAAAGTTGCTATGACTAATAGGAGTGGAGCAGTAATGAAATATGTTTAAAAAAGGGACGCAATTTTTGTTTTTTTTAATTAAGTAGTAGGCACGGGTCAGCTAGTCAGTAGATAAAACTGTACCACAGTAAATTATATTTTAGTAGTGTATTCATAAATATGACTATTTGAAAATAGACATTATATCTTCCACAATATGATATGGAACTTCAAAGGCTTTTTAATAAACGGACTTTTATTAAACTCGCATTTTTCCACAAAAGATACGAACTTAACAGGGCATCTCATGAATTTCTTTGAAAAATAAATTAACTTTATTCAAAAGGCAATAACTGTTTCTTTTATGTTCTCCTTGACCGGCTTTATTTTAAGTACAATGAATAAGTGGTAATTAGAGTAATATGTTATATCATACTTATAATAAAAAAGATAATCTTTGATTCAAAGAAAAAAGATTAACTGTCAATAAAAAGAACGAGAATCAATTCCCAAAGAGGGTTGGCGTCAGGCAGGCGGCCGGCCGTAAAAGTGTAGTCAAAAATTTTAACAGCATGTGGAAGAAGAAGACATGCTACGCCGACCCCAAAAGAAAGAAAAAAATTAGGATAAGGGCAGGGGAATGATGATGATGTTTTTAGATCATTCAATCAAAACTTGGTGGTAATATTTGCTGACGTGATTGTTATAGTTACTCGTTTCGCCTATAATGCAATACATCCTACTTCATTAAATATCTAATTATTTAAAAAAAAAAATTGTGTAACAAGAACTAAGTACGCAGTAGCTTATATTTGTTGACCTATGTCACACCTAATGAAAAGGGTAAACTATTCTATATCTAAAATATTAACGCAAACGACTGTAGATAAGCTCAGGTTTAGTATCAATCTTGAACTATTTTATGTCTAATAATCTGTAAGTCTAGTCACGTAGGTACTATCGAAACTCACGTACTCCAATTATTGGAAATCATAGGAACAAGTGAACTAGTGACATGCTGTCTTTTGTTAGTGAAATCTCTAGTTTTTGGTACATGTTGGGTATTTCGCCAATATGTGATTAATTCTTTTTGGGCACTCGATTTTTGTGGTTTGGTTAGAGGTCTGAAAAGCTTTTTCATATTGTTATCTTTAATTGTTACTTATGCTATATTTATTCCAGGTTTTGAACATTTATTTCTCGTTAAGAGAATATTCTCTGCCGTATGATTATTTATTTTTATTTATTTATTTATTATGGGTCTCCAACAAAGGCAATACATTAAAAATTAATTTATAAAATTACAGAATCATGGCGTGTATTCCTATTACTATGTATTATTTCAAGGTATTGTCCAAGTTACTATTTTTAATAGTTAAATAAGTTCATGTAAGCACATATATTATGCCTCCTGGCTGGTATCTTAGTTATAAAATATTCAGTTGCAATTTAGAGCTGCCAAAAAGTGCTATTCATAGAAGCACTTCCTTTGACATAAGTAGGTAAGAGTCTTCGTGAAACAGCCGAGTTATCTTACGAAATGAGTGCAGCGAACATCACGAGTATGTTTATTAAAGAACATTATATTAAAGCCTTGGAATGAGTACACCCTTGACTACTGTTTAATGGTTAAACGTGCTTGCAAAGAATTACGGGCTTTTAAGCTCAGTACTTAAAGTTGGTTTTTAGTTGTTTTCAACAATAGTAACGCTATATCTATAAAAGAGAAGTAATATATTCTAAAGGTTTTATCTTTACAGAAACTATTCAAAAAGTGTTTTAATGTGTAAAGTGCTATTTTATGTTAACAAAGGAGATTGACGTGCACTTCTCTGTGTTTAGTTGTTAATTAAATTCTCAGACAGAATTCTCCGTAGGAGACGGAGTAAGAATAAACGATGTAGGTACTTCTACATGGTCATCCCGAAAGTGTTGTAATACCCAAAGTTATTTTATTGATTAAAGTGGGTCACCTGATCCTTATTAGAAATACTAGTCAGAAATTCTAAAACACAGACAACTGCTACTTTGAGACGAGTTCAGGAGGTATATAAAACGTATTGACCTAGCATCTTGCCGAATAGACTTACCACCTGGTAGAAATTTCCTAACACCACATTAATGTCCCACTGCAAGGACGGGCCTCCTTTCGTAACGAAGGGATTTATTAAAATCTAGCATCCTTCTCTCTTCTAAAGTGCCATACCATATATAAGTAACACATTTTTGTAACATATGGAGTGCAATAAAGATATTGAGTATTGAGTATTGGATACTTAGCCTGGCCAGACGGATTGGTATAGGGTATAGGGAGAGGTAGAAATTTATTTTATGATATTAACACCTTCCTTAATTGACTCCGTTGAAATGACGCGAAAGTGATTGATGTTAATTAGAACTAAAGTAAAGTTTTATTGGTACTTATAGTTAGCTCGTAACACTTCCTCACGTTTTTATCGTCATAAGTTTTCAAATTACGAAAACACATAACACAAGATTAATAAAAAGCTAAAGTGGCTCAGTAAGTTAAATTATTCTAGAACATAACGTACGTATAAAACCGCAACCGATCTGACAATCGTAGTGAACATCTTCACGGTTCTAAAGTCACGTGCCACTTGTATAATATCTGGAAATGGTCAGTGGGACCATCTAAATTGGTACGAACTGTATAATAAACGGACCGGATACAGCGGAGTGAGAGGATTTATGAAACTAGACTTAGGATTAAAGTTGGCTGTTTGATACGTGCCGACTGCGAAGTTAAAATTATAATAAAACCTATGTAAGAGCTTATAAAATGTGAGCTTTAAAAGTGAAAATTTATATAGTATTGATTATTTTTATACATATTGAGTTATAGATTGATTGTATAAGAAATATCAATCATATTATGACAGCCAGATGGTGTAACAAGATCGTATTTCTGCCTGCTACGCCGAAGTGGCAGGCCGGCGTGAACATTGTAATCTTGTGCACAAAAGAGTTAATGGTTTCATAACCATTGTTTTATAATTTGTTTTTTGACAATATTTATTTTTATACCAAACGAGATTGAGATCTTGATTCGTAAGTAAAATTAGTCGGAATTAACAACACTTTCGGAATGAAGTTAAGTAATAACAACCTGTGTTCTTAAGAATGTCACAATAAAAGCAATTACAATAAAATAATAAATTGTTTTGTTTATTGTATTATCCTGTTATACAAACAACGATATAGATTCAAAAAACGTGATATAGGTAATACACGAAATACTTATTTCCTCTGACTTATAAATACCTCGCGTTTCATTTAATAAAACAAAACACGAAGCTTCGTTTTATTTTTATACGTATTTAGATATATAGATGAAGGATTAATACAAATGAGGAATATAAAAAATAGAGTACAAGTAGTAAGTATAAGTTAGTAACTGATAAGGCTCTTTGTGATATTTAAATCAAGAATAATCCAATCGTTAACTGTATTAAGTTTTACTATTGTTAAGTTTTTTGATTGAGCAGACGGTTTACTGGTGTGACAACTGCCTTAAATTATATTGTTGTGAATTATGGCAAGTGTTGGGATATTTTGAAAGTCATACAATTCAGAAAGCGCATAGGTGATCACTTTGTTTGTGGAACGTTTCTAAAGGCAGCTGATGTTAAGAGGTCTACAATAAGACAGGTAGGACACTAACCACACGATAATAATAATAATTTTCAAGGTATTAAAAACTACTTAGATGTTTATTTACAATTTATTAAAAGAAACTAGCTTTATGTATCATCTCCATTGTGGGTTTATTCCAGTTTGTTCCGTGTAACACTTCCAAGGAGGATTCCCTGCTGCAAGACAATCTGCTACACCTTGTTCACCAAATGTCGCTGATGCCCCGAGATTTGTAGAACCAATCACTGCAAATAAAAAGCATTATCTATTAAATTAAACTCATTAAGAACATCGGTGTTATTAATTTTTATTCACTCATGACGACCTCTGTGGCGTAGTGGTTATATAACATGACTGCTACGCAGAGGTCTCGGGTTCGATTCCCGCTCAATGCAAATCTTTGTGTGCATGAACATGATTGTTTGCATTGGTCTGGGTGTTTTCTATGTATAATATGTATGTATTTACAAAAGAAAAAGTATTTAGGTATGTTTATCCGTTGTCTAGTACTCCATAGTACAAGCTTTGCTTAGTTTGAGACTAGATGGGGTTGTGTGAATGTGTGAGGAATATTACTTCAGAAAGACAATCTTCTGAGTCCCGTAGAATGCTAAATAGCCTTAAAATTTGCAACTGATTCAATCAGTAGAAATATAGAGGAAACTGCTTGGAGGAACTGCTGACTTAATTGTCTCTATGATAAAACGATCGTCTAATACAGGAGACTTGATTCAAATATTATGCTTTATTTATATAGAACTAGCAAACCCGGCGAACTCCGTTTCGCCACCATTTTTTCCTGAAATTTCTTTGCTAGAAACCTCATGGAGCCCGAGACCTTTCCAACCCATGCAAAACCATAGAAATCGGTTCGTGCTTTCTGAAAATATAGTGTCAGGACGGAAAACCCGCCTTATTTAGTATGAAAAATATAGTTTGAAAAATTAGTACAAAGGGTAATAAAAGGAATAATAAAATTTAATAATTTTATATACTCCAGATAATCATTATACTGCTAAAGTAAAAATAAAATTGGACGTTTAATTTAATCATTATTGTAAAAAAAAATATTAAACATAATAATACAACATAAATATTGATACCAATTGATCAAAATCATAATGAGCTTCCTGTTCTAAAAAATTGCATTATTCATTAATTACTTATGCTGATAAAACAGTTAGTTACATATCAAGGCAAGCAGGATCCATAAACAAGTACGTAATCTAAATTCATATAATCAATGGTTTTACTGAATTAAAACTTGAAATAATATAAACTTGTTATTAATATATGTTTTCTTAGAGGTAGTCAATGTATACTTAATATCTTTACTAGACTCGAGAACAAGGACCAAATAATATTCTATGCACAGTCAAGTGCACTTTGGGATGGTATTTATCTAGTAATAGTATATCTCTATGACCAGATTAACTACCGTTTAAAGGACCATTACATCTTGGCTCAAATTCAACTCCTAATTTGACTCGAATTTATGAAAAATAATAATCTTTGATGTTAATATAACATAAAAAATTATTACACGAATTTATGACATGTTACGTTAAATTAAGAACTTAGGGAAATATTTGTTAGTTTTTTAATCTTTATTAGCCAGAAAAGAGCTTGATCACTTTGTGAACATGTCGCCCCACTTTGTTAGTTTTATTTATTAAAGTAAAGTTCAAATATTCGTACATAAAACATGTCTACGGATTCAATTATAATACAAAACGTATCAATCATATCAAAATAGCCCATAGTGTCTATTGTTGGGCTTGCCTATTTATTTATGAAGGCAATAAACTATTGTAATGGTTGAATTACGGTAATGTATTGGCTTATTAACCAAACTTAGTGGAAGTGTTTGTGACGGCATAAATAATACGGAGTGAATCTTGTTAATATTGTAATAATTAATTTTTAGTTTTTTTTGTGTGGCAAAATAATATTAATTGTCTCCCCCAGCCCCATGACTGCCGAAAAGAGGAATAAAAGGCTTTTTCCTTAGAAAACATTGTATTGTATTAAACACTGCAGTGTTTAATACAATACAATGTTTTCTAAGGAAAAAGCCCACTAAACGTGGTATTGCAATACCACGCTAAGTAGACGTTTAGTGTAGTATAAGTAGGTCATGTTACATGTTCTGTGAGAGGAGGGAAAGAGCTAAAGGATGCATATAATTTTAATTAAAAGCTCTTACAATTACGTTTAGGTGAGTGCCCAGTCGCGTAGAATATAAGTAATAGTATAAATTATCTTCATAAATTATATAATTGGCTAAAATATTAAAAAGATAATGAACTTGCTACAGAAAGTAACAATTAATATTCGTTAACCAAACAAGTACGACACAACTCTAATTATAAAACTTGAAATTCATTTCTAAGATCCTAAACAAGTAATATCAATCGTGGAAACTCAAAACTTTGGATACTGCTACTGCCGACAGCAACCAATAGTTTATTTGATTTGATACATTATTAATGAAACATGTCTGAACGTTGCTCTACACTCCTTCCTCTTTACCAAGGCAATATTGACTTCGAGTTATACGTAAGTTTATTCATAAATGGGAAATTTATTGACTTCAGGGAAATAAATTGCCTGCAAACAAAATGACGTGCAATGAAATAGGCTAAGTTATAAAAACCAAAGTGCTTCTTGAACTATGCAAAATACTTTTGGAAAATTGGTTGAGTAGTTATTGTCGAAATCACAGTTTGGATTTGTGTGCTTATATTATTTTATACAATATCAGTGTTTTGACTTTATCATTGTTAGTAGAAAAGTTGTAGTCTCGTGCCTATAAGTATGCCCAACCGACATTTTTGTGTGTTTGGAAATGCCGATCAAGAGAAGATCAAGATTACTTTCTAGCATAGTTCTACGAAGGAAATCCTGGTAGGTTAGAAGCCTTTGCCAAGCACTGCTTTGTATCTGCAGTGGGCCCACATGATATGGGTTAACAACTTGAATCGAAACTACTTCTGGTAGGTATATAGTAAGGATAATCTACAGCGTATAGTCTTTATTTAAATCTAATAATCTAGGTTAATCTGCAATACGAGATGATTACAGAGAAAGAGTTTACTTTTCTAATCAAAATTACAGAACAAGCACTTTGGGGTGGGAAATATTATGTATATGCGACATAGCTTTAAATGCATTCCTCACTTTTAAAAGCTTCTAAAACGAAAGGCAGTAAAACTCGACATAAGCCCTGTCCTACCAGATAAACTTCAGTTAGACAAGAAACAGGACACACCAGCATAACAAGAATAACAATGAACAAAACTTGATTATTTCGAATTCATCATCATAACACCATTAATGTCCCACTGCAGGGACGGGCCTCCTTCCGTGACGGAGGGATACTTAGCCTACTAATACCACGCTGGCCAGACGGATTGGTATAGGGTTTAATTTCAAGTTTTCCTTCTTTTTACTTCGTAAAGATAATATTTACGGTTAATCCCTTAGTCGGTTTTTACGACACCCATGGGATGAGATGGGGTGGTGACATATTGTATTTTTACTCCGTCACCACACGGAGTAAGAATACAATATTCCGAATTACTCGTCAAGAAACTAATTTTACCTTTCCTATTTACTTAGAAATTACCTTACTCAACAAGGTAAGTTACAGTTATTGGCTGTATAAAAGAGGACAAGTTTTTACCCCGAAAGTAAATAAAGATGGTAAACTGAAATACCTACATTTTTAGTGTAGCCCTAACCCTACTTTATAGCAAAGGGTGCGAGTGGTTTTCAGCAATATTTTAGCATAGTTTTTTATTCTGTGTTAAAAGAAACACAGAATAAAAAATGGTTTGATGTTAGGTTGAAATATTCAAACATTTCAAATTATGAATTACAATTTCGTTGTCTTTAGTTAGAGATATGTCCAAACAGGGATATTACCGCGCAGGGTGGGAGTGTTTTGAAGAGGCCTATGTGTCTACCAGTGAACGTCTGTAGGCTGATATGATTATGATGATTTCCAAACATAAATACTCTTTTTCTACGCCCGCACTTTTTCTAGTCAATTTACTAATTCACTGCGATGACATTAACATGTTCTCAAATAGTATTACATTGGTAAAAGAGAAGTGTTGCACACAGTGTGGTACCTAATCCATCCATCCATCCATCAGCCAATGGACGTCCACTGCTGGACATAACACTGCCTTGCTGTGCTGTGGCTCCCTCGTCCATCGGTGTCCCGCGTCGTCTCAACTAAGTCTTAGTCGTCGAAAATAATGTGCCGTGATAGGTGATAATATAAATTGATCACCATCATTCCCATGCCCTTAACCCACTTTTATTTGGAGTCGGCGAAGCATGTCTTCTTCTTCCATACTTTCCTATCGGACGTCATCTCACAAGTACACAAGTACAATCCATCCATCGTTTCTTTGGTGGTCCTCTTTATAAATTGATACAGAATTCAAATACCAAAACTACTGGCAAACTATCGTCATGCAATAGATTAAGCTTGCAGCTATTACATAATATAAAATATTCATCGATTAATATCCCAAGTCACCGTGGCATGCAACAACGGTCGCTTGCGGAATTTCCATTCTAAATAATAAAAAGGATATACTTACAGTGGTCACTGCTTCGCTTAACCCTTCCCTGTAAGCAATGAGATTTCCTGTAAGTAATAAAATAAGTAAATAACTATTTGATAACTATGTTTGTGGTATGGATAGAACAAAATGGGTAAAATATATTTTATTAATAAATTAGACTTAGTTTAGAAATAAGAAAGTGGACGAAAACATTTTGTCTTGAATTCCTCATGAGGCTTATGAAGCAAAGACCATAATAATAAGCCAGGAATACTGGTTTAGTACAGGGATTTTATCTTCAATCTATGTCGCAAAGACAAACATCCGAACCCAGCCATTATATCCGGATCCTATAGAAACAATATTCCTATGCAATACTCTATATTATAATTTTCCTATACAATCTCTGTGTGGTCACAGAGTAAGAATATAATATGTCACCACCCCATCTCATCCAATGGGTGTCGTAAAAACCGACTAAGGGACTATCCTTGAATATTATCTTTACGAAATAAAAAGATGGAAAACTTGAAATTAAACCCTATACCAATCCGTCTGGCCAGTGTGGTATTAGTAGGCCAAGTATTACTCCGTCATGAGAGGAGGTCCGTCCCTGCAGTGGGACATTAATGGGACATTAATGAATTTAAAATGTGTTCATCGACTTTTGAGGCCGACTGAACATTGGTGAATTATCTTGAGATCTAAGATCGACGTGGTATAAGTTAATGCCGACACGTCCCTAATAATCTGTTTCTGGTCGAGAATGTACCATAAATAGTCTTTTACACATCCAGGATAGAAAGAAGCAAATGGAATCTGCGTGGCAATGATTATTTCAATAGATTTTAAACTATCGCGATAACGTTAGAAAAAATAGGTATTTATCCTAATAGTATCTAGGCTAAGTAGTATAATATACCGCGAGTAAGACCCGTATAGTATTAATGATTATTTTATGATGATTCAACAATAATTGTTACAAAGTAAGATGAGGTAACTATTTGTTGAATTAGACGCGTAGTTAACAGTAAAAGTAATAAGCTCAGTCAATTAAATGAATAAAAAGAATCCATAAAAATATTTATTCAAAATTCATTTTTATCCGACAAGGAAAATCGCTGTTAAAACTCGTGCATTTTATACTCTATCCTTTGAAGTCTCATTAGCGGGATGAACAATATCTTCTAGCCTTTATTATTGCCACTAACAACTTGAAAAATAAGTCTGAGAATTTATTTCACAATAGTCTGCTTGCTGAGCTATCGCTTTTTAAACATATAGCCTATAAATAACGTTTTGTACACACAATGCTGACTTTGGTCGTATGAGATTTACGCTTTTTCTGTTTCTAAACTAAAACGTCTTTATTTTGTTTTTGATCTTATTCGTATTGTCTTTCTTAACTGTCTAGTCCAAGCACATTTTACGCAATACATCTTTTTAAGTCTAGACTAACAAATTTATTTATTGAAAAGTCCTAAGATTCCACGTTTCGACAAGTGAAATACTATTGGAAAAGAAGGGAAAGTAACTAAATAAAACCGCATAGATAAGGCGATATTAAAAGAATTTAATTCAGCATTTAGGTAGGCCAGTCTATTAAAAATGTCATACTCAAAGCATATAATTACAAATAGCATTCTATATAAATTTTAAAAAGTAAGATAATGTCCGTAACTTTACTTACAATCTACATTATAAAACAAAGAACTCTCAACTTGAATAATCATAAAATGAAAGTAATAAAATTTTAATTTTTATTATTATTTTCTGTGAACTAGTTTAAACATACTACTTAATTACGTTTACATGAAACTCAAACCAATTTAATTAAAAGGCAATAAAATCACTCACAGCATTGACGATTTCCATAACAGCCACAATAGTAAGCATTACGAGGTGGATTTTCATGTCGATTTGCATCCAGTGTTCCGCAACGGCACAGAAACAAACTGTCTTGTCGCACGTTTAATGTTGCCTCACTTAATAAAGGCTTCCGAGGCAGTGGCAGACGTTTGCTAACGAGACTACCTCGTTCAGGCAACAAGTGACAAATGAATAGCGATTCCGTGTATTAGACGCTTTACTATAAAATCTTGTTTCTAGTTATTAATGAGTTTATTATTTTGTTCCGTATTGTGATGGGTTAGTAATAAGTATAATTTTAATATGACTAAGTATCCATTCAACTGACATTGTAAACTCGGTATGACTAGAGGCTACTTAGTAGAGATGGCATCGTATTAGAATATAACCATAGCGATAAAAAACTTTGCCTTCTGTTTTTTGATTCTTCTATTTTTGGGATGGTTTTCTAATAGTACTTATCTTATTTATGGTATGTACAGTCAGCTGCAAAGAAAGCTAACCCCTTTAGCGCACTGTTCTATTCTTAAAGGGGGTTAGATGTCTCTGCAGCTGACCGTACTAAATCTGTCTTCATTATAATCTTAACAGGCAAGACAACAGACTTCTATAAAAACTACATATTATACTTATTTATCTAAATACGGACACTATAATAAATGGAAACGCACGCCTTGGAATTCTTAATACAATGTATTTTTTATTCTGTTTACATACGTATTTTGTGTCATTTATTATGAATGCTAATGATGTGATATTCCTGTATTTTCTTGCTACAGTTTATTAACTTTCCACTGTAGAGAATTCTACAGTTACCTAAATAGAGACACCTGGCCAAGATGGATTGGAATAGGGTAAACTTGACATAAAGTCATTTTTCTTTTGTTTATTTTTGTGGACCACGCTGTTGCTTAAAATTGTTTTATTGGTACAAAAATTTTTTTTTCCTCGATATTGAAACAATTTGGTTTGGTTAACAAACCTTAGGTTTGTTATTATAATAATATTATGCGTTTTCATTTTCGCACATGACTTGTACCGCAATTCTAAACCAGTTCATGGTATGATTAGAATTACAATATGTAAAATACATTTGTATTTGTTTCAACTTCTAGAGTATTCAAATACAATTCGATTCTGTTTGATATAGAAAATGAAATGATTATATTATTACAACACATAACAACATACCACAAAGATTTTACTAATTAAAAAAAGTGTATACGGAATTATTTAAAGTAACTTCACCACAGATATAAAAACAAAGAAGAATAGAACAGAATATCAACTTTTATTGACATTTCTGTGATCATTTATGCAACTTTTGGTGGTGCGTTGGAAATTCAGGAATCAGTTTATACGTGTTTATAATATTATTGTTAGTTGAAATTAATAACTGATTTAGTACTTATGTTTTTGTTCTATGTAAATGTTGTGATAAAGTCCCATTTCTGGTGATAACAAAGTTGTTCCATGTATGACGTATCTTTAGATTGGATCTCTTAAATTATACTTACGCGATTTTAATTTGGCGAGAGCGAGATAGAGTTTTCGAATGATATTTTAGAACTAAAATTGTAGAATTTTACCTTACTACTTCTAAATTTTTATTTTATATAAAAATTTTAGAATATTATAGAAATATCAAAAACATTATTCTACTTTTGGTTTTATCATCTGTGACTTACGTAAATACTTTTTGCAAAACATTGTAATTATTTACAACCATTTAATAAATGAATATATTTAAATAAATTAGTAACAAAACTGTACATAATTTTGATAGTGATAATAAAACCTGTTTTAAGAATAAGTGTTATATTTATAACCTTGATATTTGTTTTAATTATTGTAAAAACACTAAATTCGTTAAATTAAATACGTATTAAATTCAAGAATATTATTTACGGAAATGACATTAAAGTCTTAATTTAAAACTAATACATAGTAAAGCTGAGGAACAAGAAATAAATCATTTGAATTTCAAGAATCTTTATTATTTAAAACTATTTGGTCTGTTTAATTTATAAAACAAGAAAATTTTTGTTCATTTAATGTGCTTATTAAGAGTACATAATATTATATCAGCATTAGAAGACAGCCTGTTAGACAACCAACACCTTGTACAGACCATAAATACATGCCTGATTGTGTTAATACGGGCCATGAGTAAAGTACTTTCATTAAAAAAAAGTTATGATAATTGAACTCAAATTTAGAAAAACCATTATGTTTAAAAAGTAAACGGAAGAAGTGGAAACCGCAACAAAGTGTAAATAATACTGCCTCATCTACGTTGTGGATATTATATTTAACTATTCCGTTACTTACATTATCCTAACTTACTAGGTAGCTCTCAAACTCTAATAATATTAAGTAGGTTGAAGCGAATAGATCCTATTAAACGATAAAAAAGGTCGTGCCTAAGATACCTTATCGGGAAAAAACAGTGAGCATCAGAACATAGAGGAAAATGAAATCTATTACATAACATAAAAGATCTTATCAACAATTTAATTGTATGCAATGGTTATGCAGTTTTACAAACGTTACAAGGTTTTAAATTATTGTCTCTTGTAAGTACAAACATGCATTATTCTGTACACTTCAATTGCATTGTTTATAATATTTGAATTCTAACCAAGCAACTACTAATCATTTCGAGATAGAGTATCAGCTGCTGGGATATTGATGTTTTAACCTTACAAGATTAAAACATCAATATCCTTACAAGATCTTATTTAAAGAAATACCCGTTATCTTAGGATCAGAGAGAAACAGATAATAGGTACAGGTTAATACCGAAATGTCCCTAGTAATATTATGTTTACGACTTAAATTGTGCTATTATTAGACATCGAGGAACAAAAAAGGCGAACATGCACTTCTGATTCTAAAGCAGCAATCCATTTTCCCTAGCCAAAAAAAATCAAGTCAACAAAAAGAAATTAAATATTGTATTGTTATAATCACTGACGATAAAATGAATTCATGTTGTTCGTTATGAATAAATTGTGTTTCCTTATATTTCATACTCTGTATTACATTACAATATTATGAATATTACGATGTACGTAGAAGCAGCTCTTCAAACTTAGAACCGACGCGATACCTAGACAAAGCACTGAATATATGTTTGTGTACGAAAATTCATAAATTGTTTGCGCACTATTCAAAAGTTATGACTTACCAATATATTGTTGCAAGCTAAATTCTTCGTTGCTTTACATTTTAAAGGATCGCATTGGATTATTTTTCAGAATATTTGTGTAACAAGCAAATGTATGCGTTGAAATAGTGTATTTTGTGACTTGAAAGTAATGTTAATGTTAGATTGTTTTTGCTGTTTACGTAGAAAACCTTTATGTGGCAGTTATCAACTGGCTCCAGTAAGTAGGTGTGTCAAGACTCCTATAAAAATCCGGGCTACTGACTAAAACTTTTCTGGCTCTGTACAATAGCTACTAAGTAGCATCAGTGGCATTAATTGCACATTAGTCAGGCGATAGCTTGAATTTACGAGCGAACATCATAATAGTTAACCAAGCAGGAGCTTGCTTATTAACTTCAAAGCGGGTTTGGAACATGTATAGAAAGATATATATGAAACAACACACTTCATGTAATATAATTTTTATATGCGTTAAAATAACGCAAAGCTTAAATTACACATCCCTGCATTACCTTTATTTTAAATTTCAACACTACGTCAATAGCTACTTAAAAATAGGCAACAGCAGTGCCCAAACACAATATTAAAAGCTGCTCACCCGTAAAACTTATCTCATAACAGTACACGAGTTAGGACGGTATAAAGACATCATTTACAGGGACAAAATAAGGATCATCGCGCACAGAGCCCTCGTAAAACAATTTGTAAGCTCATATAAACTTATCCAATCTCGTTTGACTGAGTACTAAACGAGTAGTACGTTATGTGCTGCGGACTTAAGATTTATTGACTCTTTGCCTGTTTATTAGTTTGTTCGAACAAAATTAATACTTACTTACCATAATTATGTGACTGTATACCAAACTCATTTGTTTACAACTGGTTAGTACCTACGAGTAATAATGCATATTTTAATTTTCGATAACACTGAGTAAAAAATGTATTTCATTTACAAATTATCATAACAGTCTTGAAACGTCACAGCTACAATAAACTGAAATGGAAATAGTAGGTTAGTTAAAACGTAGTCAAAACCGTGATAAACAGTTAAACAGCGAGTATGTGTAGTGTACTATAAATTTTGATCCGTCACCATAACGTACAAAGATCTGAATTTTGTAATAATTTATTGTTCTAAATTATATTTTCTGTCTTTTGAGATACCCTACTTTTTTGAAAGATTTCAAAATAAACTCTTAAGTAAAATAGGCCAAACTCAAACTATAAAACTAGTTACTAAATACCTTGTTATCGGTATAACTCGAAAGCGTACAAAAACGCAGACAACTACGGACTCTTTGCACAGATTTATGTAAATATTTAATAGTGTGTTGTTTTGGTTAAGTTTAGAACGAACCCCTTCACTTCCCACTGGGGTCGTAGAAGGCGTTTAAAAGTTTTTCCAAGAGATCGGATGCAACGTTTACTTTTTCAACTGAGTACAATCACCAATTTGACTTTGAAACACATTACGGCTCGCTTCCTAGTACGAGCAAAGTGGATTTGCATGTTTATCTTACTGAAGTTTTTCAGATTACTTTTTTCCTATTTTTGACCTAATTTAATCTTTGACGGAGTAAGAATACAGTGTGTCACCACACCATCTCATCCCATGGGTGTCGTAAAAACCGACTAAGGGACTATCCGTGAATATTATCTTTAAGAAATAAAAAGAAGGAAAATTTGAAATTAAACTCTATACCAATCCGTTTGGCCAGCTTGGTATTAGTAGGCCAAGTATCCCTCCGTCACTGGAAGAGGCCCATCCCTGCAGTGGGACATTAATGGGCTGTTATGATGATTTCTGACCTAGACAATAAGAATGGAAAACCTTCTTTTTAAATAATATATTTTTGTTCCCTTTTTACCATTTCGCTAGATAGTGAGTAATTTCACATTGTGAATATGCGGTCTCTGGCGTATCAGTTTCCTTTGACAAGAGCACTCCTTCAAAAATACTATGTTAGTTTCGTCATACCAATTTGTATAGAAACTTAATACCAATCAGATATATGTTATATTGTTGCATGAGCCTTTGAAACTTTAGAATCGGAATGTTGTTAGCTATTGCAATGTCAAACACTCTTTGTGAATACATAAAACTACTTGAAGTTTATGATATGTCAGCACAACAAAAAGGTATATGTAATTAATTACCTTTATATTGATCTCCGTAAATGCATGTTACATTCAAACACTTCCTAAGTATAGTGCAGTTGAATAAAATCGAAATTGTTTACCGCTGCACTGGAAGATGCTTTTAGGCTCTTAGACTGGAACGGAAATGTCATCAACATATATGGTGGTCAAGCTCAATACAATGCTCGATGAACTTAGTAGTGTCTTCCAATAAGTGAGTCTTAAAATGAACATGGACAAGACCAAGATCATGGCAAATGTCCATGTTGCACCCACTCCCGTGTATACACGAACATCTATTTGTGTGTCTAGAGAGTGGGTGTGCATAACATAAAAATGTATATTTATAAAAGTACCTAAACTCCCCATTCATATCACTCCAACAAATTTTCTAACACCAAAAAGCGTAGAATTGTAGAGGCACTAAATTTTCTAAGCTTTCAACGAACAAGAAAGTTTAATTAGGAAGTTAGAATAACGCTAGTATACTTACTGTTTTACTTTCATACTAAACGGTGCATCACAAGAGGCATGTTTTGTAAGCGAACGTGCGTCACTTAGGCATTATAAGCCATGTGTCGCGTGTTTCATTAAACTTGTACCTCGTACCATGCTAATATATTTATGACTCGCATTACATTTACTACGAGCTAACAAGTCAAACCGCTTGCGACTGTAGAATGTTATTTAATGAATTTAATTATAGTAATAACAACATATTTGTTGTTTTATTGCCTTGAATAAAATAGCCTAAAGCTTGTTGACACGAAGACGGTTAGGATTACAAAGAGTTTTACTTTGTATGTTTGTAAGAATTTTTCTGGTTAATTTAAATTAAATAATGTTTTTTACACGTTTTACTTTTGATACATCCAATTTAGATTATAGTATATTATATTTTATAAATTATATAAAAATAAGTCGGGTTTTCCTTCCTGACGCTATAACTCCAGAACGAACGAACCGATTTCCACGATTTTGCATTCGTTAGAAAGGTCTTGGGCTCCGTATGGTTTATAGCAAAGAAAATTTAGGAAAATTTTGAACAGAAAAGCGGGAAAATTATGCCCGTGCGAAGTCGGGATGGGCCGCTAGTATTTTATAAACTTGCAGGAGTTCCTATATAGTAAAATTGATACTCAATGTATATTAGGAGCAGCCATAAAATAAATGAATAAATACAATACAAGAAGCTCCTGTTTTAAGCCAATCTGATTTCCCTATATGATTTTATTTATATTTGAAAGCCGGAAAGCTAAAAATGTTGTATTTGCTTACTTATTCTTATATTATGCTTGATATAAGCCTATTTTGCAAGGTTGTTTACACTGGAAGAAGAGGGGATGACTGGATTTTTTACTGTTTGACAGACATTATTTGTTTAAAAAAAGTACTTCGATCGTACCATTAGATAAACAAAATAGGTGGTAAAGAATAATAAAGTATTGTATTTTGTTTTTTTTATCATTACCTAACTACAGTAGAAAACCCATAGTATCTACTCAGGTAACTTGTTACGCAAAGAGTACTACAACATTAATGCCTCTTTTGCCTTAAGAGGTGCAAGTTTACACCAAACTTTGCTAACTTATGATTAATGATGCTAAGCGTCTGTGGCTCACGTGAAGTGATAGTTTGGACGAGGATTAAGGCTGCTTTGGATTAATGTGTTGGTTTAGAAAGGGTTTCATAGTAAACATTACTATAACAGGTTATTGCTTAATTTTTTTCATCTAAAATGTTGGAAAAGATCGTAGTAAATAGTGCTTAGTTTATTTTATTATAATATACCGTAGCTACATCCTAATGACAATAATTTTACTTTACCTAAGTTTACATACTTTAAAATTTATTTAAATTTACTATTGCTTTCTTGTTGCTAAGAAAAGAAAAAGACGGTTGTTTTAGCTAAGATCCTCGTTCTGTATGACTAAAAGATGTTCTCTGTAAAATGGACGGTCAGTAAGGGACACATTGGTCCATATTACCCAGCCGCCTAGATTTTAGAAATAAAAGCCTAATGAATGTAAAATAATTAATTATTAATAATACAGTGTAAATTAACATTTTATCACAGACAACATAACCATATCTTTTATTACAACACAGTGTAAGTAGATAGAGTCTCGAACGAAAAGCAATAAGCAAATACCTTACGAAAATCTTTTCTGAGGTGAACAACAATGTCCAAAGCTTTTCCGATATGCAGACTTTATTTGAAGAAGCTCGAAAATTTTATAAAAGACACTAAAAAGAATCAACAGGCTACAGTCACATTGATTCTTTAGTTGGTAATGCCCATATAAACATAAAATAAATTATTAACAATAACATAGAAACTGTCACAATTTAAGCGAAACTTAAAAAATAAGTATGTTTTTAGTCACGAAAGGACATTAAAAATGTCTCGTAGAGCTAGATATTTAAAAGACAAATTAATCAATGTAAGTTGTTTTATAAAGAATGTAACGTAAATTTTTTATTTACCTTAGGGACATTAAAAAAACAAATAATTCTAATGTAAATTTAATTAACGATTAGTTTAATTACTTTTCTTTTTAAAAGATTTTTAGCTTTGTAGTTATTTCACGATATAATTTTGTTATTAAAAAGTTCTATTCACATAACAATTCGTATTGATTAATATCTGATATTTCGTAATCTGTCTTTTAAATTGAAAGATTTTCAAGTGAATATTTTCTGCCAATACTAAAGAATACTCGTTAAATTCAACCTTCTCGTCATATCAGGCAGAGATGTAAATACTTGACTGCATTTGTAAGATAATATTGCAGACTGGTACAAATATGCTACCTAATTTTCGTTGTGTACCTATGGTATTGCTCGCCTTAGTGGAAGGATCAACGCAAAATTGGATGGATCAGATTGTAATTACGTACAACATGAAAGCACTAACATACTAGTTATAGTGTACTTGCTACTGCAAGCGTTAATTTTTATTGGTAGTTTTTACTATTCCTTTACTATGGTTATGATTATATAATCATTTCTCCCTTTTGGATTCTCCTCATTACTTACAAAGTTCATCGCGCTGTAGCAACAGATTTTCTTCAGTGATACTAGGTAGGCTCTAGGGCTGTAGATAACGCGTAGACTAAAACTTGCACTATGATGAAAATCATCTTGCTTTTGGAAAACCTATTCTTTCTTTACATTTTCGAGTGTGTTGAATGTTATAAGTGACACACAGTAATACAGAAAACACTAAGAAAAGTATTCAATGCAGTTTTCATCTTAAATATCACTCATAAAACAGCCATATTTACTAAAAGCTTAAATCACGTAATCAAAAATGAGTTAGGTACAATAATTTAACCAACAACACATTACGTGTTTATCAAAATTTTGAAACAAAATATAGGATCACTGAACATAACTATTTAAAGACTTAATTACGTAACGTGATCGTTATTACGAAACCAAATCACCAACCACGATATTAACGCCCGAAAAAGAAATATTTGTGTTTAACATAAAAGAAGTTTCGCGTGTCACCTAACTATAAAATTTTGTAATTAATAACCACGACGCCAGTCGTTTATGGTAATACGAGCTATTTTTCTTTACACTAATGCGCGTCTTTGAGTTCAACGTGCTTGAAACACCACTTTGCAATTTCCAGTAGCTCTGAGATGTTATCTCTATCAATTATGGCCCATAAAACGTAATGACTTCATCGTAAATCTTAGCCTACACGACAGAATTTTACTTGGTGTTGAATAAATGAGGCCAAATTACTGTGAGCTATTAATGACTGTTGTCCCGAACGAACTGTTGATTGTGCGTGAGTTGAAAGAAAAGCTGTGTCTTTAGTCGGGAATTGCTGTGACCCTCTTAATTTCATAAGTGAAGCAGTAGACGGGGCCATCAGATAGCGCGGAATAAACCTTACCAATTATAAACAAAGCCTTATCGTTGGTCTAATTTTACAAGCTTGATTTTCTAACAAAGAACACGATAGGAGTTTAAGCTCGCTTCCTAAGTGATGTATGGTTTTTCCTGAGCAGCTTAATTAAATGGGCCGTTTGCCAAGGTCCACTGTTTGTAAATGGTGTCAGACACTATTCGACAAGTGAAATGATGGCTAAGGTGACAGTTTTATTTAAAGATCATCTTATTCACAGCCAGATTTAATACATTTTGATTTATTCAAAGCTTGTACAAATTTTATATAAGCTAATTTATAACTCACTTTGTCATATTTTTGATAAATTTTAACATATCTTTATCTTATCTATATATATAAAAGAAAGTCGTGTTAGTTACACCACTTATAACTCAAGAACGGCAAAACAGATTTGGCTGAAAATTGGTAGGGAGGTAGCTTAGAGCCAGGAGAAGGACATAGGATACTTTTTAGGGTTCCGTAACGATTTTGAAAAAAACGGATTTAAGTCGTGACGTCATATAATTTTTGACAGATGAGTCGTGACGTCACATAATTTTTAACAAATGAGTTGTGACGTAATAGTAATTTTGGCGGAAAAATATTTAAGGCACCAGTCACTTTGACAGCTGTCACTTTTGACAGATGGGCGTAACGTCATAGAATTTTTGACAGATGAGTCGTGATGTCACAGAATTTTGGCTGGAAATATTTTTTGACAGCAGAGTCGTGACTTCATTGAATTTCTGACAGATGAGTCGTGACGTCATGAGAGTTTTTGACAGATGAGTTATGACGTCATAGTATTTTGGCGGGAAAATATTTTTTGACAGCGGAGTCGTGCCGAAATTGGCGCTATGTGAAGAAACTGCAACTGACAACAAACATGAAAGTTACATTGCTTAGTGATACATCTGCTGAATATTTCTCGGAGCAATTGCTGACTATTGGTAATGGTCAAGTACCTGTCGATGAATCGAGCGGCTTAATATCATTTTCAAATAATTTCTGTAATTTAGTCTCATCAAAAGACGAACTTATCAACAATGTATTTCCAGAAATTATTTCTAACTACAAAAATAATGAATGGTTGAGTGAGCGAGCAATTTTAGCGGCTAAGAATAAAGATCTAGATGTCCTAAGCTACATAATTCAAAATAAGATCATTGGAACAATGCATTCATTCAAATCTATTGACTGCGTCACAAATGAAGATGAAGCCACCAACTATCCAATTGAATTTTCAAACTCTTTGGACGTGCCTGGCTTACCACCGCACAATTTAGGCCTAAAGGTTGGCTCCATAGTAATCATGCTTCGAAACATAAACCAGCCAAAACTGTGCAACGGTACGCGTGTGGTGATTAGAAAATTGATGAACAACCGATATGCCGTTTGAATTTAAAAGACTTCAATTTCCGATACGTCTTGCATTTGCCATGACTATCAACAAATCACAAGCCCAATCCTTAAAAGTTTGTGGTTTAAATCTAGAACATTTATGTTTTTTTCCATGGTCAATTATACGTGGCATGATCACGGGTCGGACGGAAGACCATCTGCGTTGTTTGCTTCTGCGCCTGATAATAAAACAAAAAATGTCGTGTATCACAAGGTACTTAAATGAAGAGCAACCTATGTACTAAAATACAGAAATAATTTATGAATGATTAATTTAATGTATCTGAATGTTAATTAATTAAATGCATATGTAATATGAATGAATAATTAAATACCTACCTATAGTATTCATTTTTTTTTGTTTTTTTTTTACAATTAAAGAAAACGTCTGCTTATTTATTGCGATTAAGGCGGAACAAAGTTCGACGGGTCAGCTAGTACCGAATAAAAACAAAAACAAACTGTTTTTTTTGCTAGTACAGTCATTACCTAATACCTAATATTAAAATAAACTTTTAATTTAAAAAGTTCACATAAACCGATCCAAAGAAAATTACATCTTTTCTGATAAGGTGGGCTGTTAGTCACGTTTTCATTATGCCAAGATTTCTTTTACCTATGTTTTGATACTATTGGCAAAGGCGATGAAAATCTATATCCTGTAATAGTAGTCTAATGGAAACAGATTAATGAGAATCACATGACCTTGATCTGGCCAGCATGCAGGATGGTACATAAATTGTATATTTCTCATCTCCGGAGTCCGTCCATCTAGTGGTTCGGAGGACGTTAAACCTAATTATTTATATTTTTGTGTAACAAAAAGGAAGTTAAACAATTCTATTCCGGTATTCAAAATCGCTTTTTGACTAACTAGTTATATAATTTTAATCTAATAATAATAATATGTGTATTTATATTATATTAATGCTGCATTATAATTTTGTTACAATTTGTAGATAAAAAGAAATCAAGTTATACAAAATTAATTGTTATCGATGGTAATGCCTACTAACTTTTACTTATAAAGTCAGAAGGATTTAGAATAGCTTCAATTAAACGTACCTAAATATAAATAGACTCGCAGAAATAATACTTTAAACTTGACAACATTATAATTAAAATATAAACATCATCCAATTGGTATAATATAATAACTGAAAGTGTAAAGGCGGAGGTGGATTTTGTTTTTATTCTTATGGAAAATTAAACACGGTTTCACCATCTAGCCCAGCCACTTAAGTAACTACTTAAAATGTCGTCAAGATGAATGGCTCAACTTCAAAGTTGGCTTTAACTTTTGACAGTGGGAAATCTCTAGGTTTTTTACCTAGAAGCTAATGGAGTCGTCTTCAGAAACAATTTTTAAAATCTCTTTCGAATAAGTAAAAATATTCTCAAAGAATAAGTATGTCTCAAAGCCATAAGTCTAAGTTGAAGTTTCTATCAGACATAGTAGAAGTTTATATCAGAATTTTTAACAAAGAATAGGAAACTAGTGCCTTTCGTCTGTGATAACATGGGTATTATGTAGGTGTCTAACAAAGTGGCCATCAATCTGTCGTCCTTGCCTCGGCGGGTAAGTGTGCTCCCCAACGAAGCCAGTCTACTGACTAAACGTCATGGTGTTTTTTTCTCATAGTTTGCAAAATCAGACTAAACAAAAGCTTAAAATTTTTATGAAATCAAGGGAGTGATAATTCTTATCATCGTAGTAGTAGTCTAGTAAACCATGTATCATTTTATCCCTAACTAGCGATCAGCCCCGGCTCCGCACAGGCACCTACTACAGAATGTACTGCATCAAAATCCGTTGCGTAGTTTAAAAGATTTAAGCATACAAAGGGACATAGGGAAAGCAAAAGCGACTTTATTTTATACTATGTATAGAAGAGTCATGTCCCTACAATAGGACATTAATACGCTGTTATCATTATAAAGAGTACAAATACAATATATTCCTTTGATGTTAGAAGTTCTGAATTAGGTACCACATTTTTGTTGTTTTCCTAAAGGCTGTTGTAAGAACAGGTGAAATAATAATAAAGCTATTAGACTAGAAAATACTTTACGTCTTCGCTATATGTGTTTAGTTTACATTACGTAAAGTATTACGTTTTTGTATCACAAAAAGAATTTTGATAAGGCTCCTTCTTGTAGACGGTATAAAAAAGGAGATTACGTCCTTTCGACCAAGATAATACGATTTTGTTGGCAACAAAAAATTTAATGTTTATTTATTGTAGATAAGTAAAGGTAGCTAGTAAAGTCTAGAGGAAACTGCTACGTGTCAGTATTTTATCACTTATTTATTTTGTAGTTTAATGGTCAAACCAAGACAGCGAATTGTTCGGGCCTCCGACGTTTATAACACGGTTACTGTCACTACAAAAACCGGGACCAACTTTTTAATAGCATCATCCAAATTATACCAGTCTAAAAAAGTACACTGCTAGGCATAAGCTTCCTTTGAAAGTTACCTCCGTGCACGATCTTATGCATCCTCATTCATCAATGTGGGTGTCGGCGACATTACACCGCCGAGGATAACCAAGGGGGCTACAAGGAGTGCGGGGAGGTTATTGACCGATTCGACGGTCTATGGTCCTCCGCATCGACAAAACCACTCGCCGATAGACGATCGACCTAGCTTGTACTATAAGTTATAATCCTAGATTTTTATTGTGCGAGTCGCCTTTTATTTATAACATGTTCCACTACTTACTGAACATTGGGTTTAAACATTGAGTTTAGACCTGCGTTTACTGAGCTCGTATTACTGAGAGAGTTTAATATTATCCTTATTATTTTAATACCAACCTGTCTGACCAGCGAATAGCAGGTCATCAACAACTCTCTACAATGAAAATTCACCACAGTTTTTACTGAATTTAATGTAATTTAAAAAGTACAGCAGTATTACAAGATCTTCATGCACAAGACAAATGACAAGCTTAAACTATAATTTATGGCACAGCAATTAATAACACTAGTGCCTTTGTTGTTAATTCATTGTTTTGATATAAAATATCATTGTCTATTCACACAAAAGAACTAAACAATGGTTACACTAGAACTAAGCACTTAGTTCATTTATATCACGTTCATCATTTATTTGAATACATTGGGTCTTTCAGAGATTCTAAAGGATTTATTCAAGAGTTGTTCAAAAGAAAATAGGCTTACTATTTGGTAGTAGCTGTCTTATGTTTTATTGCGTGCATAATATAGCCAATACAATAGTATTTTTTTATGACAACCCGGGAAAAGAGATGTATCTGGTTTAAGTTCAATAAATTAGATACGTGGTTTGGTGGAATAATAAAATGAAAAAATGAAAAAATATTTTATTTCATATAAGTCAAATCAATGACACTTATGAACGTCGGAGTTTTTATAGTGATCACAGCACGTCTAACTTAACGGCTAAGTTTACTGAGGGTTCGGAACACTACCATGACAGAGAAGACACCCACAAGAAACTCTGCTGGGTTCCTATCGCTCTTTTAGGTGATCACTTCACAAATATTTTATTAAGAAAACAGGACAATTCAGATCCAGGCATTTTTATCGTTTAAGTAATCCTTTACACTGTAATATGATTTCAATATTAACTTATGTTTAATGAAAGATTTAAATTTATTAATTGACAATTCTTTAACTTCCATAGGGAGCTTATTATAAAAACGAATACCATTACCAGCGAAAGAATTACTTATTTTATGAAGCCTAGTGTGGAGAACAGCAAGTTTATTTTTATTTCTTGTATTAACATTGTGTATATCACTCATTTTTTTATATTTGTTTATATTTTTGTGTACATACATTAGATTTTCGAATATATACTGGCAATGCACAGTCATAATCTTAATCACTTTAAATTTGTCTCTAAGAGACTCTCTTGGGCCCATATTATATATACAACGTACCGCTCTTTTTTGCAATACAAATATTGTGTTGATATCAGCCGCACTACCCCACAACAGAATACCATACGACATAACACTATGAAAGTAGCTAAAATAAACTAGCCTAGCTGTTTCTATGTCTGTTAACTGACGTATTTTTTTCACTGCGTATGCTGCTGAAGAAAGCCTACCTGACAAGTTTTCAATATGGGGGCCCCATTGTAATTTACTATCTAAAGTAATACCTAGGAATACTGTAGTGTTAACGATTTCTAATTCCTCATCACTAATCTTAACAATTGGATTTATATTAAGTACGTTTGGCAAGGTAAATTTTACGCATTTTGTCTTGGTTTTATTTAATAACAAATTATTTGAATTGAACCAATACACTATTTCCAAAAGAGAATTATTTATGTAGTCTACCGCAGGTTGTCGTCTATTAATCTTAAAAATAAAGGATGTATCATCGGCAAACAAAATTATCTCGGGGTTCTTTTTAACTAAATATGGCAAATCGTTTATATATATGAGAAATAGAAATGGTCCTAGTACTGAGCCTTGGGGTACCCCCATTTTAACAACCGATCCAGGCGAACGCTTACCATTTACATCTACTTTTTGTACTCTATCGCTTAAATATGATCTAATAATACCTAAAGCATAATCCCTAACACCATAGTGACCTAGTTTTCCCAGTAATGTCTCGTGTTCGACACAGTCAAATGCCTTAGATAAATCGCAAAAAACGCCAAAAGCATCTTGTGATTCTTCCCAGGCCTCAAATATATGTTCTACTAAATTAGCTCCGGCATCGGTAGTTGAACGACCACGTGTAAATCCGAATTGCTTATCGTGAAGTAATTTATTCTCATTAAAATGACTAATTAATTGATTAAGAATTAGTTTTTCAAATATCTTACTAAACGTAGGCAACACAGATATTGGTCTAAAGTTTGTAGGATCTAGAGTACTACCTGATTTGAACAGAGGTGTTATTTTACTAGGTTTCATAAGATCAGGGAATATACCTAAGTCTACACTATTATTAAAGATGACAGCTAACTCTGGTGCAATAACATCTATCACTGTTTTTAAAATGCTAACAGAGATTCCCCATAGATCAGCTGTTTTCTTAACACTTATTGAATTAAAGATTTTAATAATCTCAAGTGGACTAACATGGCTAAATTTAAGAGTTTTGTTACATTCTGGTACATTTTCTGCTAAGAGAGTGATAGCTGCATTGGATGAGGAGTTCAAAGATTTAGTAATATCTATAGAAATATTTGTAAAATATCTTTCAAATGTATTCGCTATATCTAAATTAGAATCAATAATTTTATCTTCAATTTTTAATTTTAGGTCTTTGTGTTGTTGATTTTTCCGACCTGTTTCCTCATTTATTATATTCCAAGTAGTCTTAATTTTATTATTACTGTTTCTTATCTTAGAGGTTATAAATTGTGCTTTGGTATTTTTACAGTTGATTTTAAATTTTTTTGAAAACTCTTTTACATACTCTTTGAACTCATCACTAGTGTTAATTGATTTTTCTGCATATAAGTTATATAATAATTGCCTATCTTTGTGTAACTCTGCTGTTGCCCAGTCATTAAATACCAATGTATTAGTAACTGAAAATGTTTTAGAGGTAAAAATCTCACTAAATAATTTATGAAATGAAGTAAAAAAAGAGTTATACATTTCATTTGGATGTGATATATTTAATAAAAATGAATAATCAATACTAAGTAACTTTGTTTTCAAATTGTTCAAACGGTTTGCAGTTACCGGTACACAAGTAATATACTTCTTTGATATTATTTTATTAACATTATGGAATTGGATTAATTGTCCACTATCATCTGAATTTAATTTGTTAATAACACATTTCTGAATAGGAATTATATTTGTAAAAATATTATCTATACATGTTGCACTAGTTGACGTTATTCTAGTAGGTTCCATAAACATATTAAGTAAGTTGTATGATTTAAATAGATTTATCAATCTAAGACTCAATTTGCTACGTTCTAAAATATTAACATTAAAGTCTCCACATATAATAAGTTTCTTGTTAGATTTTGACAGTTTGAATAAAACCTCTTCCATTATTACTTCAAAAATATCAAAGGAACCCAATGGTGGTCTATATACTGACACTACTATGAATTGTCCTGTTTCCAATGATGCCAATTCAATTGTTCGTTCAACAGATAGATTTACTATGTCCTTACGCTCCTTAAATTTAAATTGTTTATTAATTATTATTAATGAACCTCCATGTATTGAATTTAACCTGGTGAATGAACTACCAACCTGGTGGCCACTGAAATTAAACATGAATTCAAAACTTTTTAACCAATGTTCAGTTAAACATAAAATACTAATATTACAACTATTCAAAAAAAGTTCTATTTCTAGCTCTTTATTTCTTAAACACTGAATATTCTGGTGCACCAAGTTGATATAATTGGCATTTTTCTTACAGTTATGAAAAGTATGCGTTTTTTCTAAACTAGAGTGAAACTCTACCTTCTTAATATCTCTATGAATATGCATCTCATTTAAAGATAAATCTAATTCTTTGCCAAAAGATCCTACAATATTTTGTTGTATATTATTCAAGAACAAAGAGTTCTAATATTAAAACCAATCAAATGTTCAGGTTTACATCTGGCTAGGCGGGGCGATAGACACGTTTCATACGACCCCATTATTGCTATAGATAATGAAAATGTTTCAGTCATGTCAAAAACCGTGCTTTTTGAATTTTTTTTTTTTTTTAACGCCACGAATGACGTCGCCTGGGCTGAACTTGCCCAGACTACCTCCGGTCTATACTTGGGAGGAGGTGGAAAACTCTCATGAGTACACCGAGGGAGGCCCTATGTCCCTGCGGGTAATGCACGGACTCTTACCGGCTAAAAACCACCAGACCTACTACTCTGTTGCCCTATGGGCTACTAAGCGAATCGGAACGTCCCCCCCAGACTGGGGTCCGGGGGAGTGTTTCTTAGATAAGCGTCGCCCCATTGAAGGGACGCCCACTTGATTTTCCCTAATAGAACCCTACTTAGAGAGTCATGATTGAGCGCGCACTGCGTTCAGGTCATGTTATAAACTAACAGAGAGCTTAGGGGGACCTAAGGGATCTGAGCTTTGACAAGCCTTTCCAGATCGGAGGACAGTGTGTCCGGTGAGTCCAGTAGGACATTACGAGGCCTTCGTATGACGTGAGGAGTGGTGTGGTTAGGGAGAACGGGGGTGTAGGCCACCGCTTCCCTTATGAGGTGATTTGTGTGTTCCTCTGCAGATTTGAAGAATCCATCAGAGGCCTGTTTCATGAATGTTTGTATAGTGGGCATTCCAATGTCCCGGTGCAGGTCCGCGTTGCGAACATACCACGGTGCATCGGCCGCCCGGCGTATGAATATGTTTTGTACTGTCTGGAGCTTCTCCATAAGGGTTGGGCTCGCGTGTGCGAATACTGGTGATGCGTATGTGAGTACTGGTCGTATGCAAACTTTGAAGATAGTTCGCTTGTTTCGTAGTGACATTCTACTGTGCCTGCCAACCATGTGGTGTAGCCGGCCGAGATAAAAACGTGCGTTCCTGGTCACTCGCCGTATGTGCGGTCTGAACGAGAGGGTTTCGTCCAGTGTGACTCCAAGATACTTGACTTCGCGCCGCCAGGGTATACGTGAACCTAGCAGTGGCGGGGGGTCGTCGGGCCTACGTAATAGTGGATTCCGCCGCTTTACATCGAAGCGAACCGCAGCACTCTTGTCTGCATTCACATCTATGCGCCACTTGCGAAACCACGCGCCCAATCTGTTGATAGATGGTTGAAGCTTACGCACCGCCGCTGCAATAGTAACACTATTACAGTACAAGGCGGTGTCGTCAGCGAATAACGACATCTGTACCCCGCTTCTGAGCGAAGGTACTGGTATATCATTTGTGTATGATATGTATAAGAGGGGGGACAGGGGGGAGCCCTGAGGTACGCCGGCCGTGATAGACCGAGATGTCGATAGGGTACCTTCGTGCCTGAAACGAAAGGTCCTACCGCTAAGGAAGGAGGTAATTAAACGAACCATCCGATCGGGCAGGCCTAACAAGTATAACTTGTATACCAGCCCGTCGTGCCAGACCTTGTCAAAGGCCTTGGCGACATCAAAAAAGACTGCCACTGTCTTCCTCCTTTTGGGGTAGAATCCGTCTAGTGCGTATTCCACTATACGGTGTACCTGTTGAGTACATGAGTGGGCGGGTCGGAAGCCGAATTGATGGGGGATAGCTATGCCGCTGTCGAACAGATGATCTCTCAAACGAGATTGCATCGTTCGCTCGAATAGCTTGCCCATTGCCTTGAGTAGGCTAATTGGTCTGTGGCTACTAGGGACGTTGAGGGGTTTACCAGGCTTTGGTATGCCTATTACGATAGCCTCTTTCCACGCAGAGGGAAAGTGACATAAATCGTAACAAGCGTTGAAGATGACTGTGAGAACGGTTAGCACTTGGATGGGAAAGTGCTTGAGCGTCTTGTTAGAAATGCCATCGGCACCCGCGGCCTTTCTAACCTGTAGCTTCTTGACGTGCGAAACAAGTTCGTCCGTCGTAACCGTTATGGGAGGGGCCGTGAGAGGGAGAGAGTTCCTGTTACGGAGTTCTTTCTCTACTGACCGGAGATGCGCTGGGTCGCATGATTGTTTAGAGGGGGGAGCACTGATCAGAGATGCTGTCAGCGAAACATTCGGCTTTTTCCTCGTCTTCGAAGGCTATAGTGCCATCTGGACGAGATAAAGGTTTGCACTACGTCACTACGAAGGGCTTTCGCCACTTTGTAAAACGCTTGGTGCGACGGAGATATTTCTTGCATGAGATTGCCCCATTTAGCGTTCCTCAGGTCTGAGAGTTTGGATCTAACCAGCCTCTGCAGATAGTTCGCGTCGGCTCGGTTAGAGGGAGTGGGGTAACGCGCAGCCCTTCTAAGCGCTGCGTTCTTAGCCTTTATCGTGTTTCGGATATCCGCCGGCAGCTGTGCCCGCCTAGGCAGGTTGACCACCTTCGTATTATCTTCCACAGACTTGGTGACTAAGCGTGTGAATGAATTTACTGCTTCGTCGATCTTCTCCCCGCTATCCAGCGAGTCAGGAGAGAAAGCAAAAGGAGAGTCGGGCTCGTCAATCGCAGAGGCGAGAGACCTAGTGACCTTATCCCAGTTAACAAAAGACTTGGTGGGAGGGGCTGACGGTTCGAGCGGGCCTAATACTATGTGTACAGGTCGGTGGTCTGAGCCCAGGTCGTGTAGGGTTTCTACAGACCTTAAAGGTAGATAAACACCTTTCGTCATAGCAAAATCTAAGACGTCAGGTGCGTAAGCGTTAACGCTAGGATAGTGCGTGCAGTCATATGGGCTGATAACCTCCAGCTCAAATGCTTCCGCAATCTCTAATAAGGCTCGACCGTTTGTGTTTGTGGTGCTACAATTAAAATCTTTGTGTTTAGAGTTGGAATCTCCAAACAAGATAACGTGATTACCTAGCGAGAGGAGTGCTTCAAAATCACTTCTCAGGGGGAGGTTACCCGACGGTATATAAACGGACGGTATGACTAGGGTTTGGTGACCTATCATAGACAACCTACATATAGTTGCCTCCATGTTGGTGAGTGACGGAGTGTCCATGGGTGAACAGTGTAGCTCCCTTCGGAAATAAATAGCTGTGCCACCGCCATTATGGCCTGTGGCTCTATCATTTCTGAGTAAGGAGAACTTGGGAATTGACAATCCTTTCAGGGAAGTGGGTTTGAGCCACGTTTCCTGGATAAGGAGTAGGTCAACCCCAAGATTCTTGACGAACTCTCTGAGCTCGTTGACCTGCGGTCTGAGGCTTCGGGCGTTGAAAGAAACCAACGACAGTCCCTTAGGCTTGATGCGCCCCGTGGTGAGTGCGAGTGTAGCTGGCGTGTTATGTGCGTGTGATGTGTGTGTATTGGTGTCCATGTTAGTGTTAGTATATGTGTGTGTGTACCTAACTACCTATTAGAAACCTAACTTGTAGAGTAGAGCTGCGTGCTCGTCTAGCAAGAGCGCCAGAGCGATTGGGTCAGTGTTCTCGCGGAACTTGCGTGCAAATATTTGCACCTCCGCGATGCTGATGCCGCTCAGTGCACTACGAATTGCACCTAGTGTGTTAGAGGGGGCTCCTGAGCCTAAGCCGGGCTGGGAGGATGGGATGGGAGTGGGGAGGAGCGCCGGTTTGGGCGGCACTGGTGCCACCTTCTTCGGGCCCCATGCTAAGGCGGGCCTAGTACCCGCAGCGGCAGGGGTGCTTTCCTTTGCCGGGAGGCTCGGAAAGTTCCTTTCCGTCGCGGGGGGAGGGACGGGTTTGGACCTAGATGCCCTAGATTTCCTAACCGTGGTTGGTGTTTTGCGCTGGGGGGCGCGGGGGCAGCCCTTTTAGTTAGCTGTGTGCCCGGTTTGGGCACATAGCACACAGGCGGGGGGAGAGGAAGAGTCCCTTGTGCGGGAGCACTCCTTTGTGAAGTGCGGGTCTAGGCACTTCACACATCTGGGGGGAGCCGTACAGTTAGCCGAAGCATGGCCGTACATTTGGCATCGGTGGCACTGCCCCGGGGAGCCGCGTCGGTGCGGTACCTCGACCTTGAGGCCGGAGAGTCCGCACACGACCAGAGATTTTTCCAGGCGGAAGATATCCCTCGCCTTGTGTTCGATCCCGCTGGTCATGATGACCATTACGAGCGAGACGGGACGGCCGGAGCGGCTCTGCATTTTATGCACAGCCTCGGCGGGAAAACCTTGACTAACGAGGTCGTTGAGGACGGCCTCGTTAGACAGTTCTTGCGGGATACCGCGAATCACGGCCCTCACTTTACGCTCCTCAGGGAGGGCGTACGTGTGATACGGTGAGAAACAGACAGATGCTGGGTGAGACGACGGAAGTCGTCGATTGTGGGCACATCTATCTTGATGGCCGCCCCTGTGTTGGTGGCGCGGGAGAAGTTAATCCTCTTCTCCGCGAGGGTACGGGATAGCGAATCCCACTTGGTCTTGTCACGAAGAAAGACCGGTGGGGGGGGCTTTACCTTTGTAGGTTGGGGCGCGCAGCGCGTGGCTGGTTTCCCCGATGTGGAGGGTGCGGCAAGGACGGGTGTCGGCGGGGCGACGGTGTCCTGCGCAGATTGAGTCGGCTGCGATCGCTGCATGAATGCGGCAATCACAGGGGGCGGGGTGGGCTTAGTCCCAGCGGGGGGGGAGGTCGTGGGTTCTTCCTCAGAGCTGGCGGGCCTGGCAGATTTGCGTCCTTTACGACGCGCCTTCCTGCTTTTCTTCACTGTTGTGAAGAGTCCGTCGCTGTCGCTGTCAACGAGCGTGGACGCCGGAGAGGGGGAGGCGGAGCGCTGAGAAGCGGTCCTTTTTGCGGAGGGGACGTTGGACTCGAAGTCCATGTCATCCTCGGAGAGTGCGGTCGTGGGAGTGTGTACGGGCGCGGGTGTGTGTGTGCGCGCGAGTGTGAGTGCGGGTGTTGCGGGTGCAGGTGCCACGGTCGCGGGTGAAAGGGTCACGGGCGCGGGTGTGGACACGAGTGCGGGTGTCGCGGGTGATGGTGTGTGTGTGTGCGTCGCTTGTGAAAGCTGTGTAAATTGTTCCTTGAGTAGTTTTGTGACAAGGTCAGTAATGAAAGGCGATAAGTTTGTGAGGAGATTAGTGTCGTACTCAGACATACTCAGGCCGGAGTTTGTTGCCGCAGTGACCAGACTCGTAACGAGTTCGGCCATGCTGCAACCTGTGCGTCCCCCTGCGCGAGCAGGGAGCGCTTACGGGGAGAAACAAAGGGAACGAACAATGACCGGCGCCCTATTGGTCGCGGGCCTTCCTTCCCCCTGGGCGAGTCCCAGTGCAGTGGGGTCCGGACTTTCGGTATTAGTCCCAGACCTGAGGGGCCGGGGACGAGCTACCTGGGGCTCAATCGGCTTCGTTGACACCGTTAGGTTTCCACCGATTACCCGGAAGGGGCCAAACACTTCTTAAAATTTACCCTTTAAACGTTAGTCTATGTTCTTAAAAGAACACAAACGCTAAACGTTTAAACGATAACACACAGAAGTGTAAACAAAGTGTACTTACCGCCACCAGCGGCGGTCCGACGAAACAAGCCTCGACCGAAGTTCGGCGAAAACGGGCACGGCGGCAGCGCGACCGGGGCGACGCGGACACTTCGCGGAACTCGATATTTACGAAAAGGAATGCGAGAGCGATGCGAGCGCCGAGACGTACGTCTCAGGCGAACGGACAAAGCGGAATGTTTGCTTTTTGAATTTCTTGGTAAGAATATAAAGGTTGATATTAAATATTCCTCACACATTCACACAACGCCGTCTAGTCCCAAACTAAGCAAAGCTCGTACTATGGGTACTAGACAACGGATAAACATACTGAAATACCTTTTTTCTGTAAATACATACATATTTTACATAGAAAACACCCAGCCCAATGCAAACAATCATGTTCATGCACACAAAGATTTGACCGGGAATCGTATCTGCTTAGCAGTCATGTTATGTAATCACTACGCCACAGAGGTCGTCTAATTGTCGAAATAATGTAAAAAGTCTAAATACATAATATAAGAATTACTACATCACGTCTCGAACCCACAAGCCTTATTCAGTTCTGAGTGCAGCAACGCTGATTGGACTTTGATTGTCGACATGTATGAGAAACATTTCATGAAGATAGAACATATTCCTGTATTTCACTCAGAATAGCGTGTTGTACTGATTGAGCTCACGCTGCTGTGGAAAAGCAACAACCTTTAAGACCATGCTCTCAAGACTTACCAATACTTTTTGTATGGTTACCTTTATACACAACTAGCTGACTCGTGCCCACTTCGTTAGACGGCGTATAAAACGCGTCACTTTTTTAAACATATTTCATTACTGCTCCACTCCTATTAGTCATAGCGTGATACTATATAGCATTTTATGACACTCAGCGATAAATGGACTATTCAACACAGAAAGAATTTTTTAAATTAGTTCAGTAGATCCAGAGATTGCACCTAGAACGTCACAAACATACAAACTTTACCTCTTTATAATATAAGTATAGATAGAAATAAATGCGAGGTTTACTCCAACTAAATATATCTACAATTGTCTAGGTCTGCCGAGAGCATAAGTAAATTGTCTACTGACATAAATGTTCAAAGAGGTATAAAAACTGCTTAGAATATTACACAATTTGGCTAGAAAAAGGTAACTAGGTATGTAACATGGCGGATAATGTTTGTGTTAAGATGTTGTAGTGATGTGTGCTAAAATAAAAAAATTACATGAATATGTAAAGATTATTCAAAAGTTTTTTAAATTACTCTGTATTTTTAGTACTATGTATTCTTAACTTCTTAAGTAAGAAATTGTATTTTTTTTAAGTAGGGGATGCCGCTCCCAACTGCTTCTGTCTTAATATGATTTTTGTGGCAACCTATAATTAAGGCAGCACCAATACTTGTATACCGCCGACGATGTAAACTTTAGCTTTTAAGGTGTATGTACTTGTTGGTTGTTCAAATAAATAAATAAAATAATACTTACGTAGTTTTCAAACACGTTTCAGTACACAAATATCACTGCATAGGCTGGTTCACACTAAAATCTTAGTTAAACCTGACACTTTCACGCTGGGCATTGAACTTGCTAAATTATCCATTTCTTCTTTAAATAAAGCTGGCTCGTTAGTCACTCAGGTAATTTCCTGTGTTTGTTGTATAAAATAAAATTATACTTGTATTTTAACGTTAATTTTTTTTTTAAATTTCATAAACAAATTAGTTACAAGTGTAAGAATACAGTAGACCCTAACATTGAGAAACAATGCGACAAGAACAGATGTACTGATAAAATTAATTAGTTTGTCGACAACGCTCTGAAAGGATTTCACACCACACTACTACTAAGGCCTTTGTTAGAATACGTATCCTGAATTCTAATGGAACAACGGCACAGATTGAAACAAGAATGTTACGGTTGAAACACGCTTACAAATTAATAAAGATATACTCTATCGACTACGAGATTGTTGTTTTTGGATCAATGTAAATTAACTAGATCAGTGGCGCGACGGTAGTGAAAGTGGCTGCTGAGAACGAGGTCGCGGGTTCGATTCCCACGCTGGACAATTTCTTTGTGGTATCCACAAATTACTGTCCTGAGTCTGGATGTTCTTTGAGTCCGTTGGATTTATGTATGTAAAGTCCCCGCGACACAGAGCGTAAACCCTAGAGTCGGAATTGTTAAAAAAAAAAAAAATTGTAATATTTATAGACTTACTTATAAATTATTTTGTTTTGCACGTAAAAGGTTGCCGGTCCAGGCAGTACACAAAATACTAAAACAATATGAATGTATAACAAATATGAGATACGAGACATTGTTTGTTATACAAACAATATACATAACCGTTTTCAGGCAAAGTATGCCTACCATTTTTCAAGACAACTAAAACAAAAGGTTATACTTAAAGCCCTAAGGCATACTCAAGAATACATAAAGGAAATTACATTTAAGTTCCACACTAAAAGGACAAAAACTAAAATATATTAACATAGTCTTTACTCTCAAAGACCTTTTTATTGTCCGTTTTAACCATATTCTAACAAAGAATTTAAGTAAAAAATACACTGTGAATGTTTCCACAGGTAATTACTATGAAAATTGCTTTCACAGGCACGCTAACGTCTTTATAAGCTCTTTGATTATATTAGATGACACTTTTGTTCCCGCTCTAAAGCGCGTTTAAATATTTTGACCTTTAACATATAAAATGAGTTGAATAAAAACAATGGGTACTTAATTTAACTTTTTGATATGAAAATTGATCTCTTGTTTTTCTTCTGCCATCAAAACCTATTAGCCAGGAAAGATATTGGAAGCTCTTCATGGTGTTTCCTTGAAATGCAGCTAAAAAACAGATCAAAGAAAAGAGAGACAAATAAAAAGTTTCAAAGGCGAGGTTTCCATAAAATAAGAAGACCAGGACAATATCAATGCTAGATGCAACCATTTTAAGATTGAACTTATACCACCCTGTATAGCAAGAATAGTTTGTCAAAAACACTTAAAAATTAACATAACATCCACAGCTATAGCGGAGTAAGGGGTTTTGTAGCAAAGTACTTTGGTAGTAGTTACAATAAAAATAAATGAAAGCACATAAAATTCATTTTAGTCATCTAAGTATACTTCTATACTAATATTAAAAAGAGGTAAAGTTTGTGTGTTTGTGACGTTGTAGGGGGTAATCTCTGGATCTACTGAACCGATTATAAAAATGCTTTCTGTGTTAAATAGTGCGTTTATCGGGGAGTGGCATAGGCTATGTAGTATCACGCTTTTACTAATAGGAGTAGAGAAGTAATGAAATATGTCTAAAAAAAGGACTCGTTTTTTCGCTGCCCAACGAAGTGGGGACGGGTCAGCTAGTTTAATATAAGCTTGACTGAATCTTCTACTGTTTAACAAATGCTTTTTAAAAATCCGTCATACAATGAAAACTTACTAAATTCTAGTTCAAAATGTAAAGAAACAAAGAATTTAGCTTGCAACAATATATTGGTAAGTCATAACTTTTGAATAGTGCGCAAACAATTAATGAATTTTCGTACACAAACATATTTTCAGTGCTTTGTCTAGGTATCGCGTCGGTTCAAAGTTTAAAGAGCTGCTTCTACGTACATCGTAATATTCATAATATTGTAATGTAGTACAGAGTATGAAATATAAGGAAACACAATTTATTCATAACGAACAACATGAATTCATTTACACAATACTGAAATAATTTGATATCGTCAGTGATTATGACAATACAATATTTAATTTCTTTTTATTTACATCGTGAATGAGAAACTTTATTAGTATAGTGATTTTTTTCTCCGGCTAGGTTAAAAACATTTAAAATAACATGCTTTGCCCTTTTCTTTCCTTTGAGGAAAATAAATGCAAGGTACACCATGTAGGTACATAGAACCACAACGTGGTGGTTTAAGTTTGGTAGTTAAGTATTACCGAGTGTTCATAATCATCATAACAACCCATTAATGTCCCACTGCAGGGGCGGGCCTCCTCCCGTGACGGTGGGATACTTGGCCTACTAATACTACGCTGGCCAGGCGGATTGGAATAGGGTTTAATTTCAAGGTTTCCTTCTTTCTATGTGAAGATAATATTCACAGATAGTCCTTAAGTCGGTTTCTACGACACCCATGGGATGAGATGGGGTGGTGACATATTGTATTCTTACTCCGGGTTACCGGGTGTTATTACTCTACAATTATAAATGTTTAACTTTTATTGCTTTTAGAAAATTGAGGTATATTAAAACATGGTTGAAATAAATCTATTTATTGTCAATGACTACTTTGTCTACTATCATAATATACTGTTACCAGTATCTTCATAAAATTAAATTTTACTTGGCTCTCCTAACATTTCCTTCAATTTACTAGAAATTATCTGAATCTAAGAAAGTCAAAGACATAAAATACTTGATAAATTCGTTGCAAGTGGCCTGTTACTCAGCTAGTTTGCATTATTCATGTTTTCAGTCATTCATGTGTCTGTAGTATTATGTATAAAATATCTCATTGTATGTTCCGTACATCTCCATGTGGTGACAGAGTAAGAATACAATGTGTGAGCACCCTATCTCATCCCACGGGTGTCATAAAAACCGATTAAGGGACTATCCGTTAATATTATCTTTACGTAATAAAAAGAAGGAAAACTTGAAATTAAACCCTATACCAATCCATTTGGCCAGCGTGGTATTAGTAGGCCAAGTATCTCTCCGTCACTAGAGGAGGCCCGTCCCTGCAGTGGGACATTAATGGGATGTTAAGACATATTCCGTACCATGTTGCTCCAAAACTAGAGTTCTGCATGATTTACGCCCTCTAGCATACCACTTCTTAGATGCTCGACATCATCATCATCGTAATTCAGAATGAAATTCTGGTTTGTGTGTAAAGCAGACAGCGTACTGACGCTGAAATCGATTTAATATTGAGATTTGTTAAAGATAGGCAAGGCATTCTGAAGATGTTTCCAAACGTTGAATGGAACATGGGTTTATAGGACACATTTTATTCGCGCTTTAGTTAAGACAAAGCCGACGAATCTAATTGTATAGCTTGGCATATTTCACAATCTAAGTTTTGTTAGAAATACTTCCAAACACAAATACCTATTAACTTATATTATTTACGCGTGTTGCGTTTGCCTATAAAATCCATAGATTAGACCGCCTACAGAAGAATACGGTTTATATTCTCTTTCAAAAAAAGAAAATACACTTTATCTCGAAACTAACCTAGGTAAAGCATACATCAAATATTACCTCCGCTATGTGTTTCTTTACTAAGCCATTGTGAACCACATATTACTTAATTTACAAGCTAAAGGGCGACCGCTCACGTGCGCAGCACAAAAGAAAAATGGGGTTATATAAAAGCACTGCGTACTTTTGCCTATTACAAAGCTTTCACGAAGCCTACATGTAAAATAATGTGGCAGGATACATTTTACCTAAAATGAACCTACTTCAGCTTTCTCTACCGCTTTTTCTTAACCGATAAATTAACGACCTTTCTTTATAATAAAAACTCAGACCCATATTCATCACGTTTAGATATACTGTTTAACTATGGCTTATTATCATGTTAAGCAAGGAAGAGGTCAGTGAATGGGTGGGTGACTAACAATGATACGATAAGCCCGCGTTACAAATTGGATTAACCATTGTTATAAAGAACAAAAGTCAATTTAATCCCCAAAAAGGCTAACGTAAAAATATGGCCAAAACTCCAAGCTACATGAAAAGTTGGTACCTACTTTTTTTTTCGATGATTGGTTTTCTGTAATATTATGTTGCGTTGAATGCAATAAATCAGTCCGTCTGTTAATCGATACTATGCGTTTGATTTATGTTTAAAAAAGATAATTCTCGTACTGTTTAGGGCCGTACCGCTGCAGTAGTGGATCACGCAAATAACTATGCGAATTAAAAAAAAGACCGAAAAGTAACGATCATTACCGAATTCAACCAAAAAGACCCGAAGTGAAATCCAACATAACCTCGACAAAAACATAAGGAAGAAAACTTATTCCTTAACATTTCTAACTTTATGAGAATTAGTATAAAGCCAGAAAATAAAATAAATCCTCCCGATGAACATTCCCGATAATGTCACATAATCTCTGTTTGATATCGAATACCGGAAAAGTGAAATGTTTTAAAACGTCTAGTTAGATCTGATGTCGTGAACGTGACTTATTGATTTCTGTATTGTTGTAACAGGATAAGGTATCGGTAAATCAAAAAGTAAAAGTTCTGGAAAAGCTACAAAAAAAACCTCGTCATAAAAGTTGGTTTCATTTTAAATCTAACGATTTTTTTAATTACATCATAACAGCCCATTTATGTACCGCTGCAGGGACGGGCCTCCTCCCGTGACGGAGGGTTACTTGGCCTACTTATACCACGCTGGCCAGACGGATTAGTATAGGGTTTAATTTCAAGTTTTTTTTATTTTATTTCGTAAAGACAGTAGTTACGGTTATTCCCTTAGTCGGTTTTACGACACCCATGGGGTAGTGACATATTGTATTCTTACTTCGTCACCACACGGATAAATTTAGATATTTAATTATATATTATCCTGTAAAGCTCTAAACTAGTATTAGGTTTTACATCGAAAAATAAATTCTTATACATTAACTTTTAAAAAACAAGAACAATAGTTTAATTTGTAAAAAAATTAAATAAGTAAACACAAAAGAGAAAAAATTATATTCCTTTGAAAAAATATAATTGTATTTTTGGAAGAAGAAAATTAATTTATGATATAAATAGAATAACGAACTACATTATAGTTCTCATTGTTTTCATAATACTGAAAAGTTAGAGACGTTAGAGCATAGATAAGAATATGTACTAACGTACGTTACGAGTCTTTCTGTCTCTTGCAGGAAATGGCGCAGTTTGATGACTGAAAAACCGCTGGTTTTGTGCTTAAGACAGAAAGATTAAAAACTAGAACTCCTTAGTTATTTTTTATCAACTACCGCACAAGAAGTCATACCCTGTGTTAAAAAATTAACCAAAACAGAGGACACCCAGGCTTAAGATAATGGGTCACACAATAAATAAACCACAACCTCATGCATCATAGCCTCATAGACAACCAAGGCAGTTTTCAAGATAAGTTAAATTTTCCTATTAATTTTTCATATTTTATCGCTATTAAAAAACAATATACTCGTAATATATTTTTTATACATAAGAAATATATTATTTTCTCAGAATTTATTTCTATATAAGTAATATTCTTGTGATAAAATCGTAGCGTAAAAGTAACACAAAAATCTGGGAGTACTTTTACAAGGACTTATAAACTAAAATTTAATATAAATCTAACATTATTAAAAATTCCGTAGTCATCTGCCAGTTCCGTCGCAATATTGAATATTGTAAAGTCTCTAACAATAATAGTTAAAACAATTATATTGAAAATGCTTTGATGTAAACGTGTTTAAGTTTCTAGGAACAATTTTGTTTGGAATACTCTTTATGTGTGAAATACTCGTAGTAGTACAGTAAAGATCATGTTTATATAAATACCTAATTAGGTTAAATACTTTTGTTAGTTTGCTTTTAACATTACAGTATTGATAATACTTTTAAGTAATAGTAATTGTCCATATAACTGAGGTTTTATATTATTATTTTTATTAAATGAACACAACCAACTTGGCCCGCTTTGGCGATATTCTAGTCTACAGCCAAGTTTCTCTGTATCAATAGCAGATGTTAATCTCGGGCTAGGGATGTTTTTCTCGTTGCAAGTAAGCAAGAAGATTTTCAAATTGCAAATGTAAAACAACTATTTAAATGTGTTTTTTAAAAGTGTTGTTTTACAAACATACACACGAATCCAAATAAAGAATAATTTAAAGAAAATATAATTAAGTTCGAAAAACACGGACGGCTATTACTGTACTATGAAACTGTACGGTGTAAATTGACAACAACCACAACCAAGAGAACGAACTAATTAAAGAACAGTAAGCATGTCCTTCATCATTTTCCTAAAACCCACAAGCAATATAAAAGCTCTAAGTATCATAATAATAATAGAATAACGTTAATTGATATACCTGTTGCTGCAATATACCAGATGAAGTTACGGCTTTTGAGTTAAAAGCCAAAGCTTATATAAGTAGTTATATTATATAAACGAGGGAACAGGTGTCTCCAAACTGTTGGCGACTAACTAAGCTGAATTAATTTGTGATCCTATCCCTAATCAGTTGATTGAAATTTATTAACTATACTTTGTACTTAAAATAAATAATGTTTTGTAATTTAGATTTTAGGCGGTGATGTCGGTAGTGAAAAAAATAGAATACTTTAAAATAGATGATAATGTGTTTTTTGAAATTAGAAATTATTTTGTAGCCATAATAATCGCTTATGGGGAAACAATTCAATCGCAATTCCATACAAACAAAGAAAGTTAATTCCTCCTTCATTAGATAATAAATACTCAAAACTATAGATGATATCGTTTTGTCTCGTTATTATCTAGTCTTATTGATTAATGAAACAGTAAAAAAAATATTCATTTACAAGTTATGAGGCTTCAAAGTTCATAATTCTATGCACATTTTATGACAACTTTTAGCGTAATAAAATAGGATTAAACGTTTATAAAGGTAAATATATTTTGGGAATAGGAATAGATTATTTATTCGAAAATACAAATAATTTTATATTGACTAGATACATTCTAAAGTTTGTACGCAATTACCTTTTTCCCAAAACCATTTTAGGAGATTTTACCGTGCTCGTTTCCGCCATCGACATCTTGCATCTCGCCTCCACTTTCTGCACCCCTCGGGTCGGCGGAGGGGAGGTACGACAGCGAGCCGACCGTCGTCGAATGTTACTGAATATTTTTTTTTAAACTTCAATAAACTTTAATTTATGTCATTTATGACAATTACGTATCGCTTGCTAGTAAGAAGTTACGTAATTTTCTTTTATCAAAGAGATCCAATTATTATCAGATGCATAACCAGTTAGATAAAATACCTACATCAGTGACATTCTTGACTAAAATCAACTGTCAAAATTCACCTATTATTACAATAGTCAATAGAGCATAGCTAAGGCTGTCACATTGCACAAACTGTATTTTCTTTGTAATTCATTTTGTATTTTTTTTTAATATTTATGTGACTCACCCCCGCTCCGGTATCTGAATGACTGATCAAGTATCATTTCTTGTCAACTATCATTTCCAGATTTTATGATTATTATTTATTTTATGATTTTTCTTCCTTTTTTTAAATCCAGCTAAAATTAACTTCATGTACTGTATGTGAAGTAAGATATTATTGTGTACTGTATGGAACCCCTATTAACAATGCACGGTCTAAAAAACTGCCTCAAGAATAAACAGCTTAACTTAAAAAAAAAAAAAAAAATTGTAATGTTTTACGGTGTCATACCTACACCACTTACAAGATAAATTGATGGCTCGCTTGGTGTGTCTTCCGCAACAAAACTTACAATAAAATATTTTTTTAAAACCCATTTTAGTTATCTTTATTTACTCCTGATTTATAACTTTTTAGGTAACTACCTACAGCTAGTATTAGTGTCAACCCTAACAATCAAGAAGAACAATATTTATATTTTGAACGACATTTTGATTTGTAATAAATACAATCGAGCGCGTGTGCGTGTGCATGTTTCTGACTGCTTTTCTATGAGTTTTTCTCTTTCTGACGCAACGTTTGGTAAAACAACAATCTTTTAGGCTCCGGTGACAGATGAGTTGGTCTTGACGTCTTGAGTCCTCTTAATAAGGACAGATTCATAGAAGGGAGTAAAAAAACGCTAGCGTGATAACCTAGATGCTTTTGGTAGCAACTATCATCGAATCTATTTTTAAGAGCTTTCATTCAGGTCTTTGATTGCAAAATAATAAAAACAGTACAATAAAAAGGTTTATTCTAACAATTCCATAGAATAGTTAGAATAAACCAATGTCTAGGTATAAATACCTAATTATTTCTTAATGAAGCTCTTACTGATATACCTAATTAGGAGAAAAGCATAACGATTCGATTCCTGGAAATAAGCCTCGTTATAAATGTTGGATAGGTCATACAAGTAAAATTTTCCTCTTTGGAATAAGAAAAAAAAAAGATTCTAAGTTTAAATGTGAAATGCATCACAGCTCGACAATAATGGTTTTCTTCCATGTAGTGGTATTTTTTTTTCTAAGTTTTAATTTTAGGTTTAGACATTAATGCTCTGTCGGTGAGGATTACAAATATGCACTTCCTTCATTTTCTTTGTTTTATCAGATGTAGTTCTGTAATATATAGCTCATCCAGATAAATTGCAGACCTGGCAAGTAACAAAACAGCAAGCATTGTAGCAAACACTTCTTGCTCTAATATCAAAGTAAGGCTATCAAAGATATTATCTTTATAAAATACAATACACTAACCCTTCAATATACTGCGCCGCAGATAACTCAACGATTTTATCTCATAACACCAAAAAACATTACCTACAAACAACTACAGACTTTAATGATAGATCGAAATAATTTCGCAAATACTAAACATATTCAAGGCACACAATTGCACGGAATAACTCACAGTTACATTCATTATCTTCGTTAACTAACTTCGGTATACCGAATATACGGTTAGAGGAATATCTTAAGTATGCATATAAATCCATACGTCTACGACTAGTTACAATAGAAGTTTATCACAATAGTATTACAAGGGTCATTCAATTTGCTCAAGTTGACAATGCTTCGAGAGAAGGGTACGAATAACCCTAAGTAAACTCTGTTTCAGTCCTTGTGTTCTGTAATTCCATTTCGGTACCTTATTTTTAGGTTGTGACACACGATATACATTATAGATTTTGTTTGTATAGTTTTGCTTGTATTGGGTTCTGCTTTGATTGATTTCTCGGTAAAGGTTTATTAATATTTCTTTATTTTAGAAGTGGTAAAAGAACTTCATTTAATAGAATTGCGTGTAAATTGCAATGTCAAAAAGTACAATAACAAGTAGACTTGCAGATATGTCCTACAGAAAGTACAAAATACGGCCTACATGGTTACGATGAAAGCCTTTTAAGCCCACCCGACAGTCGCAATAGGGAGCCATCTGAATCCAACACCATTTGTGCACCAATAGCACGTTGTTATGCAATCTGAGACAGTAAAGACGTTACTCAGGCTAAGTGTTCTTGGAATACAATTTCTAGCACAAGACACATTAGCATAGAATTACATGGGCAATTGGATAATGTAGTAATAAGAGTGGTGATTAAATACCTCTTAAACTCACATTCCATAGGAATTGAAATTCCTACTTTTTGTAAGGAGAATTTTAAGGGGAAAATGTAGTACACATACTTTTCTCTCTTTTTGAAGTCGGTTACAATCAAATTGTTTAACTTATAAATATTTTAAGAAACAAAAGTATATTTGTCAAGCAAAAAATATAGCACCAATCATAGTTACCACATTATTCCGAAAAAGTGTCAAACAATCTATTGCAACAAAATAGATACAACAAAACAAGATGAATGTTAATACCCCATTATAGATCTATTATTGTAGGTCTAGTAATACAAAACTTGAATTCTATTATCCAATAGTTAAATCTACTTGAATTGATAAAAATCTTTTTAAAACTCACATCTCTAGAGAAAACAGCAGCTGCGTACAAACTTGAACGTAAACTGTGATACTCGTTTCAATGAAGTCACTCTATAAAACTTGTCGTTACCTCAACAATTCCTTTTCTTTGTCCTGTCTTCCATCTAGTGATTTTCTAGCATACAAATAATACAATATTTTTACACAAGTCCGAAACTAACTAGAGCTTGTGAGCGCCCTGTGGTTTTAAAGTCAAAGCAACCAATTCTTATCGTTGTTGTACTGATAGTTTTTCTGGGGGTATAAACATCACAGAGAATAATATATTGCGTTATTCATTACACTAACTATCGTTTTCCACAAATTGATATTAACTAACAATGGTTACAGTTTTGGGGAAATGGCTAATAAGACAAAACAAAGATATTATAATGTACTTATTCTTTCATCTAAATGTATTGATCCCAACACTTATGAATCACCGCTTTATTAGTTTAGACAAAATCCTGCTTAGAATTTCTACCGACTTCATTTGTTTTTTCCTAATCACTCTATAAATAGCATTGAACTTACCCTAAAATCTAGATAAGAGTTACCCGAGCTTTCGTTACCTTAATTAAGTTGCTTAATTATAATTTCATATAATTAGCTAGTAAATTAATTTAATCACCTCTTTAGGCCAGTCATTATAATCCTTGCTTTGTACCTAATGTTATAATTTTAAGGCTGAAGTTCAACAAGCAACGTTGTCGTAAATTACCATTGTTAAGCCTTATGCATGTTATTTAGGTAATTAGGCATGTATTTTATTACGCAGTACTGGTAACCTTAAATTGTCAAATATAAATTATGAAGTTAAACTCTTAATTTTTATTATTTATCGTTCAAAAAAAATGTTATCGAGTACATAGCCGCTTTATAATTTACTAAGAAATTTGTCTGTGAGAGTGCATTCCTTGAGTTTTGTGACTGGATCGTCCCTGATTACTTGTATCTAAGGTAGGTACTAGAGTAAACAAAAATTATAATAGTGTATAAAGTCTCTGACGGAGTCATGTCTATGGCAATTCGAGTGAGCACACTCTGCTGACCCCCAATCTTGCTATATTATTTAAATTATATATTATTTTACATATTATATGCGTGGGACCTATACGAAAAAGTAAAGCCATTATAGTTAGTTATTACTTATAAAATAAACGTATTGTAAATACTTTTAAGATTATAATTTAGAGTATGAGATTATATTTGATTGTATTAAAAAAGATATTTGCAATATTATACTAAATTGTATAAGTATAGTACTTTCCAATATTTTATACAAAAAAAGAATAAGTTTTCTATTCATGCTGAAGAAATCCTTTGAAGTTGCCCGCAATCACATTAGTGGGATACAAATGTACCTATATATTACAGTTTTATATCAATGTTTAGTAATACCAAATAATCATATTTTTCTGCTTTTAGCAGTGCAATCAGTTTAGTCGATTTCGATATAAAATAACAATAAGTTCGATTAAGAATAAAATTAATACGATTACATTAGTAATGTATTTAAAACATATTTGAACTAATATTACAGCGATAATATTCGCTGTAGATCTACCCAAAATGGCCAAAATAAGAAGCTATTAAGACCTCATCTCGACTGTAAGATAGAGTAGAAAAATTAAAATCAAAGTGATGACAGTAATATCTACATACTTTCCGAACCCCGTAATATTGCCAAACTTGTTCCCATATAAAAAGTAAAATATCTACTAGACTGTTGCAAAGTTGATGATCACATTGATGAAGTACTTAGGGTCAAATAAAACGAGTAATGTGATAAAGCATCACCAAGCATTTACAGACCAAAAACCACATAATTTCATAAAAAATAAATACAAAAATAAAGTGTTTAATATTCCATACACATTAATAATAGTGTTAGCCAAACAGAATCCAATAACTCGATTAATACAATTTTATTGGCCCTAAATTGTATAACAAGTTGCTAAGCACAATGTCTAACACGAATTAGTTAAGTGGATTATATATACTTAGTAGAGGAATATACATTATTCGTATGTTAAGACGCGCAGTATTAACATACTACCGAACTCTCGCTCAATTATTAGTCTATTAATGATTTGCTTCAATCATTATCGGAATGTCTATCAAGTTGCCCCGCATCTAGGATACGGTAATTATTTTAATTTTTGTCTTCTTATAGAACTCACAACTGATGTGCAACTTTTTAAATAAACAATTACTACTGTACTGTAGTACGAAAAGGTAGCGCTTGTACACTTCAACCTTCTTATTGTCATTACACTAAAGATAGTATTAGATAGATCTTTATAATAAACCTATATATAATATAAACATTAACGTATCAACGCATTACATTATTTGTTTATTAAATACTAGCTGCCCGCGGCTTCACCCGCGTCTAATAAGTAGCTTAAATGTTATTCTACACCCTTAACTAACTATATTCCAAATTTCTTCAAAATCCATTCAGTAGTTTTTTCCGTGAAAGAGTAACAAACATCCATCCATCCATACATCCTCACAAACTTTCGCATTTATAATATAAGTAGAGATTGCAGTATTTATCATCAAACTAATTTATCCGTTAAACTAGTTAACGATACCATAATAGTATCAACAATTTTTCATAGAATGCTTTTATAAAGATTAATGATTTATGTATAAAATACTAAGTTTAGTCATGAAGGGGACGAGACAATTTAATTGCCTATCTAACGCCTAGCTGTCTGCGCAAGACGGCGAGTATCGAGCAAACTTTAGTCTTTTACTATCAATCAACATGTCGGCCCACGCGATACTGGACTTTCAAACAATGTACGCTTTTGTTTTTATTAGATTCTCTTGGCTGACCACTTGTTCTAGAAACGTCTCTAACGATATAATACAGTCTTTGTTGATAAAGTCGTTCTTAGTTTAAAACTAGATTAACGATCTTTCTTACACCACGTTTATCTAGTTGGTCTAACAACCTAACGTGATTATCGCAGATATTTAAATCAATAGCAAAACATATAGACTGGTACGTAACAACTGAACAAAACATCCACAAAAGAACAAGACATTGCAAGAGTAATAAGAGTAATTATAACGAATCTCTACAACAATTACCAATCCATCGAATGGCGGGGCATCAAAATACAGTAAGCCACTGTGGTAAGTAAACTATGCGCTGATATAAACGAATATGAGATCTAGAAATTATAATTTAGTACTTTTTAAATAACAGGATTTCTCCGTGTGGTGACAGAGTAAGAATAGAGTCTGTCCCATGGGTGTCGTAAAAACCGACTAAGGGACTATTCGTGAATATTAACTTTACGTAATAAAAAGAAGAAAAACTTGATATTAAAGCCTATACCAATCCGTTTGGCCAGCGTGGTATTAGTAGGCCAAGTATCCCTCCGTCATAGGAGGAGACCCGCCCCTGCACTGGAACATTAATGGGATGTTAAGAAATAACAGAATAAATGACATAAATAGAATACATTTACTTTGTCTTTACTTTAAAGGCTTTAGTCTCTCAAGGTGACTACGCCAGCCTCATTACGTCTTTCAGTTTATTTCACTCAGACAGTCCTAATCTACACCGAAGAATTCATCCTTTTTAAGCTATTGTTATAAACCTTAAGAAAATACTGTAAATACCAATTCAAATGCATTTAAATCCAGAAGTTAGACACGCAATATTCCAATATTAACGAGAATATCATTAAAGTGTCATCCAAGGGAAAATTGGAAGGAAATCTAAATATTCTATAGAAATTTAGAAAAAAAAAATATGTTAATCTATTCTCAGCGAATGGTGACTATTTTCATAAATTGATTGCTTCGAAGCCAGTATCAAAAGAATCGTAATAATTAATTATTAAGTTGAGGAACGCTTTATAAGGAGGACTTACAAGATGAACGATTTTAGATTCCAGGAAATTAATGTGAGTATAAAACTCTTTTAATGGAACAAAAGTATGAACAACTTTGTTATAAGATTATGGAGATTTTCGTATTTATAAAATTATGCGAAGGCGATATTGTTTTAAGTTACTTACGTTCGTCCAGCTACACATCAGGTAGTAACTTTTCATTCAAAAATATGCCTTGTTACAAGAAGTTAAGGTAGTTTTGGGTCTAGGCTACCACTACTATTACAAAAGCTTGTTCCATGATTAATCACTAAAATACCGTACTGTTTGCTAGAGTCTTAGATTCAAAAATTAAAACTAAGTTTAAATAGCAAAAAAGGAATTGGATAGATACCTAACAACATCTTTCTAAGCCAGCCCTTTTATACCCGTATTCCTAAAAGCCAGGTAACCTAAAGTAGGTTACTAGAACGAAAGATATAAAACAAATTGTCTAGACATCTAAAATAAATACATTGGAGGGACTGTTCGTAATTTTATTGTATAAGTATAGAAAAATACTTCTAAAACATTTTGTTATCAATATTAACGTAGACATGACAAAAACAGTTTATGAATTCGATTTGGTAAAAAAAAAAGTTGTAGAAATGGATTCTTGTTATTATAAACAGACAACTAAACTCTTTTGTCTTTTAGCTAATATTCTATAGAATAAAGACATATAAGCAAAGACGTTTTATATGCGACTACGATACGCAAAGGTGCTGTTGGAAAATTCAAGACACTTATTAGTTGTATTCAGAAATTATTGTTTTGTATCTGGCAGTGGCAAATAATCAGGTTTTGCCTTATTATTAAATTATCAGTTAATAGTTAAATAATCGTTTTAATTAAATCCTAACTATGTTATAATTGATTCACCCTTTAATTGGTTGAAAAGCATTGTTACCTCAAGGGAGAAATTAGTCATAAATAGAGATACAGCTACAGTCAACTGTGACTAACAGCAAAAATAGTTCAATTGTACAGGAGCAAGGTCACCAGGGGCAACAATGTGTGTCCCTAGCACACAATGTTTCTCCGGTGTAGCCGAGCCCGATTTGACATTGTTTGTTGTAAATCAAATATCGAAATATACGGACGACGAAAATGTTTGTTTCATTTACCAATCCCTCGTTACACGTTTAAGTTGACCATTAACTCTTTGTTTCCAACAGTGGTTATCATAACAAAAGGTATAGTGTAAGTTTTTATAACTTTGCAATTAACTAAAATTGTATTAAAATTATAATCTAAGAGTATACCTACTTATTATAAAAATTAATCGTAAAATGTATTGGTAAGCGCATAGATCAACAACGCCAGGACCGATACGGCCAACCCAAACTGAACTTCGACAAACTTTTCTACGACACCATTTTACTTCGACGTAATAAAACTTCGATGCATCTTAAATTCGACATTATTTAAGTACGAAACAACTTAACTTCGATACTACTGTACTTCGACACAGCGTTTCTTCGACATGACTTAACTAAGAAACAATGTGGGTTCGACGACATTCTACTTAGACAACTATGCTACTCCGAAAACAGTCTAATTCGACATACTCTACTCTGAAATACTTTAAATCGACGTAACTTATCTTAGACACTATATTACTCCGATATTAAAAGATGAAACCTACTTAGTTACCTACAATATTTTGACTGCACGAATTGAACAGTGGTTTCAGTGAAATATTTGGTTTTGCCCCGAGTTAGTAATTTGAATCTCCTTAATGGACAGACTATACCAATCCGTCTGGTCAGCGTGGTATTAGCAGGACAAGTATTCCTCTGCCAAAAGAGGAGGCCCGTGCCTGATGTAGGACATAAAGGGGCTGTTATGAAAGGACAGCACTTTGTGTAACTCACAAATTGTTGTTTTGAATCTGGATGTACTCGTAATTTATGTCCGATATTTTTGTGTTTTTTAAACTCGCTAAGATACCTAAATATATCTTAGTTCGAAATGTGCAATAAAGCTACAGGCTAAACACAGCTACAGAAAAAAAAACTTTGTAATAAATAATACTCGTACATTGTTTAGAATATTTTTTTATTAAATCATGGATATTATGTCAAATTCCTAACCTAATATACCTAAAAATCTATACAAAAATAACAAACAAAAACAAATCAATAAAATAAACTTCTCAATTATTGTAAAAGAAAGAAACTACTTAATGTATTAACATTTCTAAAACAAAAGGCAATCGTGCCTCCAAACAAAAATGTAAAATTTTTGTTGTTAATCTAATATCATAACAGCCCCTTTACCTACTGCAGGCACGGGCCTCCTCCCTTGGCAGAGGAATACTTGGCCTGCTAATACCACGCTGACCAGACGGATTGGTATAGTCTGTCCATTAAGGAGATTCAAATTACTAACTCGGGGCAGAGTCAAACGTTTTACCTACCACTGAAACCACTGTTCAATCAAAATATTGTAGGTAACTAAGTAGGTTTCATCTTTTAATATCGGAGTAATATAGTGTCTAAGATAAGTTACGTCGATTTAAAGTATTTCAGAGTAGAGTATGTCGAATTAGACTGTTTTCGGAGTAGCATAGTTGTCTAAGTAGAATGTCGTCGAACCCACATTGTTTCTTAGTTAAGTCATGTCGAAGAAACGCTGTGTCGAAGTACAGTAGCATCGAAGTTAAGTTGTTTCGTACTTAAATAATGTCGAATTAAAGATGCATCGAAGTTTCATTACGTCGAAGTAAAATGGTGTCGTAGAAAAGTTTGTCGAAGTTCAGTTTGGGAGTCACGGCCAATTCCTTTTTATAAATAGTTTTCACAGTAAGAAATATTTAAATGATTGCCGGTAAAAGCCGTAAAAACAGACCTTTTACAGTCATACCTATAATTTTTGACAGATGAATCGTGGCGTCATAGAATTTTTCACAGATGAGTCGTTTTGGACAGAACAAAAAGGGTGCAGTCCCCCACATTATGTACCAACACCCTGATCAAAGTCGCAAGCTGAACTAATTTCGCAGTAGACCCAGGAAGTATTTTATGGTAAGAAGTCCCTTTAGCGACTTTTAAGACACCTACAACTTGGGTGAGGGTTACATCAATATGCCTTTTTATTTCTTCAGCACGTGTAAAGAAATGTATAATTTAAGAAAAAATTAAACAAAGGTATAATTTAAAAAATAGCATACATTTTCTTCAACAAAATTCAAACTTAATTAAGGCGAAATTTTCAGTTCAAAATTCGTCAATTCCCTATTGAAACCTTTCCTAAAGTAAATCTTAGTAGGAAATATTTTTTTTTTTTGCCGTGCCATGAACACAGAGCCACGAACAAGCACATTGACACAAAGAGCATAGGTGCCTTGAAACGACGCTATTTATCACACAAAGGTAAACAAAACGTTTACCTGTTACTAAATGAAACAGGCATAAGAGCTCGTAGCGCTAGTACAGGCAACCTAGAATTTTCATACCACACTCACTGACTCAGAAGGGAAGCTTTCGACCGCGCGTTCAAATTGTAAAACTCTTTTTAGAACGTGCTATGCATTTCATGAATGCAAATATCAATTTAGAATTTTTGTTGTTATTGAAATGAATCATGACAGTCGATAAAAGTCATGTAGTTGATTCAATTTGGGTTTTTAGTAACTAAATATCTATTCAATTTACATCTGTAAGTGCTCCGGTATTTTCCAATTCAGCAACATAGAGAAAATTATTGGTTTGCTATTATCATGTAACCTTTTTTAAAATAATTTAAGAGGTCAACGTTAAAAACAATCTTTATAAAAACTACTATTTATCTGTAAATACTAAAGACATTTCTCATTTTACTTTACTTCGTCATCAATAAATGAAATGAAATAAGGAACAAAAGACTGTGTTTAATTCAATTGTAAGTTTGTAATAACGGGCGCCATTATTAAAAATTCTTGATTCAATACCTGTGTATTGCATTTACAATGGAGTATCGAATAAATTAAAATGCTTATTCCAAATGTAAATAAAACGCAATTTCGTTTTATAATTCCAGCAATGTTGCATACTGCTTGCTCTGATAAATAAGATGTGGTATGTTATATAAAATGATACTTTATTACAATCATACTGATCTCTTAACGATGAATTTAATTTGTATATTATTTTATTAGGATAAAATGTCTCCGTGTGGTGACGGAGTAAGAATACAATATGTCACCACCACATCTCATCCCATGGGTGTCGTAAAAACCGACTAAGGGAGTATCCGTGAATATTATCTTTACGAAATAAAAAGAAGGAAAACTTGAAATTAAACCCTATACCAATCCGTCTGGCCAGCGTGGCATTAGTAGGCCAAGTATCCCTCCGTCATGGGAGGAGGCCTGTCCCTGCAGTGGGACATTAATGGGCTGTTATGATGATAATGTCCACCTAAATAACGAGGGCAAACTTGGCCCACTTAAAAATACCACGCTGGCCAGTCTTACTGCGATGGAGGTGGAACCTGAAAGTATGCCCCTTCCTGGTGACTGTATCTTAGCTATCTTCAGCATTTCTGTTTTAAATAATAATATTTTTTATTTTATAATTCATCACTTTATAACATTTAAAGTTGTATTCTGTTAACGCGTAACTATGAGTCACTCATTCTCTGCTATTCTCACCTTAAGATAAACCCTTTACTGGTACAATAACTTTATCACAGCTTTAGTACCTACTTTTATTGTTTTTCAAGCGTATACACAAGTCATAAATTATAATAAAACTCGCGGTCGCGTTTATGCAAAATATTCCCCTTAAAGAACGGAACCTCTGCCTCATTAGACTGTGAAAGAAAACATTTTGTTTCACTTTCGACTGTTAGTGACGCTCCTCCATGGCGGAGAATTCCTTAAAAGCCGGAAAATTTGTCCAATTTGCTCTTTGGCCCGTCTTTGATATTTTGATTCAAAAGAGATTTTATGTACTGTTCGCGTATACGCCTGGAGCACAAAGCTGATTTCAACTACACATCGCGCTTTCAATTGTCTGCGAAAACATTTCGGAACTAAATTTTAATGTTTTTATGTTAGAGTAAGTTTTATATTTTCTTTGTTGTTACATACCCTTACTTAATTGAATTCGAGGAGTGTTCTCGTATTTAAAGGCGTGTTATTCTGAATTCTAGTCTCGCACAAGGTTGGTAGTAGTTCAATGAATTTTGCCGTAGGCAAAGTAGAGACGCATCGCCGAAATCCTTCGAGGGTTACTTAGAGACTTTGTCATGTAAATAAGCCACTCAAACCCCTAGGGGAGCTGATATTCAAACTGAAATATTGTAAATATTTTATTTCTGAATAGATGCGACTACTTTGATCTTGATTATGTAGAATTTTAGACAATTGTAGAAAAAAAAAACAATTAACGAAATGTACGAGATCAAAGTGCTTTTTGACCTAATTTAACCTTTCATCTTTATTTTATAGATATACTAGCTGATGCCCGCGGTAGTACCCGCTTAATTGTTATTTTACACCATAAACTACCTATATTCCAAATTTCATCAAAATACATTTAGTATTTTTTGCATGAAAGGGTAACAAACATCCATCCATCCTCACAAACTTTTGCATTTATAATATTAGTAGGATAGGATAAGCAAAGGTGTGTCACTTTAGTGCCTAACAAATAAGGTGAATAAATATTATCTTCACTAAATAAAAAGAAGGAAAACTTGAAATTAAAACCTATACCAATCCGTCTGCAAGCGTGGTATTAGTAGGCCCGTCCCTGTAGTGGGACATTAATGGGCTGTTATGATGAAATAAGTTGACAATTACGAATTTAAGCTCTCTAGATATATCAGACCCACAGCTTAAAAAACCGGTCAAGTGCGAGTCTGACTCGCGCACCGAGGGTCCTGTACAAACCTATTTATTTTCCCGCCAAATTGTGATAACGTCAGGATTCAGTTGTTTAAATACTATTTTTCCCGCCAAAATTCAATGACGTCACGACTTAGCTGTCAAAATATATTTTCCTGCCAAAATTCTGTGGCGACACGACTCATCTGTCAAAAATTCTATGACGTCACGTCTATCTGTCAAAATTGACAGCTGTCAAAAGTGACAGCTGGCAAAAGTGACAGAGGTATCATATATTTTCCCGCCAAAATAATATGACGTCACAAATCATCTGTCTAAAATTCTGTGACGTCACGACTCAGCGTTCAAAAATTCAATGACGTCACGACTCAACTGTCAAAATATATTTTCCCGCCAAAATTCTGTGACGTCACGACTCATCTGTCAAAATTCTATGACGTCACGGGTCACGTGACCAAAATTCTATGACGTCACAGGTCACGTGACCAAAATTCTATGACGTCACAGGTCACGTGACACAGCTTTCCCGCCAAAATTCTATGAAATCAAAATATAATATGATTGCTAATAAAAAGTAGCCTATGTTCTTTCTCAGGGTCTAAAGATTGTCTGTACCAAATTTCATCGAAATCCGTTCAGCCGTTTAGGCGTGAAAGAGTAACAGACAGACAGACAGAGTTACTTTCGCATTTATAATATTAGTATGGATTTATTTTGTACGTTAAATTATGTGTCTAAATTACATTTATTACATTTTTATCAAGATTCAAAGTTACCATTTTTTGTTGTAGTAAAATCTTTATTATCTTTATTCTATATCAAAACACATTTAAAGTTATGATTACATAGTTACGTAGAAAGGCTGTGTAAAATATTTAAAAAAAAAAGTTAAAAAAAAAAGAATAAGCCTTTAGGCCTTTTATAAAAAATATACGCTAAATTATGACTTAGGATTATTGATTTTTGTACAAATAGAATATTTTGCCATAAGAATATCAGTTCAAACGGGCGACAGATTTCATCTTTGAAATGCAAATCAGACCGTTGTGAATTCATAGCTGAAATGGGGTGGGCGAAGGTAGCCGAGATACGACGATGAAAATCTCTCATATTTATTTATACCAACTATTTTTAAATCTCCTACAGTTTTGTACCATTAATTTCTATAAAAAATACTCGAATATTGAGTAAATATTTTTATTGAAGTGTATTTCTCATGGGGAAACTGATTGGAGAGGTTTTCGTTCACTATTGGTTGGCTATTGTTGAACGATATTGAACTATTTTTTGTGTAACAAACTTTGTCATTTTCTCTTCAAGTATCATCTGGCTGAACAAAATTGTCATGTATAACAATGGTATCTTTTAAAATACATTTTATGTTTGTTGCTTTTTGGTAAAATACAGAATAAATTGGACGAACAGTTCTCAAAATACTGTAATAGGAATATACAAAATGGAACGAGCATCCAGACAAATATACTTACTTACTTTAAATTTGGTATCTTGTCTGCTGAATTTATTTGATACGTACTTGGTAATTAGTCAAAATGGAAACTCTTGTCATTTATTTAAATTGAGGTTTTTACTAAGATGTATTCCTTTATTTAATTTATAGGTTTTAGTAAAGTGGAAAAGTACTTTAACATAATGGACACAGTATTAGAGTTCCATTGAATCTTTTTTATTTTACCATATTTTTATTGAATTATAATTTAAAAAAAAAAACAAATATGAAATTAAAAATACACTATAGCAGTACTACACCTATGAGAACATAATACACTATATAATTTTTTAGTGTAATTCGTATTAAGATAATAAAAACATTCCATCAAATAAAACTAAAATGTGACTGCAAAGGACAGAATCCTATTAGCGTATTTATCCTAACTTATCATTGGTTTACAAATTAAGTAGTCGTACGTGTAATCCCTTAACAAAAATGTTCGGGACGGTCGACAAATAGACCTAGACAAACGGAACTGTTTGGTACCTATTATTAAATAAACAAAGCCCTTTTCCGTAATTTACATTTCCGTAGCCAATTTCATTAGTCCACGAGTTATTCGCTCGAGGGAATGAGTCTCTATCCGACTCTACTATAATTCGACCAATTACAACCGGCTTGATTACATACTAAGGTATATTTAGGATACTATTGTGTATTGTTCAGTTATTTATGATACCCAATAAATGTATGGGGCAGAAACTCACAGAAATGGATATTGTTTTATTATTTTGACCTCACATTTAAGGACAGTGTTGTTGTTAAATGTCATTAAAGCTAAGTAAAGTACAATAAAAGTAGTCGTATTTAAGAGTAATAGGCTGGCTAAGATTTCTCTATCACTGGAGGCAAATACTTCTGCCGCTGTTATGTAAGCCCTTAAATTGATTTTTCTTTTTCTCACCTAAAGTAATTTAATCATAAAACAGTAAAAAGTAGATTACTAATATTAGGTACTTGACTTAAAAGGTTTAAGTAAAAAATATGCTCAGAAGGTATTAGTCAAGCTAAGGATACAGAATAGAGGTACACAACCAATGATCGTTAATTCGAGTCACAGCCCGTCCCCATGCATATATTCATCAGTAACTTTAAAGCGAAAGGAAAACCGTAACACATGCGTCTCTAATGAATAAACATAACATTGCTTTGTGACTGATTACACTCAAAATACGCCATTTTGAATAAGAAATGTTAAGGTTAAAACCTACATCGTTTGTGCAAGTTTATTTTGACGCTAAAGTTATTTCGGTTAATTTTGTAAGAATTTAATATTAAGTGCTTACATTTTCTGCATTCTGTGGTGATAAACAATTAATATTAACATGATTAAAAGATACCTTAACACTCCAATAAGATGAATTAATGGAATAACTTTGAACGCTAGTGGTAACTTTAGCTTTATCCATAATGAATTACTGATCGTTCACAGGTTTCTGCCGTACACAAAAAACTGGTATCAAATATAGCTCACACAGTATTGCTTAACGTTTTAAGTATTCAATAACTCTGTATTGCTTTCTTAGTCTATATAGCATTGTAAACAAGAGTGAATTTCCATTTTTTTTTTTGGAATATACCTTCGATGTTTTATCTAAGATTCAATATTAACTTAATCAGCAGTAAGACCAATTCCTGAAAATTAGGATGTAGCCAAGTTTTTGTCTACAATTGGAAACTTGTTAATTGACATACGAAACTTGGATTCACTATTCGCTCCGGTTTGCCAACTTTTTTTGTCTAATTTGATAACTTGTATTTTTTTGTTTGTATTACACTTTTGGAAAGAGATTTATAGAAATTTTGGCGTAAACATACCTTTTGTTATTGATTTGAAATATTATCTACAAGATAGAAGTCCTGGTTATGCGTTACTACTACCATTACTAATGTATGTCTGTACATGTCAACATTTGTACTGCAACAGCTTTTGTTGATATAGGGAATCAGGTACCTTATTAATCATATCAGCCTATAGATCTATTTTCACTGCTGAAAATAGACCTCCTCCAAACATTTTCAACCTGCCCCGTCCGGTGTCTTCGTCATCTATCGACTTCCCGCCTTCCGAAATCTTACTAATATTTGCCAGATATTATTCAAATACGTAATAACTAATAACATAGGTATTCAAAATTACACAATAGGTACCATGGGCACTCGTTTGACATACGAGCTCAAAGCGTTCTACCATCAACTGTTTCAAATATTTAACGTCACCTTGAGAACATGTTGCGACCGTCCTAAGTAAACATAGAAACCTCATCTAAGATCGATGATATCGTCCCAGATATAACACGACTCACGATTTTGAATAGCATACACATAATCAAATATATTTCAAAACATCTTTAAAATGTATTTTTTTTAATAGCTAATAAATACCTTAAACCATCGTCTAGATTGGCGTCTGGAATGGCGCCTAGAGTAACGCCTGGAATAACGTCTGGAGGAGCGAATGAAGGAATGACAGTCGTGGTGTCTGGACTAGTATTATGTATCTATATCAACATCTGGAGAGGCGTATGGGCTGGTGTCTGTAATGGTCTCTGGTCTGCCGCGTAACGTGGCATCAGGGAGACTTTCGTAGCAGGGTCTAGAGTGGTGTCAAAAGCGTTATAGTGATGTATGTATTAGAGTGACATCTGCAGTGATGTCCGAATGGCGTTCGCAGTGGGAACTGAGGTGGCGTCTATATCAGCAACCGAAAATCTGAATTTAGAAAAACTCTCGTTTTTGTTACTTTTTAAACGTATTAGGTTCCTTTATTCTTGTATTACTCTGTTCTATAACACATATCTAGAAGTTGATAATACAGTTTAGGAGCTAGCTCTTCAACCCATAAAAGTTAAATTGAAAGTCAAGAACAAAAAGCAAATTGAAAATGCAAAGTGCAAAGCGCAAAGCAATTTCAAAGAATGGGTCCTAGTATTTGAAACAAGGAGTACTTTACCTACCTAAGCGTTTCATACCAAGTTTGCAGACTTCGAAGCTATTCAATAGGTTAGTATCAGATATTGAAACAATTCACAGTCCGTCAGATCACTTTGAGAAACTCTTAATGTCTGTAATGTAATTTATTAAACTACTATACCAATTTGTTCGTTGAAGTACATAATTTCTTCATGGATCAATTATGATGTACAGTCAGCCCCAAAAGTCGCTGAACACATTTTAAATTCCAAAACTGCTGAACACTAAAAATGTCATAAGTCAGTGTCGCAACAAAGAACACAGAATAAGCTTTACATACGAAACGACCATAACACGCTGAACACGGTTATTAAAAAAGTAGCTGAACCCTAGTATTTTTAAAAGTAACTGAACGCCTAAGTTTCCAAAAATAGCTGTACATACGCGTCAATTCGTATTAAAACCTACTTTTTGGGTATTATACTATAAGCATCTTAAAAAAAATAAAAACTTTTAGAACAGATAAGTTTTGTTCAAAGAGGTTTAATTACAACGTTTTTTTATCTTGGTTATGGCCTAGGTATACATTTGTCAAATTATTTTACATGTCAATGGACCAAAATTCGCTTTACATCAATAACACTAAAAGTAGATTGACAGGCAATAACATTGAAAATATGATTTGTTAACCTTCTTTTCTATTTAATGATGTTCAGTTACTTTTGGAATACTTACTAGTGTTCAAATACTTTAGGGAATACTAGTGTTCAGTTACTTTTAAAAATACTAGGGTTCAGTTACTTTTGTAATAACCGTGTTCAGCGTGTTATGGTCGTTTCGTATGTAAAGCTTATACTGTACTCTTGTTGCGACACTAACTTATGAAATTTTTAGTGTTCAGCAGTTTTGGAATTTAAAATGTGTTCAGCGACTTTTGGGGCTGACTGTACATTGTTTACTTAAACGCTAAAAGTGGATGTAATATTTAATTTATACAAAAGTTGCTTTGCTTTTCAATAGTGTATTCTAAAAACCGGTAAAACAAAAACTTCAATTGCATTGTTTTTATTATAATCGATTTGGTAAATATTAGGTACTTCAAACTCTTTACTGTGTCATATTTAATAGGTAAATTGGAAGTTTTAATTTTGATTTTGTTTTAGAAAAACATTGCAATACAATAGTCAAAAGCTTTAGATAAATCCCATAGGTACTCTTCAGTGCCAGAATAAGTCAAACTGTAAATACTAACTTCAAACTTGACCTTTTGCTTACTGCAACTGACAACCGTTAAAACAGAACAGACGAAGGAATACGTGCGGGACCAAAAATATATCAAAATGTCTGCCACATAGTCGTAGTAGTTACCGAGGAATTGAAGCAGATTAAACTTTAGCTAACAATATTATTGATGAAGTCGATGTCAATACAACGAACTTAGTAAAACTATAAAATAATAGAGCTCTTTGTAATCTACCGTTTTTTATCTTTGCTAACTTGAACAAAATAAAACTACTAGTAGGTAGTAGTAGTAGTAGGTGTATACATCCCAGCAGCAATCAAATTATTTATACTTTGAATTTTTTTTCTAACTAATTTTATATTTAAATGCGAAACAGATCTTATTTTGCACACTGTCTGTAACTGTAAAAGTTGAAAAGAACTACAGTACCCGGCCGTAAATATACACATTGACTTTTGTAAAGAGACAATTTCGGCTTTGTAAAGCATCATCTCTGTCAATTAAAAATCTCTGCAAATTAAACTTAAAACTCATAATTCCACATTTTCAACATCCTTGCCACGAACAATCACGTTACTTAGTGATGGAGCTCGTAACACTCTACTTATAGTCTAAATATTACATAAATAATGCCCCTGCACTCAAGACACGGTGGGAAAGCACCATAGGTGGATAATGTTCTTATTAAATATGTGATGGAATATGTATATACTAGCTGTACAGTATTGCTGTATTCTTCTACAATCCAAATAATATTAGTCCATATTATGATAGTCCTCTGATATTGTGAAGTAGTGTGAAATGATAGTGTAAAAACTATCTGTGCAAGCTTTACCAAGCATGCCTACCTTTATTTACTAGTTGATAGTAGAATTTGATGGTAAAATAAATCAAAAGTTTGATGTAGAACACGAGATCTGGCAACTCTCGAAAGAAATCAAATAAACAATAAATCTAATTAACAAAAAAATCTGTAATGCGCTATAGCATAAGTTTCTCCATTTTTTTGTTAAAACTTTGCAAAAGACGTCTATGAAATTGTAGGACATAATCTTCTGCGTTCAATAATAAATAAAGTTTCCTTTGTGATAATTTTTATCTTACCTTATTATCTTTTTCAGATACATTTTTATCTTCAACGAACTACTGTAGTCTTACATGGTCTTAAACTTTTACTCAATACTGTATGAACCATTCATTAACGTTTTTACTTCCTACTACAAGTGCATCTGAGAAACTTGCATTTCTAATCTTGACTACGAGTATATACCTACTCTAGATTGTGGCTGTAAAAGTTCAAATATCATGTTTAAAATACGTATGAGCTGTATCTGATACTAGTATCTAGCTAACATTCATTTCACTTGTTATTGCTCGCAATATACGATTCATACGTACTATTAGATAAAGTTCCGTATTCAACGAAATGCAATTTCAATATCTGCAGTAAACATCTTTTAGTTTAACTGGTGCTAGTATTAATCCTGAAACTTCCAATTTTATTGTTACCTAATCTATAATTATATCTTCAAGTTTTGTTAAAACTAACGACTAGTGTTTGCGATTATGTTACAGCAGCTTGAAATAAAACGGTTTTAATAGCGTCTTGGCTTCCAGTGGTAATGGAGTAAAAATACATGGTCTCACTGCCAAACTCATGGGTGGCTAAGGCAAAACTCGTAAATAAAATGTTTGCCAGTTACGAAGGGAATTTAAATCTTAACTTAATTCTAACCTTCCATAATAATAAATATAGTTGTAACTAGCTGCTGTGCCCGCGACTTCGTTCGCGTGGCGGATGTTACTTACTTCGCAATTCGATTTAATACTGAAAAATCGTTTTTAAAACCTTATAACGAACAGATATACCTACATTACAAACGAATTGTAAAATTAACGAACGAACCAAAACCTTTTCAAAGTAAATAAATAGTAAATAAAATATCTATGAAGACTGCGTCTAAACTTATACTGAAAGACATGAGCGAACGTCATTCTTTCAAGGAAAATCTTAACACCGCGATACTGAAAATGACGTCACAGGCACAATGCTATCTGTTGTCAAATTTGTAAGTTAAAATAAATGACATCGCTTATTTCATCATAACTGCAAGGACGCGCCTCCTCCCGTGACGGAGGAATACTTGGCCTACTAATACCACGCTGGCCAGTCGGATTGGTTGATAATATACGGATAGATTGGAAGATAATATTCACCGATAGTCCCTTAGTCGGTTTTACGCCACCCATGGGATGAGATGGGGAGGTGACATATTGTATTCTTACTCCGTCACCACACGGATACATGGCTGGCGTGCATGAGGTCGCGGGTTCGATTCCCATGGAGGACAATTGTGATACACAAACTATTGTCCTTAGTCTGGATGTTCTTTGTGTCCGTTAAATTGATATTTTTAAAGGCTAGTGTGGGATTTGTCTTTTGTAAAAAAAATGCTGAAATAAATTATTGTACCTCACACCTTTATACCATCTAGCAAAAAATATTTGACTAAACTTAGACTCGACTATATTATTATCTATAGATAAACTGCGTGCAGTATTTTTGAATTACTTAATAAAATAAACACAAACACTTTGAATAATAATTTAATGTTTTGTGATTGTATTTCTTTATTTTATTGTCAGTTTTGTATTTTTTTATTGTTGACAAATAGCAATAATGTGTAAAATGATCTATATCTTGTGTGTTTATCAACCGATTTCTATAATTTTTTTTTTATGAATAAGATATTAAAGTGTACTTTTGAAATATGGGAGTTTGAAAAAGATATGTCTATGCAAATTACAATATATTTATGTATTTAATACACTTTGAAGAAAACCCTAACGATTAAACACGTTATTGTGGCTAATATATAAAAGATAGATATATACTATTCAGGACTTTTTTGTACATCTTTTGAAGACCATTATTTTTGTAATACATATTTTTGGCGTATGATCAACGTATGCGATGATAAGAGCTAGAACGCGCTTTTTGTCAACTGACTTGCTTCAAATTTTTCGTCACTGCTCAGCTCCTATGTGTCTTAGCGTTATGTTATACAGCCTATAACCTGTCCGGGAGTATGGACTACAATCGTACCAAGTTTGGTTAAAATGCCTTCAGTAGTTTTTGACCCATGCGTGCACATACAGACAGACAGACAGACAGACAGACAGACAGAAAATTTATTGATTGCATTTTTGGCATTAGTATCGATCACCATTCATCCTCCAATATTAATTTTGAACATATATTCAATGTACAGAATTGATCTCTCTACAGTTTTATTATAAGTATAGATTAGGTGTTTTGAACATCTAAATGATATTAATTTCTTGAGTCGTTCGTATTAACATTATATTATTATTCTGCGATTTAATAATGTGGGATGTAAGAAAGACATAGGTACACTAGTTTTCTGCGTCGTCTAAATGAATTTGTACTATTCACTACGCAAGCGAAAGTGTAGTCGTTTTTATTGCATTTTAAATTTAAAATGAATGTGAAATACTTCAATAAACTACACGATATAAACAGCTCATAATTCTAAAATAATGCACTCATTGAAATGCATTATTCTCTGTATTTTGTAGTCAGTTTTTTTGTAAAATTAAATATTTATGAGCTGTATATTTATTCGGCACGGCTTCGACGTACGCCCAACGGTCCATTGAATCTCAAAGCGAAACACAATGTGAAAATTTCCTATTATAACATCCGTATGGATAAATTTATGAGCACAAATGCGTCACAAAGGATACACTGTAGACATAACTGCTTTTGATTTGTGTCAGAAAATATCTATCGCATAAAACATTTATTTATGATACTACAAAAAAGAAATAAATGGTTTCCTACACAATATCTCGTAATAAGGATTATTTTATTATTTCGAATAAAGGGAGGATGCGAACATTGGAAAATGTAGAGAATGTCATGATCGTAACTGCCTATTAAAGTCCCAGTATATCCCTACACTGCTCTCATCCATTGAAGCAGGAGACTTATGCTGCTAATATGTACTATGATGGCCAGGTGGGTTGTATATAAGATATTCTTTCTTTTGTTATTGTAAACAAAATATCTGCGAACTTTGTCCTACTGGGTTAAGGATCTTTCATTTTGTTAGAGCCCGCTTAGGTGTCCCCATCTTGTCGAGGTGGTGAGTAATGATGTATCCTGTCGTCTCAATAAGTCGTGGATAAACAACAAGGATAACGTAGACCCGTTTCTATAGGGACACCGACACAAAGGCTGGAGCACTTAACGAAAGAAAATGGAGCTGCAGCTACCGAAAACTATTTGCGCGATTCAGCTCTAGGGTTGAATGTCACTTGTACCCAACAATATATGAGCTTGATTCGTACCTAACGAATTCAAAAACCCAACTGCTAAATCATTATATTACAATTGTGTGAATGATGTTCTCACTTGTTTTTATGTTCGTAACATGCACCAAAAAAAAGTTTGGATATAATATACGAGTAAGTCTTAAGTAAGCTTAAGCAGGTAGCATGGTCAAAATCCGTCGAATTAGTAACATTAATATGCCGTCATTCCAGTGATAGGTGATATTCCGAACAAGATTTGACAAGAGACTACAACAAAATTCTTACTTACTTTGGCCACACAACAAAGCAAAGAAAATTGAATTCAGTCGTTTACAGTTGTTGTTTCCTCAATCACTACTTTCCTTATACTATCCAGACAGAAGTGCAAACAATTTTCATCGTGCCGCAACACAATGCAGATGCGCCACTGAACAAACAAAAAACAAAGAGTTTTTATTTCCTCGGTACCCACGTGTTACGCTTAGCTTGTGCACCTTTTTGATCATAATGCGAATAGAAAATTATCGTCCACTCATCCAAACCGCTGCTGATGCCTACAATCTTTTATTATTATTTTAAAGGCAGTATTAGAAGGGCCTGCAAATAGCTCAGCCTGCAAACACGACGAACAAGCGTTCATTAAACACTTCTGCGCAATTAACGTGAAACGGTGCGGCGTTGAAAACAATGTTCGTTTTATTTAACGCAACCTTCCGACAAACACAGTGTACCTCCGCTATCCAAATAGTACTGAGTAAAAAGGATTTTCATATATGCTGTTACTTAAAACTACCTTTTTTAAGCTGAACTTTAAATCCATTTATGAGTATTTCTACGAACTCAGCTGGGAAAATATAACCACAGACATACTCGTATCATTACCCAGCCAAATCCTATTATTTTTTAAATTTGAGATAATTATCATTGCGTAGTACTTATAAAGTATTTCTACTAGATGGTTTTACTGTAATTACAAATTAAAAATTTACCAATCAAAATCTTAACAATATCTAGCAGTACAGGTGAAAATCGCCTCGACTGTATTTGCAGCGTATAGCGCCGACGACGCTCGATATTTATTATTCATTCATAAGGAGCACTGTGATATTTACTCTCCCATTACTGTGGCCTCGGAGTCACGTTTTATACGTTAAAAATTTAACGCAAGTCCGTCTGAAAACAGCACGAATAAAATGCTCTGTAAATAAAATTAAATAAACATATATACTTAGTCTAAAGCGTTTTTAATTGATTGATACATGACCGCTCCAATTCAAAAGTTCATATGCAAAATTGAAATTTATGGGCGCGATAAAATGACTGGAAAAAACATTCTAATCCAAAACCAAATTGCTACCCGGCTGGATATCGAATAAATAACCACACGATGATAAAAACTGAACAAATTTCTATGCACCAAGCACAGCATGCGCATTGTGCGCAAAAAATGAAAACAATTAGCACTACAACGCAGACTGCGTTGAGCCAGCCCGAGGCCGGGCCTGGAAAACTAGCAAAAACTAGCAACCATAGATAATTTACTTTCAATCGCTGCAAGAGCTCGTGAACGCGCCTGATATTACACATAGCTTTACTCAGCAAAATATTGGCGAAAAATCCACGTTGCCGCACCAAATTCATGCAGTTGCAAGCAGAAATTTCCATGACGAATTTTTTTATTGGTATCAGTTTGGAGATTTGATCCAATCTAAAATCCACGACTTTACTTCGTTTTCGAACATATTTCTGTTTCTTTCTAGTTTCAAAACATTGACTCTTGTTATTAAAATATCTGCATAAAAACATCGTCAAATTTAGTATACTTAATCTGAAACACGATATAGTTAACTACTTTTACCTAATTTATGTTCTCTCGAAGTTTGAAATCATATTATACCTGTATTGAAGAACACGAGGCCGAGTGCACCTTAATTTATTCTACAACTAGGTCATTAAAATGGTTCGTACTCTTTGGTGTATACGGATTCGTGGATAGGTATAAATCAGTTGACCCATGAAGCACTAATAATAGCGGGCGGACAATAGGCGCAGCAAGCAAAGTACGGTTTCGTTAAATCAGCGAAGTGAAAGAAATCCTTGACTTGGATCTGCGCCCAGATCGTTGAGATTGCAGCAATTTATCCAGCTCGACGTCTAAGATACTTACAACGTTCGTGTCAACTTTACTATTGGTATAGTGAAAACTTTTTAACATTTTTAACGCTTCTGGGTTTTCATTAAATAAAATACATATAGAAATGTAAATTCGGGAGACATGACCAACTTGTTCTGAACTCTAAAGTCTATGCTAGTTTCACATTATCTCTGAGTCAAAATTTGTATGTAATGGATCTTTGTCATGGTGATAATCTGTGATGATCTCCTCAGCTAGCATTATTCTTTGATAAATACTATGGTACCTACGAGTCACAGGCGCCATTAAACTATCTTAGATGTCTCTAAGAGAGTTTTATCGCGAATGTCTATATTACTCTAAGCTCTTGTAAGCTTTTCAATTGATGTTAAGTACTTAAACACAGTATCACTAGAATTAGTGTTAAACCGAGTGTTTCTTACTTTTTCCATGTTTTATATTAAGTAAATATCCAAAAAATCAATCCCATTTAAATGCAAATGTTACTCAGTTAATATCGGCTACGTTTTGTAATCGGTGTAAGTTATTTAAATCATAATGATCATCATCATATTAGCCAATTGACGTTCACTGCTGCACATAGGCCTCCTCCAAATATTGCTACCTTGTGCGATCCTGTGCCTCTCGCATCCATCGGTTCCGCGCCGTCCTAGCCAGGTCGTCGGTCCACCGTGTGAGAGGTTTCCCCACCCTGCGTTTTTCGGTACGCGGTCCCCATTCCAGAAGTTAGTTATTATTTATACCAATTCAGTTGCGAAAATTATAAAACTTTATAGCTTGATTGTAAGTAGACGGGTTCGAAATATGTAGTTTTTAGCTTGTAGATACATAAATATGTACATTTTAGTCTACTTTAAACTATCACCAGCATGTCAGTCTTGTGTTCCCGCGCTTACTTTAGCGCCAAAGACACGGCTAGAATGTGTTTGGGGGCTTTTAGCTCTTATGACACCCTCGGGCCTTCACATATTGTCAGCAAGCCATCAAGCTAGGTAACATTATGAAATTAATTATTAATCCGCCACTAGAGGCACAAGTCTACACTGTGATGCAGCTACCATTTAATATAAATTTAATTTACAACTTTTTGACAAACCTTCCCCTAACTGAAAACATAAGTAACAAGATTTCATGAAAGTTTACCTTATATTACAAACAGTGTAGTACGTACTTTAAATTAATTCTACGTAATTAGCATCACGTAAGAAGACAGTGAAATAGGTACAAAGTAAGTCACTTAAACTCGTGACTGAGCAAAACATATTTCTCAACGTAATGAGGCCACAACGCGTACGTGAAACACAACGGAGTGGATGAAAAATGTGAATTGGGGAATCTGTGCAGCTTTCATCAATTAAATATTTCTGACCCATTAGCGCAGGTGGCAAGCAACGTAATGGAACCCATTAGAGTCGCCGCTAGTGTGTCTCGTATCCGCATTATGTATGTTAGCCACCTATAAATCCATATAATACTAACTTTATATCTAGCTAGCTCAGTTTGCTGGCTATTTGATGTTTTCGATTAAGGTTTTCGACGCCAACGTTTTGTACGATATGAATTCTGAATTTCAACTCTGTTGTAACGTATTCAGATGTGAAAATGAAACAGCAAACATGTATAGTATACGTTAGATAAGCTGCTTGTGATTTGTCTTATAGCACAGTCATATTTATAGAAACTTTAAACAGCTGATGTACCTATCTTTTAAGATAAATAAAAACCGTTGGAAAATTTTGAAAAACTTTCATGACAATGGTAAACTTAAGTTTATTTATGGTGCTGAAGCTTTATTATTTGTCCCCGGTTTGAAAAGACTCGAAATTAAGTTCAATAATTTTGGCAACATTTACTTAATTGTTATCTCGTGCTGTTTTGGTAATCTATTGTATCCGAAACTGAATAAGTAATAATAAGATTGCAGATTTTAACTCTACTAAAAGGAAAGAAAAAAACTTGACATAAACTTGTCAATTCGTCTGAATAACAAAATACTTGTAGACCAATTTCACGTCGTCCTGGAGGAGGATCATCCCTGCAGTGGGGCATAATGGGTTACTATGACTATGTTGATGAGCATGATAAGTTACGTTACTTGTTCTGGTCAAGTCTATTGTAGATTTTGGCACTAGTGAACTTGATACAACTACTACATCGTCCATATGGGTTGGTAAGGTCTTAAAGCCGTCCTTAAAAAAGTACTTTAATGAGCTGTTAAGATATCGTCATCATAATAATATCAGTCTATGGACGACCACTACTGAACACACCTTCTCCAAATATTAGTTAGATTTACAAACCCCAAAACAACCTTTACGTAACGGATGCAAATCAAAAGCTTATTTTCATAGTTAAAAGGGTTTAATTAAAATCACAATATCAAATTCAGGATAAACCAGGTGTATACAAATTTGGTTAAAATCAAATCTGTATTTAGGAAAACAATGAGCTAAAACAAATTCTCATCGGTCTGTGTTCTATTTGCGTTTTGTGCATCTGAAAGCAAATTGTGGACTAGGCTGTGCAAATGAATTGCACATACAATAACGAACCTGACCTATTCAAGTTGAAATGTTTATTCATTTTAGAAATTATACAGGTACCTAATTTAATTATTGTTCGCTAATTTCATTAATTTGTTAAACTGTCATTACCAACATTTTTTTTTAATTTGAATGAGCTTGAAAAGAATGCGATTAGTGCATAATTATGATACTTCGTCTTGAAGTTACTTGAAAGATATCTAACAAGGATGAAGGATTGCTTATGGTGGCGACAGAGTAAGATTTTAGGGTTTCGTAAGCGAAAAACCGCGTAAAGACCACCGCCTATAATAGGTTTGAAGCACTTCAGTATACCTAATGTCTATGAACATGGCCTAGTAATTACAAATCAGCATGTCAATTCTCGTTCCTTAAAATCGTTAAAAATTCGGTGAAGTAACTTTTAGTTGTCAAATTGTCACACAATAGGTATGACAAATTGACAATTTTTTTTTAAAGACAACTCCCGCACTAGGGATCATGCCCTGTGTCGCGGGGACCTTTTACAAACATCAATTAACGGACACAAAGAACACCAAGACCAGGAGAATAATTTGTGGATCTCACAAATTATTGTCCTGCGTGGGGATCGAACCCACAACCTCTTGCACGGCAGCCGCTTGCGCTACCGTCGCGCCACCGAGGTCGTCAAACTAAACGTTAACATAACCGATTTTTTAACGATTTTAAGAAACGAGAATTGACATGCAGGCTAAGGCGCTGTCTCCACGAGCGATAAAATCGCGGCGATATTATCGTCGTGCCACGTATTTCTATATACTCTCCATGAAGTTGTCTCCACACGGCGGCGGGCCCGCCCCGGCTTCGCACGGACATTATTTTCCCGCTTTTCTGTTAAAAAAATTCCGAAATTTTCTTTGCTATAAACCTCACGGAGCCCGAGACCTTTCCAACGAATGCGAAATCGTGGAAATCGGTTCGTGCGTTCTGGAGTTATAGCGTCAGGAAGGAAAACCCGACTTATTTTTATATAGTAGACTAGCGGCCGGTCCCGGCCTCGCCCGGGCATTATTTTCCCGCTTTTCTGTTCAAATTTTTCCTGAATTTTCTTTGTTATAAACCTAACAGAGCGCGAGACCTTTCCAACGAATGCAAAAACGTGGAAATCGGTTCATGCGTTCTGGAGTTATAGCGTCAGGAAGGAAAACCCAACTTATTTTTATATAGTAGATATACCTACCAAGTCATAAAAAAACTTAGTAAACAACTAATATAATAATAACAAATTAAAGAGTAAACATTTACAGCTATATTACGAACTTGTTTTGTTACGCAATAGGAATAAATGATATTTCTATTCAATCCCACTCGTACCTGTTAATTGCCAGTCCAACAAAGGAATGGCTGTATAAAACGTTATCTCTGGTGCAATTAACGTCTGACAATGTTAATTGAGGCGGAGAACCAAAGAACAATATTCTATGTTTTAAAAAAAAGTTTTAATAGCTGAGTAAAAAATCTTAATGATTTATTTCATCAGTATTGCGTTTCAGGAGTTAAACAAGGTCTTTACCTATGAAATTGCCGTTTTGTATGAAGATTTTATCGGAAGTTAGATTTTTCATACTTACGTTTTCTTCGATTTTTCAATATTATTGAACATAATAGAATGATATTTGATATAAGTAATGGCGCACATTTAAGCTAACTATTGTGTCTAAAACAAAGTATCAGGGAAGAAGTTACAAATAAAATAATTTAAACAATACACGTTTTATAAGAATATAGAGTCTAAAGACTGCGCATAAATAAAAGTGCAATTTCATAGGTATAGAGTATTATAACGCGTAAGGGCCTTCACTGTTCTCACTGTTACCTTCTCTACCCAGCCTTAGGTAAGATTCTAACAATGCGGTTTTGGACGTACCCACGCTCTAGTCAAGAGCTTACTGAAACTCTCAGCAATGCTAATTCTTTCAGTAGAATGACGACGGATTTAGCAGACGAAGAAGAACTAAATAGCTTATTTCCGTGGTTTAAAAAGGAACTACATAGCAATTTCTGATAATCCAATTCGCCAAATAAAAGTACCTAGGGTAAGGTTGCGACTATTGGACCACTTAATTTTAAACAGACCTGGTATCTAAAATAGAGCGTGAAATAAAACAAAATCTGTGTAAACGAGTAGTCTGTATATTTAATTATTGGTAACTAACATAATTATGTTAATTTTATTATGTATATAGTCACAAAAGATGAAAATAAAACTTAGTGATGGTTTCCTTCTTTGAACCACCGTCTCTTTCATCGGACCACTTAGTTGCTATAATTGGACTTAGGGCATTATAGTCGGCTGGCCCATTTAAGGTGCATGTAAAAAAATTAATAAAGTAAAATATTTTTTTATCAAATTTCTTTTATTTTCGAAAATAAATAGATTGTGACATTAATTAGTCGACTCCAATTATATTTATTTATTTGGTATACAAAATCACAAAAATATTTCAGGTACGTCAAATCTTCTCTTAAACGTCGCTTTTGGCACTCAAAACATTCTGATTACCTCATTAAATCCAATTTCTTTTTCCCCTAAGCTAGTTTTATACGCGCCCTTCTCTTCTCCTCTTTTTGCAATGCTAAAATAAAAAGATTTGTTTTTTTAAATAACACACATTATAGAAGTTGCCATGATTGGACCGGTTCAATGAAAAAGCATCGTGCCAGTCCATTGATAGAAATTCACTAACATCCACTGAAATATATATTTTTAAAAAAATTGTACGTTACTCAACAAAAATATACGATAGTATGTATTCTTAATTACTGTACTATACTAGTAAAAAAAATCACATTAAAATAATTACTATAACACTACTTACATGCTATTATTTGCCGCGTAAAAATTATACTCGAGGTCCGAGAAACAAAGCGAAGTACGTACATCCCTCATGGTGCCTGCTGCGGTACTGGCGGTTGCTAGGCGGTGTGGGGGGTTTTAAAGCTATCGTTTCGGTGCAAATATCGGGTTCAAATATAAATAGATCGCGAAATATTGAAGTGGTCCAAACAAAGCGCTAGTCCAATGATCGCAACCTTACCCTATTTGTTGGTCCTTAGCCCTGGTCTTTAGGGATGTTGGTTTCCCGCGGTATTGGAAGCTTAATCAGTAGGTACAAAATAGGCCTCTTATTTTAGATATCATTACATAGTTACTCTTTATTCTATAAACAAAAATAATAACAAAGATTTTTGTCGATTCGAGAGCCTTACTTTATAACTTAAATAAACACGTCGTATTAAAATTTTAAATCGCTATTACAGTTAGGTACTAGTCCAAACTTATTTCTGAAAACCATTAATAGTTAGTTTTCGTTTCATCTACCTACGCTCTGTACAAATAACCGTTTTGTGAATCTCTGGATTTGTTAATATTAATTAGTGTTACGTATTTGAATATGGAATTTTTGTCTACATTCACCTGTTTTGCTGGAAATTAATAGGAACTGTTTTCACCCAGTTATTTGATTCGAAACATAATCTAATAAGTTCTTCTTCTTCTTCTTATCTTCTTCACCTCCTTTTCGGGGACCCTCCAGGTTGCACTTCGACCCCATCGGATCTTTTGTGCTGGTCCCCCGTTCACCACCCCACAGCTTCCTCAATCACCTTCGCGAAGGAGATGAGTAAGCCTAGCGGCAGCTTGTCGAAGTCACTAGGTGTAGGATGTCCCACTCCCAGCAGCTTCATTCTTTGTCTGGTGAGGGCTTCGCAGTTGCACATAAGATGTTCCACTGTTTCATCTTCCTCACCGCATGCTCTGCACTGGTTGGTGCCTGATAGTCCCATCTTCATCAACAGATCGTTGACAGGAAGGTGACCTGTAAACATACCGATTATTAGTCGGATATGTCTGCGGCTTAGGTTCCACAATTTTGTGGACCTGCCCGGATTTGCTCCTGTGATAAAGAGCTTTGAATGCCTCATGCCAGCCGACAGCTGCCACTCTGATAAGTGCTGCTGTGTCGTTTGGTCATTTACGGCCATTAGGAACGTACCTTTTGAAAGACCTACGCATGGTTCCGGTCCGTCGAAACTCCTGCTTGATCCTTCCCTTGCAAGTTCATCGGCTTTCTCGTTGCCGATGTAACCTTTGTGTCCTGGAATCCATACCAGTCTCACCTTGTTAGTTTTTCCAAGCTTGTTCAGGGCCTGGATACCATTTTTGACGAGTCTAGAGGTGACTCTTGGTGCTGTTAGGGCTTTGAGTGCCGCCTGACTGTCGCTGAGAATATAGATAGTTTCGTTATTCACTCCGCTATCTATGTTCTCTTGTGCGCATTCTGTAATCGCGTAGGTCTCTGCCTGGAAGACCGTCGCATACTTACCCATGCTTGTGCTACTACTGTAGTCTTTGGTGTAAATACCTGCTCCGGTACCCGTGCTCATCTTCGATCCGTCCGTGTACCATATCTTACCCTTACCATCTGGTGGTTCGAGTCCTTTTGACCATTCAGATCTTTCTGGAATGATGATCTTGAATTTTCTTTCGAAGATGTAACTTGTTGGCATCTGGTCGCCGCACATGTTGATTGCATCTTCCACTTGCCTAGATAACTTTGGCTTTGTATGTCTTGTGCTATTTCCGGTGTCGTTCCATAGCCCAAGACCTTCTAGTCTGTAGAGTGCCCTTACTGCCTCCGACTGGACCGCGAGATGCAGTGGTGTTAGGTTTAATAGGACCTCCATTGCAGCGGTTGGGGTGGTCCGAAATGCACCCGTCATTGCAACGCAGGCCAACCTTTGGAGTTTTAGTAGCTCTTCCCTGCATGTGCCAAGGTTTGTCCTCGGCCACCATGCCAGACTTCCGTTCAGCACTATAGGTCTGACCATCATTGTATACACCCACAGCATGACTTTGGGTTTCAACCCCCATGTCCTACCGTAAGTGGATCTGCACATACCGACACACTCAGTGTGCCTTTGTTGTTGCAGACTCTACGTGCTCCTTCCAGGTTAGTTTGTTGTCTAAGATGAGTCCTAGATACTTTACCTGCTCTGAGATCATGAGATCCTGGTTGAAGAGACTCAGATTTATTGAGTTGTTGATGTTTCTCTTCCTTGTGAACGGCACTATTACCGTCTTGCTCGGGTTGATCGAGAGCTGTTGCCTTCCGCACCAGCGCTCTACCCTCCCCAGCATCTCCCTCATGATCTCTGTTACTGTTTTCGGGAATATTCCGTTAATCAGGATAACTAGATCATCAGCATATCCTACGGTCCTGACTGGTCCGCTGTTGAGTTCCTCCAGGAGGGAGTCCACCACCATATTCCAAAGTAACGGTGATAGTACCCCTCCCTGTGGGCATCCCTTGGTGGCAGTGATGGTTAGCTCCTCTCTCAATAGCGCTGCTGTCATCGTTCTGCCGTTCAGCATGTTCCCTATCCATTCACAGATGGTCGGGTCAATGCCATGTCTTGCGGACGCGTCTTCGATAGCAGCGTATGATGTTCTATCAAAGGCGCCCTCAATGTCTAGAAATGCTGCTAGGCATATCTCTTTGCATTCAATTGCTTTTTCCGCTCTGTCTACTACCAGGTGAATCGCCGTTTCTGTCGATTTGCCCGGTTGGTAGGCACATTGCATTGTGTGAAGTGGATTTCTGCGTAGCGGTCCATCACGAATATATCTGTCGATCAGCTTTTCCAACGTTTTGAGAAGAAATGATGACAGACTAATGGGCCTGTATGATTTGGCCTCGGAGTAACTTTCCTTTCCAGGTTTTGGTAGGTAAATTACTCTTATTTTCCTCCAGTCACGTGGTACGTGTCTGAACGCTAGGCACGCTCTATAAAGTCTACACAAATGTGGTACTAATATATGCGCTCCTTTTTGTAATAGGATGGGGTAGATCTCGTCTGGCCCTGGCGACTTGTATGGCCGGAATGTTGATATTGCCCATCTCAGCTTGTTCTGGTCTACTACCTTCTTTGCACTGTCCCAGTTTCGCCTGTCCGTGCGGGTTTCCTGTTCCGCCTGACTTACTGAGTTGGATTGTGCTTCGTGCTCAATTGTGTTTGAGCCTGGGAAATGTACCTTGCACATCTCTTTTAGAGTTTCTAGGCCTGTCTCAGTCATTCTCCCGCTTCCATCCCTTATTGTTGTTAGTGGATGTGACTTTGTCGACGCCATAGCCTTTATTAATCTCATTCCCTGTGGTAGAGATTCTATCTGATCGCAGTGTTTTTTCCACGATCTTCTTTTCGCTTTCCTTACAGCTTTGCTGTAGGTTGTTAGCTGTTTAGCATACTCGTCGAATTTGTTCAACGTCTTTGCTTTATTGAACATCGCTCTGGTTTCTCTCCTTAGTCTTTCTAGTTCCGGGGTCCACCATGGTGTTCTTTTTGCAACTGCTTGTTTTTCTGGACAATTATTTGCCCAGGATTTTTTTACAGCGCTTGTTACTTTGTCAGCCTCGAATTCAATGTCTATGATCGAGTTCAGACTGCTTCTCGGGTCTCCTAGCTCTATTTTGAGATCCCTTTTGTATGAATCCCAATCCGTGTGTCTTGGGCTTCTTATGTGTACGGTTTCGATACTGATATCATCACTGTACTTGAAGCATACATACCTGTGATCCGACAGTGAGATTTCGTCAGATACTTGCCACTCGCTTATGCTTTTGCTGGCTTTGTTGCAAGCTAGCGTTATGTCAATCACTTCCCCTCGTCTCGAGTTGACGAAGGTCGGGTCATTGCCTTGGTTTAACAATTGTAAAGAGGAACTTACCACAAAATCCAGTACTTTGTCACCTCTCCTGTTGACATCTGAGCTCCCCCAGATGACATGGTGTGCATTTGCATCGCAGCCTATTATGAGCTCGGTGTTGTGGCTGCTTTGGGCCGCTAGACTCCTAAGTTCTTCAGTGATGGGGTCTGCGGCCTCGTAGGGCAGGTAGGCCGCTGAGATGGTGAGGGCCTTCCCTGCCCTACCTTTCAGGATCTTTACGGTGGTGAGATCTAATAAGTTGGTTTAAATGTAAACATAATTATGATCAAAAGTTCTGCCTATAAAGTAGGTATAAAATTTTTGAAATATCAAATATCATTAAGATTATAATATCTATCTTTTGTGTCATAGAAAGATCGTTCAACGTGTGCCTATGCAGTTTTGTTGTTTTATTAATTTTCAAATTATTACAAAATCAGCCTACGTCTTTTAAAACAGCGGTACCAGCTTTCTTCCATACTGGTCCAGAGCAGGATGGAATGCTGTTTAGGTACATCTGTAGAAAGACTTTGATACGCCTTATTAGAAAGCTTTAGACAGGCTGCAGTTCTATGCTTTCCGCACAATAGACTAGAACACCGAGAGGTAGATTTAAAAGAAAAATATTCATAGAATCCGTAAACTCGAAAAATTGGCTGTATATACCCTAATAAAAGCGTTATATTAATAGTTAGACAAACTCCTCCATTGCACCCATCTTTAAAATGCCTCTTAAATTTTAGTCAATTGATTAGCTTAAATTCTTACCATTTTACTTTAAAAAATCTCGCTAATCTGTGATTAAATTTATAAGGCGTTTATGAGTAAGATGTATTTAAAAGCAAACATGATAGGGGTAAAGTGTAGGTAAGTACTATAGTCCATGACTATTCTAGATTACCTAAAACAAAGACATGACATAGGTAATGTCATTAATTTCAACATGCAAAAAGTCACATTTACATGAAATACAGTCTTGAACTCATGTAATAATAATAATAATAATAAGGCCTTATAGATATTGAACACTTGAGACAAAAGCAGGTTAATAACCTCAATACATTTTTTTACACAAAATCCACCACAAGTAACATCCATAAAACTATAGTACTTAACGACTACAACTACACTCCACTTAATTTATCACAAATACAAAGTACACAACACAATATTGATCCACAAAAACAAAAACATGAAGATTGGAAGAAAAAAGTCCTTCACGGTCGACACCCACATGATCTAGAACAACCTCACATCAATAAATTAGCATCGAATAAGTGGCTCAAAATAGGTAATTTGTTTCCAGAAACCGAAGGATTTATAATTGCTATCCAAGATCAGGTTATTAACACTAAAAACTATAGGAAATATATTATAAAAGACACATCAGTAACAAATGACAAATGTCGTAAATGTCACACCCAATCTGAAACCATTCAACACATTACAGGAGCATGCACAACACTCAGCCCAACTGACTACACACACAGACACAACCAAATAGCAAACATCATTCACCAAAATCTTGCCCTCAAATACTCTCTCATTCTAGACACTAAAACTCCTTACTACAAATACACACCACAGACCATTCTCGAAAATGAATCACACAAACTTTATTATGACCGTGCAATACTCACTGATAAAACAATTCCCTGCAATAGACCGGACATAATTCTTCAAGACAAAATAAACAAATTCACTTATTTAATAGATATCGCAGTACCAAATACACATAACTTACAAAAAACAATAACAGAAAAAATTAGTAAATATTTAGAACTTAAAGAAGAAATAACAAGAATCTGGAAACAAGAAAAAGTTTACATAGTCCCTATAGTTTTATCAACAACAGGCATAATCCCAAATCATCTTTTCCATAGTCTCAAATTGTTAAACTTAAAGGAATCAATATACATAACCATGCAAAAAGCCGCAATTTTAAATACATGTCGTATAGTGAGAAAGTTCTTGCAAATTGATGAAAACGAAATAGATCCTCATCATAACACACCTAGCACATTAACTTACAACACACCACAGAACACACCCACTACATAAACTCACTCACATATACACACATACACATTCACACACGCTACATTTACTTGACTTCGGTCCGTAATGTATTCAAAACCAGCATAAGCTGAGAAGAAAAAAGTACAAAACAAAAATAATAATAATAAGCCCCCTAAAACCCAACCATACGTCCAAGTCGAACATCTGACTTACGTGGGGGGCGGACACACGAACATTTTGAAACTGGCGTGGCTAACATGGCAATGGTAACCCATTAAATATGGAGACCCGTTCAAAAAGGAAACGTTTAGGACCGCTGCCCGGGGGCGATCGCCGGGGCACATCTGGAGCTGACGCTGGATGTTACAGTATGCGAACCGTCAGTGGTGAGGAGTTGAACAGGCGGGCTCCCACCCCACAATATACTACAGCCGAACAACACACCCACCCTCCCTCAGTGGAATCAGATAACATTAGCTTAAATTCATTCATGTCGATAGCAGAACCGTACAGTCCATCTACTATTTCATACATCCCAACACCGGTGTCCTCCGTGGACGAAAATTCCCGAGAAACACCGACTCCAACTTTAACTGTTGCGCAGGAGGTGAATACCTTTTTACCTGCGTCCACTAAAGCTGGAAAACCCCGAGTGCGCATGAGATGGAGTAAAGATGTAAATATTTTTATCATGCGTACTTATTACACTATCACAAAATTAGAAACAGACATGACCGTATATAGAAAACTTTTGCATGAACAGTTCTTATCACACTACCCAGATATTAAAGTAACTGAACAACGTATTTCTGACCAAAAAAGAACCATAATTAGAAATAAACTCTTATCTGAGGAAACACTGAACCGATTGAAGGAAGAAGTACGAATACAATTAGAAGGAAATACATGCAATAATACAGAAGTTAGAGCTCCCATTCAAACAGAATCTTATTTATCATCACAACTAGAATTAAATACACTGTCAGATATACAACACCTTACTCAGTCATCTCACACATTAACACAAACTTCACATACATCTACACAAACGGAATACACAACACTAATTTTAGAGACCGAAGTACAAACTGTAAGTGATAATATCCCCTTTGCTGAACAACAATCCCAAAACATGTTAGATACACTTAAAGCAGCAATAACTCTATACTCTGGTATGGACCCAGGTGCTAGACCGAGATTACCAAAATTAAAATATAGCTTAAAACTGTCTCATTTAACAAACTTCTTTAATCAGACCGTCCTAACACAATTAGTTACAGAAGATATGGAGCTTAAAGACCTACACACTTTAATATACTGTACAGCATTAGTCATAACAGAAGAATTAGGTTACAAAATTACAGACTATACACGTACAAGACGAACACATGACAACAAACCTTCCTGGCAAATACGCCTAGAAAAAGATATAGCCAAACTCAGAGCAGACATTGGTAGGCTCACTCAATACATTAACAACAATAGATCGAATAGAGTAGTAAAACAAGTAGAAGCAATATTTAAAAACAGAATTACTCACACTAGACATGAAGATAACAATAACAAACCAGAAGAATTTTTAGATACACTTAAACAAAAACTAGCTCTTAAAGTTCATAGATTGAGGAGATATAAAAAAGCTCAACAGAGAAAAACTGATAACATAGTATTTAGTACGAGCGAAAAAACATTTTACAGAAATTTACAAAAATCACACATTACACCCACACAGAGCACAGACACACCCACACAAACACAATTAGAAACATTCTGGTCTAATATTTGGGAAGAACAAGTACAGCACAATGATAAAGCTAGTTGGATTACAGAAGAAGAAAATAGATTTAGTACAATAGATGAAATGGGGTTTGATAAAATTACCGAAACAGATATAATTGGTATCACATCTAGATTAAACAACTGGAAAGCACCTGGTATAGACAAAATACACAATTATTGGTACAAAAAGTTAACGTCATTACACAAACTCATAGCTCAAACCTTAACAGATATAGTATTAGAGAAACAAGAGATTCCCGAATTTATTGCTACAGGATTAACTTACATGCTTCCCAAAACTTCACATTCAACACAACCTGGTCAATATAGACCAATCACATGCCTACCTACAATATATAAAATACTTACAGGAGTAATATCTAGGAAAATCACAACACACATTGAACAGCACCATATAATTGCAGAAGAACAGAAAGGATGCAGACAAGGTCACGTGGGATGCAAGGAACAACTAATTATAGACTCTACTATTCACAAACATGCAAGCACAAAAAATAGGAACCTTCATTGCACTTACATAGATTATAAAAAAGCTTTTGATAGTATACCGCATTCCTGGCTATTAAAAATCTTAAACATCTACAAAATTAACCCAAAAATAACCAATTTCTTGAACAAAATTATGCCATACTGGAAAACTACACTTCAGTTAAACAACCAAACTAGTAATATAACAACTCGACCAATATCAATTAAGAAAGGTATCTATCAAGGCGATTCCTTGAGTCCCCTGTGGTTTTGTCTTGCTATGAATCCATTATCACACATGTTACACAGCTGCCAAGTCGGTTATAATCTCAAAAACACTTCAGAAGATACAGTTATTTCACACTTGATCTATATGGACGACATAAAGCTGTATTCTAAAACAGATAGGGAAATGAAAAAATTAATAGATGCAACCAGTCAGTTTAGTAAAGACATTAATATGGAATTTGGGTTAGACAAGTGCAGAGCTTTGCATATAATTAAAGGTAAAATTAGACCTGGTAGCTATGAAGTAGATGATAGTAGTATTATATCAGCATTAGACCCCAACGGATTTTACAAATACCTAGGTTACAGGCAATTGAAAGGATTAGATCACACCGAATCTAAAGCAATACTAAATAAAGAATACCAAAAAAGAATAAACGCTATTTGCAAAACACAACTCTGTAGTAAAAATCTAATAAAGGCTATAAATACATACGCGATACCTGTATTGACCTACTCATTCGGCATTATTAAATGGTCTAAAACTGACATCGAGCAAATAGAACGAACTACACGCACAACGTTAACCAGATACAACAATTTACACCCTAAATCAGCAATAGAAAGACTTACCATCAAACGACATAACGGAGGGCGAGGCGTAATAGACATCCAACAACTTTGGCAAAAACAAATTCATAGCCTTAAAACATTCTTCCACATGAAATCCAAAACGACCATAACTACACACCACTAAATTTAACAGAACCCACGACCTCACAAAATCATGACAATTCCAATCCTCAGGCACAAAAATTAGAAAACTGGAAAAGGAAAGCTCTTCATGGTAGGCATCCTCACGATTTAGAACAGTCGCATATAGATGCAATAGCTTCAAATAAGTGGCTACAAATTGGCACCTTATTCCCTGAAACAGAAGGATTTATGATAGCTATACAAGACCAAATAATTAACACTAAAAACTATAGAAAGTATATAATTAAAGACCCATCAATCGGAAATGATAAATGTCGTAGGTGTCACACACAATCAGAAACAATCCAACACATAACCGGCGCATGCACTACTCTTACACAAACAGATTATACACACAGACATAACCAAATCGCTAACATAATTCATCAAAAACTTGCAATCAAATACAACCTCATACAAGACTCAAACACCCCTTACTACAAATACACTCCACAAACAATACTAGAAAATACAACACATAAACTATACTACGATCGTGCTATACTTACAGACAGAACCATTCACTACAATAGACCAGATATTACTCTCCAGGACAAAATAACTAAAACCACTTACCTTATAGATATTGCAGTACCCAACACACATAATATACAAAAAACAATCACAGAAAAAATATCCAAATATGCAGAACTTAAAGACGAAGTTACCAGAATATGGAGACAAGACAAGGTTTACGTTGTCCCAATAGTACTTTCCACAACAGGTATAATTCCTAAACATCTCCACCATAGCATTACATTACTACAGCTAAAAGATTCGGTATACATCACACTACAAAAAGCAGCAATATTAAACACATGCAGGATAGTTAGAAAGTTTATGTCTCTGGAAGAAAACACAGTGACAACATAAAATTTCACACACTACACTCTGCATTTACTTGGTTAATGCCCGTAAATGTAGAAGAAACCAGCCAAAAGCTGAGAAAAAGAAAATTTTCAAAAATAATAATAATAAGTTTTATTTGCAGTCCACTTATAACTAAATACATTTTTAATGGTAGCCACACTAGGCAATGCCTGTATCGAGGCTACAAAACAAAAACGATTACAAGGACTAATACTTCAACTAAAATACAACTTAAACTAGAATACAAAATAAAATTATCTTTAAAATAAAATTTGAAATGAGTTTCTGTGTGTGTGTGTGTGTGTGTGTGTGTGTGTGTATGTATATGTTGAGTAGTGTTTATGTGTGTGTGTGTGGGTATAAATAATATTAAGCAACTATCTTAAGTAATTGTTCAGTCTCTTCATAATTAAACTGACTAAGAAAATGTTTCACTTTCAGTTTGGTCTCGCGCATTGTACTACGTTTAAAATCACATTTCTTTACTATTTTGTTATACAAATATGGGAACTTATGATTTTGAAAATGTTGTGCAAATGAAGTTTTCACAGCACTACTACAGCATGTACTTAAATATCTAATAATGCATGAACTTTTAAGCACCACCGGCACAATTAGCGCCAACATTGTCGATTGCAGCTCACATCATAAAGGAAAATGAGCATGAAAGTGTAGCGCGGAATGATCTCTTAAGACAGCTCTCATTTTAATACGTTGAACAACGTCTAATACCAATTTGTAGAAACATTAAGACATGCAGGGTGTGTATTGTTCAGTGTTTAACCGCACTCTCTAATTATTAATTTAGCATTCACTCTACTCCCTTCGTTATTTGCATTAGAAAACCTCTTTTTAATGCAAATAACGAATTTTAGCTCGAAGAAAACAATTGAAAATATAAAGCTATGTAAGATCTAAGTAACATACAAAACTGCTTATTAGCAGTTGCATTTTCATGAGATTATTCCCGCCATTGCGCTCACAGCGGTATGCTTCACCGTTCCCTAAAGCATCATTTTGTAGAACTACAAAACGAATGTTCCGGAAACCTTAAAGAATTAATGAGCCATGTAAATAGAAGCTTTTTCCCGCTTAATTTAATATAATCTAATTAATAAATGGATTCGAGCTTACAACTTGTACGTAGATTCGTGGAAATTGTAAGTATTTGCATTCCTCTTAGAAATCTTTTAATTTTATAATAAATTAACCTACATTTATATGTTATATCAATATTTTCAATTTAGAAAATATACCTAATTAATTATCTTGACTAAAAACATGAAACAAGTTTCTTACCTTTGTTCAAATAATTTATTTTTAATTTTCGTCGGGATGGACGTCCGGACGAGCATCGGGACAGGTCCGACATAGCTCTTTAAATTAGCAAGCTAAAGTGGCAAGTTAGTTATATGGTCATTGGCATTGGAGTAAACGCGTCCCAGAGTGGAGACCGTGACTCGGCAAACGTAGTGCTGTAGGACTTCCCCCAGCTAGGTGGACCCACGACCTCAAAAAGGTCTCAGGCTTGGACTGAATGCAGAAGGCGTAGGACCGTCTTCTGTGGCGCGTGTTGGGACAGGCAAATTTGAAGCATTAGACTACGATAGGCAAAAATTCTTTATCTTTGAAAAACTATTTTATTTTTCAATTTTCGTAAGGACGGCGTGCGTCAGGTTATAAATTTTTGTGAGTATCTCTTTTATATAATTAACCCACCTACACCATACGCGACAAACATTAAATTTCTGACCCGGCTGGTAAGATACCTCTTCAGTACACTGCAGTAGGTACATATAATATCTTCTCTTTTGCACCACCTTTTTTAATAGACAATATTTTTGTTAGGATTTATACCTATTAAAATAATACAGGACTGGATGCTGTCAATTTGTCAACAATTTTTGAGCGAATGCCCCTCCGTTATGTTCCAACAAAACTGGAATATAGTCAACCAGGAGTAATTATTCTAGGAAAACCATAAATATTGTATTTATCCCCCTTTACAGCGCTTCAATCAGACATGGTAAACTGAGTCCTAAAAAGTTTTAACTTGGCTTCGTCATTTGTTTGTAGTAAAACCTCAGGGAAATGAAACATCAAGTTGCTCATTTTTGTCTCACTAAATCTCTAATTTTTCGTTGAAACATCCAAGCGTTATTTTGTAGATTTTTCCACAAATTAATATTAAAATACAAGGATAAAAGTTAAACATGAAATTATCATTCCTGTTAAATTCCTAGAAATTAATTTAGGTAATTGTACGTGACTATGTTCTTATGACTGACCCCCTACTCATAAATAAACGAAACTTAAATTTTAGTCAATTGATTAATTAGCCTAAACTTTTACCCCTTACTCATAAACGCTACTTAAATTTTAGTCAATTGATTAGCTTAAATTCTTGCGGTTTTGTTTGGCATAAAGTTGGTTTTGCTAATAAAAATCTCGCTAAAGAATGATTAAATTTTAGAGACTTTTATGAATAAGGGGGTTACATTGTTTGGTATAAGGTTGGTTTTCGTAATAAAAATCTCGTACAACAAAATCGTTGTACTAACACAAAAATTAAGCTCACGATGATGGTGAATATTAAAATATAACTCAAAAACTTTACATAAAAATAAAACCGACGAAGCTCCAAAACTAATGACAATGGGTCCGATTGCGTTTCTCAATTGACTTTAATTAAGAACAACAAAATGAACTTAAATGTAAACTTAAATTTTTAGTACACATGGGTATTACCTTTCCTTTAAATAAGAGCATACACTAAAATAGGGTCATCCTAAACTTAATTAGTGATAGTAGTTTTCTTATTCCGATTGCGTTTCGTCCTATTTGACATTTGACTGACCTTATTTAAGTAGAAGCGGTATAAAAACAGCCTTAATTAAAGTCGCTCGAAATTTTGTGCGAGCTTATTTTAATTTATTTAAAATATAGGTATTTCTTGGATTTTTAGTAACAAAAATGTTTCCTATCAGTGTTATAATTGTGCAAAGAAGGTTAAATGAATAACATCAACGATAAGAGGGTTTAAATGTGTTAAAATTACCTAACTGAATGCCTTTGTTCTTTATAAAAAAGTGCGTCTTTTCTTATTAGTTTACAGACAAAAGAAGGCTTACATATCGGCATATCAGAGATAATTCTGATCCGTTCGATGTGAATCTGTTTCCATGTTATAAAAACAAATTAAAAGATATCACAAGTAAAAACGTAAAATAAGTACGAACGAAAGTAAGACTAACTTTGACGTAATACAGGCGGCGATGTGGTTGCTAAGCGACAAAGCCTATTTAAATAAATTTTAAAAAACTTTGACGTAAAACATGTCAAACTTAATATAACAACACTCTTATATAAGGTTGTTTTCACAGACAAAAGGAATTGGTAGTTTTTTAGGTCACGTTCTTATTTTGTGACATCCGCAATAGCTTTTATATAAGGACGTGGTCTTATTTTATAAATTTTAGTGCATCCTTATATAAGAGCGAAAAGAAAGGCAATCGGACCCAATGGCAGAATCGTCGACATAGGCAGAATTATCAACGTTGGCTTTGCTTGCCACACATCAAAAGTAGAAAAGAGTAGCTTTCGGCTAGCTGTCAAATTTCTTCATTCATTCATAGTTATTTACGTAAATTGCAGAATCGTATTTTTACGTTTATTTTTACATTTAGTTAACAGTGATTAATAATTTATATTTATTTGTGGCACAATTGATTAACAGTTTAACTGCACGAAGTTACAATACTCTACAATGTCGCATCAAACAGGAATTCAAGGTATAAGTGTAATACTGTTATCCTTACTTCCCACGTAATAATATTTGGCAGTTTTCTATTGCACCTCATTATTTTATGAAAATAGTCTATAATAGATACTCTTATAAATTATATTTGTTCGTAAACATAAAGTGCAATTTGCTGCTGATTGCTCAAATTTTACCATTTAGCATGGTACATAAAAACCAAGTATATTTTTTAAAGTAAATACATTATCTTAAATTTTTATCATAAGTAATGTGTGTAAAACTTTGTTACTTAAAAAGTGATCAATGAAAAGATTTGCTTTGTTAAATATTGTTTGCCTGTAATGTTCAAATGTGTGCCTAACTTTGTGTTAATTTTATTACCACCAGCTAATGCAGAGTTGAAGAAATACTTGGGCAAATGCAGGGAAGGAAAAATAAGAGTCTTAAAAATCAGTATTGAAAATGGTTAGTATGTTTCTACATATCTTATTGTTTGTTGTTTAAGTACTTGCTTATTGTAACTTAGATTACAAAACAAACAATCTTGAGATTAGAGATAATGAGTATTGATTAATGAGTCAACAAGATTATTTATATTGTTTGCATATAATCGATCTTCATTATACAATGTTTAGATACAATATTAGAACTTTTTTAGGATTCTATAAATAGTAATGGCCACTAAAGTTATCATTCCCGCTTTACACTCTATATTTTTTAGTAAATATTTATAGCACAGGTTGTTTATGACACTAGCAGTAAACTAAGTGCATCCTAACAAATATTGTTTATAGAATAGCACACCTTAGATACTACTGCTATTGCAATTAACAAAGTCAATTTTATGATAATTCTCTTCAATTATATTTCAGAACAATTAGTGTTAACTAAACATTATCCAACAAAACATTCTTGGGAGCAAGATTTTGATAAGTATGTCCCATCACTGGTTGTTGAGGATCTGCCATGTTATATTTTATACAGGTAAATATTGATTTCCTTTTGTTATTAGTCTTGAAATCTGAAATAGCAGAGTCAGTAGCAAAATACATAATTTTACTGAAACTTCACATAGCAAAACTCTACTTATTTTGCTTCCGTGGCCATATGGTGCCAGCCTTAAGTTCAGAAACTTGCATAGTGTGTTTAGAGGTGTTGCCATTTCTTTAAGAAGTTGTTGTAAAAAAAACTAAAAAATTACTATGACACAAAATATTAATATGATATGTATGAATATGAACAATAATGTTGTTTATTTCTCAATTATAAAAAATCAATTTCTCACTTTTTAGAAGAATCTATATTTTACGAACCTACTTTTTTTCGGAGACTGATTGACTAAAAATAAACCACAATAAAATCTAATGCATATGCAAGTTGTCATATTACTTTCCTCAGAGTTAAATAAATCTTGAACAATGCAATATTCAAATTTATGTATATCTCATTGACCAACAGACAACCTATTTGAATTTCAAATTGCATAAAATTATTGTTATTTATGTTATTATATTTTTAAAGAGAAAATTTGTATAAGTTAGTATCTAAATGCAAATACAAAGTTTATTATGGTACTTTCAGATTTGACTCAACAAACTCAGTGGGCCATGAATGGTTGTTGCTAAGTTGGTCTCCGGACAGCGCTCCGGTTAGGCACAAGATGTTATATGCATCCACTAAAGCTACTCTCAAACAAGAGTTTGGTTCTGCTCATATTAAAGATGAAATGCATGCTACAGTAAAGGTATGTTATTTGCCTGTATAATAATTTAAATATTGTTTTTAGTTGTGGTTGTTGTGTTATTATAAATAGTATTATGTATGTTAGTATAATATTATAATGATGGAATGTAAACAGTATCTAGATCTAAGGAGTATCTTGATACTACTACTGTTTGTTCTACATAATAAAAATATTCCGTGTGGTTACAGAGTTAGAATACAATATGCCACCACCCCATCTCATCCCATGGGTGTCGTAAAAACCGACTAAGCGATTATCCGTGAATATTATCTTGACGTAATAAAAAGAAGGAAACATAGAAATTAATCCCTATACCACCAATCTGTCTGGCCAGCGTGGTATTAGTAGGCCAAGTATCCCTTCGTCACTGGAGGAGGCCCGTCCCTGCAGTGGGACATTAATGGGCTGTTATGATGATGATGATTGTTTGTTCTACATAATAAAAATATTAATGTAATCTTAGATCAGGCACTAAAAAGGATGAAAAAGTGTGTTAAGTCTAGTAGTTTAGTTAAGTTGTTGATTGTATCACAAATTACAGAATTATAAACAAATTACGTTTTTAAGCTTACAGACTAACTGTGAAAATCTTCAAACATTTGCTAATAACAAAATTCTACATCTTTGCAGGATGAAGTGTCATTGAAAGGTTACAAAGCACATTTGACAGGTGTTAGTGCGCCTGCACCGCTCACAGACAGAGAGGAAGCTTTGAAGGAGCTACAAGATAGTGAACATAATACTAACTATGGAACTGATGCCAGGTAAGCATAGCAGGTAGGCATATTGTCGTATTATCACACTTTAAACATGTGTCTCCGTGTGGTGATGGAGTAAGAATACAATATGTCACCACCCCATCTGAACCCATGGGTGTCGTAAAAACGGACTAAGGGACTATCCGTAATTATCATCTTAACAAAATAAAAAGAAGGAAAACTTGAAATTAAACCCTGTACCAATCTGCCTTGCCAGCCTCGTATTAGTATGGCAAATATCCCTCAGTCACGGGAGGAGGCCAGTCCCTATAGTGGGACATTGATGGGCTGTTATGATGAAACATGTTAAATTTTCATCATAAAACCCTTACTAACACAAACATCTAAAGTATGGAAACATCCATCACAATTCACACCATTGTAAACAAATACCTGCTTTTTTTATTCCACTAATTTGATGATGATGAATAGATTTTATCATTATTATTATAAGCATGTTGCCATATTTATATAATAATAAATGTTATTAGATTAAATAACTGTTACCAGTAGTTTCGCATGAATGGCGGTTATCGTGATAACGATAACGATCATACACACACAGCAGAAATGATTGATGGGAATTTGATGAGTGAAATACTTGAATGGGATTTAGTATTTTTATTTTCACTAAAGCTAAACTTTGCTACTTCTTGTGCGAAAAAAGTGGGTATTCTTTTAATATAACTTATCTTTACTTACTTGTTGTATTTCAGACAATCTACAATGGGAGGTGTGTCGTTTCCCATTTCAGAGGATGCGAAACAGGGTATTCATGATCTCAAAAGAGGTTCCTACAATTACTTGCAATTTAAAATAGGTATGTATTTTTTTTCTTATTAGTAGTTACCTATTTTTTTTTATTATTTATTAGATTTTGAAAAGACAAAATTTTACTTTACCTTCTATTACTTAAATTATTTTGAACGAAAGTAAAGTAACAAATTGTCTGCGACCTTTTATTTTTCCTTTTTAATTAAAAGACAAACTAATTTTGTCTTTTAATTGATTAATTACAAGAACTTTGTAAATAGCAAGTGACCTCAAGTGAGGTAGAAGAAAACTAACTTGAACTCGTCTGAGTCTCGGACTAATCAATCCATATTAAATAGAGGACTTACCTTTACTTATAAAATTCTGTCATAGACTGATGATTATTTATGTATTACAGATATAGAAGAGGAAAAGATCCACTTATCCAAAGCTGCCAACATATCACTAACCGAGTTACCGCAACAGGTCCCAAGCGACCAGGCTAGATACCATTTATATATATTTAAACATACACATGAAAGTGACTACATGGAAAGCGTAGGTAAGAATAACACTTAATAAATATTTTGCAGTTATTAATTTTTGCTCTGTCGTGCGGATTTTTTCATTCATTCATTTAACTAATCTAAAGGCTGATTTACACAGGGTCAGTAGACAAGTCAGTCGCAGCGCCAATGTCGGCGCCGCGACTGACTTTAACTGTTTACATGAAGTAAGTAGAAGTGGTGCGTTTCTCACGGTGACCACACGTGTGTGAAGTCAGTGGGAAAAATGAATTCGCGAAAACAACTGAAACGAAGATTTAACCCGGCGCCAATGACGCCGGGTCAATACGACCCGAGGTGATTTCAAACAGCGATATTTCAAATTAGGCGTGCTTTGTGGTTTTGACTGTTCTAGTAGCTGGAGATACAGTATCTCCCAGCGCACTCCGATCATGAACTCAGTGCCTCGATGCGAACGCAAGCAGATACACGTGCATAAAGCAAAAACGGGTCAATATGACCCAGCGTCATCGACCGCGTTGTATTTTTGTGACATGTTTTTCTTTGACGTTTTTTATTTTTAGTAATGATTTTCTTGGTTGTTTTTAAGAATTTATCAAAAAAGCTGTTGATAAAAAGAACGGAATGAATATTACAGATCTTAGATGAATCCGACTCCAAGTTTGAAACACAAAAAACTTCTTCATAGGACGAGGTTGAAGATCACGTTTCACAATACAGCCAAAGTAGCAGTAGTATAAGACGCAAGCTACATTGTGATGAAAAGAGGCTATTTTCTGAAGAAATAAGGAGTTTGCATTATTTGGGATCACTGACAGGAACAAGAAACTTGAGTAAATTAGCCTCGTCAATTGCGCAAGAGAACTGCTGATTTCGCGACAGTAGCTCTTGAGAAACCTCCGCGAAGGTATCTAAAACTCATAGGAGATGTCAGGTGTGCCCTTAAAAAATAATAAAAAATCTAGCTACACTTGACATGCTTGCAATATATAAATAAATAAAAAAATCGCCCCGATTACTGCACCCCTACTACGAAAGATGCAGTAGCTCCATGGAGGAAGCTGAAGATGGATTAGTGGAGTTTATAATGAAGTTTAATGTCTCTTTTAGTAAATTAGATTTGTTTTATTACGTTTTATGAAGATTGTTCTTACTAATTTTGAATAGTTACTAAAGTTATGTTTTCAATGTTGATTTTGCATAGTTTCTGACGAAAGACTATAAAGTTGAATTTGAATAATATCTTTAACTTTTTTATTATTTTACCCTCAAAACAATGACATAAACTAACAGAAGAACAAACAAAATAAACTGTAAACATCACGTAACATTTAAAGAAATGCTAATAATCTTCGGGTCACCATGACCCGGCGTCATAGTTCTCGTAATTATTTTCACGTCATTGGCGCCGGGTTAATTATTTGTTAAAAAAAATATCAATTTTGCTGTTCAATGAGTTAATAGAAATGGTAGAAAATGAGATAACTAAAAATAAACGACCGTAGGTAAGAAAATGGATTGACGATAGAAACGAAACTGGTGGCTCTGCTTTGTTGCTGAAGCAATTGCAATTTGAAGATCCTGCGGAGTACAAACTGGTTATGAGAACTTCATTTTGAAAAAAAACGTGGTTACTCTACAACGCAGCGGCAGTGACAAGCACGCAATGACTTGTCTGTTTACACGGGGTTTATTTGGCTGTCACGGGGGTGCGCGGGTGGCGGGGGGCGCCAACTGACTTCAAAATATTCGTGTGCGAATATTCAAGTCAGCGCTGACTTCAAGCCACTGTACTGACTTCAAATCAGTTTACACGGGCTTTTTTTCGAGTCAGCACTGACTTGCCTCGAATTTGAAGTCAGTTACTGACCCTGTGTAAATCAGCTTTTAGGCAATTAATGGTCTGCTAATAACTGACTAGAACTAGACTAAACACATGACTTGAGGCAGCCGTACCACCAAGTTTCAAGTTCTCTATGTGGTAAGAAAATGTGATGTCACCGCACCATCCCATGGCTGTTGCACCACCCCATGGCTGTTGTAAATGCCAACCAAGGGAAAGATCACGAATATTATGAAAAAATATTTGACATAAAACTCAATACATATATTAATTGATTTAAATATTATTTATTAGACACCAAGTTTATCTAAAGGAAGCCAGTATCTGCAGCGAGACATCGTAAATGTCTAATACTAATTAAATTACTTTTTGTTTCACAGTTTTTATATATTCAATGCCTGGATACAATTGCAGTATAAAAGAAAGAATGATGTACTCAAGTTGTAAAGGACAATTCTTAGAGATAATAGCTAAAATGGAACTCGAAATTGCTAAAAGAGTAAGTATATCATCATAACAGCCCATTAATGTCCCACTGCAGAGACGGGCCTCCTCCCGGGACGGAGGGATACTTGGCCTACTAATACCACGCGTGGCAAACGGATTGGTACAGGGTTTAATTTCAAGTTTTCCTTGTTTTTATTTTGTAAAGATAATATTCACGGATAGTCCCTTAGTCGGTTTTTGCGACATCCATGGGATGAGATGGGGTGGTGGCATATTGTATTCTTACTCCTAACGGAGTAAGTATATATTTATTTAAAACTAGATTGAACAGTCTCTGCAAATTATTTTGAAACTTTCGTTCATACCAACCTTGCTACGATCATCGTAGCTATTCCTTTTCTAATAAAAATTGTCGCTTATTTTATTACTTACAGTTTATTGCGTACTTGTTTTAAACTTTAATTTACAGTTGGAAATCGATGACGGTAAAGAATTGACTGAAGAATTTCTGTACGACGAGATCCATCCCAAACGGAACCTCCACCGTCCAGCATTTGCGAAGCCAAAGGGTCCACCGAACAGAGGCGCCAAGAGAATAACTAAGTCACAGACTTCTCAATAGAGTTTTACATAAGTAACCTGTTACGCAGCAAAACTGTTAATCGTTAATCAATCAACTAGCATATTGTTGTCCACTGCTGGGCATAGGCATATCCCAAACAGCTTATGTTACCTTCAAATATAAATAGAATTGATGTATAGATACTTGCCAACATAGTCGTCCTATTTACCTAAGATCGTCTACTCCTAAACATATACCAGAAGTTAGGCCTTTAGTTTTAATCGTCACCGGGAATTCTGAGGGAAGGACTTTGTCCTTTGAGCCGACTGTTGCTTCAAGTTATCCTACTATTCATATCATTGTAAATAGTAGTATACTATATAAAGAAGCTATTCACTATTTTCTACGGACAGCAAGATTAGGCTTACCATTGCATTACTGGGAAAATGTGCATTGTTTCCCTTGCCAATCGAAACTATAAAACAGATAAGTACTTTGTGTTTTTGTTCAAGCTGCGTAACTTAAGCTTTTTATTAGTAAAAATCATTAATTACATCCAAATACGTTTTGAAATGTTTATAATGTAGACTATACTAGTGCAATAAATATGAAATTATGAAAAAAAAAATTAAGAACATCGAATACATTCAATGATTTTTATAAAATATCGCGAATGAAATGTATTTATACTCTGTATAATTATATTATTATAATGTCACACGATGGAATATAATATTCGTGACGTTAAAAGTATTAGTTATCGTAATGAAGTACGAAAGTTATTTATTTATGGCCGAAATAATATTTTATTGTTAGTGTTGACAGAGACAAAAAATGCATACTTTTTAAAATAATCTTTTTTGGAAACAATAGACACGATGTCGTATTTATACGTGTGGTAATAAAGAAACCGAGAATTCAAATGATTAGGTAACATTTTAGTTCCTTTTACGTCCACCTGAGGCGCTGCTCAATTAACCAATATAATCATGTTACCGTAATAATCATGATGTCTTAAATCAAACAAATCTTATAAATAGACTTATATAATGCTCTGAGATGGTACATGATAAATAAACCTCTCGCAGTTCTTCCTAGTCACTTTATCCCATATTATAATATTATAATACTTGACATTCATACAACTAACTTCCCTTTGCTAAAGGAGATCTTACATTACGTCGAAGTCACTATCCTTGCCCTATTTTTATTATATTTATCTTTGTGTAAAATATGTCAAGAGTTATACTTTTCAAATTGATATTTACAGTTAACTTAATACACGCCTTTTTTATCTAATCGTCTCATGATTATATATTTATTTATACATAACAGATATATAGAAGTCAGAAGGATAAAGGGTAAAAAGGGGTAAGCAATACACGCACAGTAATAAGCACAGTTTATAAAGTAAAAAAAAGTATCGGAATTGTTGTTTATTATTCTTGTTAACAATTATTAAGTATACGCAAACGTAATTGGTGACAACTATTTTAAGTAAATGTTTGATTGAATTACCTACTTCTTTAGGCCTTCGAACAAACGGCCGTTTTTTGTTTATAATGCAATATTTATCTAATTGAAAAACAATTTAAAGTGTTGAGAGTGTGTTATACAAATACTTTATTGCCTTTTCTCAAGACTTCGTTACCAACATTTTGAATTATTATTCCTATTTGCGAATTATGAATTTTTTTCAATTAGCAACGGTAGTAAGCCACGTTTCGGCCCTTAAAGTGAAAGTGGTCTGTCGATATGAATATCGAAAATGTTTTATAGACAAGCTGATAATGTTATGGTAGGATCACTATTGGGGAGGAACACTATTGTGTAACGTTATGTACAAATAAATAGATATCATTAAAAGGAAATGTGTATATACCCAAGTCAAGTAAATATAAATTTGAACAATGTAACTCAACATATTTTTTATATAAATTCAATATAGGTATGTAGTAGAAATAGTGCACAATACACCTTATAAAGATAAATATTTATTTATTGCAAAACTGTGTACCTACATCAGGTGTTTGTGTATGAATACAGTAATTAGTCTCAACAGTCTATCCACATCGGATATGCAAATTATAGCAATATAATATAACAATGTAACACCTTATATACTATTTTTATTATATCTACGATTACTTTTTCGAATATTGTTCGTACTAAGATTACTACGTATTAAATAAGTAGTAGGATTGTATTATTTCGGTCGATATTTATAAGCATTATATATAATGTAACGAGAAAAGTATTATAAACAGTCATTAGATAATACTGTTTAAAAACTTATTATGTATATTTTTGCATAAAATTAATATTGATGTTGTATTTTTATTAAAAATTTTCAAGGACTCATTTTAATCAGGTTTTTATGAAGGTACGATATGGCGGATTACTTTATTGGCGTTCCAAATAAACTTTACGTTTCCTATTGCGTATTTGCTTGACATGATGTTAATTTTTTAATCTAAAAACTAAAAAAAATATGTTTAGAACTTATTTTTACTAATTTTTAAATACAAAAATATAAAAAGTTTCTTTGTGTGTGCTACGAACTGCTGTGAACATTCACAATGAAACTTGAAAAACCTGAAACACTTTAACCAAGTAACACTACCACAACTACCAACATTAGCCATTATTACTACAATCAAAGTTACTGTGTGTATTGTTTCAAATGAACACGCGAATAGCCAATAAAGTATGACACAACTGTATCTTTCATCTCTTGCCATTTTTAAACTTTTTTAACTTAATATTAAGCATTCTTATTGTCTGGTTTAAATAATTATAAGCCTTAGCCCTTTTTTACCTTTCGTATTTTATATAAGTAAGCGAAGAAATTGTTTTTATTCGGACATTAATGCACAAAATAATATCTTCAATATGAATTATTGTACATACATGATTTACTTATATTTTTATAAATTGGCATGAATACAACTGTATTGTACAGTGTCTATGATAATAAATGGCTTTTATTAAAACTTTCTTTTTTATTGACTTACCTTTATTTTTTATTGCCGATATAGGAACAATCGTTAAAATCGTATATTTATGAGTACGCGCTTTTCATAAAGTGCTAAAGGAAATTGAATATTTTCTGTACAAAAGGTGTTTGAAATGCGCGCGTATTCCGCGCTCCGCTCGGTGGAAATTGTACATAAAAGATTGTTGTGTCACTAAACGTTGCATGAGAAAGAGAAAGATTAATTGAAAAGCAGTATGAAGCATGCTCACGCACATGCGCCCGAATTGGGTTTACACACCATTCTTCGATTATAAAAAGCTTTTTTTTTATAAACGTTTCCTTCAAATTACTTTGATTTGACAGTTTCTTATGATCGTAGGTAAGTTCAGGTTTTTTTATTTTACTTTATTTTAGATCTTTTAGATATTTTTTATTGAACCTTAAGGTTTTATTCATGTATAAAATGTTTTATTAGGCTTATCTGACAATGGAAAAGAACGTTATCTTGATTTTATGTTCATAAATGAGATGCTGACATCTGGGTTCAATTTTTTTGCGAATTGCTAATTATCGGCACTGGTACTGTTGCATGACAAAGTGGTATGTAAAATTGTTAATCCATATTTTTTATTGTAAAGCGTGATTATTTTATGCCTAGAATTCAATATTCTTGAAAAAAGTACTCTATGATTTCGGATTTCATATCCTGGCATGGTGCTGAAACTAACATTGCTAGTTTCCGTCAGTTACCGATTTTCAACAATGATTTTGAATTTGAACATGTTACTCCTTTTGATATAATTAACCCAGATACTCCTACCAGGTGTTATAACACCGATTAAATGACTTTAACAATACCATCAAATAAAATATACAAAAAGCGAATAGTGATCAGCATTTCTCATTATATCTTATTTAGTACATGTGCGTAGTTATTTACGTGCAGAAACAATTGTTATATGCATTGAATTTTATGGATTTTTGGTCAATTAAAAAAAGATTAGTGGATTTTTTTCAAAATCCCAACTAAAAGCTACTTTCTCTGTAATTATTGTATAGGGACCTAATAATATCGTCCTGATTATGCAAACTAATGACTGTTAGCTATAACGTTAGAAACATAGTTATATTGTATTAAAATTTGTTTATTATTTATGAATAAAATTCTCAGAGGTGTTATAACACCTAGTAGGAGAATATACGTCTATCTCGCTTTACTACAAAATGTTAGGTCACAGCCAGAAAAATCATTATGTTTACTCGAAATATTAGAGAAATTAGAAAAAATGAATGATGAAACACCTTTTCCACGAATTATAGTCATTTTTTGGTTTTGGGTGGTCAATTTAGGGTTAACGCTGTAGTAGAATATGAAGAAAGTACTTCTGACTACTATGAATATAACGTCTTATATAACTAAGGAAAGGCGTACAGAATCTTCGTCCCACCTAAAAAATTCTACTGTACCTCATTCAGCTCCTGTAGCCTTTCTTTTAACAAGTGGTACTGCCTTTGCAGCGAGAATATCTAAGAAACAGAATTATCCAAATTCTTACCCATAATGGCAAACATCCGAAGGTCCGAATAAACTACAGCCACCAATATAATATTATTCTGATGCCATGTTTGGTGATGATGTCGTTGATATGCTGTTTCTGTTGCTATGTCGTTTGTTCATTTAGTGTACAAACTTATACACTAGCCAAAAGATAAGTAGACTATTGTCACAAGCAATGCATTGAAAAAAGAGAGAGAAGAAAAAGAGCCAGGGATCATGGCTATCATTTTATTGAGGATGTGGTCCATCGAAGAGGCATGTACTGGGAAAGTTATCAGATACTGTTTTTGCACATAGAAGTAACGCTCTTTCACGAGATCGAATAAGTAATGTTACATTTTTACTGCTGTGATAATACACTAAGTGGTGACAAGTAACGACTAATTTATAAAAGTGAGACCTTAGTTTGGTGTATTGACCATAATTTCTTACCTATGGCTTTTATATAATTATAGTATCAATAAAGCAGTAGTGTTTTATTATGGGAGCCATTGTTACACGCAATTTATACACGGCCCTAACTTGTAAAATTTTCAAAAACAAATCTACGAGTATTTTATGTAAAAAATGGTAGGTTTATTTTCACCCTAAGAGTTGCTTTATAACTAAATTAACGTAAATATGACATACTTATATTCTACTAACAATATAAAACTGTATGAAAGTCTAACAAAGATTAAAAAAATTAATAAAGTGTATCATTTTATCTAAAATATGTCCCATAGTTCCCTACTAGCAATAGTAGTCCATTCTCCTACCAGGTGTTATAACACCGATCATTTTCCAGCTTTCCCAGATGAAAAGGATTTTTTTTTGTATTTTTCCTGAAAAGTTAGTGACACTAATACTAACATATCAAAAAATTACAAAGATCTGAGACCCTAAATAGTTTCAGGAGTATCTGGGTTAAAGCTTTTACTACCATTAATGTCAAAAAGACAGCAGATTTATGGGATAATTCTGTAGTTGTTACTAAACATATTATTTACTCAGTTGCAACCATTGATTTATAAAAAACCAGTTGCAACGCATTTAGCTCTTATATTTAATCATTCGATAGATAGTGTGTTTCCTGATTTAATGAAATCCAGCAAAATTGTTCCTTTGTATAAATCTGGCTGTACATCAGACCCAACTAATTTTAGACCGATTTCAGTACTGCCAATTTTCAGTAAAATTTTTGAAAAACTTATTGCAGACCAACTGCAAACATATTTAGGTAGGTACAAAATTTTACATATTAAACAATTTGGTTTTACAAGGGGTCGCTCCACAACCGATGCTGGTGGAGCTTGTAAAACATAGGTATATATGACGCCTGGGAGAAGTCTTACGATGCTTTAGGTATTTTCTGTGACTTGTCCAAGGCTTTCGACTGTGTGGATCATGATACACTTTTACGGAAACTACATCACTATGGCTTAGGTAAACTTGGATTAGATCTTTTCACGTCTTACTTAAATAATAGAATACAAAGAGTTAATATTAATGGAAAATTATCTCCAGGATCTGTCGTAAAAATGGGCGTTCCGCAAGGTTCCATACTTGGACCCCTTTTGTTTCTCATATATAAATGATTTACCACATCTAGTTAAAGATCAACATGAGATAGTTTTGTTTGCCGATGACACTTCGCTTTTATTTAAAGTGAAACGGCAACAGACTAGCACTGACGAAGTAAACTTGGCTATCTCTAAAGTTGTTCGTTGGTTTGACATTAATATCTTGCTCCTTAATAGCCGCAAAACCAAATGTGTTAGATTTATAACGCCGAATGTACAAGAAGTGAAAACCACAATAAGAGTTAAGGAGGATCAGGTAGACCTTGTGGACACTACAAAATTTCTTGGTATAACACTAGACTCTAAGCTTCAGTGGGGCCCACATTTTATGACATTGGTAAAGAGACTAAGTTCTGCAGCTTATGCCGTTAGGAAAATTCGAGAACTGACAGACATAGAAACTGCCAGATTAGTATATTTTAGTTATTTTCACAGCATAATGTCATACGGTATATTACTATGGGGACATGCTGCCGATATTCATTCTATCTTTGTGCTGCAGAAGAGAGCTATTCGTGCAATTTATAATTTAGGTAGGAGACAATTCACTTCAAGAAAAATTTAAAGAAATCAATATATTAACTGTAGCAAGTCAATACATTTATGAAAACATAATTTATGTTCATAAAAATAAAGACCAATTTGTCAAAAGAAGTGATGTCTATAGTATAAATACTAGAAATAAAGATAGACTTATTCATCCGTATTCTAGGCTCCAAAAAATACATAGTTCATTTCAGGGTCAATGTGTGCGATTTTATAATAAAATTCCGAAAGATATTCAAGATCTAAGTTTTAATAAATTTAAGAATGTAGTCAAACAAAAACTTATCGTTAAGGGATATTATACTATCCTAGACTACACGAAAGACAAAAAGGCGTGGGATTAACTGCTTCTGTTCCCAGGCTGTTTCAAATAATGCAAGTTTATGCACTTTTTTTATATATGTGTGCTACTGTATTGTTTTATCTCTAAGTTCTAATTGTATTATTGTATCCTTTCTATCCTTTTTTTTTCTTTTTTCTGTCTTCCTTGTTCTCATGCTTGTCTTCTATTTTTCTTTTCTTTGATTATTATTTTTTATTATGTATAAATGGTGTATTATCCTGTCTGGTACTGTCAAATATTTTGATTGGGTATATGATTAATGTAAAAAAAAATAATTGTAAACACAACTGAATTTTAAAAGAGTTGCCATGAGTTTCTTTGCCAGGTTTCTTCTCATTGGCCCTACCATTTGGAAACTGGAATTTATAGATCAACACAGACAGACAAGCAGATTCGAGTAGTAGATTGGTTTTATTTTTCTGTTACCAACTTGAAAAAACCCAAAACTTCATGTGATCTTCTGGAGTATGAAATAAATAAGCAACAAGCAGTTAACAAAATAAATACACATTTCGCAAATGTCGGTAGGCATCTTGCTGAAAATATTTCTAAGTCTTTGCCCTCTCTGCCAAACCCCAAATATGTAGGTATGTAGGGATTCTTTCGTTTTACTTGATACGGACGAAACCGAAGTCGAAGGGTTAATTATGTCACTAAAATCAAATTGTGCGTCAGGTTGGGACGGTATTTCCTCTAATATTTTGAAGAAACACAAATCCATTATCATTCCTCCTCTCACATACATTTGCAACCTAAGTATTCATACTGGCATTTTCCGCGAACCCTTTAAGAGAGCTCTTCTTCACCCAATATACAAGTCCGGGGATCGAAACCTTGTCGAAAACTACAGACCAATCTCAGTTCTCCCCGCTCTTTCAAAAATTCTTGAGAAAATTATAAACATTAGGCTTGTTACATATCTAGAATCACGTAAGCTAGTTTCAGTCAATCAGTTCGGCTTCAGAAAAAAACTCGTCCACGGACGACGCTGTTCACTCATTGGTTAATTTTATAGTTAAGAAGTTGGACAAGAACGAGAAGTGCACGGCGTTGTTCTTGGATCTCGCGAAGGCTTTCGACACGGTTTCGATTCCCATCCTGGTGGAAAAACTGAGTTCACTGGGTATACGCGGAACTCAACTTTCACTACTCCAAAGTTATTTGACAGGTAGATCACAGACCGTAATCATAGGCCCGTACTCTAGCTCCGAAACAACCTTAACCTACGGAGTGCCCCAGGGCAGTATCCTCGGCCCAAGTCTATTTCTCGTTTATGTCAATGAACTCTGTAACATCCAACTTGATCACGGTGCAATTTTTTCGTATTGCGATGATACTGCATTGGTTTTCTCATCTAAAAATTGGACAGATACGTATCGCTATGCGCAAGTGGGCTTCGATAGGGTTAGTAAATGGCTATCCGATAACCTCCTTACTTTGAATATAGGAAAGACAAAACTTATCGACTTTACTATTCGATCCCCAAATCCGTTCAATAACCTGAGTATAACCACCGCCTCCCCTGATGGCGGGTCTGACCGCTGTTGTATAGAAAAAGTGTCTTCCATAAAATACCTTGGCATATCCGTTGATGGTAAACTCAATTTTAAAACCCACATCGATCTTTTGGCGAGTAGAATGCGTAAACTTATATATAGGTATATTTAAGGATTTGCGACATTCAGCTCATACTCATACAGTAAAAATGGTCTATCTAGCATTGGGACAATCTATCCTATCCTACTGTATCACCACCTGGGGTGGTGCTGCTAAAACTCATGTCATTCAGATTGAACGTGCTCAGAGAGCTGTACTAAAGGTGTGTTGTTTTAAGCCGCGTTTGTATCCTACTAACTTGCTTTATGAATACTGCCAGGTACTCACTGTGAGACAACTGTTTCTAAGGGCAATTATTCTCAAGCAGCACTCTTTATCTAACTTTGTGCAAGACACGACTCGCCGCAACCATCTTGTTATCTCCTCGGAGCAAACTAAAACCTCCTTCAGTCATAGGTTCTTTGTCTTTCTTGGTCCCTATATATATAATAAAATGCAAAAAACCATACCAATCTTCCACTTAAATACCTATCAATGCAGCATCACCATTTCGCAATGGCTTCAGAATAAGTCTTATAAGGACACCGAAGACCTCTTAATAGTTCTAAAATAATAATTTACCTACCAACATGTTCATTTATAGGTTCCTAAAATCTCTTTTAGCATCTTAATCACTAAAAATCAAATAACCCCAAGGTACTGACTCGACAGAGCTAGTCACAATTTGTGACACACTCACACACACACAACACACACACACACACACACAACACACACACACACACACAACACACACACAACACACACACACACAACACACACACACACACACACACGTGCGCTTTCACTCACTCACATACATTCTTACACACACGCACGTTCATCGCACACACACTAACACAAGGTCTGAACAAACACAAAATCTGTATATTTGCTTACAATTCACCTGTATCCTAACATAACCTAATGAGCTATCTTAGTCATGTAACAGCGGATCCGAGTGGGGACCTGGTGACCTGTAACACAGGTATTACTATACCTACATCAGGCACCAGCAATCCACAACCGGAATATTTGTTTTCTTAGCTTAAGCTTATTTTGTAATTATTGTTTCTACTGTTTCGGTTTTGGTGAGAAATAAAGAATATATTATGTTTCTCTTTTCCATAATACTCGGGTCTATTGGAGACCCGGTTCTTTGGAAGGCATACATCGGGCCGAAGCCAAGACGAAGAGGCCCTTTAAGAGATATTTAATCTGGTAATGGATACACAGGGCAGATACCATCTCTGAACGCACAATGTGATACATCCAGAGATGGTCCCTGCCGAGTGCAAAAACTATTGTAGTGCATCTCTAAGGATGCGATGGAAATTTAAATAATAGTCTATGGATGAGTATGTTCGGTGGATAAGTTATTGGGCTATGGAAGGAGACTACCGGATACCTGTCGTGATAATCAGTCTCTATATTATAAAAAGACAGGTAGTGACTTGCCACCTCGTTGAGTGGGCCCCACAAAACGGCCGCACGTACAGTGCGACAATGGAGCAACATCTCGTAGAGAGGCTAGAAGCTGCGGAGAGGTGAGTCTGCGGGGCGCCAAATTCCGGTCAACCGTTCAAGGGCCCCCGGCGTTATGACATTTTACACTTCCAGCTTGGAGCATAGGATCCGCTCTTGCGTATACCAGTCCTGGCCGACCAATGAAGGTAAGCCAGGCCATCAAGGAATCAGGGTCCGTGGTGTCGCCACTCACCAACAGCTCGCCACAAGCTGCCCCTGCGGGCATGGTGACAGCGGTGGGATTATTATTATATTATTATTCTCCTTTAATTTACATTTGACAATACAACGCGGCTTTTTTTAGTGCTGTAGCGTTTGTCTGTGTCGATCTATAATTTTAAATGTAGCTTCAATTTTAAGTAAACGACGATTTCAAACAATTTGTAATAAATTTTATGAAATAAAGTATTTTGAAGTTATTTTCATAGTGTTGATATTATGATCAAAAGAATGTTTATTATTTTTTGGAATTTTTTATTTTTATCTACCTTTTTTTTCTGAAACTTCGGTTGTTAGGCTAGGTATAAATAAAAGAGATTTTGCTATAAACATTGGATTATTTCATTTATCTACCTAATTTTATGTCTAATTTTAAGGTGCTGATAATTGGCTCGGTCGATGCTAGTAATTAGTGACGATGGTGCCAATAATTGGTGTTAGGGTAATTATTTAGTCAAACTCATCTAAATAAAATGTGTATGCATAAAGACTAATTTTTTAAATTAAAATCAATTACTTATTTAATAGTGAATCGAGAAAGCATGTTGTTAAAGTCGTTATCATTATTATCACTACATAAGATAAACTATATTAAAATAAGACTAACTCTTAAAGTGCTGATAATTGGTAGCATCACCCTATAATATTTATATGTATAATAGATTCGTAAACCGACATCTGCTCCTTAACTATTGGTAAGGGATTTTTTTTTAACTAAATAATAAGCTTTCGATTATAAAGTAACAAAAAAATAAAGTAAACTAATTTATTTCAACATAACAATATAATTAATAAATATCACTTCAATAACTAAACTATTTTAGAAATACATTTATTTTATCTCTTCTATTTTACGTTCGCCATATTCTTTTACAATCCAGTTATGGCTTTCTGTTAATTCATCATTCTTAATTGTAGCAGATTTTTCAATTGCTTGGTTTAACTGATCTTCCCTGTAATTAAAAAAAAAGAAATTACCAAAAATTATATTGAAACAGCCCATCAATGTCTTGCAAGGATTGGGCTTCTTGTGTAAAGGGCGGAAATTTGGCCTACTATGCCTGAATATAAGGTTTTATCTAAAGTTTTCCTACTTATCCTTTACGTAAAGAACTGTCTTTTAGTCTGCTTTTAAGCATGATAATATATTGAAATAAAGTAGTAAGAATATAAAACAAGATACATACCATAATTATACTCTTTCTCATCACATGGAGAATTAATAATACACTTTAATAAATTATAAGGTAAGTAAGGTAATCTAGAAATAGAGACACTAAAACATGTGTTTGAAATGGATCCAACTCAACTCAATCCAAAGATCATAATACATGGCTCTGTTTTAACTTATTATATCGTTGAAATAAATGATCTTTTGTAGTAAACTGTACTGTTTTCAAAAGAGTAACTGTTTAGTTTACAGTCAAGAATTGTAATACCATACCTGGCTTCTTTTAATTTGTATAATGCTTTTCTAATGTCATCCATTGAGAAACCAGTTGCTTTCAATATTCCTAGTATAGCTAATCCAGCTATTGCACTTAACACGCTTCCTGTAATCACAATATAATTATTTTTATTATGATATACAATTTTGGTAATATTGTTTAAGCTAGTATAATGAAAATAGGACAAACATTTTGAGTGTGATCTCTTTCTTTGACATGTCTGTCTGATTGAGACTAGTGGTTTTCTTTATATAATATTTTGTATTTACAAAAATAGTTGTCTAGCACTTATAAAACAAATGTGAGAGGTTATATTTAATATTATACTAATAGAAAAGTTTTTAAAAGAAGTGGACCTTTGTTATAATAATATTAAGTATAATACTACATTTTTATTCTACACCAGGTTTAGTGGTTGGTTAAAAAAAAATAATGACACCATTGGCACGGCACTTGTTTGACACTGACATACTGACAATTTTCACAGATTTTTACTTTACTCAGAAAATGCCAGAAATGTCCTGATTGTTTTAATTTTAATTTTGATTGTAAAATATACTATCAATAAATTGTGGTATACTACACCAGGTTTAGTTTTTGGTTAAAAAAAATAATGACACCATCGGCACGGCACTTGTTTGACACTGACATAAAGTAAAGTAAAGTTTAAATCCTCTTTTGTTCACCCTTAAGATATGATTAGGCTTAAGCGCCGATTACACTAGACTACATGTAGTCAACTACATCATGTAGGTGACTACATGTTGTCTAGTGTAAACAGAATGTCCTAACACTTACAAGTTAGGACATCCTTATGTAGGAGACTACATGTAGTCTAGTGTTATCGGCGCTTTAGTAACATTTTTAATCTAATGAAACTTATGTTACATGTACTAACACTTACCTAAACATGCACCTACAAATGTTGCTATAAGGCCTGTATCTAATTTGTACAGCGCGCCCGTTAGAGCACCAGCTGAGATGTATTCAATAAGGGATGTGTCACCACGATATACAGATATTGTGGTAGCTGTTAAACTGCAATGGAAAAATTAAATTATTATAATGAGATTTTTGATACAGTGCATACAAAATTCACGCCTTTTGCATATGGAGGTAATATTCTAAGATCCTGTTATGGTTTAAAATTTCTTTTATTGAAATTCTATAAAGCAAGGAACAAAACTTTCATAATGGGGCAAAGTCAGACTTGGTCTAAGGTGTCTGGGTGTTTTGTCTTTGTTTTTAACAGCCTAGCAACATCTCACATGTAATGCTCACGGAAAAAAAGGCTTATGAATTAAATAAGTTAAAACTGTAAATCAAAATTACATACCTAAATATTCCTGTGAAGAAGCATAGTCTCCATCCCCATTTGTATGCTCCTTTTGCAAATGCGATTGTTACGTAATCTTGTAATTTTCTCTAAAAATAAAGGTAAATTAGCCGTAAGTAACAGATCTATAAATTTGAATAATACATTGTTTAATACAAGATTCGCTACTTACAATTAAGGCGAAAATGCATTATTGTTAAAATAAGTTTAATTAGTATGATTATTGTATAAATTAGCTGTTACAGAGTGGTTTAAAAGATAGAATAAAAAGAATAAATGCTGTCAATAGAAGAGAATTTCTTTCTATTTTTAGATATTTCCAGTACTTATAGATAGAAACTATCTCTATATACTCTAGAGATAGTTTCTTTACATTATAGCAAGAGAATTAAGTCCAGGCTTCTGCTCTAAGCAGACATATTATGTCTAAGCTAATATTGATTACATTATTGGAGACATACCTTAGCATCACCTGTAGTTTTAAATATAGTGGCATGATTATTTTCAATAAAGTTCAGATATGCAAGCCGAGAAGTAACAAAACCTCCAAGACATCCTCCTAAGAAAGCACCACTTAGTGCTGCTTGCATTACAGTTGTTAATTCTACTGACACTTCATCATACTCACTGAAAAAGAAAAAAATTATAACATCAACTATCAACATTAACAGCTAAACAAATATATAAATTTGATATTTGGGAAATGGGTTAACAAATTGAAGTAATTAGAGACAGTGTGTCAAGGGACTATGGCAGTGTTTCTTTTCAATTTAAACTTTACTACTTTTTACCAATACTTAAACAAATATTATTCATACATTATCAAGAACAGATTCATTTAATGATCTCCTGCAATGATTTTTATTAAGTAGATCAATTTGACGCCGATTATTTATTAATAAATCATTTTAATGGAGAGGTTAAGGTTATGAAGACCTTCCTTTATAAACTTAACCTATCAAGTAGGATTCAATGAACACTAAGTATATAGAAGAAGACTAACACAGTTAGCAAATTAATTATAACGTTTATTATTTTAACTTACATTTACCTTTTCGAGTACATTTGCTTTACTCTCTCCCATCCCGTAACAGGTGTAACGGAATTTTCAATAGTATTGCGATCGTATGTCTTATCATCAGGTCGAAATATAGGAATACTAAAACAAGGCGTTAGCCTAACCATTCTCCGCATCATTTTATAGGCTGTGTTCATCCTGCTTTCTGATATTAATTTTAATATAAGATCAGCTTGTCTGCTGTACGAAGATTACTTCCTGTAGAAAATTCTTTCTATGTATTCGCTACAATAAGCATATTAGGATTCTCCCAAAACCAATAAGCATTTGTGAATTAAATTGCAGCGAGTAACTATACTACATATAACAGAATATCTAGAATATACCACAATTTATTGATAGTATATTTTACAATCAAAATTAAAACATTCAGGACATTTCTGGCATTTTCTGAGTAAAAATCGGTGAAATGCTGAAATGAAAATATCAGTGTCACTGTCAAACAAGTGCCGTGCCGATGGTGTCATTATTTGTTTTTTTCAATTCCCCTCTTACGGAACAGACTAAAGACAGATACGTGCAGCCTAGTCAAGTCTTATGCCCAGTAATTTTTCATAACTTTGGAAGTTAACTTTGTTGTCTTTAGTATTAAATTGTACATGCTAGGCATTGAAGTAATATGCACTACGGACTAGAGGGAGAAATGTAAGCAAATCTCATGGCGTGGGTTTTCACGGGTAAATACACGAAATAATTTTGAAACACAATAAAAATATAAATCATAACTAGCTGACCCGTGCCCACTTCGTTGGGCGGCAAAAAAACTCGTCCGTTTTTTATTATATATAATATTTCATTACTGCTCCACTCCTATTAGTCATAGCGTAATACTATATAGCCTATGACACTCTCCGATATATGGACTATTGACTATTTATATTTAACACAGAAAGAATTTTTAAAATCGGTTCATTAGATCTAGATATTACAACATCACAAACACACAAACTTTACACCTTATTATTATTAGTGTAGATCTAGATAATAAATACTAAAGGAATGGTGCGAACGCCATAGATAAGGAAAATAAACATCCGCAGACAGATCTTTTTCTAATGTACCTAATTTGTATTGCTACATTGCAGTACTAATTTGAGCATATTATTATTAAGCACGTTCAGATGGTGAGCAGAAGTAAAGATAAACAAATAAATATTGCATGACTACATAATAAAGTCAGTAGAAAGTATGCAAAAATGTAAGTAACAACCTCCGGCTTATATGCCACACAAATCTTTTAGTGCGACGTTTTTTAGTGTAGATATAATACTAAGTAATTTATTTTAAATAAATTAAAGGAGGTATGGATATTATTAACATACTTTAATTTAATTAACAATAAATTAAAACCAAATAAAATACATCAAAAACTTGAAATAAAAATTAGTAATTTTATTAGATATTAATATTAAATTGGTAATTAGACTCGACTTTAGTTTCGAGTAGTTTCCATTTGTAGTAGTAGTTTACCTTGTTATGTTGTCATAATACATTTTCGTTCATAAAAATATCTAAAAGTTAATCAATATAATATAATAGAACTATGTAAGTTCCATATGAAGTATTATTATTGTATTATACATCGAATAATTTAAAGTAATTAAATAAAAATAAACATTTTATTTCACTTGGGCGAATTCCCACTTGTAATGAAAAACTATGAATTTATACGTATCGAATGAGGCACAAATTTTAATCTATTGTGTCCGTTCTGTAAACATCTATTTAGTTAGTTTATGCTGTGCAAAATGATGTGATATGAAATGCACGACGTTTAAAACCGCAGATAAACGTCGTGCAAACTGTATTGTGCAAAGTAGCTTGAAAATTGGAGCACACCAAAAATCATTAAAAATTAATAAATGTGTACTGTCTCTACATAATGATATTTTTAATAATTTAGTACCAAGTATCAAAGTAGGTTATTCAAATTATCATAGTTTAATTTCAATGTTGTCATTCCTGTATTTTTAAATTTGCCGCCAATATCCAGGGTCAACTTTCTAGACTGTATACCGAGGTGTCTACGAACAATGTTTTCTTGTAACAAAGCTTTCGGCGAAACGTGCTGTCTAGAAATAAATATTTCTATTAGCCTTGCTTTCTCTGTGAAGTCATATCAAGCGTGTTTATATCTTAGCTTCCACACTCGGATTTGTCCATCTTGTCTGACAGCAGTTTGGATCGTTTCCGTAGTATAATACCCCAGATTTCCGAATGTCTTATTAAGTAAAAATCAACTAACCTCATGAAAGTGTCCAGTATCAAATTTTAGTTCCAGAAAATGATAGTTGACAAGAGTTTTAACACTTGATTAGTTGATTTTTACTTGATCAGACATTCGGAACTGAGGTATCTTTGGTCTTACGCATACAAAGCGCCATCTAGTGGCGGAAGTATATATCCAAAACCCTAAAAATAAAGCTTTTTTAACATCCTGCTTATAGAGCCATCTACCGTCATTAAGAGAAACTAAGATATGGGTTGGGCTACAACAAAGAAACTATGCGTCTGGCGCCATCTATGAGGTAACTATATAAGCTAATACTATAAGCGTTTTATATGCCATCTTTTGGTAAAATTTTGTAAAGCTTATTTAGTGACAATAAATAAGTAGTTTCTATTTGGATAATTATGTTAATTCAGATTAGACTACCTAGTACATAATTAAATTAATAATTTGTAAATAGGTCTTAGTTAAAGATAGGTACTGCTGCTATTACCAGGTTCGTTTCTCGCATTTTTAGTCACAACTACTTACTCCAAAACCAGACATATCGGTTTAAATAAAGCAATTAAGTCTCATCTAATATGTTTGAGAGAAAATAAAAGATTAAGGTACTTGATTTGAGATTCTTGTACTTTTGTTATATTTAGGTAAAAACATCTAACCAAAAAGGTCTCTGGGTCGGACTGGATGCGAAAGCCGCAGGATCGTGTTCTGTGGCGCGTGTAGGGAGATGCCTTTGTCCAGCAGTGGACTGGAATAGGCTAGTCGATTGATTGATTGGTTGATGGTGGGATCAAGATACGTTCAATAAAATGAAAATTCCGTTTTCAACTATATTTTATTATAAAATCACAAAGAATAAATCTAGAGTTCAATAGGGTACTTAGATATTAATATTGTGTATATATTTATAATTCATATAACTGCATTAGGTACTACATAATGTAGATTAGTGTGCTTCCGGCCCTCCGTGTCTGACCGTGTCTCATAAAATTAATTTTCACAAAGAATCATCAAAATACGTTTTTTTCTTGAAATATAGCTTGTTAAAGCTTGCTTTATGATTTAAACGTGTATGTTATTTATTAAAGATAAAACATTAGATAAGATGAAAGGAAAATATTATTTTATCCCTGTTACTTTGTCCCAATGATTGGTCTTTGGCATATTTAGTAATTAATATTGACATGTTCAAATTCAGCAAATCTTACTACGAAAGTGAGTGAAACAGATGTGCCTTCTGAAAGAAAAAATGAGATAAAATTCGTTACTCGAACGACTTTTTAAATCTATTTATCTATTTTAACTTTACACACAACCCTTTATTTTGCACACCATTATTTAATTTTTTTAAATGAATCAACACAAACTTTTTATTAAAATTAAAGTAACTAAGGAAGGTATACAGTATACAGTTACAGTAATATTTTCTAATAAGGGTTTTCCGTTAGTAGGTATGTATTTAACTAGAGCGACTACTGAAATTAAGATAGGATATTTAACTAGTAAATCTTAAAGTAATGATTATGTTAATAGATCCTATTAATTTAATTTGTAATTATTAACATAGTCGTGTATAATATTTACATCCGCAGATAAATTTAACATGAGCATAACTGCCACTTCCCTGTACCGAAGACTCATAAATGGCCATTCATATTAGGGTTTTTATTTCTCTAAGCACAAAGAGTCTTATGTAAAAATGAAGTGACAGATACACAATAATTTCGCTAATTCAACGTTTCAATACGGAATGGTTCAGTTCTTTTCACACAATGGGAATAAGGGACGTGGCACGGACACAAAATAACCACCCAGAATGTGGGTAGCGTTATAATTATAATTCACATTATACCCTGTGCGATATATAATATTCCATTTGATAATATTATATAAAACATAATTATCATTGGCAATATTTTAAGTCCCTTACTCCCTTTACAATTCAACTAAACAACTTGTTATTTCGCCTAAATATTTTTGCGAGTCAGTAGACCGCGATGAAATAAGATAGAGATATTTTATTCACAAGTTTTACAAATATATTGAAGCGTAATAGATATACTTTAAAATGTAGTCGAGTGTAGGATAGTAATTAAGTTCTATAATACCAATTGTGTACTAATGTACAACTTTCTTTATATTGATCCCCTTTAACATTTAAGTTTTATTTACAAATACTTAGTTTCTTGAAACTCGTTCAGGTGTTCTGAAATCAAGGGAAGAAATGAAATCACAGACATCCAAATACGAACATAAATGAGCATTATGGAAATTTGAATAAACGATGTCTCTGTTGTAACTCCGCACCGCTGTCGTATCGTAGACAATTGGTATGAAATATAAATAATAAGGATAAGGGTAGTAAGGGTAGGGATGAAAATAAAGAACAAAAAGTATCAATGATAATAGTAGTTTAATTATGAAATTAAAAATAAGAGTGAAATTAACCACACAAAAGGCTTAAAATTAAATATAAGAAATAGATGACGACACATTAAATTAGCGGAAACATTTTCTAACTCAATCATTGACGTAATTATCGAAGTTTGAGTAGTCTCCGCTAAGATGAAAGGAAATAGACAACATCTAAGCAGAATAACGAGGAGCATGATAGTTCATAATCGCGCCTTAGCCAAACTCTATTAATTGATATGTTGGCTTCCATTTGATATGATTAGAGCTAATACAATGGGTTAGATACACATATTATGAAGCGCAATAAAGTATAGAATGATATGCAGAGATATGTTCGTAGAACGCAAGGGGACACGTACGAAGTAGACGAGTGACGGAGGCGCGGGCGAATGTCCGAATGACACTAAACAAGTACACATTCGCACCACAGATACACTACACGCGAATGATACAGTAAAACATTCCAAAACAACTTTCACATCATTTATCAACGCATAACTTTAACTAACAAATTGAAACAATGTTCACTTACAATGAATAATTGCGCTTAATAAAACTCTCAAATATAATTTAACTGTAACATTTTCATCAACTTTTCAATAAATGTTAAGATTAGTTCAATTACCTTTTACCTAAAATAATGTGTATTGACTTTAAATTTGGCATCTCATCCTAAACACTGATCTATTTATTATTTTTTAATAATATTACCATTAAAATCTAAATATTTAAAATACTTCTCTAAACACATAAATTCCTATAATTATCTATTAGTCAATACCAATGTTATTTGAGAAAACTTTTAGGCCTGAAAACGCTACACACAATTGTTTAGGAGATTGTCTACTAATGTATTGAGCACAAGCGACTGAGTAACATACAAGTAATAAGTAGTTCTAAGGTACGCGGCGCGGCGCGGCGTACTGCAACATAATATCATGGATGTGAACTAACCCGCGGCTGTGTGTAGCGTTCTACGCTGAGTACAGTGGATATGTAATCTCTGATTTCTTGTTTAATATAAATACAATAATAATAATACAATTATTATTAAAATTACAAATGCGATTACCGCCGATCTCACCTCACACAGACCACCACCAATCGCAGCCCACTCCTCATATATTTCAATACACAGGCACAGAATCCTGCACCTTATAGAAAAACATTTTCAAAAACGTGCAAAATATCACCTCACCCTGGTCACCTAACATTATCTAAACCAAATAACTACTTTTACGTTCTTATTATAGGTAGGTACTGATTAATACAATTTTATTTGTATGATTAAATTTTCTATTAAATCTTACAAAGTAATGTTCTAATTTTTTTCAGTTTACTCACCTTACTAAGCTCTATCTTTATTTTCTTATGTATGTTACGTGATATAATATTATACATTTCATAATAGTGTAAATATGTGATTTTTATAACTTCACAAATGTTTTCTAAAATAAAAATTCATTTTTTTATGTTTTTTTTTCTATTATAATGGGATATGTTCAAAGTAATGGAATCGATAAGAGCGGATATCGCGTGCATATACTTCCTTACACATACGTGGGTGGCGTACCGCACGTGCTTTACAAACCGTACGTAGTGTTTGGTACCTTGCAACGCGTGCGTACTGCGTGCGGTTGTGCAGGTACACACTTAGGTAGGTGCCATACGTCACGTGGCCTGGACACACTTGCGTGGTGGAGCATTAGCGCTTGATCAGTTATTCAATTATCTAAACATCCGTACGAACCGTAACATTTTATTTATCCTACAAATTTACATTCCCTCATCTATCCTAATTGAATACCGACCGTGGCATCGTCGAGATATGTAATGCATTGATTGATATTTGTGACTTACATTATTAATTAACTTTTAGCCATTCTGCGGGAGCGTTAGTTGAGCGAATGGCACAACTATTCCCCTAACTGGTCATATTCAGGTAAATGTTTCACGCATGCTTTGCCTAATCACATAATCTGGACGTGTAACTGAACACTTAAAACTGGTCCTAAGTTAGAGCCTGGGTTCACACGGGGCATTAGTCTGCCTACTAATTCATTACATAATACATTCTTTTTACAAAAGCTTTTCTTACCAGAGTCTATTTGAGACGAATCATTAGTTTTGATAACGTAAAATCACTTAATTCACATACTTAATCTCTTTTGCATTGGACTAGACATATTTTTTTAAATTAATTTAAGAAGGCAAAGATGTGTGAAATCCAATCGAGTAGTGAGTGAAGAGTTTGCAAGAAGTGTTAGAAGCTAATTCGGAGCGAGTCTATGTACAAAACGTAGTATCGAAGGACAGTTATTTAACTAAAATACTGTTAAACGAAGTTATTGTGACCTAGTGTAAATACTGTTGATTAAATATGTCATAGAGCAAAATCAGATCTGGCTAATACTTAGTAGAGCGCCGACTCCACGGTGCAATGCCTTAGTGTGGCTACAGGGCAATGTATTGAAAATTATTCTAAAAAATATGCGATCGCGACAATGGCCACACCGCATCCCACCGTTAATAAATAATTATCTAAAATTAACCACTTAGTGAAACGTATGCACGAGCATTTATATATATGTTGTAGCTACCATTATTATAAATTAACATCAAAATAAATGCATCATGTCACTATTATGTCACTGAACATAACCGTTTTATATAGTGATATACAACTACTCGTAGATGCTTAGCGATAAGAGTTGTGATTACACTAACTAATCGTCAATAACTATCAACCAAGTAATGAACAGACAATTAATATTCTCGTAAAACAAGTATGGAAGCATCGAAGAATGGAGTCAGAGCGTCACCCTAGGGGACGCCCCCCACCGCCCACAGAAAACGTACACATTCTAAAATATATTATCAAAATTATTCTAAAACTAATATTGCACACACATACACATTCTAAACATAACATTCCATTAATAAAATAAGAAAAAAATGTGTATGCGTACAAAACTATAATATTTACTTATAAAGAAATGCTATATAATAGTAAATTGTGCATAGGTATATGTTTTATAGACGATAAAATATATGTATAAAATATAATTTAAGAGTAATAACTGCAAATTATACGTGACCAAGAATTATAATAATAACAATAATGTGAATTCGTGACGAATATAAATTGCATGGTGGAATATAATATGTATGTATAGTATGTCGTACCCGACATGCAATGTTTTACATTGCTACTTGGGACCCACACATATTGCTGTCATGGATGCCCTTAAATTATCGCTCAACGAAAACGTAACTAGCGCAATCTAATTGCAAAACATACTGTCCTGATCATTCGATACAACCAAATAATTATATTTAAATAATCGGGAAATATAATCGCGTTTACAAAAATAAAATAATCATTATACTTATTTTAAATATGGAATGAATATCACACAAAATATAAGATCCTCTCTGCGTGAATACGCTCTGATCCGAGCAGTATATAAAATACGTTAGAATACAAGCAGCGTCAACTGTGATGATAGTATCTTAGATTATGATGTACAGTAACAGTAAACGTACGTATTATTAAGAAAATAGAATAGCACTTAATCCCTAGTGTTCCGAGTAAGCGTAATACAGATATATTTAATTTTCAGTCGAGGGAAATTCTCGATTTGTGTGAGAGGTACGATTGTTGTCGACAGCCGCGTAGAAATGGACGCTCGCGCCGTCGGTGAGTGTGTATAGGGCCTTATGTTAGAAGTATTATAATAAATGCTGTTGAGGGTATAAGGCTGAGCGCAGACTCCCGACCGGATGATGACGGCCGCCGACGATTGTGTGATATTCGCTGCGACTCCGACTCGTTCATTTAGATACTTGACTTGGAGAAAGACACTCTGAGGTGGTTTGACTCTGACAGCTGATAGTTGTGCATCTTGATCAGAGCGGCCACTGCGTCGTCAATGGAAGGCAACTGTACCAGCGCCATCTTGCGGTCCTTCCTGTAACGGTAAAGCGTTTAAAAAGTTACAATATGCCAGTATTTCATTATGTTATCAGCATGTCAATTCTCGTATCTTAAAATAGTTAAAAATTCGGTTAATTTAACTTTGAGTTGTCAAATTGTCACACAATAGGTATTCTTGTATTTAATTTTTTTTTTTTTAAAGTAATGTAATCGTACTGTAACTAAGCTTAAAACGCCATTTTTGGAAATTTTAAAGTGACGAAAACGAGAAACGTTCGACGTTTATTTTATTATTTAACTTTAGTTTTAACAAAATGTTTAAGGACCAGAATACCACTTTTGGATTAATTAAAAATTAAATTAAAAAAAAGTTGAAGTTAAGTTGAATTCATTTGTATGTTACGAGAATTGACCTGATGATTAATATCTTTTATTTTAACAAAGCTTTTAGTAAATACGAGAATTACACAGAATAAAATTACGATGTGAAATTTAATTACATCGAATGCTGAAGCAAATAATAATTATCATACAGCCATAATTATACAAAAAGAAAAAAATCGACCGTAGGGAGGAGGTACTCATTCACTTTGCATTCTAAAAATATAATTCTAAATTGGTTTATTTCATACTTGTAAATGTTTAATTAGGGTCGTAGAACATATTAAAACGTAAAGGGATCGGCATCGTATCAACTGCAACGCACACTAATCGGTATCGTAACGTAATCGAATTTTTGACGTTTGACACCGAGGAAAGGCGAGGCGGTGCCGATCCGTTTACGTTTTGATATAATGTGCTACGCTACCCTTAGGGTGCTACGAAAAAAAAAGCTGAACAGAAATGTTTTGATAATCAATTTACTCATTTTATGCAACAGTAACCTATCTTCTATTTAAACAACACCCATTTCTGTTATTATCTGTGCAACTCACCAAAATATTATAATCTGTCAAGATGATAGTTCTTAGAGAGATCCTTTCGTACACGCAGAGGATTGTGATGTATACAAGAACCTCTGCGTGTACGAAAAATCTCTCCTGAAAGAGTGCTTCGTGCTGATACTTCATATTATTTTCTTCACAGTTGGGAAAAAAGTGGGGAACAAAATGGGGGTAAAAAAAATACTTACGGGAAGAACTTGAACGCCTTGATAGAGAATCCTCGTTTGGTGAATGCTTCCTTTATATCGTCTTCAGACACAGTAGCTCTGCAAACGTAATAGATATATGAATATGAGGAGGTTTCCAAGAAAGACATTCTGAGAAAGACTCTAGATTCAGATTGCGACGATCTGTTATTAATAATGTTTACCAATAACGATTCTATTGAATTGATTCACTTTTCTGTCTACTGACGGAACTTAGTCACAATACGAATATATACAGTATTTCGACTTCATAGAAACGGACTAATCGCGAGTTGTACCTACACGCTACCTACACGATAGAGGTGGCTTTGCGCAGTGAACAGTCACGACTGTGCCGCAGTAACAAGCGGGAAAGTAGGTAAATGTAATTAAAAAGCTAGAGATGGGCAGCCCTATGTTTACGTACTGCACAGCCGTAGGCATTTATAATAAATATTCGGCCTAGATAGACTACTGCTTGTACTGTGACACCACTATCAAAATCTATTTTTATTTAATTCAAAAAGTGAATCTTAAATTCTTTTTTGACACGTCTATATCTTTAAAACTAAATCAAAGTTTTGATATCAAAAAATTATATAAGAAAATACAATAACTCATTAGTCATTATGTAAAGAAGTGGTTCATGTGATTTAATGTTGAATAGAAACAGTAAGATAATTACAATTTAAAAGGAACTTACGGAATGTTAGACAGATGCAAAGTAGCGCTTGGTGGGTAAATGTTCTGGTAGTTTTTGCTACCGGGCTTCTTGAATCTGTGGAGCGGGCTCTGCGAGTAATCCCTGAAAGGCACATTATACAACAAATTAAATAAGGTTGGCCAATACATTTTATTATATTTATTCTTCGTTGTGGAATTTTGTATTACATTTGATTTCTATCTTCTGTAAAATCAGCTGCTTTATTAAAATTTGCCACAAAAGAATTTTATAATGCCAATATGCACCCAGGGTCAGAATAATGATTGACGTAGCAAAAAAATGATATATTGTTTTAAAGAGTCAGTTCCGTGCTAAGGCGTTGCGGTGCCTTTCAGATACATAGAATTAACAGAAACAAAAAAACTGTTCCAAGTAATTATTTGACAAAACGAACATAAAAATAATTTTATAGAGTAGAATATAAAACCGCTATCTTACGAAACCTAGGTAGCAACAAACAAGTTGTTCTTTTTATTAATAACTTATATGTACGACATGGAGCAAATTCTATTTTTTTTAAATATTAACTACTATAGTTAGTCCTTACCTGGTTAGTCCGGCATCGGGCTGCCCTTCCTTCGGCAGCTGAACGGTCTGGTGCTTGCTCAACATAACGCGCATCGCCTTGCCGAATACACGCAGCTTGTCCATGTGAGTCATTGCTACAAGAATAGGGTATTCATAATATTTATTATATTACGTATTTTCTTATAAATTCATTGCCGCCTTTCCTTCTGTGGTGAAAGAACTATAAACGTCCAGTAGCCTTTATTGATAGAGGAAATTCAGGCCTACGAATACTGCACTATTAAGGCGGTTTTAGTTAAGTATTTCTTTATTTTTTTGTAGACAAACTATATTTTTAAGACACCCATGGGAAAAGGTGGAGTGGTGTCACCATGTATTCTTACTCCGTCACTACAAGGAGATTAAAGTCTGTCTGGCGAGAATGTTATTTGACAGTAGGTACATAGTACAAGTAGCCTAATTTCGTTACTATACAAAGATTTTTAGCTATGGTATCACATACACATAAAAAATTAACTCAGATCCCCACAGCAATAAAGTTAAAACAATATAACAAAGTATTTCGTTGTGCATATACATATAAGAAAATGTTAATGAACAACACGACAAGCAGCAAGTAAACAACCACACTTCATGTTACGTGAAATAAACTTTAGCGAGGTGTAACACTCGTAATCCTAAATAAATAAATCCTTCTTTAGTAATATAGACTTTATTGCGTGTGGAATAAGGTTGTTAATATTTACCTAGATGAGCCTGATGAGGTTCTGCCATCTGAATGAGAGCTGAATCTTTCTTGTTATACAATATCTTCACCCGTTGCACATCACCGTATACACCTATACGTAAACATATGTCTTACTAATTTATAATGGGGTAATTTTGTTATTGTTAGGTGCTAAATATCCCAGCTTTGTGTAAATTAATGTTTATTTTATATTGTTTAAATTAATTTGAGTACTTTATGAATATTCGATTATAAACATGGTTACACGAACCTGGGATGTGACTCAATGTTGTCAAAACTATAGATAATAACTATGTTACTACACTTAACAGTTGTCTTTCAAATTACATGAATTATTTTATTACAGCGGTCTTTATTGTAATGTATTATGTGTCGAGAAACGGGACAGTTGGAAAATACAAGAAGAAAACAACTTCAAGCTCTAATTTGGTCACGTTAAGCTTTCGATTAATGCTTTAGCGGTTATCAGCGGCGTGTATAGGCCGGCTGTGTCAAAGCTAATTACTGCAAACAACTCCACTACTCTATTGCCATCTCTTTATTATTTTGTTACAGCAATCTCTCGTTGATAATAAGCTATGGCAGCGTACCACATAACGTTATTACGTGGTCGCACTGCTCTTACCGAAATTCAGGTAGGTATAGGTATATATTAAAATAATAAGTAATGAAAAAACCAATAAAATAATAAGAATCATCACGTCATAGAGATGCGTATGTAACTGTACCGTAGATGGTATATAATTGACAGCCCAAATAGAAATATAAAACAAATAATAACTGAAATAAAGACAACACTGGGTAAACAATAGACATTCAATCAATAACTTAGCTACGACTAGGGTGTCTGAAACACAAATTGTCATACGAGTTAATAAAGCGTTTAGAATTGAAGTTCGATAGTGTTATCAAGCGAAGCTTCGACAAGTCGTCGGATGCGGTTATCAGTACAGAAATTGAGAATGTTAGCTGACAATTTGTCTTCCAGGCGACAGGGCTCAGGAGCAATATTAATGTTTTAATATAAAATACGGAATGTATGTGCACACGTACCGAAAAGGGTAAAGAGAGCGTCAGGCGTGACCATCTAAAACAATAGGAAAGAGAATAGAGACAGTATTATAAATAGTCGTAAAAGATAATCTGACATCATATCTATAAATAAATTAGCAACTTATTTTTAAGGAGTTTGAGTAGAATATATAAATAAAACAGCCTGTAACGCCGTTCTTATTAGTGCAATGTTATTAGTTTGTTCTTCAGTATCACTCGCGGAATCCTTATTTAAATGGCGTACGGACGTTACTGGCTATTGTGTTAGCGTAATGAATAAATTTGCCAATAAACATTAAACTACTAAGTTGAAACAATGTAAGAATTTGGTCTAAACTTTTTTATGTTTCTTTTAAATAATTTACAGTAAGTTTCAATTGTTCTTTGTAAGGTTGAAAAGGGCGGTTATGAGAAACGGAAATTTGGTAAATCCGCCTTCCAGTAATAAGGTTATGATTTGTATGTAAAGTGTTAGATACCAACCTCTTCGTTCAAATTAGAGACGAGCAGCACGGTGGCAAGTGGCAGAGGTGGTGCTGCAAGGGCGCGGAGTGCGGGGGACGCAGGTGTGAGCGTCAAGGCGCCGAAAGCCGGCAGTCCCACACCACCGACTCCAACTCCATACGGCGAAGCGAGGCCTGAGCCCAGGCCCAGGAACTGCGGTGCCAATACACCACCACCTAAGATTATAATTAATGTTTTTAATTTTTTGCTTGTTGACACTGAAACTGATTTATTTCCAAAATAATAAAACATTAGGTAGAGATAGTAAGTAAATAAAATATATTACAAGAAAGTTTCTAGTTGGTTAGAGCCTTCACAATTATTCAACTACAGTGTCTAAATGGAACGAGCGTAAAATAAAAATCAGACCTACTTACAACAACCGAGAACAAACATAAAATTATGTAATTTAATAAGATAAAATCATGCCTACTTCATCTGACAAGGTAGAGCAGAACAAAAGTAGAACATTCACAGTGCTGGAATGATCCTCACATATTACAATCCTCTACGGTGCAATACGGATTTATGAGAAGTTATTAGTCACCGCGGGAATATTTACCATTGAAATATGAATAATAAACAAGAAAAGAGCTTAGCGCGGAATAGCAAATGTAATTTAGAAACGTTAATATTGCACATAGGTTTATATTACGAGTATGTACATATATGCACGTTTGAGTGCACAGTGAGGTTTATAAAATCAATTTTAGTTTACAACACTAACTTGCAAAAAGGAAATATCTACATAAAAAACTTAAATCAAATAAACCTATGAGTCAGCCGTGCTTGGAGTAAAGCATATTTCTAAAGCACTCGCGACCTTTGTTATGATTTTTATTTTACCTACTGGAGACAGAAAATATTGAGTAAGTTGAAACGTAACGAGCATACCTGAGTTTGAAGATTTAAAAAGAAGTTTTTATTGAGATATGAAAACCAGGAGACGTAGGTACTACCTAATTATATTAAAAAGTGCAAGAGCGAACGAAATCAAGTCCAATAGCCAAGTGTAAATGGGGCAGACGAATATTACGCGGAGGGCGTGGAGAGCACTCGTCATTGGTTCAATTAAACCGAGTGAAAGAAAATGTCATCTGCCCCATCATGTAGGTGTCTTCGGATGCAGGACGCAAGATACTACGGTGTGTGAGAGACGAGCGCGGTGAATAAAGCTTCCAGGTGCTCGGAGTAGTAGAGGACTAACTCATCCTGGATGCGAGGGCCAGGGCGAGCCGTGCCCGCAGTGGCATCAACTCACTGGTCAACAGTTGGTGCGCGTCGCCGTCTCCGGAAGGCAGCGTCGGGTTTGTGTAGTCCCTCGACTTGTCGTTATTATACTTCACGTTCAGGCAGGTCATCTTCGAGTAGTCGATGCGGAGGGTGCAGCAACCATTGTATATATTCTGACCGTCAAGGGCCTGAAACAAACACACAAGTAAAAACAACTTGAAATTCTATACAAATAACTTTTCTCGTTCGACACGAAGAAAAAACAGATGAGCGAATTATAAATCTCATCAAAAACATATTACGATGAGAAAAGTTTTATTTCTTTCGAGGGTCGTTCATTTTGGGTGATAATAAGGATGTGATGATTTTGGGCAATGAAATGAACAGATTTTAATCTAACTTTTTTACAGTAAAAATAGCTGATTCGATGTACTTTTAATGAATAATGTTACGAAAAAATAAAAATAGGTAATAAAAAGATAAAAATGTGGATAGATACACTAGTAGCAGCAGCAGTGAAGAAAAACTCGCATTATGGTCGTGTCAAAATCGTTACGTTCCGAGAGAACAGCTATTTGTTTGTCGGCGACGCGCCTGCGGGAGGCTGATAACACCACATCGCGATAGAAAAGAGAATTAATTAAAATGCAACAGCACTCAACCCATTCCTGCGAGCATAAAGCTCGTCGGTCGCGTGTACATAATATTTTTATAATGAAAGTAGCAACACGTTTTATTTACGCTAATGAAACTAATATGAAAAGAGACCAGATGTATTAATTACATCGTACTAAAGAAATTTATTCGTTCATTATAAAATGTGGTTTTGTAAATCTTGACTATAAGAAAATGTATTATAATAAGGAGTTTTTGTATTCTATTGTTTATATCATAAATAATAGACCTTAATAACTTGGTCTAATGATAGATATTGTATTTAACACAGCAATGTAATCGTTGAATTATTTCTGAGATCTTGTAATACCTTTTGCAGTATTTTTCAATAGAAAATTAATGATTTTACCGTCTGAATAGCATTGTAACTCGTAAATGAAACTTAACAATTCGGTAAATTAACAAAACAGTTTCGTTAAGTGTTTGTAAAGAAACCAGGCGATTTAAGTGAGGCTTTAAAAGGTTTTGTTGGCATTTGGGTGGTTGTAGAACGAGATCAAATAGCTTTCATGACTTTGGGAGACATTTTGTAATTACAGACTTTTATCTTGTTTTTTAATAGAATAATAAAGGGAAGAAGACGAAAATCGTTTGCAGAACACCACTAAAATATGTAAGGAGCCTAAGGAAACAAAGTTTTTATCAGAGGATAAAAATTAAAAGCTTGAATTATTTAATTCTTGTGGAGTAAATTAGAGTTCCTTTGTAAGCCATCATCTGTCAAATGAATTATGACATTTTTACGGCGGACTCCATTAGTTGAATAAAAATGTTTTGGGCTTTTAATGCTTTAGTAACGTTAATGACGGTACTAATCAGTTAATTAGTACAGTTCTTTTATTGTTGTTTTGTTCGATGCGAATGGAACATTATGTTTTGGGGTGCAAGTAGGTACCTTAAATAGATGACTAGACTAAAAGAAATGTTTAGGTCATTAATGGTTTAGTAACCTTAGGATAGTATTTTTAAGATGGTTAAGATACTAATAAAAGAAGATTATTGAAGAGCTAGCAACTACATTCAATTTGGTAAGGAAAAGCGATCGAAGCAAGTGCGTCCGCGCTTTGCTATGGTTGAAGATCGTGCCAAGCTTAACGGGATATAAAATTCAGTGGATACTTTTAATAAGTACGACTAAGTTATAACAACTCTTTTACAGTCCAATAAAAATATCGCAGGAGTCGTCGAAGAAGCAAAAGTTCGATGTCGGAACGTAGGATATTGGCTGTAGATTTAATAAATTTCTGTTCTATATGCAAATGCGACCCCCTGATGTGTAGACGTGAATAGATTGGCTCGTTTAAAGCTCAACTTATATGGAAATGCGAAAGGCACGTAAGAAAGCGTGGAAGAAGATAGCTTCGATACGTAATTAGTTTTGTAGAGCCTCGAGGCCCGAATTCGATTTTGAATGCCAAATGCACGCGAGAGCCGTAAACGAACGTAACGAGTAATTAATTTACAATTCTAATATATATCCCATTTAATACACGTACATAGATATTGTTGAGTGAAATTTTAAAAGTCAAATGAGAGTATAATCTGTGATTCCGATATTGTTTCATCTTCAGCAATTTGCATTCATTACGGGGGAAAATTACTGGATAATGTCATAATGAAAACAGACGTTCTGAACAATTGAGATTTGAGCCTGTGATGTTAAGTTTGTATACCATATTATACATTTGTTTAAGAAGTACTTTTCTAAATATATCCATACCAGTATGGTCTATGCGGAGGGTGAGGTTTAGTTACGCACGAAGACGTTCAGCAAAACCAATCGTAGATAACTTTTATAATTCTTATATCGTCGTAGAAAAATAAGCTACACTAATAATATTATTATTTAATATATATTTATATATTTTATACATATCAATATGGACGTTTTTTCGATAATACATAAAACTTTAAACTTGAGTCTTAAAACAATAATTTCCGAAAAAATACAAAATAAAAGCACGTATTTCCAAAAGAAATATAAACACATTCACATCCCTAAATGTATAAAAGAAACATCACAGCTATAACTAAAACAGAACTACTAGATTCGTAATAATAAGATCAGGAGGTATCTCAGTCGAACGTTTGTCGTGAATTTGCCAAAGAAAAGGATAAAAGAAAATATATAAGAGGGCAAGAAGAATTTTGAATTGCAGATTAATTTCTTACTTTTTATAAGCTTTTGAATTTAACTCGGTCGTTACTTTAAGAAGTCTTATTTTAATCTAAAAATCTCAATGTTACTTAAAAAAGATTGTGTTAATTTAAAATGAAGAGATACAAAAACGTTATTGTGGCCTTCCGATGAATAAATCTATTCTGCAGCAAACTTTAAAAAAAATACTTTTAAGATGCCAGCTTCTCACAGTCTAGGAACTTGTTTTAAGGCAGAAACAGAACTGTGTATGTCAAAATATTCACTGTTGATCATCACAAATTTTTATAGCTCCAGAGAATTTAATCTTGTCAGTAAGATCCAGGTGCATCTTTTATTAAGTTTTTTGGATGTTTTATTGCATAACATTGTAATAAAATTTGGGTATTGTAATAGGCGTAGGCTACTCAATTTTATAACACCCCGCCCATCCGTTTCTTGAGTATCAATACTGGCAAGAATTTCATTTTAATCTTCTGGGAATGGTTATTTGCGCTCGCGGAGGGAGTCGTAATTGAGGTAAAAAAAATATTAGGAAGAGTGACAAGGTGATAAAACGACAAACGTCACGCCCGATTTTATATTGGAATCTTTTACTGCGTAATAGGGTGAACGGATTTTCGTTCAGACGATTTATTGAATTCGACAAATACTGATAATAAATTAGAATTCTCTATAAGTACATATTGATATAGCTGTTAAGTAAAGTGAGATATTAAACGTAATATTGATATTGAACGGTCAATCTCGTCGAAATAGTGATTCATTTAGGCGACGTAAGACGTAACAAGTGTCCTCCGTATCTGTTAATCACGTCTTCGGTAATTGTTTTATCTTTAGCTCGTTAGAACTCGTTTAAGCAAAGCCTTCTTAGTGAAGGATTAAATGCGGTCCGCCTTAATCCACCCCCCTGTTGCTAATTCTAGCGGTTTTTCCAAGGAGACCAGATAAACGTTTTTGTTGGGGTCCCGGGCTCGCAGCGTTTAATATTTATAATAACCCACATAGCTCAGAGTGCTTCTGTTGCCGGTGCAAGGATTACGCTAGCGCCAGAATGCATTTGGTTTTTGTCCGCGGATGACGTCAGAGTAATTGTAATAAAAACATTTTGGGGTGCAAGGTTTTTTGCCTTATCAAACTTCGCTTCGTTATTGTATCTACGCAAGTTAATAATGCTGGTGTAACAATGCTTATCGCATTAGTATTCTACAAAATCTTGCCGGTTAAACATTTCGCCCGATTGAGTACGGATAAAGGATCACTTATCGAAGCGAGGCGCCTCGTCGATGCACTAAAAACGAACACCAGGAGCAAGCTTTTAACTATTAATAAAAACAAACCAACAAAAACAACGACTGAAAATTGCTAATTTTAATCACTTCGCTTTTGCTATTGGAAAAGCATTTAAAAATTTAAATCGTCACAAAATGAGATTGCACTGTGACGAATGGCACTTTGAGTAATTTCTTTTTGGTTTGTTGGAATCAAAAATGAAAACAATTTTAATTCGACGGAAAAAGCATCCATAACAATAATACGCGTTCGTGTGTTTGATATTGATTGAAGTCATGTGATTTTAACAAAACAAAAATGTAAGGACAGTAATGACATAATTGGGTAAACTAAGGTATTTTGTTGAATAGTAAATAAAGTTTTGATAGTGGCTGTAACCTAATTAAGGTACGTAGGTACACATTTGGGGACGCGTCACCGAACAAACCGCGCTCGCTCCATTAGACAATGTAATTAATACTCGCGGTTACCCCTAATTGTGGTTGACTGATAGTGACGAACGAAAATCGAGTAACGATAGCTCAACAACCGCGCCCACTTAACACATGCATCGCTCCAGTTTGCTTTGAAAACGAAACTAAATTGGTGCTAAATGTATGTACAATGTGACATCATGAATAATGAACTCTATCACTTTTGCCGCGAAGGTAAGGCGGGAATCGGTTTTGTCCATGAACAATATATTGTTCATGAAACATAATAGCATTGTTTTACCTATGTTTAATGTAGAAAGGGTGGCGTGTAACCCTATTCAGGCGTTTGTGGTATGAACATGTAAATTTAAAATTTAAAACTTGTTATGTAAGTTTACGTTGATTGGTAACCACCTCTTGATTACGGTAAGCAAACATGCCACAAAACACAAACAAAACAACAGCTAAACATTGTTTGACACGTACCTAACTAGACGATGCAGAGTGCAAACCTTGTTGACAAAGCCTGTAGGAGACCAAACAGCAGTGGGCGATGGAACATACAATTTTAAACGGAACTAGGTAGTCGCCACACAGTTTATTAGCTGCTCTGAAATTTGTAGCAACTTTAACCGTCTAAAGAATTCAATCCAGAGACTACGTAGGAAGTTATTTCCTTACAAAGTATTTTGTTAAGTCGATAGATTCATTTCATACAAAATCAAGTTCGTATAAGAATTTTATTTCGATGGGACATTGATCAGTTCAGTTTTACTGCAACAGATTCGAGCGGGTAGTCAATCGTTCGTCGCGTAGTATTACAGAATCGCCTCGAGCGAAGATATAACATTTTTGAGGGTTACATTGTTTGAACACGTCCCTGTGTTGACATAAAGACACCGGTTAGACGTTGCCGCAGTGCAAAGTGCAATTTTAAAATGTAAACAAAGCCCGCACCTTGAGTCCATAAACGCTATCTCGGATTTCGCCTTATTGAACCTTGGAGACGTTGTAGACGGAGTCGTGTCAACTTTACTTCGTTATATGAAAAATACGAACGCCTGCCACTGACACATATTACTTTTTTATGACAATAATTCATGCAAACAAACTGTGCTATATGAAAATTACAATTATTTACGACATTACGGAGGATTAAACAAAGCACCTAAAAATAAAGAATATTTTATTGTTAATAAAAACTCATTGGAGTGTTACATGATGTAATCGGGGTATGCATATATGACAGGTGCGTCATGATGAAAAATCGTTGACGATATAAACAATAGAGGTGGCAGTCGGCACGCACCTCGAACACTGTTAATATGGATTGTCTGTGACAGCGTCGGGAGGGTTATGGATGAGCCATGGGTACGGAGGGCGGACGGCCCCGGGCACGCATGAATCACATTGTTATCAATCATAACTTACTGATGGAGCGGCCAAGGTTCTGATTAACGGCACTACGATACAACCACTACATTAATGACAACTGTCTCACTGTTGCTTATTGTTCCTACCAACGTATAATCGTATAATCCCCTTCTACAACTGTTGACATTCGTGTTCTACAATATACAATGTTCTGCTTGTGGGTGAAACTGTATGATCGTGTGTAATATATTAAAGTTAGGAGAGTGCAAGTTCACTAACTCTGTGCAAGCCGGTTCACATGGTAAGCGTATGTATTTATATGTAAGTACGAGCGCATTAAGAGCGTACATTTCGTGTCTGCGCGCAGAAGCCGCCCTCTGAAAAGATTTGATGGCGAGGTTAGAGATTTATGTCAAGGATCATAGAGGCGGGATCGGGGGATTTCAGAGCTCCTAACATCCGACTGTGCCCTTTGTGGTTGGAGCACTATTCGGCTTCACTTCACTTTGTACCTCTTACTTGTGCTGCCACTTACCTCGCGGGACGTTTTAATTCCATTTCGAGAAAAATCCGAGTCCAGTCGAACCTAGCCTTTGCTCTGACTACATCTCTGTTACTAAAGGCCGCTTACTTAGTGAGCCCAATGTATAACTAATTTATGCCCGCCGTACGTACAAGGAGATTTTATTTCAAAGCAACTGAAGCCTCCAGAGATTATATTATGACGTCATTAAGTCATCAAGATGAAAGAAAAAGTTAGTTAAGAATGAAATTGAAAATGTCTGCAATTTTTATTTTTATGACGTCCTAAAACCGTTTGGATGTTAATGGAAATTAAATCTTTGATACAGTGTTATAACTTCTATAAAAACTTTTAGTTCGGAAGTATTCGCCCTTATATTTATTTACTTTTTATATACAAAAGGAGGAAAAGGCCTCTTTCCTTGATAGTAATTGTAGCGCCTTTAGCTTGTGCACACTGGGGTTGGCAGAAGAATCGTAGGCGCGATACCAGCCTTTGAGAGAGATCAAAGGGGAAATAAATTGCTTTGGCGGCTTTTAAAATAATTAATAAGGAACGTGTATGTTCTAAATTAGATTATTTGTTGCGAGAAGAATGTTTTTATGATACTTCATTAAGCAATTTTAATTATAAATTAATTATCGATCGTGTGAGTTTTATAACAAGTACAAGTAAATTGTTGTCGGTAACGAAAATAGTCAGAAGATAAATATTTTCTACTGAAAACGGCATTAATTAGTTCGGGTAATATAGTTTAAGCTTTTTCTTCTTATTGTGGCCAAATAAGATACCCAGAGTACGGCACCGCACCACTTTAACAGAGGCATAAAAGCAGACAAAGGAAAAGTTCCCTTATATTTTTTTATGAGAATCTCAACTTCTCGAAAAACAAAAGACGGGAAGCTTGACATAAGACCCAATACAAATCCGTTTGGCCTGTTAACAATTTTCGCTCCATCACTAAGGTAGATCCGTCTCTACAAAGGGTTTATTATTATGAACTTATTAGTAACTGGCTGACCCGTGCCCACTTCGTTGGGCGGCGAAAAAAACGCGTCCCGTTTTTAAACATATTTCATTACTGCTTCACTCCTATTAGTCATAGCGTGATACTATATAGCCTATGACACTCCCTGATAAATGGACTATTTATCACGGAAAGAATTTTTTAAATCGGTTTAGTAGATCCAGAGATTATCCCCTACAACGTGACAAACACACAAACACACATGATGAACGTAATAAAACGTCATCAAATTATATTATTTTTAAAGAACAAGTAAAATCATCTTCTAACCCAAACAAACATATACATAGTCAACAATGTGTAACAACTCACCAATTTCAAGTATCAAAAGCCATACTTCTTACACCAGGCACATAAACAATGATTAAGAAAGATGCCGATTGCATGTAGAATTGTAATAAACAGGGGGGCAATAAAAATGGACGTACTACTGACATTGTATACTCGTTAGTTCGTCCAAGAGTTACGATGTTAGATCCGTTAACGAGATCCAGACTTATTGCTGTCGAGACCACTGCCACGGATCTAAAGTACCAACTAAAGCAATGTTATTGCGCCGTCACCGGGGTTAAGGAGCTATTCTCATTTCAATTACTGTTTAAAATACTATTCGATTTTGTGAAGCACTTTGTTCTTGTTCGGTGAAATTGTAAAGGTATGTAAACTATGTATGTTTATTTATTTATGGCGGTGTATTATTTTTTACTTCTATGTTATTATCGTAAAAATTACTAATAGTAAAAACAATTCATTATGTTGTTAATGATTAGATTTGTTTAATAAAGATTATTAACTTTTAACTTAGTTACATAATGTATGTCCTCGAATCCTACTTGTGACAATTTCAAAACTTTTTTTGCAATTTTATACTTTTTAATTATAAAATCTGCTCACTATTTACAAAATCAAGTTTTGTAAAAGAATATTGTTCATATGATATTGATAATGGTTTAAGAATATTGGCAAGAAATCCTTTAATGAAAAACCAGAATTATAATAGTAGAAACTATAATCATTTCATACAGTTGAAAAGCCTAAAACTGCTTTTGATCCAGTTATAGTCGGTAACTGGTAACTCTACTACGTCACTATTCGCCCTCCAATCACGGACGAGTTGATGGGACTTAGCGTTGCTAAGTTTTCACCACTCCGCGCCTCTCGCTCGGTGATATCTCAATTTCACGAGGGGTTTCCCCGCTTTCCAACATTAATTTGTCTTTAAGTCATAAGCTGAGTGCGACGAACAGTTCTGAATGTACACATTTCTACCTCTAAACTGGTTTGCCCTTTAAGTTTATTACTTGTACCAATCGCATTAAGCTCCTCAGGAATTGGGCGTAAAGAGCGACTAATTAGGACGGATAGTCGAGTCGCTATTGTAGAATTCATTAGCAAATTGGACCTACGCCGCGAGGTATTACAGTCAAATTCGACAAATGAATAGAGGGAAGAGCTCGGTAAAATTATCTTTTGTTCTGTTATTATACCCATCACAAATTGTTTAGACTATGTTATAGCAGTTGTATGTGTATATGTAAGAGCTTTGGTAAATTCGAAACAAAGAAAGTTGCGAATGATAAAAATCGTAAAATAAAATTGTCGACGATCACCATCGGTCTCAAACAAAGTTACGTTCAGCGATTCATAACCGTATGGAAACGAAAAAAAAAACCCGATAATTATACTCGTAAAGCGAGTTTGCGGAAGCCGCAAAACGAAATTTAATTTGCCCTGAACGCTGCATCAGAAATAAAGTTAAAACAGTCGCTGCAGTAGACGGCAGTACGCCCAACTTCTAACGCAAATGAATAGCGAATGGGAAAAGTTGGGCCGAGAAAAATGATGTCCCACTCGGCGAGTCGGGCGCGGACTATTGTCGTGGGCTCGACGCTGCCATGTTGTTTCTCGATATTATTGTTATTAAATGCACATAAACGTTCTGTTGTTGTTTGAGCTTTGTTGTAGGTAAGCTGCAGACCACGTTACACACAACTTTTTGAGGGCGTCCGCACAAAATAAACTGAATAGCTTTTTGACAACTTTTTCGTTTGTTAAAAGTTGTTTTTATTTAGATGTAACGTTAAATAAACTACGGTAGACAAAAAATTTATTTCGTCTGTTACTAGTGTATGTATACTGATGAATAACATCGATATTCGCTGCCTACATATGTGTACATAATTGAAGTGGAAAAGATAAGACAGAACCGTTTCATTTCGAGATAGTTTGAGAGGAAGTCATTAAAGTGAATGAAACGGCGCCAATAGGAACTTTGTTTTATGACTTCACTTTACAACGGCTAAATAAAAACAAGGAAAGTGTTGAATACTCACTGTTTTCGCCGTCTGCGCCGATACCGTGTCTGGATACTGAATGAGCGCTTGGAATGAACCTGTAAACAAAATAGAGTTCGGATTAGGACTAATGGGAAAAATAAGAAAACTCCGTACTCTGACTCTTTATTTTTGAACAACTTAGTGAATGTTTTTAATCTATTTGTATTGTTTTATTTTAAGGAGAAAGTAAACATTTTCTCAGAAAAACAAAGGAAGACATAGCTAAAATCCACTTTGTTTTGAGATTTTAGTAAAATTTTGATTCGTATTTGTTTTTGTTACATTTAAATATATGATAGGGTTCTACAAAATATATAAATTTTGTTAGTAGAGAAACAATTTTCTCTAGAGTACTCGAGTGTTAGATGTCTCTCACGGAATTCGTGACAGGCAATATCTTGTTCACAAGAACGTTCAAACAAGGCGAAATTGGCGCCCAACGTGGGGCGACGCGCGGTCCTTCGACTCTTCGCGCGTTAGTCTCAGGTGCACCGCAGCTATTTTATCATGTAGAACACTTTAGCGTATACTCTACTAAACAACTTTCATGCCTATTTTACTTTCGTAATAAATTCGAAAAGTACAAATTTATTGCGTTTGTTCTTGTCACTCCTGAAACAAGAGATCGACGAAACTTTATTGTGAAAATGAGAAAGTCAGTAACGTACCTACAAGTAATAATGTCTATAATTTAAGGTAAATAGGTGATGTACATTGTTGCATTATTGATATAAAAAGCAGTAAACAAGGTAGGTGGGAGGGTGGAATTCAAGTGAATGGTCCCACAAGTAATATAGTTGGTAGAGTTTATTTACTGCGAGAGGATAAGCGTTAAACCCCCTAATTTAAGGCATGAGCCGGGCGATCATTGCCGTCCGCAGGGTGTGCACATAAATTCACATTTTTAGGAAACATCGTTCGGGTTGGCAACACCTGGTCTGGCCACATAACGTACCATTAGAGGCCGTGACACCGCCTCGCCTACGACTAAAGCTTTGTGCAGACTATTAAATGTAAGAACCGTGCTAGTATTGTACAATAAGAGATTTTAAAATGTGCGAAGAAATCATGAAATATTTCTCCAAACTTCATTACACATAAAACGGCACATTAAAGAGTTAAGTTAAATTTCAGTAGATACTTCATAAGCAGTAGTTTCAATTAGAGATTAATAGTTTTCAGAATGTTTTTTTTTTAATTTAAAACATTTATTCGTATCTACATTTAGATGTATGTATAGGTTATACAAGTTAAAGCTAATCTAGTTCAAAACCAAGTAAGTATGTTCACGAAATACTGAAACGTTGTCGATAGTGCATAACATCTACACGTGAAATGAAGTAGCTCAATAAATTTGCAGCCATAAAATATAGAATGTAGAACCACTCAAGGCAGAAACATTGACTTAAATTAAAAGTAACGCCTTGTCTCCTTCATACATAGTTAAATGCTCTTTAAGGCCCCATATTTTCTTTGGCCAACCATTTGGGAACGTTAAAATGGAATGCATAAAAGGCTTACGGCAAATTGGAGTTTTTATGTAATTACATCGTGAATAAGCAAAAAGAGTTTTATGAGGACAATGAATGAAGACGGCCACTTCACTGCGCCAGTTACCTCGAGTGCACCGGGAACATACAATGTGGGACATTGTGCTCGTTTTATACTTATTTTATAAAGTTAGTTGTTACAATAGAAATGGTTTGTAATACTAATTACTTTTAGTTCCTCTGCTGCTAAATATATATACATATGGAAGCGAATTGAGTTTTTTTTAATACTTTATTTTATAAATGAAGGTTCTCTGGTTGAATTGTAGAAATATTAGTATTTTTAGTAATTAACACATTACTATGACCCACGGCAGGAATGACCCTTGGTGCGGTGTCTAATAACTGTTACACCGCTGGCAAACTTTGAAATACTATTTTGAAATGTTGTTAAAATTAATATTAAAACTCTTGTGATAACATTACGTTTGTTATACTACAGGGGTAGCTAGTACAGTAGGTACAACAACGTGTACCTTATTTTCATTTGTGTAAGTATGTTATATAAAAACAAGGGCATGTTAAGAGTTCGCCTAAAGAAAGGTAACTTTGTTTTACCGGTGTATCTTATTACAAACATGTTCGCATGATACAACATTTTTGTTGCTAATTACCAACTGACTACAAGCAATGTTCTGCGAATAATTTCTGAGTATATTTAATAAAAGTTTCTTTGTTTTATTTATTATCTTAAAATAATTATAAACCAACAATAAGTTATCGCAAGGCTTAAACCCGTTTATATATTGACACACAAAGTTTTATGCAGTTTAAGCTTTAATGAAAATGGAAGTTGCCCAAAATAATTGTCCCCTTCGCGCTGTTTTATTTATTCAAGCTGAAATATTCAAGTGCTAATTCAATAACGTTGCTTGCGGCTCCGATTGCGCGCAAGAAATTCAAATCTCAATCAATCCGTATCGTACGCGCCGCTTCATTATGTTTCATTAAAAATTCAACTGGAATGCGCAATTACTTTATGGAATATTTAAACGTCAATGTATACGTAAAAACAAGATGGGAGTTGTGGTAAAATTAAAATTTCGTAATCCGCCTTTCGCTCTGTAGCAAAGAGGTTGCTTCCGCTACGTTAATATTAAGCAGTGGGGCAGGGCGGTGCGCCGGCCGACCGATTACAGTATAATTTGATATCTTAAATCTCGACATCTCCCCTGAAATGAGCGAGTTCTGTCAAGCCTGAATGCTTCCTCGTTCGCAATTTACGCGCCTTTTCATCTAACCTTCGCCTTCGACACTCAGATAATACTTGCAAATGGCTAAATACTTCCACTGCAACATCGTTAGCATTGGTGCACTTCCAGAATGTTTAGTAGGTATTCGTAGTTTCTTAAAATAGGTCGTGGAAGTAGCGTTGGGTAAGGGTGATCGTTGTGTTATATGCAAATAAGTGCGATGATTACACAACACACAGAGGCAACTAAGACGCCTCAAAGATGATATTTGTAGACGAATCAAATCCTTAATTAAGGAGATCTAACGACGACATAGACACGACACCTACCGCAAACAGGGGCCGCATAATAATTGTAGCGGTCTGCTACACCTTAATAAAGCCAATCGGGGAAGGTTGCGGGGCAAGGGTCTGCCGGGGCAGGGAGGGGAGCGAGGTGTAGGATTACTGCGACTCCGCGCGCTCTTCATTGAGATTTGTTTTGGGATTAGGAACGCGTTTGATGGTAAACTCCCGTCAGCCCGTGGTCGATGCGCTAACAGAGCGGAATCGCCATTATAACCGCTATCTTTATCACATTCAATGTTAAACTGATATACCCAAAATAGACTATTCATTCGTCAAAGTTCCACCAGTCGTAAAGGTAACGCGCATGAAACGACTCGAATGAAAATTCAATAACAAGTTCTATACGATTAATGTAATAAGAAAATTGTGGCTTTGCCAAACATCGTCAAATGTGTAAATATAAATAAAATTGGAATATAAAATTTCCGATTGAAAGCCACGTGTGCTCCGTACGATAAGGATGGCTGACAACTCGCTGAATGTTAATCTTCACAAACGATGGCACATACTATAATTCAGGATGTCATCGAGTTAGTTAATAGAAATTGTCCTATATGCTAAGTAATGATTTCACTCCCCTCCTATAGAACAAGTTGAAAAGCGAACGTGTAAGCATTTTAGAAATAGCACGAATATCATTGCCATAAATATGAAGAGGACGCTTTATGGAAATCCCGTAACAAGTAAAATATATACTTTTACATAAGTTTAGGCAGGTGCGTGACACATAGCAGGGTATTGAGAGTGAAAATGAGGCTGGTATAGCTATGCGGTTTATTTGCTCCCTTGAGACAGGATAATTGAAGTTAGGATTTATACGTTTCGGATATGCTACCTACTTTGGTTAATAGATATACTAGCTTAAATAGATTGCAATATTTGTTAACTGTTGGTAACAAATGACACTTTACTTTCGTATACGCATCAAAAAAAGTTTTTTATCTTAGTAATCTAAACTTAGAAAACATAATTATCTAATTCCATTTATCTATGAAGATAATAGTTATATGTAACATTGTTACTGTGAGTATAGTTCATGAAAATATAAGCATGTAGCAACGTACCTATTGGTTGTTTGCTGTTGGCTACAAATAAGAGTTAAACGTTTGCAGTCAGGTGCCGTTATGAATATTCAAACAAGAGCAGAATAGGTGCTGGGAAATTTACCGGAGACAAAAGCTTTTACAATTGGACAATGATGAATGTGCTAAAAAAGCAAACAGCCGTTTGGGGAACTAGGAGTACGGAAATTGGAAATGTTGGAAATGCTGCATTAGTGACGTCACAATATGAGATACCGATAAGTTACGAGCTTAACCGAAGTAATCCGAACTGCTTACTGCCGCATGTGATCACTGGTATTCAGATTTTGTACGGCAACAAAACCGATTAACTGTAACGGCAGATTGCGATGTGATTTCAGTTTGATCGCTTTTTTATGCGAATGTTTGCTTATATTGCAACGTATTATGTAAGTACGTGTGCTGATTATATTTCAGCAATGTCAATATATTGCATTTTCAATCTACGTCGAGATAAGAGTGTGTGAAATGTTTTGTTAACCGTTTTCTGTCCTTCTTCTATAGGATCGATCAACGTATCTATTGTATGAGGTATTAGCTTGCTAAAATGTATTTATTACTACAAAAGTATTTGAAATAGTTATCTACTTTTCTTAAAAATTGGGATAGAAACAGTTAAAAAGATTAGATACAAGCTCATTTAAAATCTTTTATTGCCCGGAATATCCTTTTATGATGAAGTAGAAATAGCAAATTACAACGTATTTTATTCCGCACTAAGTGGGTTATTACGACTAACTATGAGAATGAATGATGATGACGTCTAACTAAGAGCGTTTAATTTAAATTTATGTTTTTAAATCTTAGCTTAGAAAAAAAAAAGCAATTATAAGGAGCATAGAAAGTGATTAAAAGATTTATTAATAAAATATACCTTTTTGTTTCTCACAAAATTAACTAAAGTACCTACAACATCTACTTAATGTTTACTTTAAGGAAACATGGTTTAATATTAATTTGAAATTAAATGTTACTCAATGACGCTAAAGCGGTGTCCGAATCTGCTTAATTAATGAAGGCTCCGATAAAAATTAATTACTCAAATTCTTTTTTACAATTCCATTGCTCTATGAGTATTCATCTATCATTAAATTTAGTAATCGGATCTCTAGAGGCGTTTCATAATTGAAGAACTCAAAATATACGTCGATCAAAGAGATTATTGAAGCTTATGTGTATACAGTTATTTTAATTACAATGTTTCATGAATATAATTTCGGGAATTAATATCGCTTTAGTGTGTATTTACCTTTTTGTTCTACAATTGTGAGTGAAATATAAACAGCCGTTTGCCAACTTAAGCTGAAGGAAATTCATGAACTGTACGCAAGCAATCTCAGCTATTTATATTTTGATCTCCGTATTGCGGCGCGTGGCTTCCATCGACGTCGACGCATTTAACTTTGATACTGTAAGCTATACTTGAAGCATGTACTTAATGTATTATCGCCGATGTAAGAATTTTAATGGATGCCAATTTTAAGGATTAACACTAATAAAAAATATACGCTAATGTTTTGAAAAAAAACTGGCTGAAAATATAGCAATTTCACGTAATTTTCACACTCAGGTGGATGTTAAGGGCGTTGCCCAGCGGGGTTTTTAAATAAAGTTGATTTGAGGTATGGCTAGGTAATGTGTAATTAGCCAGGAGTGAACATAGCGGGTGGACGTAGAAACGCCGCACAACACCGAGCCGCGTGCTGCCCGCGGGCACCGGCTCGAGGGAGCTTATCAAATATGTACCTACCTCTACCTGGCTCCTGTGTGCCGGATTTATTTAGGATATGCATGAGGGTACGATTTAAATTTTAAACGGATTGCGCCCTTGGATTTCGGCCCTGTGTTATGTTTCGTAAATCTATCACTATAACACGTCCGACTGAAATTAATTTTAAAGCTCGCCTTGTTTCGATTCAATAATAGTTGTTTTAGCCACTGTAATCCAGGGTCGTCATAGACACAAAGCGATTGCGATAAAAGGCTTATTAAACAATATATTTGATAGCAAATTACAGAGCGGCTGCATAATTAATTAGGTGGATTTTGTGCAAAATTGTACTAAAACAAACGAAAGCCTTCTGAGGTGTGTGGTGTATGAGGTTAGGAGGTATTGTTTGAAGGGTACGGTAATGCTCCCCCGTCTTTCATCTCCCTCGGTTTCCGCCTTTTTACTATATGCTCTTCATACACGATATCCACCGCGTACCTGAGCGTCATCTATCAAAATTGAGTTTGTCACTCAAGACGTTTCTGTCTTTCGCAAACATTATGAGTATGCATATGCATAATTTTATTCCTTAAATTCATTTCGTCGTTCATCCATCTCATCTCATTCTATATTCATCCTCATTTACTCATCTAATTACTTTGCTGCTAACTTTGAGACATTTGTGTTTTCAAATTAAACTTGTCTATTGTATTTATCTTTGCTAACATATTCTAGTTTTGTTTAAGGGTTTACTTACTGTGAGTGGGAGTATTAATTAAAAAAAATATACTTACTATTTTTTGTGAATGTGACAATCTTCAGTACTTTGCCGTACCGCTGGAAGATGGAGTACAGTACGTCCAAAACGATGGGGTAAAGCATGTGTTCAATGATCACACGTAGAACTGTATTGGGGCCACCCTGGTGACAAGAAACAGACATTTAATATAAGTGAGTAAGTATAAATAGGCCGGTTATGGTAACAAAAGTTTTTAAAAAATAACGTACATGTAAAAACGTACACATAAATATAATTAATCATTTTGACATTTAATTTTCACTGACGTAAGACGAAGACAGGAAATGAAATAATTTATTTATTATCATCATAATCAAAGACCCAAATATGTATTAACTTTAATTTATTAATAGGGTCTATGTTATTCTATCTTCAAGGAATTATGATGATAAAATAATATAATATTCTGTTTCTCAGAAGACTGGACAAGCAACATTAATACGTTAGGGAAAAGCTTATCAATAAATTAAACAGTATAGATGCTTTGTGGCCGGGGGTAAGATACAAGGAACCGGTGAAGGTAAGAGACACATTGCACGAGAAAAGCGATATTTTATTATATTATCTTAAGTTTGTTATTTCTGAGTTTTTTGTTTGAGAATATTTGTAAGACGATAGGGAAATCAGCTTTTGTTTTGAACAAAAGTAGAGCAATACTAGATATGACGAATATCTACTGATTTTATAATTTTACATAATAGGTACTAAACATATCTAATAAAATTTCTACCAAAAAAGCAAAAAAAAAAAAAAAAAAACTTGTAGATTTAGATAGAACCTATTAAAATTCTCCATAGTTCTAGATAGGTAGGTCAGTTACATCAGGTAATCAAGGCAATTACATTTTAAACTTTATAGATAAAAGTTTTAAATCTGCATCAGTTTCGCATATATTAGGGTGTTCATACCACGATTTTATAGGAATTCAGCATACATAAAATGTCTCTAGTTAATATTATTAGCTTGTTATTTTTTACAAGCTCTGGTTAATTTGGGACGATTAAACATATAAAATATATCTATAGCAATTTCTATGAACGTACAACTTTATATACTCGTATAATGTATGTCTGTATATAAGTTGTTAACATGTGACCGCCCTAAGGAGCTAAGCATGTTGACCGATGCGAGTGCATGATCCAAGACTTAGCTCGAGGGCGACAAGCTGTCGATCGACTAAAACAACCCTATTTGAATGAACAACGAGACCTGGTGGTGACCCCTGGAGAATACTTGTAACTAAACTAAACGGTATAATATCTATTCACAAATAGGGAATATTTTGTCGTATTTGAAATTGAATTAGTTTTCATTGTATTGTATTGTATTGTTTTGGTTGCACAATTATTGTATTATTATTAAACAACAAATGATTGAAAAATGGAATGAGTGAGATAATTTAATGTTACCGCATGTTTAGAATTGAAATAATCTTTATTTGTATCTGTTTGTATCGTCCTTTCTTTTGATCTCATGTTATTAAACAAATATTGTGTGTTTTTTTCTCACCTGTATTTCTGTGCCTCCGTTCGCAGGCTGCAATGCCGCGCCAGCCCCTGCCACGAGCGCTGCCCCGGCGCTGTTGGAGATCGCCTGGGCAGCTTGAAGCGCCGCCTGCGCCGAAGCCGACTGAGTAAATAATACACATGTTACAAGTGCTAGGGATAATCCTAGACTTTGTAAAGGATTGTATAGGTGTTTTGTTTAGTGTACCTCAAATATGAATTTCGCGGGTGTACGGCAGAAATGTGTATGTTTAAGTGTATCTATAATAGTTTTCAACAGCGTTTAACGAGCTTTTATTTTTTTACGAAATACCTATAGTGATATCTTTTTTTTTGGTCTTATCTAATTCTAATAGAAGATGCATAAAGGCCACGGATAGACTTTTCTAATTTAAAAGAAACAATAATTGTTACGCCAAATATAAACTCGTAAATGTCAGTCTATCAAATACGGATCGTTAATACTGTAAGAAAATTGTCGTCATTCATTTCTCAGTAAAAACATATATTGTCACGTAAGAAAAAAGTAAACAAACAAGAGCCCTCGGCTCTTATAATATCGCGAACAATGAAACGTAATATGGGAGAGGAGTTATCTCACCCACGCGAGGCTACTACCTTCGAGTGCTCAACTCTAACTGATAACATTGACCACATCAAACAAAGGCAGTCATAAACTTATTTTGTATCGTGACTCAACAGTTCCTTACATTGTTATGTTAGGGGAATGTGGAGGACACTTAAACTAAGTATATTTTATTAGCACCTTACTATTTTTATTGCAATAAATAAATGTATGACAATGTCAAGACGATTTGCAATGCCAAGAAAAGAGACAAGTATTGTAACTTTGCTGAATTCTACATTATGCTTTTCTAACAAAAGATAAATCTTATGTAGGTAGTTAAGACTACTATTCACGAATCTTTTATAAGGTAGGTAATTTCGATATACTTTTACAAAAAAAGCATGTTCAAGACTGATGTTATTGCTTTACTTACCTACTTAGTTACAATAGTTTTATAACTACTAAATTAAACTAAATTATTTAACGCACTATTATGTTAATTGACATAGACCTTACTCTATTAACGAAATGATTTTCCCGATTGTTTGTAATGCTCATGAAGCTCTATTACATGTCTAGGTACCCTTAACTATGCAATTAAACCTTTCCTTTTACTATAACGTTACGTCTGTCGCTTTCTTATACACTCACACAAAGGTACTATAACAACCTACTAGCAATTATGTTCTAACCTTAACTGGCGTTAATTTTCAAAATATAATAAAACCAGTTTGATTTTGTTTTATAGGAAGTTAACCATGCGTTTTGTGTTTGTGTTTTGTCTTATAATAAGTTAAATATAATATGCAAGCGCTTAAAGTATTTATTGAGAAGAAATACAGTAATTGTATTTTTATTGCTTACATGGTTTCCAGTCTTTTATAAGCACTAATTAGTTGCAAAATTGTTGCCCTTGTTATTCTTTACTAAATCTTACACGTGTAAGATTATTTTCCAGTTCTCAGATCTAGCTAATAATATAATGACACATTTCTAAATATTGTGATCTGACATTAATTTCAAATGTATTAAAATAGATAGACACAAAACATATCTATTAATAAATCTATAATCAGATGATGTAATACAGTAGTACTTATTATTTATACGTTGTATTAATTTTAGCAGATTCTAACACGGACACGCAGAAATAAATATAAAAAAGGTAATGACACATGAATGAAATACAATGTGTTGTTTACATGTCCCGATCGCATGCAAGGGTGAGGCACACTTTGATCCTATATTTTCACATGGCTTTGTGCGACGGCGGGCTGACAAGCGGGCAGGCCAGACACAAAAATAAGGCTTTAACCATGTCATGGTAAGCCTGCCGTCGACGGCAAAGGCTCCGGTACAAATTCACGTTGACTTGTTCCGCCTCACCCCTCTTTTTCTTCCTGAACATATTCTTTGATATATCTATATATCAGAATAGAATTTTCACCCGCTACTCATTGTGTTTAGGATCATTTTTGCACTCTCTGTTGAATTTATTTGTCGTTGAGACTTTTATATACAGCTACAGACTTACCTAATGATAATTATGGTTCTAGAAAGAGCTTTTCTAACTCTTTAATTTTATTTATGACAACGATAAAAGTAGGTGGTTATACGATCGATAGTATCAACGTTCATGTACATTTATTTTGCTTTAAATTGCAAAATGACTGTTTTAGTTTCAGAAAACAATGTTTTATTTTATTTACATTGATAGTTTTTCTGTACTACATATTTCTGAAATCCTCCAAAATACCATACTCTACGTAAAATCCATACATAGCATCTAAAACAATGACACAACATTCTAAATTGGAAATCCTAAAAGCAAAAATTCGAATTTCGCGAAACGAACACTCAAACAGATTTCGGAATGTGATTCCATCAAAAATATTTTCCGTGTCACCGGCGTTCGTGCTATGTCGAACTTGGTAGTTATTTAAAAGGTCTTATTCGGAGGCGCAATCTTACCGAGCGACCACTGGCAGACGTTCGACGAGACGCGACAAAATAACTCCGTCCGCACTAGGAAAGTTCTATTCAACGACCACAAAACCTTTTGCATCGCATGATTGATCAAAGCTTTGCGTTCAGTGCACGTTCTTTAAAATGCACCCCGATATGACATTCTGTGAAGCTCTCAAACTCTTAATATGATTAAATTCGAATATAAAAAGTAGTGAAATGACGTGTGAAAGGGTCTCTTTTCATGTGAATCACAATAACAAAGCCTAGTCTGTCTACTCGTCGGCTCGTTATAAGTTTTAATAGTGGAGCATTGTACAAAGAGCTCCCCAAATGTGACTATATATCAATAAATCTTTATACGGAGCGTTATCTCTTAGTTTTGTTTATGTCTTTCGCGTCAAGATTCACGAATATTGTAAGAATGTATGATACGAGTACGTATAAAAGTAAGATACAACAGTTTTATGAACTCTAACTTCGATAACTTTGATTTATTCCTTTAAATAAAATTGGCAATAGAAAGACGATTCTTTTAAAGTTACATTGTTTACTTTGTTTTCGTAAAGTACAAATTATTATTAGTTTTTGGATTTGTCTTTACATTGTTCAACCTAATATTATATTTATTATATGTATAGTAAGCTTGATTCTAGTAAATTCTTGTTTATTTAAATTGAAGCTATTTTACATAGATTATTTAGTCCCATTTTTTTGATGATCCTATTAGAGCCAGACGATAATAAAGTAAAAACATCGTAATATTTGTATAGGAAATACCTATACTGTTATTACGCCATTCATATAGACCCATTAACTTGACCATAATAATAAAACCATCGCGTGACAAAAGAGATCCACATATGATATGCGTTTGTCTATTAGCTATTTGGATACGAAATGTGAGCAATTAAAATATATATAATTACTATTTCATGTTCATGTTTCAAAATGAATGACGTAGACAGGTCTGTTATATGTAAAAGAGATTTCACAAATCATATTATGTACACAGCCAGGTACATTACATAACATTTAATCATCAAGTAATTAATAAAGGAATAAGTGACTATATTTACATTAAAATAAACTAAATAGGTATGTATATCTACGTGTGGTGACGGAGTAAGAATACTATATGTCACCACCCCATCTCATCCGCAAAAACCGACTACCGTGAATATTATTTTTACGAAATAAAAAGAAGGAAAACTTGAAATTAAACCCAATACCAATCCGTTTGGCCAGCGTGGTATTAGTAGGCCAAGTATCCCTCGGTCACTGGAGGACGTCCCTGGGGTGGGACATTAATGGGCCGTTATGATGATAAAATAGGTACGCGGCGGCCATGGTAACCAGCCGTGGTCGTAAGTTCGAATCCCAAGCCGGGCAATTGTTAGTGCGATCGACAACTATAAACACCTCCTCGGTGTAAATAATAAGTAGGATATTACCTAAAATTTGGCCTTTTATACCATTGGCTACAAAGACTAGAATGGTTTCGTCCCAAGTAATTGCAATGAGACTTATTTAAACTTGTATTTGTCAACACATACGAGTACGTAATACTAACAGAACATTGTAAAGGATAACTCTTTAAAAGAATAAATTTTAATACACTTTCAATTCAAAATATCATATTTTATAATAGTAGTTGGTTACAAAGTCACATCATTATGAAATATTGGAGAGATGGCGGTTCGTCAAAACGTACCTGTGACTGAATCAAACTAGCTACAGATGTAAGAGACTCTTTTTTAAATGCGGTGACACTTTTAAGCAAAGAATTTTCAATATTTATTGAATAAATGTTCTTACATTTTATGTAGATGTTAGATATTGTGGATAGCGCAATACTAGAACTTATTATCGCCTTTAGCTGTAATTGTAACTGGAAAATGTGCACGTTGTGTATTTGTGCATTTTGTACTTAATTGAAAGTTAACGAGGAGGAAAGAAGAGATACGCTTAGAATCAATTGTTCTATGTGTTGTGTTTGAACAATATTGTAAAGGCAAAAATAGTAATACCACCATCATTGTAATCGTGATGCACAAGGTCGTGGAGTCACTTCTCTATGACTATTATTTGAGCGATTCACAGACATTTGTCCTGAGCCTGCTTGCTAATAAATAAATAATCGCAGTCACAGACAATAATGGGCACTATAAATTACTATAACTATAAAAACAGACCCATAGAGTCAAGTCAAAATATTAAAGATAATAAATTTTGGGAAATTAAGTTCTTCTAAGACAAAAACTTGCATGATAATGTATGAGACGGTATGCTAGTATGAGTTAACAAATATACAAAGACAATAGTTGATTCATTACCCTGGCGTAATTCGTCTAAGTTGTTATTCTACCATATTTACTGTGTACATTAAGGAACAGGGATAAACACAAACAGATAATAGACACCTAGTTGTATCCATTTTGAGTTTAATCATCACATCAATTAGCAGTTGTGTTGACATAAACGCTTGTTTGCTCTGCTGACAGTTAGATCAAACAGTTTGTAACTATTTAATAAACATGCTATGATATTATTTAATGATGATATGATATTCGATGTATTAATAGAAATAAGCAACTAACTTGGAAGTTAAAAAAAAAGTGAAAATGAATCTTTGATTTGGTCTGGTGGTAGTTTTATGTCGGTACTTTTTCACAAAACAGTACTTAAAAGCTCTGTTTAATTTGAGACTAGTTGAAACACTGGTTTGAGAAATATTATTATCCGAAATATCCAGCAAGAACCTCACGTGATGAAAGGGAACCAGACCTAGGTACTAATAACACAGGTCAGTTATATTCAATTGTTTTGAGTTTTCCTTTTTTTTGTAACTTTCTTCTTTTTACATAATGTTGCATGTTCACCAAGTCCAATCAACTTTTGCAACAATCACGGAATGATATTAATTTTTAGTATATTTATACCACACTTAATTATTATTGTATTCGTAATAATTAAAGTATTTGGTGGTATATAAATAGATAGCTATAATAGATTTTTTTTAAAATGAATTTATGTACCTACCTAATTCTTAAATTCATAATATCAGTTTCGTTAAAGATCAAGTAATTTATATACTATATTTTCCTAACAGAATCTTATATCACAGTAAATTAATGTTTGTAACATTGTTTTGGGATCTGACATAACCCCGAGGCTTTGTACAAAAGCCCGTTGTTAACTGTATTTGGAACCGTATTTGTAACAAAGATATTAATAAAAAGAAAACTACAGCTACGCCGACATACTGGGCACCGCACGCAGTCATAATTACTGTTGTAGTAAATGTTTACAGAACATCATAAGCCCACCCGTGGGCCTAGGTCTACAGCGTAGCAATAGGGTAAGTCTCTCTGATTACTTAAGCACTGATACTAACTTGTATAACAATGATTACAGAAAGGAACAAAGTTAAAAGCTAACCTTTGCATTCATTATTATTAATTAGGTACAGGCGTAAGTAAAACAGGTATCGTGTTATCTTGGTACAAGACCCCTTTACAGGTAAGAACAATTTCTTCAATATTATCAACCGTCAAAAAGGTTGAGGGTTTGTTTTTGATAGGTTTCCAGGATAAACGAAACTAATTAAGCGTTTTAATTAATCCTCCCATTGGGTGTTTTGTTACCGAAAATATTGATTTCCTTTCTCTTTTCTTACTGTTCTCAGTAAGTAAGGCTCACTTCCAAATGTTCCACATTCATCTTTTAACCAAGAGAGTTATCCCTAGCGGTAAGTTCGGGTAAGAACTGATTCATTCACTCCAAGTGACGAATAGCGACATCAGTACCCGAATCTCAACGTTATTTTTCGCAACAAGTAGTTCTCTAACTTATGTTTGAGGACAAATGAGGACTTAAGACGAACTAAATAGCTTTGTGATGTGGTTAAGTGGACTGATTCAATAGTACAGTCTACTTATAGACACAAATAAGTTTGTAAAGGGTTGGTTGCCACGAACTTGTTGTAGCGAAACTTAAGTGGAACTTGTATAATTTCGTGTCAATTAAATTACTAAAGCTTATAGGGGAAGTTTATGTACAAAAACTGTTGTACGTAATTATAAGTTAGAGATGGCGCAATAAAAAATAAAATAAACTCAAAGGCAATCAACAAGACAGGACACTAAAAGGGTTAAGTATAATTTTTAGTGCCGGAAGATGGTAAGAGGAGACATTAATTTTATGTAGTCTGTAGACTGACGTCCAATAAAAATGGTGAAGAATATTCTACGGCCTGATTGAATTTCAAGACCGTTTTATAGAGTTTAGATTATTATAAAATGATTTTTTGATGAATATTTTGAATAACTTCGAACATATTAAGTATATTTTAAAGTATTGAGACTTCTTAGAATTATAATTTTTAAACTAGGCCTGTCCAGGGATTGTCATAAAATTAGTCTAAGGGCTATACAGTACCTCCGATAACCCTATACCATGATACTAGCTTCACTACCTAAAATAAACTTCTTAATACAAAACAAATGACGAGGTCCTACAGTCTGAAAATGTATTTATGGCAGAAAGGAATATTAATAAAGTGTTAGTACTGGAATATATCGTAAAAATTAAGTAATTACGACCTTAATTATAATATTTTAATCCTTTTTTATTCAACACGTACGAATTCTACTATACACAGAGCGTCTAATATTATATTTTTAATTAAAATCAGTTATTATCTTTTGTATTTACTAAATAAATTCTAGTTCTTTACAAACACTTAAAGGGTGTTTAAACAACGTAATTGGGTCAGAACAGATTCATCCATTTACGAGCATTTACCTCCGTAAACGAGGTAACTTTTGTCGAATTATTCAGCAGTCACGACACGCACGCTCCGTATCAGGGGTGGAATAGACAGACAGGACAATGCTAAAGGCGGATATACATGGTACTTATTCGCTTTGTGAATATTTATTTCTTTTAAGAAAATTATGAAGGTGTCAGTCATTTTTCTTAACAGCCTTTTGATGTCCCACTGCAGGGATGACATTTGTTATGGTTGGAGGAAATCTACTAAGGACACTTAGTCACAGAGATTGTTATAAGTTTAGTTTTGAGCTTTCCTTCTCTCGTGTCAAGTTCTTATAAGCTGAAGTTAAACAATAAAAAAAGTCTAATGATGTTGCTAATAATCTTACCGTACATTCGATTATTTTTCAAAAACTTTAAACTGTTAAACCACGCCCTCTATCAATATCCACTACGTTGTTTTACATCATGTCAACAGTTTAAAAAATTCACTTTATTTCGTGAGGTGACGGCCTCGTGACAGTATGTAGCTACCCTAATAGTTTAGTAACTCAATCAAATCGTAACAACGTACTGCCTATGTCCCGTCGCGGTATGCGGGTTTATTGAATACTGTTATCTAAATTGTTCTTGATGCTCTGAAGATTAAATTAACAGGTCGAATGCAGGCGCGGCCTCGGGTATATATTTCCCAATTGGTAACAGCTTTGATGTCCGATCGTAATTCGGATCGTGTAATCTTGTTGTTCTAAAGCTAATTGAACTTTCGTTACTGTGTTGAGTGGAAGTGTCTTGTGTAATGTTGGGTGTTGTGAATTTAATTAGTTTATACGTATATAAAATTTATGAAATATAGATATTTTAAAGTTATAAAGTAGATATAAATAAATAGTAGCCTGTAAAAAAAAATCTTCAACGTAAGCTATTTAAATAAACAGTGCCTAAAAACTGCTGAACTTTGAAATTAATTTTAATTAATTAGGTATTGCATTGCAATTAGGTATTGCAGATTTTTTAAAACTAAATAGCTTGTTTTTTTAAATAAACGTATTTTATGTTGATAGTTCAAAAAGTTAGCTTGGTTATAAAACATCAATTGCAGATGAGATTTAATCGAATTCTTAAAAAAAGACGTAGCGTTAATTTTATTATTAAACACACTATGAAAGATAAATATATTTCGTGTAAAAAAAAAACAAAAATCTAATATAATAGATATAATATAATAAATATAGTTGAAGAAAAGTAACATGTAAATTATTATTAGAATTAAAAAAGATTAAAAGTAAAGAATAGTCAATATTAGAGTATAATGCAGCTTCATACGGATCTGAAAAGAAAATCATAGAATTGTTACTTACGGCATTACTGTGTGTCTGATCGGTCTTGAGCTCTTTGTGGTTGGAGAACTGGACGTATACTGCTCTCCCGCGCAGCTGGGCAACGCAACCACCGAAGTATGCGACCATCGCGACAGCTGATATCTCCTCCGCCATCTCGAGGAATGCCTGTTTAAAAAAATAAGTATGATGATCAATAAAATATTTCAATTAACGTATTTATGTTACAAGAAGACAATAATTATATTAACATAATATTGTCTGACCCTATAATATGTTGACGTTGTTTTGTAAGAGTATATTACCAGAGGAGAAACAGGGGACTGACTTATTTATTTTAATTGCGTTCTTTCACTAAACGCTTAGTAAATCGATTAAATCAATCATAGTGCAAATAATATTTTAAATGGAATAACTTGTTTAAATTTTCTCTCAGAAAAGTACAACTCCCTATCAGCTCATTTGATTAATATAAAATCAATGTATATTCAGGAAGACCGCACATATTTTCTGCTCACGACAAGACCTGTACAGACTGCATCATTCCCTAAACACGTTATGATTTCAATAAGCATTTCGGGGTTAAATACGCCTGTTTCCACGTCGCGTTTCATAACCGCACGATCCTGTTTTTGGCAGCGGACAATACTGTACAAAGTACACGGCACTTTGTGTGTGTTTACGCCGCAAATTAAATAGAATACTTGCCTGGGGCTAATTAAAAATATTCCTATACACGCCGATGAAAAGCAGACAAGCGCGGTCGGGAAATTCTGACAGATTGAAATAGAGCAAACTATTTACGAACACAATTTTCCGGAATAAATACCACCTAACTGAAATATGTTACTGCTGAACAAACAGTCGATAACATTATTAACTAAATATAGGCAAATATTTGTTTTATAACAGTCACTTCCAGTAATAACATAAATTAAATGCATTGCCAACATAAATATTATGAATGGAATGTTGTCATAAAATTATGTTAATATATAATTAACCGGCAACCCGAACCAGCTACGTTTAGCTTTTAGTATAATTTGGTTTTACATTTGTTAAACAATACGATATTTGCTTCTAAAACATATGAATGTTTTCTATATGTTCTCGAAGAATAAATTTTATCTTAGTTATATCCATTAAGTGTATGTTTTTCTAACAAAAACATACACTTAATGGATAATTATAGAAATAATTTAAGGTACAGAATTGAGTAACTTGTTTTAAAATAGATTATATTGAGAATGAAGTAAGTTACAGAAACTATAGAAACTATGTCTATACTAAAAATATGAATTGTAACTTTTAGGTTCGCACAATAGCTTGTTTTTATAACTTTTGCCAAGTCTGTAACAATACCACTTTCTGACTGTTTACTTGTATTAAGTTTCATGAAATGTGGCCTAATAAGCTTGTTATAATGATTTTCAACACTAATCATTAGGAGAACTCTTTTATTTTTGCAGACTTACGGTATTAAAATACTGGTATCTCAAGTCAATATTTATTACTTTATTTAGGAAATATATCGTCAAACTTCAATTGTAAGTTGTTTGTTTAACGTTTCAATATATTTTTGTACTCTCAATAAAGTGAACAGTACGTCATAGTATCGAAATGTTATTCGAATCGATGCAGTACAAATTAATAGGAGCGTAGAGCTGTCACGCGACGAGCGTCGATCGTAAAATAGTGTCAACGCCTCTTTCGTTTTAATCACCGAGAGTGGGGGCGATTGTCCGCACCCACTCACATCGATGTTTGCCCACCTCTCGACAGATGGCGCCTTTGTAACTGGACTCTCACAGGTTCGGTAACTATCAACTACCAACGATACTTTTCATCATCCACTCTCAGTGCGTCAAAGGACTAGGCCGAACACGTTAAGTACTTTATATTGATTAGTTTCATATAAGGCCAGCATAAAAATATCACAAAAATGTTACTAACAATAGAAATAGAGTATAGTATTTCTAAACTTTTTTATATTGATTTGGTTTTGACGTAAATCTTTATGCAAAATTCTGAAAATTTGATCAAGTGTGACTAGAAAAGGATATGGAATATTTTCTAAGAGAGGCGAGTTAAGAGCCTGTGACCGTTCATAAATAGGGGTTCGACTTATTTCTCTTGTTGGAAGAGAGATTGTTTTCCTTCACGCTGCGCTATATACGCTTGGTTGTCATATGGGCTATTTATTAGACGGGATAACATTGTCGTGGCCGCCTTCGTTGCGTTCTCGTAATAGGATTTTATTTTTATTATGTTATTTTTCTTGGATGTCAACTAACTCTTAATTTCTTAGTGGAAAATAGTAAATTTCTTATTGCACCTGCAGGTGTTCAGACTTAGGTACGAGTATAACAGGCAAAAAAGTCGTTTTATAATCTGCTCTCATTAAAATTGAAAATACTTTTTGATTGATTTTATTATGTTTATCTTGATAACTAGTTACTACGAGTACACTTTATGTTTTCGTTTTAAGTACAGGCATACCAAGTACATTGGAAACAAAAAATCAATGAGATGAGAATGGTAAGATAAAAGGATTAAAGAAAGAATAATAAAATATCATTTGGTCACATGAACAATGTGAATCATTACGGCGTTGTCTAATCCATTTACGTTCTAAATTGTAATATACCTATTAAAAGTTAGTCATTTATTTCCTCAAAATATAATTTAAGATGCAATCTCACCTCAGAGTTTCAATTCGTGGAGTGTACTTTAAAAATTGGTTACAGAAAAATAAGTAGAGGACGAATACGTAGGAGTGAATATTTGTTCCAATTTTTACGTCCATTTTGACTCTGCAATAGATAAACGTCGGTCGTTTGACAGGGGTAAGTAGGGATGTCGATCATACTAAAATTGCTTTCTATCCACGGGTTACGTTATGTTTTACATAAAACGTCATTCATCGACCAAAATTTTATATTTTCCTCTGTCCGTCTTGTAAACTTACATAAACAAGTAAATGTTTTTGTTTGAAAGAGGTTTCTGAAATATATTAAGGAAAATAAATAACGCCGAATTGATGTGTTTCAATTGGATATGTACATGCCTTTGCGTTATGTAAAAGTTCACAAGCCTCGTGAAAAAGTACTTGGCAATAAAGTACTTGAAGTAAAAAAAATCTCTTGATATTTCATAATAATCTCGTAGGAACATTCACATACCAAACACAAACAAGTTCGAGAGCAAATACTGTTATGCACTTGACATAGATTGAACGAGGAAAAGCAATAAAAATAATAAATACATTTCAAATAAAACATTGTTCAATAACCGGCCTAGAAGTTCCTTACAAACTCCATAATCTTCCAATTAGCCTTCATCCTAAACCTTGGTAGTTCAGTTGAAATAAAACACAGTAGCCTGTCACAATGGGTAGGCGGCCTATTTGCGAACAGCGGCTGACACTTGTTGTGCTTCCGCCAGAGGCTACGTTCCTATTGTGAAACAGTTACATAGTAGACTGCATGTACTAAATAGAATGATCTAATGGAGGAGAATGTTTCATGTTCTCTTGATATATAAATTAGACATTAGCTTTACACACTACACAATATTGTCTTGTATACCTGCATAAAACGATTCTGTCCATCTAATTACTTATTAGAAAATTTGAAGACCAACGACAACTGTTTGTAAGCGTCAGGATAAAGTTTTTTTTCTTTATTAGAAGGTTTAATCATGCCAATGATTACGTCGCCTTTATTTGGACAACAATTTAACTATCTACAGGATAAAGTTTAAATGTCATTTTCAACCCACAAACTTGTTATTTTTGCTTAGAGTATTTCAGATAATAAACCTTTGAATATTCAATTAGACTTTCAGCATAATTACATTTTCTAGTACTCTAACTAAAGTAGACAGTAAAAAGTACTTTTGCCTAATTAATAAAAGAAGTATACATCACATAAATCTTAAACCAAATTAGTATTTATTTAAAGATATGTTTTAATTTGGTTTACGTACAAGTACTTTTATCGTCCCTATTAAGCTCCGTTTATGTCTCAGTAGTAGTACATCCGAGTAAAACCTTAAGTGGCTGTCGCAAAGAGCTTTCAGTATTGGACTAATCTTCTTTAGCCGGTAAGCTTTAAAATATTTCTTAAAGTTTTGAGAAGTATCCGTTTAAAATTTATTTCCCTTTTTAGTTATGAAATACACATGATTAGTAGAGTACAGTTACATTATCATAAAAGCTATTTTAGTTACTATGATATAACCTTATGTAAAGTGAATATGCTGTTTTTATTTTTAAATCATTCAATCAGTTACCGTAGCCTAAGGATGTTTGCAATAAGAGATTGGTATCTTATCTAAATAAGTCGAATAATAAGAGATAAAATTTTATCTAGGTATATTTTGTTAAAATATAAAATTACTATGGTTGTTTTTGTCTTCCAAGCATACTACAGCAGAGGTTGGATCTAATCAATTGATGGTGAAATGTAGTGCCTCTCAGCACAGATGTTTATAGGTAGCAATTATTATCAGACATCATACTTATTGTTAACCAAAATTCAACTTCCAAAATTATTCTTCACGTTATTTTACTAAGGATACATTACTTGAAACTAGTTGTAGTTTAAAACTAGTTTCCACTTAAAACTAAATCTAATCATGAATCAAGCAACAACTTTAAACAATTACTTAAATACAGTAAGTTAAATCACAGTGTTAAAATTATCTAAATTACATGTGACCCTTACCTGATTTTTACCCTTGAGCACGAGTACATTAGTGACCCTCCCGAAGGGCAGGCCCAGCTGTATGATCTCCGCCTCCGTCGTCTCGTTGGGTATGTTCCGTATGTGGATCACCCTCGACGGTTTGCCAACATTCTGTTCCAGTTTCACCTGATAACAAACAATTAACTACTTTAATTAAACCTTTTAATAAACAAGTAACTTTTAATATAGCCGGAGCATTATTATATAATAATTAAGATTCTATAAATAGAGCTCAATTAACTTTTTAATTGGAAAACAACTTGCAGATAAATAATGATAATAAAAATTTCTTTACTTCATAATCTGGGCGCAAGATCTGATCTAGATCTGAATTAGGAGTTCTAAGCCTGAGGTAAATTTTAGAAAGACAATATGTACATAGGAGTCTCGTAACAACCAGACAACACAAAACGGGAATAGTAAGTAAAGAGTCTCACATAACCAGTTTAGAAATATCCTTCACTGTATAATCATAGGAATTCCTGACCTCCGGAATGTTACTATTCTAGGCGCAAAAAACATAGACTTTTGATTACTACTCGTGACAATAAAAAATTCCATAATGGAGTTCGATTCGCGCGGAACGAATGCGAGTCTAAATGGCGCAGAGTATAAAATGACCGTTCTAATATACATAAATAAAGCTAGCATTGTTCGCGAGGAAGAGCCGGTTGGATAATTGAAAAGTCGATGTAGTATAATTGTCGAGGCTTATCGGGCCCAACCCCGATGTGGGCGCCATTGTTCCCGAGAGAGCCTTTTGATTACGGCGGCGGGCTTGAGCCGAGTCCCGAATATATTGTAGCTTTGTATGACACTTCACTTTTCATTCAAGTGAAAAGAGCAACCTTTACGCAGGTAAAGGTTGCGCATTATTTTTATTCAATCAAAAAGTAAATAAATAAAATTAAATAAAAAATAATATTCTCGAAAAAGTCCAAACAACATTAATAAATATTTCCACAATTAAAATCATGTTTTCGCCAACAAACGCTTAGAGATATTCCGCTTGGAGTAACGAATAAGATTTGGGGAGTTGCGGACTATCTAACCGTCTCCCTTTTTACGTTCTTTGGTGAGCGGCGAAGCGTAGAGGTGTAACAAATGAGTCTAATGCCTATTAGTTCGACCTTGTTAAGTTCAGACAAAGTGAGCAGCTGCTCTGACAAAAGTGCAAGGAAAAGTCGAAACACTCGGTGAACTGTTCCGTTGTGGCTTTAAGTACATACAGTACATTGTTAATATAATGCAATCGACTTTTTAATTACCTCAAGCTCTCTTAAAAGTAACATGAGAATGTTTTGTTAGGATTTCATTAGACATTAAAGTAAAGAGTAACGATGTTGAAGTTCCGAATAAATCCAGAAAACTTATTTACTTTAGATACGCATAGGTTTTTTCGTGTTCTACTTGCAAAGCTCTCAAAACAAATAACTTGGTTCAGATTTGCAATGTACTGTTATTTCAACCAAAAGGAAACATTTATACATACATCAATATTCGAATGTTTCTAAAAACAAACCTCTCACTAAGAGTAGAAAAGTACACAGATATGATATTTTTGAACAATCCGAATTTCGTTACAATCGAGATCAAAAGAATCAAATCTCCGTAAATAAACAAATAAAAAAATATTTTACTAAAGTGACTTGCAAAGGGAGGAATAAATCGTCGAACACGCTCGCCCACCTCGAAGGTACATTTCGATATTTTCTCTTCTCACGAAAGAAAACAACTGGTACGTAAAACGGTAAAGAAGGACATTACTTTCGCTGGGTCAGAAAATCTGCGAGGAACGATTTCCACATCAGGCACTTTAAATCATCCGCTTCGTCTCACATTTCATCCATAAATATTAAATCTTGGCTTGGTTCCTTGGATAGAAAAAAAAGCTATCGTATGTCATTTTCCTGTGAGGATTTCCTGGAATCGGTCAATTTTCCCGGTGATCGCGTCGCCCGTGTTTATTGAAACACTATTTCTCAGTTGGCCGCATCGTCGGTGACGCCATATCATTAACTATAACAACGTCCACATTCGTGTTTACGTCTACCACTACGTATTAACACAACCAACCTTTTACTACCTTTTATTCATTACATGTTTACTGATGTAACGTTTTACGATTGTGTGATTTTTATTGCAAATACTTCATTACATATTATATCAACATGACATATCTCCATTATAACTTTTATAGTGAGGCGCCGTGATATCACTTTTAAAATTATTTATACCATGAACTTCACCGTCATTTTGCGTTATTTTATTATGTACCCGCGTTATGCACCCGTTTTTTATATTTTTTAAAGTAAATACCAGGATTCCTAAAGACCATCTTTAGAGGAAAATGTTCACTAATATAGCGGTAGCCAAAAAGAATTAATAGTAATACTAAGATATGAGAAAATTCTACGATGCAATAATTAGATAAATCTTACAACCATTGCTGCTTGATAAAACTAAATACACTTTGCTTCTGTTAAATACATCCTTGCATAAACTTAATTAAGCCGTAGTGCAAAATTAATCTTAAAAATATTAAATTTTAATGTATAAAACTACTTTGTTCAAGTTAAAATGAGTGAAATATAAAAATAACACTTCTGCATTGTATTTAACAGTTCTCAGTCGTTGTTTAATTATAGAAAACATTTTTCCTCAAAGGGAAACTCCACGAACTGTGGAATTTAACCCATCTTTTTTTATTCATTTAAACGTTCCACTTACCATTTTTCTCAACTCATCTGGGCTAATAACAATTTGCGCGTTATTTTGATTTGTTTCGCATCAACGAAATTATATTTAATTACAACTTTTTCTTTTTGAACGTTTTTAGTTATAGAAATATATTTTGAATATTTATTTAACATTGCTTGTGGCGTGGTGGTTGCATTAGGGGGCTATTGTCTACGAAGTATCAAGTTTAACCACTAATGTTTGTTCCGAACGTGGATGCATTCTGTGTTTGTTATGATTATATTGGTGTTTGTAAAAAGTCTCCGCGAATTAACGCGTGACTAGTAATTACCCATGTGTCCACCAAAGTAGTAAGAAGTTCAAATATCATAAGTTTTAACAGGTAGGACCGCTTGAAAATTACCGTGACGTCATGGTTTACAGACTGAGAAGTAAGAAGTTTTGATTAAAGCTTCTAAATTTTTACAAGACAGATAATAATTTAGAAAACAAAAATATTATATAAAAATAAATCACCTTAATGTAAGAAAAATTGGCATCAATGTCCTTTGAAAAGGCAGAATGTTTTAAGTGTTAAGCACTTAGTACAAAGTAGCGATATAAAACCGTTACGAAGGTGTTGCGGACAATGACTGAGCGAATATGAAAGGAGCCCGTAGCCACGTAATCGATTTCGTGATACAGGAAAACTTTGCACTAACGTTTATTTTATCTAAACAACAATAATACTACTGGGAACATTTTATATATATTGGCATTTTTGAAATTAATATCCATTTCGGTACATTTTCGTAGACCACATTGCTACGCCGTAGTTGAGTATTTTCGTAGCATTATAAATAATATTTGACAGGGAGTCATAAGCGTAGCTTGTTTGAATTCTAAATAAATTTCTGTAGTGGACTTATGGACAAGTAAAATACTAAGAAACTATACTTGAAGTTTATGTATTTGCTAGCTAATATTGTCGTTAGTAAAAGTATAAGTAAAAGGATTAAAATAGCCTATTGCTTTTACATAATATGAATTAATTAGTAATTAAACAATAAAAATACCAGATAAGTAATCCTACAAAAATGTAAAACCTCTCTCTCTTTGCCTGCCCTTATCCCATTTACTTGGGGTCGGCGCAAATGGTTTTCTCCTTCCATACTTTCCTGTCAGCCGTCATATCATTATTCACTCCCTTTTCTTTCATATCCTCTCTAACACAGTCCATCCATCTTTTCTTCGGCCTTCCTCTTCCTTTCCATCCATCAACATTTATATTCATTACTCTCCTAGTTACATGGTTTTCATCCCTTCTCATTAGATGCCCATACCAAGATAAACGGTTTCCTTTCATCTTTTCAGTTACTGGCGTTACTTTCATACTTCCTCGAATATACTCATTTCTTACCTTATCCATCCTTGTCACACCACACATCCACCTTAACATTCTCATCTCAGCCACATGTACTCTTCTTTCATCCGCCTTCCTTGTGGCCCAACATTCCGACCCATACAAGACGACAGGTCTTATGACGGCTTTGTATATTTTTCCCTTCAGTTTAAGAGGCATCCGTGGGTCGCACGTTGTTCCTGTAACCTGTCGCCATTTCATCCAACCTGAGTTGATCCGGCGCGTAATTACTCTATCCATTTCCCCATCTCCTTGAATGAGTGACCCAAGGTACCGGAAATCGGAACAGATCGGTAAGGGTGTTCCGGCAAGAGTTATGGGTATGGGATCGGAGAGACCGCCGAAATCACAAAACATGTATTCAGTCTTGCTTCTGCTCAATTTCATGCCTACTTTCTCCAATCTTTCCCACCATACATTCAATCTGATCTGGACTTCAACGGCACTCTCGGCAATCAAAACAATGTCGTCGGCAAACAGCATACACCATGGAGCCTCTTCCTGTATATCCGACGTCAAAACATCCATTACTAACACGAAGAGGTAAGGGCTAAGAGCTGACCCTTGGTGTACACCTACATCCACATTGAAAGTGCAAGTATCGCCTACTGTGGTTCGGACTAGAGTACTACAACGCCTATACATTGCTCGGATCACTTGCACATATTTTGCAGGCACACATTTCTCCTTAAGGGCCCACCATACAACCTCACGGGGTATTCGATCAAATGCCTTCTCGAGATCGACGAAGACCATGTGCAAGTTCTTGTGTGCACTTCTATATTTTTCGCACAGCTGGCGTACAGCAAAAATGGCATCCGTCGTACCCCGACCAGGCATAAAACCGAATTGGTTTTCCGTAACATTACTCTCCTCTCTTATTCGTCTTTCAACAACTTTCTCCCAAGCTTTCATAGTGTGTGACATTAGCTTTATTCCTCTATAATTGTTGCAATCCAGGACATCACCTTTGTTTTTAAAAATGGGAACAAGTGTACTGTTACACTTGTTCCCATTTTATTACCCTACAAAAATGTAAAACCACAACAGTATTACTTCATAATAAAATCACTTGCATCAAATATCAGAACACAAAAATATGTTTTCCAGTGCAACTTTTTGATGGCAACTCATCCACGATAATTGAACTTCGAATAAAACAATATGCACAACGTAATTGAATCTTATGGCTTGCGCCCCACTCACTAAGTTGCATCCGCCGTTAAAATTTCAAGAGCATTATTACACCAGGAATTGCTGAAGCCGATCCATCGAAACTTTTAATTGGCAGTCCACTGGAATATTGTATTTCATTGCCGACCATCAATGATATTATTTGATACAGACTGAACGCCACTTATCAATCTATTTATACTTCACCAATCAAATAAATGTAACGTTTTTCATATTTTTATATGAGATTGCATATGCCTTGTTAAAATCAGATTATATAATATCAACCCGAGGTCAAGGTATTTAGTAGTAGTAACATATGCAAACAAACTGACATAACTGTGAAAATAACGAAAATCTTAATACATTGCTCTTTATTATTCTGACTAGCTATTCCTTATTATTAGGTAATAATTGTACAGTTTGTTGGATTAAAATTTAATAAGGCGTAAATTTATTTCAAGTAATAATAATAGACTTTATACTTATACTACGGTAATGCAATCCAGAATAGAATAGACGACATAATTGATAGCCTATTTAATAAAAAGATACGCAAGCTGATAGTTATTAGCTCGTATGATGGGTCAGTGGCTAGGTTATGTTAAAAGACAAAAGCAATGAACATAAAATAAGTACGTTAACATCGTGGACGGACATTAATGGTGACACGTTTTAAATATTTTATTAGTCATGTTTTTATCGTGGTAAAATCACATTACATTAGTACTAATAAAATTATATTGTCTACAAACGTCTAACTGATTTACGTGTCCATACAAAAAGTGTCTATTAAAATACATACGCACAAGTTTCATCATTCATATTACCACTATTTTTTTTCCAAATGTTTTTACACTTAGGTGGTTCTAAACCCGACCTAAAGGTTTTTATAGAGACTGCAACGCGCTAGCAACGCTTAGGCTACGGTAACTTCCTACCACTATGCTGAGACTAAGAAAATACCTTATTGTTTGTTCAAAGTTCCAACTCGCTAAATTGCACGACGAATTAATAGAACTTTACTGAATGCTTAATTTGTAACAAAAATAAGTAATCATTGTAAATATTCATCTCGTTACCATGACAATACTAAACAAGCATTCAAAAAAAGCTTACTCCAAAAAGAATAACAGTGAAGCAAGGGAGGTAGAACATCCACACTTTACTTGGCGCTAATTCATTCATGCATAAGAATGGGACAACTTTGCGCCCGGTAAACTTTTAATAGTGGTTCGTTCGACCGTTGAATCGCTTTGCAACTCAAGCCACTTGCCTTAAGAACATTATTCCTTGATAAATATTGTTATCCAGGATTCCTTAATTACGTATTTTTACTTAGGAACTTAACTAAGCGAGATAGCCAGGAAATTTGCTCTCGAATAAGAAATTTACATTTGAGTTTCAAAGATATTTTAAATATTGAACCAGTAGGTACCTATATTTAGTAATTGTTATAAGCCTTACATATTAATTACGTATAAACGTAGATCTTTTTCTGTAATTAAAAGCCTTCGCTGTAGCATCTTCTAAACTTTGTCAGCTAGGCATCTTAGTGCATAGGTTAATATTAAAATCTACGGTCCATTATATCCATACATAAATATCATACACTTCCTACTAATATTGAAAGTATGTAAGTCTGTACGAGATACATCGTCATGTTCAAACGGCTATAATAAATTCAATAAAATTTGGTGTGAAGTTAGGTGACAACCTGGATCAACACATAAGCTACTTTTTATTCCGATAAAATATGATGTTTAGGAATACAATTAACTCAATAAACGATCATAAAATTTGCTAGAGGTATACAGTGGTCTAGGGATCAAGTAGTCTATAAGTAGAGTCTAGACATATTTGTGATAGTGGACCTTCACTGCGGAATACAAGAATTCTCCGAACAGCCTACTGTAACTGTCCTATTGCAGGGATGTCGTTCGCAAACTCTATAAAATTTACCAGTCCAACGTAGGAAATATTCCATAGGAAGGAATATTCCAAGACTCTCTATTTAATTATAGGAGACTCGTCCCTTCAGTGGGACATTCGAGAGCTGTAAAGGAACAACGTATAACATGAGGTACAGGTAGTAAATTACCTTATGTATAACTATGTAGTAAATCACACGTTTTGTTTGAACAGGTTCGTGTTCGTGGTAGGAAATCGTAAAATAAGATAGCCAAATGGTTTTAGTACCCCCTAAAACTAGCAGTAAAATTGTAAGTGCTGGCAATGAATATCTTTATGAGATCATTTGATTGATTACTGAATTTTGTGGGTAAGGTATACGGCGGTGTGTTATTGATTTTGAATCAATGGAATTGCTACCACATATTGTTTTAGTAATTCATCATACTTATTTGTATGATTAGTGTGTAAGCCTTGTGTTATCAATCGATATAATCATACGGGTGTTGTAAAACTTGATAAATGGAGAAAACTATGTATACAATATCATGGATAAAGAATAGGATTTCTGTCTAGTAGGTAGACAGAAATCCTATACCAATGATAACGATCAGTGTACCAATTTTTAAAGTAAACCTTAACAAAACTGGAAACTTTAAAAAATAAGCGTAGCTACGCGTATTTTTTTGTAATATGTTTATTGATTAATAAGTATAGTGATTTCAAGTATCAAAGATCCCTTATTTATGTTGTTAAAGAAGGTTTATATTGTAACGCATTTATTTGTTTAAGAATAATGTACGTCCATTAAACTTAAAGCTTTCTTTCGTATTTATAGTTAATAACAATTTTACAGTGTCCTTAAATCTTATGGACATTAGTTATTTAAAGCGAAAATAACAATTAGGTACGTCCAATGAATAACAAAAAGGAACAAAATAGATCGTAAATTCTTTTCGAAATAAGATCAACAGTCAACCTGTGCAAGCGAAGTCGTAACTCCGTAAGACAACCTCGTAAATGCTTAAGTAGTGGTAAACGCAGTCCCTTGGCAGCATTTTCTGATTTGATTGATCTTCACAGAGTAGGCCCTCTGCGTTTTTACAGGCCGACGTCAAGAAAATGAGGAAAAAACGGGGAACATAATTAATTACTTGATTTAGACATTAATGACCCGGTCAAAGAGGACGAGGGTTGATTAGTGTGTTTTTCACAGACGTGCTCCGCCTATATTGGAATAACTTTAACAAAAATATTCTCAGATATCTCGTGGTTACGGACATTGAACGCCGAGTTTAAATTAACAGGTAAATAAAATAATAAAAAAATGTATAACAATTACATTTTACTCTGACCTAACAACCCAAATACGACCCATAAAATATTCTTAATAAAAACAGATGCTCGGCGTTTTCCTTCAATATTTTCACAGCATGAAGTGTTTGGAGTACAACACAAAGAGAGAACATAAAAAAATACTTTAAAAAACGAGTCGCCATTCCGCCGATAGGCACCAAATGAATATTTAGAGTAACAAAGGAGAAGGGGTGTCGCAAAAAGGCACTGCCTAAATTTTCATGGCAAAGAAAAAAGAACGGACGCAATCGCAAAACCATAAAATAGCAAATAAATAAGCAACGCTGGGACACGTCCCTATTTAATTATGAATTAAGGCCAAGCTGTAACGAGATCACAATGTAATTAAGATTACTGCGTCGAGGTTTTTTTCAGGACGCCCCTAACAAGTGAGAGTAAATGGACGGCAAAACGTTGCGAAACTAAAATGGCTACCCACCTTGTTTTGCTTGTAGAGATACGGAATCATTTAATGAATCTTGTTTGGGATTAAACGGTAATGAATTAATGGTTCTTCGATATAGCTTTACAAAGGCTCCTAAATATATAGAAAATATATTAGTAAATTAAATTATTTTAGCGATATTAGCCAACAAGCGACCTAATGCAGGTGAAAGTGTAGGTACTATACCAGATTACGCAAAGCTTTGGGGTTGGTTTTAAATACAGCATTTCTTTCAAAAAATAGATATCTCTTTTGTCGTTCACAATACGCTGAAAAGAAATGCAATGACAAAACTATTTATAAAAAACTTAACAAGAACTACCTTTAGGATTTTACTAAGAGAGCTAAAGGTTTTACATATATAATTCGTATTGAAGTAAAAAGAAAACATTTCTCTTGTTCGCAACAGCTAGTATGATATTTTATTTTCACAGTGACATAATGACCGGTGACAGCGGGGGAAATAAACTGCCTGCGGGAAAGAATAAGAAAATGGTTTCTTTTCAACGAGACGGTTCGTTTCTATTTAATTTGCGTAAATGATACTCGAGGCAATGTTAAATATAAAATGTACAGAATACGACAGATATCGACTACTCTCACAATATTTTCAAATTCAGATATAATTTTAGTACAAGTGTACAAGTTGCCAGTTTGTCAAGAACCACAACAAGCGAAATATAACTTTGTTAAAATCTTTTTTATCTTAACATAGACAACAATGCCTTCGTTATCACTACTAATTGACTACAAAGAAGCTTTTTTCCTTAGTTCGGTATGTATTTACGTTCTTCATTATATTTTAGGTAGTCAATCACTATTGCATAAAAAAGTAAAGTAAAAAAAAGAAGAAGTAAAAAAGTTATATGCATTCAAACGAAAAAGCAAAATAATATTTGCCAACCCAAACCAAAGCTAAAAGCGGATGTAAAAGAACAAAACTCAACTACGCGATCAACGAGAGCAAAGGTTACAGAATATGGAAGAGGAATGTAACACGTTATCTCAACCTTTTAATGGATGATGCAATCCATTTGGTGGTTGGAAGCACACACGGGCAGAGCTGGTGTCCACAAACAAAGGCATGTTTGCGCAGCAACAAACAAAGTGTGCATGTAAAACTCCCCGTATCTAAGTAAATACGCGATGAAACAACTGTGCAACGAAAGACCCGAAACTGGAATCCTGTTTATTTTTATAACTGTTTTCTTCTTTGTCAATTGTTTTTTTTAATTTTTTTTTGTACTGACTTTTACCACGTGCACAGTGTTCAGGTTATTTTTTTACAATATTTTCTCAAACATACCGTTGATTAGTGTCTACAGTTCGTTGTTTGTTCTTTAATATAATGGTTCGCACAACTTTTAATTAATATAGGTCTGAAATAATGGTAACTGCGAACAAAGGGCGGTTACTCAAGCGTAATGTCATGTTAACCAGGCTTGAAAATAAGTTTATACTCGTATCAAAATCTATTCTCATAATGTCTTAGGAAGATATTTTACTATTAATTTGGTCGAAAAAACAAAAACTTAAAATGAAAACTACTACCGTTAAATTTTAAAACGGTGGCTAAATAGGTTAAGTAGTTAGGAATACCTGTGAAGTTTTTAACACACTGTGTTTTTAGTTTCGCTAACTCGTAATTTATAGGTATTAATGTCGACCGACCATTCTTTGTTATAACAATCTTCTCTTTTTCTCGTATTTTCTTTGTTTGAATAATTTTATCCTTAATGCCATTTGCGTGCAATTATGTCCCACGAAGAACAAATCTAGTATCTACCGAATAAATTTTAATAAAAAAAAGATAAATAAGAAACTGGAAAAGTTTCTAATTTGTTTAATGTATGTTTTAATAGTTATCCGAAATTTTAAGATAACATGAAATGAATTCATACATGAATATTTTATTTTGTTTAAAAAAGACAAGCCCTACACTAGGGAATCACTAATAATTATCTTGCGTGGGATTCGAACCCAGGCCGCGCCACAGACTAGTGAGAATTTAAATATCAACTGTTAGAATATCATTAATTTCATAACAATAATATTTTTTATGATCCTCCATCACCAGCGTAGTGTTTCATATTAAAATTATACGAGTATTATTTATATATATTATGTTTTTATAACAAATAAATGATTAAATGAGGAAATTTTTTTCGTTATATATTTTTTTATATTTATGCATATAAAGTATTATTTGTAATAATAAATATAATAACAAGTCGATAGAATATTACATCTCGTTGTAAACGCAATAAATTATTATCAAGCGAAGGAGTGAGACGAGAAAATGTTCAAAGAAATAGGATAATGGAACTTCTTTTTGTGAACATTCAAATTGTTTTATGAATATTGAACAAAGGATGAAGGAATTACTCTTACTTCGCATCCGTATACAATTAATATTTAATGTTAAAATGACAAAATTATGTCTAACCTTTGTATGTTTGTGAAGGTATAATACAACGAACAGATGAAGGGAAAAATATACAAAGTAAAGTAAACATTGTTTTTTTTTAATAAAACATTATGAAACTCGACCTAGTTATTAACGTAATGAATCTTTCCACGGTGGTATAATTAACCGATTTCATAAACAATTTTTTCTCATTGCTTTTCCCTTTTCCGTATTTCGCCTGCGGTTATTGCTAACGACTAGTGGACAGGCTGCTCTAGGCGATACGTTTAACACCTTATCGATATGAGCAATAAGGGGTAGCCTTATCGATCTAATTTCTATATGTAAAAATTCATCCCGGTATCGACAACAGGGGTGGAGATTAATAAAAATTTCGCCCCGACCCGTCGGGGAAGCCTTTTTATGGCACGTTGGCTTTTTACGAGGGACCTTTTATTTTAATACTTATTACGGTTTCGCGATTCCACCGTTTTATCGCGATTAATCGTTTTTCAGTTAATTACACATTTTAGCAAAAGAAGTGCCGTTTGAGCGGGCTCTTAAGATTTTTGGCCTTGATCGTTACAAAGATGAAATTTGAATGTATACTGTTACTTTCGTAGTTGCGTCAGTAATCGTATATCGTACTATTCAGTAATCAGTAATCGTATAAGATTATGGGTAGAAGAGTTTTAAAATAAAGAAAAGAAAGGACTCTGTTATTCTCAATGTAACATTAAAATACATTTTAAACGATAAACTGTTCACACATTTTAAGTTACAAACTAAGCACGATTTTTCGATGTAGACGCAGCAAATATTTATTCAATTTCGTTTCCAGTTTGTATAGAACTCAACATTGTAAATTTCATTACAACATGGGTATACGGATATTAAATAATAAAAAATATTAGTGTTAAATTTGATGTAACGCATTATTTAATTTGTTTTTCGGGAAACCGTTTGAAGTTTCTTTTTTATTGATACATCTCACATTATAAATTACAATTATTATTTTATTTATTTGAAATACAATTCTAGTACCAGGGATCATGCTCTGAGTTCTGGGAACTTTACAAACACCAATCGAACGAACCAAAAGAACATCCAAACTCAGGCTCCAAACTCGCACATATTTATTGTTCTGTGTTCTGCGTTAGATTCAAACCCTCGACCTCATGTATGGCAGCCGCTTCAGTGACTGTCGAACGATATAGAAATACCTCTTTAGAAGATCAAAAATAAAGTGTATTACCTTTTTCGCGGCGGAGTCCTGGTTGTTGTTGTCTGCATGATGCGGAGCGGCGGGCGCCATGACGGTGACGCCACTCTGCGAAAGAAGCTCGTCGGAGCCTCTCTGTGAACAAAGGAAAAAAGTCTTTAGAATTTTTATTTTAGTTTGTTTACATACTAGTACTTGTTAAATTATAGCTTAGTCTGACTTATAACAATTCAATTGAGTCTCTAATTAAAAAAATCTTAGGTTAAGCTAACTTTATACAGCTAATCTCACTGAGTAGTTAACATTGGTATTCTTAAACCTGCTCTTATTAACATTAGTCCCTTAAAATGTACTGCAGCAATGGAAATCTAAAATATCTCATTCCATTGTACAATATCAATCAGCAAATCGACAAAGACCATTGTTAAAATACGACGAATAAATACGGCATAGCCAAAAGGGGTGAATTCTTAAATAATATTCGTATACAAATAAAATAGGTCACGTGACAAAACACCAAGGGGCCGGAACTATCTATCAAACAGACAGCTACAAAACATTTCGAAAGGGGTAATGTAATAATAAGTATACCTCACATTTAAGATGACGCGAAATAAGGTCGCGTCGATGTCTAAATATTGACAGGTAACTTTGCATGCGAAGACGTCATCTCGGCACAAAGGGGAAAGTAACAAAATAAAACAAAAACACAATTCCGGGACACGCCAACGCACACGTCAACCCGCCCTTCCCCGGGATCAATCTCAATTTAAGACGGCGAAATGACAGACCTCAGCAGTTAAACGCACCGGGCGAATATATAAATCACGCGACGTAATAAAGAAAATGTACAAATGACGCGACACCGCGGATTTTGTATCGCACCTGCCGTACGACGTCTGGGTATCACTCAACGTAGACACTTAATAAAGCCGAACACATCAAATTGTTCACCGTAAAAATGATACAAGCTTTGATCAAAAGCACTGGCCTATACAAACATGTTTTCGATTATGAAAATGTAAATTAGGTAAGTAATCTGTTATTATGAACATCAACATCATACATAATCCTCACAAAACATTTGAAATACGTTTATATTCGTTTTGAAAAGTGACCAGTGGAATAATACAACATGACAGATTCTTACAGCGAGCATTTTTTTTTGATGGGCGGAAGCTTCATTTAAAAATTGTGACTTATAATTTTTATTTTGGTAACTACATTATTCGTGTGATAGAAAGAATTTCTAGTATCATGTCTTCCTAAGGATGTCAGATATTGATCATGAAACTGAGAACTTAAACTAAAGAGGAAAAATGTATTCTAAAAGTAAATACGAAGACCTTACATTAGTAAGAAATAATTACCTAAAACGTTTATGATACTTTAATTAGGATCTAAACAGAAAATTGTATTATTAAAAGTTCTTTTACTTCAAGAATGAAAAAAAACCCTAAAGCATTTTAATTTTTAGTTTCATAATATGCTCAGTCCTTTTCTTTACATTTCGCTTTATAATATAAAAAACAGTTATAGGTAACAGCGGGGTACTCATTTTTCAGAATAAAGCTTTCATTGTAGAAAAAAAACCATTCTCTGCGAAATAAAACCAACATTCGCGAATCCTATTCCTTGGAGTAATTTCGTAGAGCGCGTGTAATAATTGCCCGAAATTAAATAACATTTTTCACAACACAAAAAAAACACCACGGATGGAAATTCTGTTGGAGGAAGCCGGATTGTTTTGGGGAATAGGACAGTTATCGTTTCCTCAGCAATTTCTCAACTTAATGAGGAATGATGCGTTCATGATGAAGACAATGACAACATTGCGTCTTTAAGTACCACGAAAAATGTTATTATTATTAGTCCCTAGCCTCATCGACTGTTGTAACGTTAGAAAAGAAAATATAAACTGCCCTCGTTTATACAATTTGATTTAGTCTCGAGTGCTATAAAGTGATTTTATGTTACAAAGAATGATTAAATAAGCTTTCATTTTCGCATCAGCATAAAATAAGTAATTCAATAAAACTTTTTATATCTAAATTGTAATGTTTACTTAATAACAATAGAATTTTAACGCAGCGAGTGTAAATACAAACAAAAATCTTCAAATGTTTCTATTAATACAAACTTAAATCTCAGCGCATACATGTAATATGTGCGTACGTACGGGACCAACGACGACGAAGCAAAATCAATTCCCTAGATTGGTCCTTCACAAGATGATATTTGGTTTTACTCTTGAAAGAAAACTGTAGATCTTTTCTCGATCAGAAACATACTCAAACGTTTCTCCAATATGTCATTTGAATGAACGTGATACGACGAGCCTACATATCAAAATATCGGAATAAAATATACATGAAAGGTTTACTTATAACAGACGAACGAACTCGAGCACTTTTTAGAGATAGTGAGGAGTATGATATGTTTACGTGGTCAGAGACGAGTATCGAGGTCCATTGTCGGAAATCAATACAGATAATGTGTGATGATATAAACTGTAAGATGTTCCGGGAACGATGGGACAAAAAGATCTTATTGTTATCTAACCTAAACTCGATATACTATTCATTGGAAACATTCTCAAACAAGTCATTATTTTACTTTTGATTTACAAAAATAACACACATCTCAAATGTCGGATTTGCTTACTTTGTTATTCGTAGTAAAAAAATGTGATACATATTTGAAACTCATACAGTTTAATTTGCAAACAATGTCAATCCTAAAATGGGTTTGGTTATACATAAAGAGAAAATATGTAAATACTTTATAGGACTTGAACTGTTACGTGGTTTCACGTGTAACTAGCTGAGCAAAATGTTATAAATTGATGCATAGCATTTTTCTGGGTAAATATTTTGTTCATTACAACAAACTACAATAAAGAAAGATTTTAAGCGAAATCTTGATTTTTAACTATTCCCATATTATATTAATAAGTAAGTGATTTGTACCTATAATCCTTCATTTTCCAATACAATACTAGAACACAAAAAGAAAATATATAATATAACAAATAAAATCCATTCGTTACTAGACGGGGGCGATGTTTATGACTATCGTAAACATAGTCGAGAGCACACTATCTTCTATCGATGTCATATGAAATATTTATGTCCCACTAACACTCTTCTGAGATCATTAATCTACAGATACTACAATAAATCCGAGGGATAAAGTTGATTCAATCAATTACTTTCTATACGAATGAATGTTAAGAAATGAAAACGAACTTCTTACTAATTACACATCGTACTCGTAGTTCAAGTTTTAAGCTTTGAACTATTCACAGTTGCTGAACGAATACTTTTGAAATTTTAAAGATACGAGTACATTAACAATACCAAATGGTCATAATTATTAGAAATTATGTGTTTTTATATCAGTTGACGTTTGTTGGTTTTCTTCGAAGGTGCTAGATAAAAATAAGATGTAAAACCGAAAAAACAACAACATAATAAAATATTTACATGAAACCATACTAGTAACAAGGTAAAGCTTATAATAAAACACGTGTGCGATACCTTGTTCTGTGGTCGAATAAAATAGGTAGGAACGAAAGGAAACGAACATTTACGATGGGTATGAAAAATCGCTTCGGCATTTATGACATCATTGTTCCTGAGAATGAATCTAATATGAAAAAATAAAAAGGTCTAGCGTGGAAAAGCTGTAACGATCCTAATAAGTTTTATTGCGATTTCACGAGCTTACAGTCTGATTTAACTCGACGTGTGTAAATTATGATTTAATTTAATAACCAACGTTGAAAACGAGCGTAAAATGTTTTTATGTGAGATAATATACTTTTCATTAAGAGTCATGCTCTTACTGTTTTATATTTGTGTTTTATGACGTAAGCAACTTGCCAGAATTAAATCTTTAACAATAACATATATGAATTTGCGTAACAGTCTGATACCTACTAATTGGTCAAACTTCAAGTTCGAAACGATTTCACTTGTCAAACTTAAAATTCAAGAAGTCGCTTGAACATCGCCGCCTGTCGTCGCATAGAATCTGTGATTTTGTTAGAAGAACTCGATAACGAACGAACTGATAGTGTTTTATTATTTGTAATAAAACACAAAAGTAAATGTCATTCATATAACATAATTATTACAGTCCACTTTCTTGTTACTTTCCTTATAACTGTATCATAAATATTCTTGTGTATGACTAAGGACAATTTTGGTCTGTTGTTATTTATTATTTTCATTCGAAAGATAAATCCTGCATTATGGACTACATTCTGTATGATTAGGACTATTAAGCATATTAATTGAGTGAGCGCAAAGAGCTATCAAGCATGGGATTCTAACCCAGATCGTAAAATGCAGTCACACACCGCAACCGCCACGGTACAAGGTACTTGTAGATATTAATCCTGTACGTCCTATACAGAGATATTTATAAATTCAAATTATATTGCGTATTACATAATATATGAAGGCCACACATTTTCGAGCACAAACTTTTCCATCACCGTTTATTAGTTCAGATAATTAATAACACCGCTTTGTTAAACTCAGTGATTTATTTGAAGTTGTTAACAAAATAATTTTCCACCTTCGTGCCCTGAGTGTTAATTAACTTATTTACCCTTGATTAAAGAAAGGGGTTAGATTTAATAATAAGGAAAATGAATCAAAATAAATACGTTTTTTTTTCGTAAACAAAATCATTGTTTACCAATCTACAAATTTGTCAACACAGTAAATTTTCTTTTAAGGGGGTGATTTTTATGTTTTAGTCGGCAGAGTTACAAATAAATGGGCATTGTTTATTTCAATAGCGAAAGTTAATTCCATGAATCAACGTAGGTTCCGTGAATAAAAGCTCTTTAAAGCCCAACTCTTTCAGTGAAGAAGGTAAACTTGGCCCACTTATACAAAGATGGCTTTGAAGTCTATCTACGAACTTTCACTTAGATCAATTTTATAACACCCATGAATTATGATCAGGGGGTGATACCATGTATTCTTACTTAGTCGTCGCAAGAATAGACTAGTTTAGATACTTATATAATGGATACCTAACGTACCAACCTTTAACAAAAAGGTGAGACGGACAAGCAACAAAGGATTCGAGACATACTTTACAACAATTATTATGCATATAATATTTAAAACAGTAATTAGCAGGTAAGTTTAAAATTAAAATGGTTGTTGCTTATTATTAATGCTAATTATATTGACGTAAATATGAGTATGTAACGGTATCCGCTAACAAGACGTTGTTAAAAGCAGAGGGTGCGCAGTAAGCACGACGAAACGAGGACGCTCACACACTCGTCATTGGCAGTCGCACCGTGTGCGCTGCACATTCGACTAATGCTTAATATCTCCCGCCTTCAACTAAAACGTCGGAATTAACGATCTTGATAATATTTGTCGGCTCAGCGTTCCCAACTCCACTCGTAATTAATTGCACCAATTTGTTCTGCGCTTATAACGGACATTTGTCAAGCGCCCACCCGCTGCCGATGATTTTCGCACTAACTTCATAATCGATATTCGGAAATATCGATTATCCCCCCAAACTCTTTGCTACAGCTCGGATATTAAGACGTTCCGCAGTCATTAATAAGCCGTAACGATGTTTTCCTCCATTTCACAGAGTAATATAAATTCAAGTCGTCATCTATTATGTTTACTGTTGTTGTTGTAGTTGGGATGTGTCTATTAAAAATTCAAAGTGCGACTGCGATAAATTAACTAGATACGCGACGGTGTAAAAGTTAAGAATTCTCATCACAACTAGGAGGCAAACCTCTTAGCCCCAGAACAATATAAGGAGACATTACTCGCTGTCACAAGTCTACTTTATAGGGAAAGTAGTAGCGGAGAGTTTGTGTGAACAAAGTTGTAGGGGGCCTCCTAGTTCAGTAACGAATAGAGACGTCAGCCCGTAACCACTATTCGAGCGCATCCTCCATACTAGTCTAACTCGACCGATTTCTAACTAAGACCGACTAATGATGAGATAGATGCGCCAAACTGTTCTATTATCGCTATAACAATACGATATTAATTGAACGGTTATTTAGTCCTACGATCCGCTTTTAAATCGTACATGTTAAACTTGCGCGATAGATCGGATCATTACGCTGACTAAACTCGAGCTTAATGTTCGTTCAATTTACGATACTGTTAGAGCAAAACTAATCTAGTCTCAGGAAAAGTTGTGCGATAAAAGTTAACGGATACAGATCTGAGAAACAAAGGGCAGAGCGTTTAGATGCGACGTTCATTTGCATACGAGACGATACGAATGGAGTGCAGTGGGCGCATTCAGTGCTTTATGACTTTCACTATATCATAAACAAGCCAAATGAAAACTTGAATAAACCAAATGCCAAGCCGAGGCACTAACCCAAACAATAGCAACTTACAGAGGTAAAATTTGTCTTTAAAAGTAATACTGAATCTACAAAGTAGAGTACATAAATATTTTCTTGGACGCAACTTTACTTAGTTACATTAACAACAATGTTTGTGTGTGCCTTCCGAAAGAGCTTACTTAAACATTTCTTACTTCTTTGATACCTATTAATAGGTTTAAGTTAATAATTAGTTAAGTAATATGTAGAAGATTTTATTTTATGTTATTCTGTGCTACGAGTATGTAAAAGAGATAAAGTCTAAATATCCTTATCTGGGATTTTTTTGTGTATGTTAACCACCATGCCGGGTTAAATCCCACGTTAATATGAAATTACATTGATTGGTATCAGTTTTTTTAATGAATTTTTTTTTTTTTTTTTGCTTATCTGCAATCAGTCCCTGACTATAAGCGGATTTGTTGAGCGACCAATGTCTTGCCAAAGGTGCTTCCCAGTGGTAGCGCCCTTCTCAGTATCTGGACTCCAGGTGTTGGATGTCGTATCGCTTGAGGCGTTTGGGGTAACTGATGTTAATTAGCCCAGTTGCCAGATCGTTGGGGTGATTCCTTAGTCGGTTTTTGTACTTTTGAGCCAGTAGTCTGATTTCCTCCTTGACTGTGTTCACCTGCAGAGCGTTGTGTATTTCAGCATTTGTTACAAACCATGGTGAGTTGGCTATATTTCTGAGGATGCCATTTTGGAGCCTTTGTATGATAGTAACATTGGAGTCGCATGCGCTTCCCCAGAGCTGAAGTCCATAGGTCCATACCGGTTTCAAGATGGTTTTGTATATGAGTAGTTTATTGTCTATGGACAGAACCGAGTTACGCGCCATTAGCCAGTACATGTTTCTGTACCGCAGGCTGAGTTCATCCCTTTTTGTTTTGATGTGCTTCTTCCACGTCAGCCTGCGATCAAGATGCATGCCAAGGTATTTTATGGTCTCAGCTTGTGGGAGGTAGTTGTTTCCCAGTTCGACCGTTGGGCAATTTCCTTTTCTTAAAGTAAATGTGATGTGTGCGGATTTGTTGGAGCTGGCCTTAATTCTCCACCTTTGTAGCCAGTCATTCACTTTATCAAGGCTATTCTGTAGCGTAGCAGATGCCAGGTCTGGATCCTTGTTGCTTGCCAGTATCGCAGTGTCATCGGCGAATGTAGCCGTGACGACGTCACGTGACTCTGGAAGGTCAGATGTGTATAGTATATACAGTACTGGGCCCAGCACTGACCCCTGCGGAACTCCAGCTTTTATGTCATGAAATTCAGACATCTCCCCATCCACCTTTACCTAGAATATCCGGTTAGAGAGGTATGATTTCATTAGTAAGTAGAAGCTATGTGGAAGGGCGTTCTTAATCTTACATAGCAGACCCTTGTGCCAAACTTTGTCAAATGCCTGTTGAATGTCTAGGAAGACTGCAGAACAATACTCTTTGGTTTCAAAGGATCTTCTTATGACTTCACATACCCGGTGTACCTGCTCGATCGTAGAGTGATATTGTCTGAAGCCAAATTGGTGTTTGGGGATGGTGTCATTTTGGATAAGGATTGGAGTTAACCTATCCAGCAGAATTCTCTCAAACAGCTTGGACATGATTGGTAGGAGACTGATAGGTCTATAGGAATTTGGAGCATGTGGAGGTTTACCCACTTTATGGATCATCATTATGGTGGATACTTTCCATAGTCTTGGAAAATACTGGACTCTCAATATTCCGTTAAAAAGAATGGTCAGAAAGACCATGGCCTTCTTTGGAAGTTTTTCTAAAATCTCTTTGGTAAGTAAGTCAAATCCAGGGGACTTGTTGTTTTTAAGGTTCATTATAGCTTTTCTAACCTCGCCAACAGTAGTGGGCCTTGGCGGTAGAGATAGCTGGAAATCTGACTTTAGAGATGTGTCTATTTCTCTCTCTGCTTCCTCATGGTGACCTTCATTAGGTTTGAATACCTCTGCCAGGTGTTTAGCAAAGACATCTGCCTTCTGCTTTCCACTTCTTGTCCACCCAGTGTCGGTTTTTAACGGGTACTTCATGTCTTGGGGTCCCTTCAGTGTCTTCGTCGTCTTCCAGAGGGAATAGTTGGTAGTTGCCGTTGCAGTAAGACTTTCCAACTTGTCCTGGATGGTACGGTTATGCAGATCTTTAATCGAGTCCTTTAGGAAAGCTATTATTTTAAACTGCATTTTTGTTACTCATAAACAACCGAACTGCGTTAAGTGCACCCGATTTCATTAATTAAGTTTAATAAAAACTACTATGGAGCCCTACTTCATTTTGTGGGCAATAAGATTGAGTTACTCTTGTGGATCCAATAAAGCCTAATATCACTATAAGAAACGTGTTAATGGTGGTTATTTATCGTGCGCGGCTGCCGAGCGTGAGAATAATCACTGATCCACTCTGTGTTCTGACATGAATGTTGGCTACACACTAAGGCTGAGAAGTAACATTTATTTTAGGGTAACGTATAGGAAGAATTGATAGGAAATAAGTAATCAGTATTTCTAAAACAATTGACTTATTTAGTAAAGAAAGTATTGAAGGTCGTTAAGACAAAAAGTTTCTACAATAGCGACTTTACTATTGAGTCATAAGTATGTATTTTCTAATTCATATAATTTCTAAAAAAATGGTTAGCATAATTTTGAGCAAAATGAACCATTTATAATCAATATCAAAGAGAGCTTAATAAGTTTCGGCTTCTATTCATAATACTAGCAGAAGAAGAAGTTGTGTTGCAAAGCGGCTTAGTGAATGTGACGGGACAGGTCCGGGCGGCTCCTAATGAGAAACTATCAAACTCCAACGGCACATTTGTCTTGTTAATGCTAATATTCAATTCTCCAGCGACGCTCGCTAACTAGGCTTTTAGTTGGACGTACACGCCACTATAATGTTGTTGTATTATACGTAAGAACTGGGTAGGGAGAAAATATACGTTCACTTAGTTAAGTTATCGAACACCTACTTTGTTGTACTATAAAATGCCGGAATAACAACTTTAAAAGTCAAATGTGACAAAAGTATTAACAGAATAATACAATATTTGTCACCTGTACAAAAGCCCATGAATATATACGCTTGTATCGCATTAGCACATTTATGCGGTAGACAATCGATATCACTTGACTAAGGAAAAACAAATAGATTCTTTATGGCAATGTAGGAAGGTAACAATTCACCCCTCAATGGGCCGTACGGAATCTAAAGCGATCGTAATTTCGTCTGGCAATATTCCGCCTTTTCATATTTTCCTTTTGCCTTCCAAATGTTATATCGTGCCCAATACAAGGCAGCGATTTCGTTTGTTATTTCAAGCCCTCTCACGCATCTCCGATTTTGTATATCGACACGTGAAGCATCAGTTAAACAAAATATGGAATCACTTGACTTTTCAGTCGTGACTGATCTTGTTTGATTTATCGAAAAAAAGCCTCTCAACAAATGACAACAGAAAATTTAAGTAAGCAAAACTGGTTGTGTATTGTGTACCCTAACAATTCAGATAATTCAAATTAAACATTATTCAGGCGCGTTATGTACCTATGTTTGTTATTTTTTTTAATATAAGAGTGGTAAACGTTTATTGTTCAGAGAGTAAATGGATAAACAGTACTGCATATATGATTCTGTATAAAACTTAATATAAAAACTAACTTAGTATACTTAATATATAAATAACTTAGTATAAAAAATAATAATAATAATAAATAAGAAAAAGCAAATATACTTGAAATGGTACACCGTGTTGTTACATTTCGATAGTAACAATCGCACTAGGGGCAATGGAAGAGAATGCAAAACGTGACACCCTTTAGTCGTAAGGCATCGTCAAAGAGAACCGTTTCCCGGCTTATGCTGATACTGTGTCTTTGAGGAAACGCATCCTCTGCTAGATTATGTATGCCATCTTTAAAACAACTCCAAGGAAATATGTTTCGTTCAACTATTCGGCAAAAATTCTTTCAGAAGTTACGGATTGGTTTTTTCATTGTTTTTGAAGTCTTTTACAGTGGTTTCTGATAACCTATTAGACTAATTTATCGCGATGGCTGTTAGCCAGTTTAAATCTCACAAAAACAGGTTATTTTCGATGAAATTCAACTATTTCAATGTTTCACACTTTTCAAATAATTATTGGTATATATTACTGGAATAACAAAATTATTGCTATTTGTTTTAATAAAGTTTTAATAAAAATGAATTCTGTAAAGTGGCTAACAGGAGAACATAAGTAAATCCATTATACGAAAGCCGTTTTTTAAAATAGAAATAATTACTAACATACATTAAGATGCAAGATTTAACGTACAAATATGTGAGGCAGAGGAAAGAAGTCACAAACAAATTTATTTTGACGTTTCATTGATGCAGATAGACAGAAAATTGGTATACCTACTAATACCACGTGTACTAGCCAGACTAGTACTTTAGAAAAAATGTTTTCCCAAAAACTTCTACTGGGCCATTAAAGCTAAAGACCTTTGGTCAGCTTTTACAATACCCCTCAGGATAGCAAGCTATCCCTTGCTTCATTCTGTATTCCTAATCTGTCACTACTCGAACAAAACTACAAGATATAACTAAAAAAACATACTAAAGAAAAAAGCCGTTAAATCGCAACTTCTATAAACAACCAATAAGATTCCATTAGTCCCAAAACAACATAGGAATCGAAAGAAGACAAATCTCAAACAGTTTAAGTTGCCGTCAAAACTATTTATGTTATGCAGGCGTATATTCTAGGTTGGCGTTTCAAAGGCAATGGTGTGTTTACATTTGTCTCCTGGAGTGAGGGTAGCCGCAGATATTTAACCGCCGCCGGCGCTCCGTAAAGATAAATAAAAATGGAACAGATTTAAATACTTTTTCGTCTCTATTCTTCGCTTTTCCTCTTTGAAGCAGGCCTTTTATATAAAGATAGAAGATGTTTAATTATCATTAAGGCGATTTTGGATTTAATTAGCTTATTTACGGTTGTTGTAGTCTCATGTTATTTAAAATATTTTAATGATCCCTTTGAGGCAAAATGACTTTTTTTATACCTATTCAGAATAAACAGAAAGAATTGAAAGGAATTATTAGAGGCTAAAACAGGTGTTGTTTGTCTTTGAAAGATGCCTATACGTACCCGGTTTATACATTTCATGTAGCTTGTATGTCATTGGATATAACTAGAAAATATTCGGGCATGAGGACATTGAGTATTTTCCCTTTAAAAAAAAATAATAAAACTATATTGAAGTAAAACATAACAAGGTAAATACTATTATTTCTAAATGGTGATTAGAAACACAACTTTCATAGTCCATTGATTAGGCCCCGGAGGTAGTAACACAAGTAATACTAGCTACATTACACAGTTCCTAACTGCCGTATCGATATCTTCGATACCAACTTGGTGCGCGTCTGGGAATAACTAAACGTAAATGGTACAGGCCTATGTGGAACCAAGTATTAGTTTACCAACTTTATATTTAAATGAATATAGTGAAGTTAGTTAATTATTGACTACAGAAACAAATGGTTTTACAGGTTTGCTGATTTTTAAGAGTTGTATAAAGTATTGTACCTATACGAAAAAGGGATTTTTAAAGGTACGATGTAACCTCATAAGCGTGAAAAAAATTCACATTGATGGAATTTATTATTCGATAGGAGTTTCTCTATCGTGTAAATTAAAAAAGGCATTAAAGCATTATTTTTTAAATGTTTTTGAGTACTTTTAAATTACCTGAACTAATTACTACTGTTAATGTGCACATACTTTTCTCAATATATCATCTTTTAAAATGTTTTCAACGAAATATGAAAACAGGCTTTTTGTTTTATTAAGAGAAATAAAATCATCCCGAACGTCTTAAATCCAACAGTACATTTCTTTGTTGTAATGTCTTCGATTTCTCGTTAATAGTCTTGGAGGTACTTAAAGCTTATAAAGTCCGATTATTTTCTGCCAACACCCACTACTTTGTTCTTAAGTAGCCCGCCTAATCGTCGCTGAGAAAAAGAACGAGGCGATAAGCAGTAAAGTCAGTTAATTAGTACGACTAATAATATTATTGTATTAGAAAAAATAACAAACATTTAACTTAAAGAAACCCGTTTCAAATTACCATAAAAAGTTTCCTTGAGGAAAATAAGAAACAAAGTGAATAAGAAACATTGAATGATTAAACCGATTTTATTTGAGCCACGTAGCGAGCTGTTAACAATCTAAAAGCAATGAAACGTGAAAACTGCATTGTTGAACAGTAAAGCTTGGTTAAGTTCGTTGAGAGCCGTCCATAATCCAATAAAAACAAGTAATTTCCGTACAAAAGCTTGCACAAAGCAATTGACCGGATAAGGCAAGTGTTGTTAGGCAGGAGAGAGTGCCAAAAGCACTATGCGTCAAAATACCCAGCGTCAAAATACTTCTCTTGACGTAGTAATGGACTTAGCTGTTGCTATAAGTTCTGAACCCTTGTAGCGTTACACAAGCGAGGCACGAGTTTTAAACGCTTATCAACAACATACCGCTATGTGTAACAGATTAAGGAAATTGGTTTTCCGTCAAAAAATTTACTTGCCACGCTTTTTAGGTGATAAAATTGAAAATAAAAGATGAGAGCTTTTATGGTTAAAATACGATATAGACGTATACCAATTTAAGCTTATGTATATCGTATTATGTATGAGGGCGAATGAATAGTAAACCTCCACCTGCGAAGCAATAAAATCATGCTGCAATTATTCTCGTACGAAGCGTAGAGTGATTATGGGAATGTTGCCCATGGGACTCGTGTTTACTAGTGAAATGTAATAGTCATTTTATTACATGCATTGTTACACACTTTCAAATAATGAATTATACAAAAGCACAAAATAATTGAGTCTAAGTTAATACACCAAGAAAATTGGTAACATAATAGGTTTACTTAAAACTTTTTCTTACTCGAGGCAGAATTGTTATAAAGTTGAACCAATTTAACAACAGTCAAGTATGAAAGCGAGTCCAGATTTGGAAGTAGCTAATGTTCTTAAATCGGAACAGACGGGTAACGAGCCAGGACAAATATTTTGCCACTTCGGAACGTTACCTGACCGGGGAAGTGGCCGCGGTCGAAGCGGCCGCGGAGAGACAAAGTAAATATGTCCCCGTTTTCCCGGTCGTCCCCACATTTTATCGGGGAACGATCGGCGCTCGGGTCGGGAAATGAATTTAAAACGTGTTTGCGGGTAATCTGTTATCGGTCCCTTGTCTCTGGCTGGAATATAGACGTCCAGCCCGCTGCTATATCTCGATCGTGATTTCGTGCTGCTTGTAAACATGACCGTTTGTAGTACTGATCTTCTAACCTAATAAAACTTATAGGCTTGTTGACATTTTTATTGATTTACACTTGGAATAAAAAAAGAATCTTTCCTGAGAGTCAAATGGAATAAGATAAACCACATTTTTACGTTATTTTGAAAGAGTTATTTTAATCATATAGCGTTTTTTTGTTAAGCACAAAACACGATTACCAATAATAAAAAAATACGACTTGGAATTATTCTAAAAATAAGAAATAAAAGACCACTCTTGTAATAAAAAAAACTTATTCAAGGAAAACAATAAAATGTAAAATATGTAATAAGTAGTCAATGCTAGGTGAAAGCGTAGTCTAATACGTGCAACACTGGGTTAATTATTTCGTCACAAGAGCCCTCGTAAGCTACTGAAACAGCGCTTCAGCCGAGCTTGGGGGGCCATAAAAGCTACATAATACGCGGCGACGTAAAACTCTTATTATTTTAGTATCTGCGAAACGGTCGCGGAAAACATATCGTAAAATAAAACCTGTCGCGTTGAACAAAGATGCAAGTCCTTCCATCGGCGGCACTGTTCAGCCAATGTGCTCACTCTAAATCCAGGTGGATTCAGTGTGGACACCGGTTAGGATCGAACACAGTGAGCTAGGTGGATTTCTATGGTAAATACAGACTTTATGGTAGCCGAGGGATAAGTTTCCATTTTAAATTGAAGAGAAACTCTGAGATGTTTCCTTGTCTCCCGACGGGGCTAAGCGCGCAAACCTGAATAAAAATTCACGTCAGATAGGGATGAAAATATTTACACAACTGAAGAATTTACTACGAGACTTGGAAATGGTTATATAAATAACCGGTTAACCTTATCGTTCCTTTACTTCTAAATATCAATTGGATTAGGATATGAATTACGAAACATCACCACTACGATGCTTATAAATATAAGAAGAACTGGTTATTGTCACATTAGTTATAATAGATTCTGATATTTACAAGATTTGTGACAAAATTTTCAAGATAAAAATTATTCAACATTTTTTGACGAAAATGCGACTAAATCCCGGAAACGCCCATTTACATAGCCGATGTCGGCGCGATGGTGCGTGGCGACTTCAAATGGGAATTATAATACCAAATTGAATACAAAACTTTCCTTTCAGTGCCGAGTAATGGAGGAGTCTATGCACCGGAACAATCGAAAAGACAAATAGAATGAGAGAGGAGACGAGACACTCGCTCTGTTAAAATAATAAGTGCCTGACGTCTTTTTGGACGTTCCTGTCGCGCTTTTTTGTAACGATAAATTTTTACGCTTTGATCTTTCCAATTCAAATAGGCTTTTTTTCTCGTATAATCAGAAGTTATAGGAATATTTCAAAAGCTTTAAGTGAGGCGACAGAGCGGATTTTCTTTTCCACCGGCTATATCGTTCTGATTGAAATGCAAATGAAACAGTGTCCGTTCTAAACGCATTTATATTATCCAACCTCTTTAGCTAAAGTGATAGATTAGGGACGATAAGCAAACCACTTTTTTGTTTTATGCTAAGGGTTGGCGAAAATATATTACACATTATTAATACTAATCATGACTGCGTAGCTGTTATTGTAGGTAAATAAGGAAAAGATGCTACATTAGAGATGGGTGTAAATTAGGGATCCAAAATTCATGCAAAATCAAACGAATTGCATTACAAGACATGTCTCTATTCCAGTGACACATTAATGTTGAAATAGAATACGTCTACTACATACTTCTTCTTTTTAAATATTTTCGTATTATATAACAAAACTTAAACTAAATTAAATTCTTTCATATTTGTAAGGCAACATATAACGTGAAGTATAAAAATATGAAATTTACATCTTGCAGCATTAATACTAAAATTTGTAAAATTTTAATCTTCTTTCTGCAGTCGAGCAATAACAGGGATTGTTTGCTGAAGAATCTGAAGCGGTTCATTATTCCGTTCCGAGTTATTTGGCGCCCAACGAGGGGCTACGCGCGCTTCGCGTAGAACATCTGACGAATCACTCGCAGATTTGAATTTATATACGTGGAATGTTTCATTTTTGAGGAACATACGTAGGCAGCGGTATGTACATCAATCGACGTAACACACATACGTCATAAACGTCTAACCGCTTTCTGTAGTTGTGACTTCGAATCTGAACAAGTTACACAACGAAACAAGCTGCAACAAAAACATTTGCCTATGCCGACGTTAGTGAATTGTTCTCCCGCTCGTGACTGGGTAATTTCCATACATTTCAAGTTCCATCGCCTGCGGGACGTTCGTTCTTTTGTTGATAAATGTTTGACGGGAACTCCGGGGACGCCATTAAAAGTTTTTTCGTGAATAATTCCAGTTTACATACGCAAATGTTTACTTGTGAGTTTACCCCCGCGCTCACCTATTCGGTGATTTCTTTTCATAGAGGCGTTTGTTTGAGGTGGTGAATTTCTTCTGAACGGAGTTGAATAGGTAATTGGAAAAGTTTTTGTGTTTTCTTTATCATAACCCTTAGTTTTGACATAATTTACCAGGGATCACGCACAAATGCGGTGCCATTGTTGTGACATTTTATTCAAATGTCTACGGTAACTGTTTTTATGATTGAACCGTTGTAGTTTGTAAAGGTAAAAGTTTTTGCAGAAGCAAAGTGACCCGAAATATATAAACACATTGACCTTAAAGTTGTTGGCGACGTAGTCGAGTGAAGTGGAACTTCTCTAAGCAATAACTCAGCGAGATGAAGTTGGACGATCAGATTGTGGACAGACAAAAAGGTGGTCTATTGTCACAAAAGCTAGATTGCGTGGATAAACGCGTATTCCGACCGCTGTTAGTTAACTCCAAGTTTGTATCAAACCTTTTTACATTGAATCTCTCTGCAATTTAAAGAGACTTATTCAGAGCGACTTTAAAGGACTTATCTTTTAACTTCTGATATTATTTTTATTTCAATGGGTTGTGTTCAAAGCAAATTTGGATATTGAACCAACTGGCCATTTAGTATCAAATTTCTCTAGATGGACAGTGAATTTTTTCTCGCATCTTAAAACCACGACCATTACGTACTATACTGTTCTTAATGGGTTAATTGACAAGGTTATCTAAAAATAAAATGCATTTTGCAGTGCGACACCTTTGTTGGTAAAAACTTTCTTGGTTTATAGTACCTTACTATCATCTGTAACTTTCATAACAAAAATAATATATTTTTAGAATTTTTTTTTTAATTCCCAACACTATTCATAAAGTGTACTTTACGCTCGCTTCTTCGAGAAATTACCACAAAAATTTTTAAATACTATATTTAATTTTATAATTATTTATTACACACACTACACACATGTCAGCACTAAATAAGAACCGCGATCTAATAAAAAGTACAGCATACTACTTACTAGCATTAAAAGCAACACCGCTTATTAGCTAGCACAGCACACAAAGCCTTAAATCTAATATAGTACTCAGACGATCCTTTACAGGGGTTTTCCCATTAAGTAACTGCAAATTAACGTCGCGATAAGACGACGTGTCGGTTACAAACAAGATCCTCAATAAGTGGGCGTAACTAACCGTAGTAGAACTTCTTGTGCCTGTAATGTACTCGTATATATATTTAAAGAAAGAAAGAAAAAAAAATATTTATTATTTATACTTATTTATAGCGTTTACATTAATTTTTAACCGACACCAAAAAAGCCTAAGTAAATTATTACTAGAAATAGTTTAAAAAAAAGTTGTCACTAAAGAAAAATGTTTAATTTTTACGTACGTTAAATTTTTAAACTGAAGAGTGGTACGAAACGTGGTTTAACAATAATCAATTTCTTAAATAGTCGATCGATTTATACAATGAAATTGATTACTTCAAATAGACGAAAAGAAAACAAAAATTAAAACCTTTTTAGCGTATGCCAACGTCTACATTTTCGGAAAGGTAGGTTAAACCTTTTTAAACCTATTACCCTTTTTTATCGTTACCTATACTTATTAAAGAATGATAAATATTATTTACATTATGTTTATGAATATCCACTTCAAATAAGCTTAATGTTATTTATTCCATCAGTTTATGGCTATATTTTTAAAATAAAAAAAACACATCAAAATGAAAATACTCTTCAGTTGTTACATCGTATACAAGTATCGCATTACTTCTAACGTAAATAATTTTAAGGATCAGTGGAGGCTGGATACGTGATTATTTCATGCTAACGAAATTAATAAGGCAAATTTCAGCGCTGTTATTACATTACAAAACCGCTTGTATGATGTAAAACCACTAGGAAAAGCAGCGAATTTCACAATAACTTTGCATTGTTATTTGTTTAAAATGAATATGAGCATGAATAAAATACTTAGCAGTGTTTTTCTGAACTTAGTAAAGTGTACTGTGGGATCTGAGATGTGTAATTGACTTTTTTTTTACAATGTAGGTATTAACTTTTATAGTACAGTAAGCGGATCTGTCACATTGTCTAACCAATCCGTCTCTCTTGTAACCACGGGCATTGTAACCTATATGAAACGTCAAAAAAATGCAAATGCGGCTAACTACATCAAGTTTTAGTATATTACTCATAACTCAACTAGGTAATCTAAATACCTACCAAAGATATATCAAAAATAATTATTAAAATATGCCAGTTATTCCTTTTTTATAAAAAATTACCATTTTTTCAAGCCAATTATCGTGGCCTCTTTTATCGAATGGGATAAAAGAGATGGGTCAAGTGGTTCTCTCCTGATCAAAATTAAAAATACACATTCATAAAATTTTCCTGTAAGAGAAAAAGATACTTAACGATGTATGTTTTTAAGAGGGATTTTTAGGATATATTGGCTATATTATGTATCTCTGCTGGTTTTAATTATTCGTGTTTTAATTATTTACCTTAAGGAAAACCAATGGAGTGTATAAAAAAATTTGATCCAACTTATATTCTGTTACTTAAGAAACTCCTATTCGATCCTCAATCAATTGTTACAAAAATATAAAATTAAACTTTACAAGACTAACGTAACTACTACCTAATATTATAGTAAAGAGGTACTAAGTCAAATAGCGCATAAATTGTTGAAATATTCAGCCAGCCAAACATTCGTACTACTCGAATATCGTAGAGGAACGTTAAGTGTGAACCAAGATTCATGGAAGTTAATAGATATGAAGTTTTTATGAGCCATAACGTCACCTCCCAAAGTGAAATAAAAAGGTTATATAACTTTTTTTATGCGGCAACGAAGATATATATTTTGTTTCTTAATTTTGGTTGCAACTTGAAATAAGTAAACAGGAAAGTGATTATGTAAAAATGTTTTGTTTTATTTTTGTTGAATGTTTTTTATTTTACTGTATCTAACCTAATTAGTTTTATTATTGTGATACTAAAACAAAGCTATTTGTTTATTTTGAGTAACTCAAGAATTTAAATAAGAGTCAGTGATTAAGGTAAAATTTACAAAGTATTACAGTAAACTATTAGATATCGTTTTAGTTAAAGAGTAGCTTTATGTTATTAATGTCAATTATTTAAAGTAAAAATTAATGTACATACATTATTTTTATACTTGAATAGTAGTTAATGAAAATAGAGAATGTAAATATTAAGGTTTTCAATATCTTGATGATAATTCCTCCCCTCATTGTTAACTTAACCCTTACTAAGAATCTATTACCTTATAATAAAATAGAACTAGTACCCACATAAAACAGATTAAGTAAGAAGAACATTGTATCAGTGGCGAAGGGTGAATTTTTATAAAAGGTAAGCCGAACGAAAAAAAAACTTGTGACTGTCACAAACATCAATTTAACGGACACAAAGAACAAGATCCAGACTCAGGACAATAATTTGTTGATCAAAAAGAATTGTCCTGCCTGGGAATCGAGCCCGCGACCTCGTGCACGTCAGCCGCTTACCGCGACCGCGCCGCGCCATCGAGGTTAAAGTGTCTTTCTATAATATTAAATTTGTATTTCGTAATCTACTTTTCTATTGTACTTCATACGTATTAGTGAAAAAATATTCTGTCCCGAACTCAAGTACATAAAGCTATTCAAATCCGAATATGTTTCTCAGTTTGGACATGTTTCATTGATGAATTAGATAAATGACTCCACAAACTTTTAAAATCTGAGAATAAGACACAAGGGAAACAAAACGTACTATTAAATTTACAACTGCAAGCTGTAAGCCACTTATATATCATAAATAGATGTAAATAATATAAAAATATATCGTAAATGCATGGCGCCGGGCGGCGGCCGACGCACGTCTCGTTTGTATCCCACATTCATGTCTGTATTTCTTATTTTCGTTATTTAATTTCAAGAAAGAAGTTTTGCTTCCACAACAAATAATCAATAAGTCAACAATCTAATACTATTAACGCTGCCATTGTAACAACAAATTAAAGTAATAACAATGAAGTAAGTACTTACAATAATGTAGTAGGTAGGCACCCAAAGCACTATGACAATAATTCAATCCATGCACAACACTCATAACACAAACATACTTAGTAATTACTACTTTACACAAAACAGAGAATTCTAATGTATTTGCACTGTAAAATATAAATAATAGCTGAATGAAAACAAAAACAATAATAAATGTCAAAATAAAAACTTTTTTGGGTGGGAAATGACTGAGAGCAAAGCAATGAACATTGACCAAAAGAATGAACACAATATCGTTCGTTCATACATCGCGATGGATCGTTTTGATTGGTCAATACAACGACGAACGAATGATGCGTCGTTTTGATTGGTCAATACAACGACGAACGAATATATTAATAATACTCAATTTCCTTAGGTAACTCGAAAAATGCCGGCTTATTCATTCAATGATCGTTCCTTATATCGACGCTCACACACAAAGATAAAATGCAATGTTTTTGCATGTGTGCGTACGACTTTCGTACCGTCTGTTTATACTCGATTCCTATTTTTGAGACCGGCTTACCGCCGCCATTCTAATGTACTCTGTGCCGCCGCCATTAGTTGACAATGTTGTAATAATAGATGGCGTTATGAGTACGTAAATAATTTTCATAATATGTATTGCGATTTACGTAGGGTAAGAGAAAACTTTTTTGTTTTTTTAATTTTGTGTACTGAATGGATGTTACGTCATTGATTTATAATTGTTTATTATACAATGTTATTGCAAAGGTAAGCCGGTAGGAATCGGGTTATATGGACCCTTCGCCACTACATTGTATTAAACCCAAAAAAATGGAGAGCGTCCATATCAGGCTTCGTACGACAAATTATGTGCTCGCGACAGATAGCGACATTGTCACCCTAAAAATACTTTTCCCTTGTTTTTTCTCAGAAATGGGGAAGGAAGAACGGTAGTTCGGCAAGACAGCTCGATCCGGTGTTCGGCCGGCTGAGGGACAGCAACAAGTATCTTATATACACATGGGAATACAACCTTTGTATCACAGAATAAAGAGTTTAATTTATTTCGTCCGTATTCTGTGAAGAATGATACAAGGATGAATTCGTAAATGATGAAGCTACAAGAAAAGGAGTTATGTTCTGAAACAAGTACTTACTTTTATTACTTTAGGAGTGCTATTGTAGTGAGATGGTGTTATAACATCATTGTAATATTTTCAATATTTGATTTTGTTGATAAAGTGAATAAGAAACCTTGTCCTATTTCTTGGAAAATGAACAAGTTTGCATTTAACGGACACAAGATAGTAATCGAAGAAATAATTGACTTGCATGGAGTTCTAATCACCAATGCCGCACATCGCTTTAGCTGGGCTATCGATCAGTTAAATACACAGCACAGTTAAATTACTTACTCACTTAGTATTTTAAATAAAAGACACGATAGGAAAGTAACCTACATGCTGAAACTTATTGTGAAATATAGTGAGTATGCATGCTCACTCTTGTGTAGCACATTCAGCAAAACAAAGTATAGTCGAGAACTAAATGGCTTTATCACCTCTAGAGTTAATGTTAGTTGCATGTCATAAAACTATTGGGTTCAATATTGCACAACAAAACATCAGCTAAAGCATGACGCTACTTTGACATATCAGTTCTCTTGTATTAGCAAATAGTCATTAGATATTTATAAAAACAAATAGTAAAGTCAACGTTATTGACTGTTACTAGAGCATATTTTCGGTAAAACGTTTTATTCTAATGAATTTCTCTCTTTTTTCCTTCTATGTCCATCCCTATCATTTCTTGCATGACGTCATTGGCGCATATTTCAATTTAAAGTTTTCGTAATTTTATAATATAAAACAAATTAGGGTAAACCACCTAATTGTTAGGAGTTCTACAATTATTGGCACTTATGAGTTAAAAGTGAGTAAGAAGAAAGAAAACCCTATAAATTATTCAAGTTCAGTATGATTATTCAAGTTCAAATATTATTTATTTAATATTATTACCATATTTTATTTATTTCATGTGTCAACATAGCAACAATAAATTTATCAGAATCCTTTTATTGGCATTAGTGCCAATAGTATTTATTTAATACTATTCAATCACATAATAATGATTAAGTATAAGCAAAGATTAAAGTATTTTATCATTTTATGATATTTTATATTTTAATTTGACACCGAAGTCCACTCTTAAGGTGCCAACAATTGGGTGGCTTACCAGCTAATATTTAAATGATACATTTTCAGTTTTTCAGAAATGACAAGCTTGTAATGTCACAAGTAACAAGTTGACTTTAGTTTTAAATTATTTAATGGTTTTTCATGGTTTTTCACATACAAACTCTACAGTTTAATATAGTGACATTTGTATTGTGTTAGTAGATATTATTATTTATTGCGTTGAAGTGAAAGTTTAAAATAGATTGCACCTTTAATCTAAGCATAGTTTTGATTACGGTCAACCAATGACGTCAAGCTCACGCATAAACATTAAATAACGATCTTAATGAATTTGAATTATGATAGAATTTTTTGTCAAAACTGATAAAGCCATTTCGTTTTCGACTATACATAAGTAGAATTAATAATATTTTATCAGTCATATAAGACCCTAAAGTAAGTAATGCAATGTAGAATTCAAATAAATGATGTAATTTTTGACATCAAAAGCTAAGGTACCTTCAAACGACAACGTCCCAAAAGAAAATACTTTACACAGAAAGGAAAAAACGGGAAAAACCAATTGTGCATCCCCGCTTTATTGTGAGTACTCCAAAAGAAGTCCGATATAAATGAAGGATGGAGACGACTCGTTAAAAGAGATACTTATGAAAAGAGGAGATTCGTGGAAAAAAATCGAGAAGTTGAGGTAAACAATAGAGAAGCGGTTGAAGGCGCCGGTACAAGTTTTCAATTAACAGAATGAGACTCAAGTTGACGGCAACTCGACAAGTCGATAGCGCACTACTCTAGCACCGCTATCATCGCTACCCTTCATGTATAAATGTATAACAAACTGTGCCACTAAAATGTAATATTGGAAGTAGAGGCCGATGAACTTTACAATACGTTAAATGTAATAAGTTGGTGTTTATGTGAATGTAGTGGTTTTGGAACGGTCTAGAAAACGAGTAGGTTAAATGGAGCGTGGACGCGACGAGGCTCGTTGCACTTGTTGCAATTTCACTCTACTCCGCAATTTAATTGTGTCGAGTGTACCTTTACATTCCCAGTAGACGTATAGCGTTAATTTCGCCCCGAAAAGGTTACCGTCCATTACTCTAATTGAGAGCCGCATTTCATCTAAGCATCCTCCAACTTCCGTCCGACGAAGAATCTCCAACAAACTCAACAAAATTCGAAGAAACCAACTACCAAAGAGTATAGACGTAAACGAGGACACTTTGCTAATATTCCTAATTAAGCTTTTAATGTAATTGAATGAGTGGAGACACATTGCGATTGGAAGGAGTAAAATCGCGCGAACTCCCCTTCGTTCGCGACCAAAAATACTTTTAGATAAATTACTTACAAGAAACTCGATGCGCATACAAATCGGTTAGCGATTCTCCATATTTCACGTTCAGAGCATTCGGTCGATTTACACACTTCTGTAATAGACGGGGGAAGGCCGAGTGGCACGCGATGGACGAGTGCCGATGCACAGATCTAAACTCGTGAAAATTAAGCCATTTCCGATACGGGACATCGTGTTCTAAATTTATTACTAATCGAGTCACGTCACGAAAAGAATTTCCGATATACAATTAAAGTTGAAACGGGTGTCGACGATCTCGAGTCAGAGGTGGGCCGATATTGTTGTCGTCTGTCGTGAGGAGGCAAATAACCAGAGAGTAGGGGCACCTGTGCTCGATAATGCGACGCCCCGTCTGGCCAAATGGGAGAGGAATCAATTAGGCCGTTGCCGAATTGCGTAACAGCTCTAGTTACGAGCGTTACGCGTAGGTACGCAGCTGCTTTTTGCTCATCCAACCTCTTGTTATAGTACAATCGTCATTCGATGCCTCTGATTAAGATATTACGTATTCATCGAATCTTTATAATATAGTTTTACTAAGGTAAACAGTACTTTATTTTTACTTTAGTAATCAATACATTTTTAATTTTCATTGCTTAATTAGTGTACTCAGTTACTGATAATATGACTACACTACAGTGTGTAATGTATTTAGTACTGACTACTGGACATAGGTTTAAACGAGCTCTGTTGTCACATGTTTATTTATCGGAGGCCACATGCGTACCACTGCTGATGGTGTACGATAATGGATTACTTTAAACGCAACTGTATTGCCGCGTCAACCGCACTCTGAACAATTCAAAACAAAAATTACATTTTATACTGCCAGTCGGTATCAATGTTGTTGCGGTTACATTCAACTGAAATATTCAATTAAATAAAATCTATTAAAATAGTTACTGTAATTAGTATTACAATAATAAATTATTGTAATTCAAATTACTGGACATCGATTAAATTGAAGTAATTTGCATTACAATAAAAATTATTGTAATTCAAATTCCTGGACATCGATTAAAATCTATAAAATAATTATCAGTACATACATAAACTACATAAAAGACTATGCTACGCTAACTAATTTGTAAACAAGAGTGGCAGAAATGAATCCCAAATTAATCAAAGTCTACAAATTACAGATAAAGGCAACCTCTCGAGTTCAAGCCATCGTCGTGAGTGCTTCGATGTATTAAAAAAATCTAAATTAATTAGGCCGAATAAATTAAAATGGTGAAGGGAAAGCTCGTAATTTTCGCTATGTCCGCTGTAGATTGCGGCGTGTGAGGGTAGTCGTATGTGAATTATTTAGAGGCGGTCGCGCGGCCGACTGGGCCGCAATTAATGAAGTGCTCCGAGTCGTTTGTCAATGCGGTGGTCTGTGGCGGTCGGCAGACCCTCACCTACACCAATCTGTTACCTAAAATGTGTCACTTGCAGTAAGCCTAAAGAATATTTCTGATTCATTACGTGAAATCAATCGCTACGATCCAATTATGGGTTAAGTTCAACTCGAGTTGTTCGGTACTGATTTATTGCCTTCGCGAAGAGGGTTACTTGCGAACTTACTACGGTGTAAAATAGGTACCTTAGATATAATTTAAATGTTTATTTTTAAACAGTGCTTAATTATTTTCAAAGTAAAGCTTAAATATAGTAACTATTTCAATAAAATTAATCCTTTCCCATTGTTAGGGCTTATACAACATCTAGCAAGTGACAATTCCTGGTAACGTAATAATTTTATTATTTGGATTACAAGGCATTATTTCACATCCATTAAGCATAATTTTACTAATAACTATTTAAGGGTTTAGCATAATTGTAGCGATATTCCAAAAGGTGATTATAAATCTAGTGAAGAGGTCGGAAGCGGGCCGTCGAGGTCGGCGTTAATTTTAATGGTGAGATTTATTTGTCCCCGATTACGAGGAGTTTGATCAAATTCCGAGGCGGCGTGTAAGCGCCCTCGCAATGACATTAGGCGATGCCGCGACCCGCAGCCAGCCCGCCGCGCCCCTGTAATCGTACCGTTTAAATATAATTGCAATAAGTTAATAAAATCCCACAGCGCTTTTAATTAATTTGTGGCGACACAGGCGCCCAATTAAATGGGGATTTCGAAAATTTCATAAAGCGTCGTTGTGTGGTAAACGCTATTTTTCTAGCACTTTGTTTTTGTCCGGTTTGTTTATGAACGCGTAGCTCGTCAGTTTTGAGTAAAAAAGTAAATAATGTAATGGTTTTCAATTAGTGATTGGACGTACTGAGCTTTCCAAATAATTGCAATTGAAAATTAATTAACTATTATTCGATATTACTTCTGATAATCGTTATTATACTCATTTATATCTATGTAATAGATAATATGAATGAGTGGTTTTATTAATGGAATCCATTTAAAATCATGAAGTATGAAATGCCGAAAATTGCGGCGGCTGATTTAATAGAGCAAAAAAGCAGTATAGACGTTGTCGAAATGCGAAGTCTCGATTTGTCCCCGTTATTGTAAATATGCATTAGGGCGAATGACGCGCAGCTTCGGGTCCTCATTACGTCGATGCGCCATCAAAGACGTCCACGATCCGGACCGTGAAGTGTCCCGGATACAAGCCGCTCAATTATGTTAATGGATTTGCAGCATTCTCCCAACAACAGGCCTGCCTTCAGCTGATTGATATGCAGTTGCGAACGTATCATATGTCTACATTTATGACGATTACATTACATAGTGATCTATTATTTGAGACCACTGAGAGGCATTACCGACAACGTTATTAGGATGGAAACGGCGACGTATCGGACACGGACTGTAATTTACGCTGATGCTTATTTAATCCAAAATCAATAGATAGTCAGCAAATAAAACAAATATACTTTATTAAAGTAGATACAGGTTATGATTGATAGTGTTTGTTCAACCTACCCCCATAATTAATGAAAAAAGAGAAGAACATCAAATTTGTTATAATCACAGTTTTTTGTAGACGATATATGTTATCAAAAATACATTAACCTTGTCTAAATATTGTAATTATGAGAATGGTTAAAAAGGTAAATATGATTGGGAATCGATCAAAAGCATTATATCGGTCAGTGTGACATACTGGAATTACTGAAGCTGAAATGAGACCAGTTCGATATAATAAACAAACTTGGAACAGCCTATAATTTCTGGTATAGTAAGGGTTTTAGAATAATAGCCTTTAATTTTATAAATCCAGAATGTATTTTGAGGCTAAATCAATCACTTTGTACTTTTGAGAAATAAACGCGTAACAATAATTTACATCTGTCTATTGAGGCATCAATATGCTAAGAATGAAATAAACAAAACAATTTATTTAAAAATAGCCGAGGTTTCGCGCAAAAAGGGTACGCAGGATTAACGGTGTACGAGTCATTTTACATAACAATTCCAAGTCGGTCACCTCCGCGTCTAACCTTAAGATTTCCAGCAAAACGCCGACTCACCGTCCCGGTATACGCTTAAATTACGCGTAAAGCCGAACACAAAGGCTATGCGTATTCAAATTCCATTAATCTCCCACCCGGGGGAAGGTGGGGTAAAATGAACCGGCGCGGACAAAAACAATGCCGCCGGCAAATAACCGGCTCAGCATTGTTCCGGCAATTAGAAAGCTTTCCCATGTACCGGTCGTGTATAAAAACAGTGTAACATCAGCACGAATCGCTGCCTATTGCTCGTTACTGTTGATGTTTATTACGGTTATTAGGACTAACCCGTGCGGTTCCATAATAATGTTTTTAGGTATAACTTGTTTTAAATTAATCATATAGGTACGTGGATAGGTTCTCGGTAAACATGTGGTACAGGGAAAACATAATCTGATTCTAAAGCCCCAATATTTAAAGCTCACCGTTCTTGTTTTTATCGTAGATATTAAAGCTGCCTTGGTTCAAGCATTTCATGTCATTTAAACGTAGTCTACGTAGAATATACAAATTAAATACAAATTATTTAAACACATTTTTTTTTAATTTTACAATAGTCATCTGGCACAAATATCTGGCATCTGGCGTCTCAATATATATTAGAAAACATACTGTATGTCAGGAAGAATATAAATAAATTCACAAAAGTAAGTGATATCACAGACAGAAATTTGCGTAATAAAAATAAACTGCTCCTTCCGAGCTATCGACTTAGTAAGGTTAGTGATTCTTTTAAAGGCGACTGTATACGCTTTTATAATAAGCTGCCTGAGTCGGTCCTTGGTATGCCTGACAATAAATTTAAAACCTATGTTAAGACCACTTTATGTAAAAAAGCATACTACAGGACAGACGATTACCTTAAAGATAAGAGTGTTTGGCTTGGTGCAGGTCTCCCATAATGTGCCATTAATAATAATGGCATAAGTTGTATTAGGTACATTACAATACGTTTTTTTTCGTATGATATTTTAACTTAATGTTTTGTTTATATTATACTTATTTCAATTTTACACAAACAAATGTACACTCGTCCACATTTGATTTAAGAGTTAGGACTCGCAGAAATTTACTTTGGTCGATGTTAGGTAAGGGCGTCCCTCTGCTATTTGTGTTTCCCCAAATTGTATTTATTTTTCATCTATTACTATTGTCAGGACTTGTCATGCTCACTATAATGTCATTGTTTGTGGTGGCGTGGAGGCCGGGTCAATCCCTTCCCTACGATATGGCGAGGGGGTTGATGGCTGGCCTTTGCGTTATACTCGTGAACGGGTGCTACTTGGGGTGACTGGTCGACCCTGACATTAAGTAATTTTCATTTTTGGTACACCACTTATTTATCTAGGGGATAATTTAGTTGAGCGACGTTTTTATTACTAGAAAACTTTATAAATGTGATTTGGTGCTCCCACTTTTGTGTACTACCTACAGGACGAATCTTCTAGTTTAAGATATTTAAAAAAGTATATTGATCTTTTAGTGCAATCCTTAGTTTTTATATGGTATACAATGGTTGCAGCGCTTTGTTACAGTTACAAAATTGTTGTAAAATTATAGAGACGTCTAAAAAATGCTGCTTTAGAGTTTGTTACGCCGCTTCTTCTCTACTAGCGCCTTGGAAGCGGTGGTAAAGTTTGGAAAACTTTTAATATGTAAACTTAGACTAAGTAGATTTAAACTGACGTCAATAAGCTGTTATTTTGTAACATTGTAATTCTGAAACAAAAAAATATATTTGTGGCTACAAAACAGAAAAAAGAACAAAGTGCTTTATTCTAATATGGATTTAAAACTGTAGCCTAAAAACCTCCAAACTCATGAGATTTCGTGACGAGCAGTATGTGAGTGATTGGTATTCCAATATCTATTATATTATTGATGAACAAACGTTATCGTGGGACGATATAATCTGGGGAAAAGCCGGATCAAAGGTATATTGACGAATTAAAATCCGACTGTAGGATGACCGATAGCGAATGCAACAAATGACACAAACGTTACGAATTGATTTCGAGATAATCCTTGACCGGTCACCCGACAAAATATTCATTCTTTAATCTGTCACCTTAAAATTACTTTGGACTTAATTAAAATCAATTGAAAATCAATGAAGAACACAACAATAATTTCCTCAAATATCTACTCAGTGTCATCTAGTATAAAAGTAAGCAAAGCTCTGACTATGGGTATGGTAAACAAAGGAGTCTGTTATAGTGTAAACTAAAACATGGGGGTCCTTGTAATTTTGGCATTTAAAGCAAATTTAAAACTGCGCTATTTATTAACATTAATAAAATCTACTATAACGATAATTTACCGAGAAATAATTAGATGATTATATATATAAAAAACAATGCTTTTAGCTATAGATATAATATACAGAAACTCACACTATGTAGTTTCATCTTGCCGTTAGACAGAAGAACCGGACTGCTTACCTGAAAACATAAGAAAAATCAAATGAGTGTTATTCTATTCAGATATACGGAACCCTAAACTGTAACTTGACACAACTCTGCTCCGTGTAATAGGAACAATGTGGCCGCGATGCAATCAGAAGGAGCATGCTCGAGCTATTGTTTTTACCGTTGTTATTGCGGAGTGCCGAGTAGCAATAAGCGAGCGTTGTTTACTCTGGGCCACTATTGTAGCAGGTTATTAGGACAGATCCTCCGCGGGGCCCGCGACGCGGCGCTTGCGGGTTAAGATCGGCTCAGCCCGGCTTTCTCACTCTATAGATGACACAGTTAGACCAGCTGACGTCAGGTCGCCCTCACTGTTGTAATATCACGTCTAAAGGATTATTAGTAGGGTTGCACGTAACATTACTTTGATTAAATGCTGGTGTATTTCATTATACGAGTATTTCAGCAAAACAAGCGGCAATTTGTCTCGGTTGCACAAAGCAGAACTAATAATTAATTTGACTGACTGAGATTTAAGCATGCTCGTAATATTCAGCTCGCATTTCCACATACTCCTAATGTTGTCTCATTAAATTTGCCGTAGACAAGGCTTCAGGTTATTCGTATAATAGTATAAAGTATTTTGTAACAAAATGCTTAAATGTTTTAATTACAAGCTTTTTCAATACTGAACAAACTAATGGAATTTCTTGAGTCCGCTTAGATCAAATAGGAAAGAGTCCGACTAGCGAAAAATAGTTTAGGGAATCAGACTCTCGTTGATCTAATAAACAAAGGCAGCGAACAGTACTTTGCCCGAATATACCTACTTTAATTTATATAAACCCTAAATTTTTAACCTACAAGTAAAGATCTATTATAAAGTATTTTCGCCGAATTTTCAAGAAACATTAATAATATCCTGTTAGGTTGTTATGCAATTGATAATACAAAGTTCCCGTTATCGTACGTCGTATAAACGTATGTACTTAGTTGCTAACAAATTCTATAATGGGAGAATGTTTTAATGACGTCCTTATCGGCTCGAAAATTCTTCGTGAATTCAAAACTCTCTTAATACGATACCAATTTCTATAACTACGTATCCAAATCAAAATTAAGTTCAAGTGTCTGTGATTCCTATTTTATGTAATAATTATACTCGTTTATTTAAGTAAAGTTACTTGTTAATGATGATTCAACTTGGAACACAAAGTATCAAAGAGCAAAACTTTGCAGGAGGTATTAATCATTGTTTCACGTTTAGAATTATGTTAAAGATGGACGAAGTTACGCAGACTGGACAATATATAGCTAGAAATTTATTTATAGTAGAGTTATTACACATATATAAGCTAGAGATCTGTCGGAGAGATTACAATTCTTTGAGAAACTTGATCTAGAAAATCTAGGCCATCGCATTCAATACATAAATTGTAAGAAAAAAATGACAAAATATATGTATTCAATGTAATCAAGGGCTCTTTCACTAAGTATTATTGGTGTAGGCCGACCGTGGTGAGAATAGTCTTAAGGCTGATAAGACGACATGTTTCACATGGAACAGGTTTCATTAAGTTACACGATACACAATGACTTATGCGCAATAAGAGTTTAATTTTTATGGAAATAAAGCAAAAAAGGCATTCCTTTGCAAAATTCATAGATGACATCAATTAATAACTCTTGTACTAGAACGGCTAAGTAGTGAATAGCGTGCTACATCGTAACTGTTTTAGAAGGCATGCTGTTCATTGGTACCTAATATTCATATTAATTTAAGTTAAGGGCTACATTTGAATACTATTATTTAACTTATTAATTATTATTATATTTTTTACTCAATCTAGGCTAGAGATAGCCTAGATTGAGTAAGAGAATAGTATATTATTACCCCATTTCGTTCCGTAGGTGACTTAAAAGCCAACTATGGAAAAGTTAGCAGTATCATCTCTACGATAACAAAAAAAAACCAAAGTTTTGCATAAAACCCAATACCAATACGTCGAGAACATAGCATTCGTATACCAGATTATACTTCACTACTAGAATTTAGTCCCACGTAGGGGATATAAATACCCTAGTACGGGTTTCAAGAAAATTGTAAAATTTCGTAAAGATCTCACAATACAGCAATTAGTCCAAAGCAAGGAGGTAATTATTAACAAAATAAATACAAGGTGAACATGAGCTTACCTCTTGTTTTTGTGCTCATATTAAAACATAAAATAATTTAAATCTTACGTATTATAATCGTCTGTTCCTAGCTAGGTATACGTACGTGTAAAGTGATACGTCTAATTCTCTGTACAAATAATAGGCGGTAGCACAGCGGATATATGTGAACAAACAGTTGCGGGCAAACATACATCGCGGTTGTCATAGTATTACGTTGTGTACGTACAGGTCCTTATTCTATAGTACGAGTCTGTATCGATACGAAATCGATATTTGTAACGATTATCTTGGTACTGGTTACAATACGTTAGAATGATGGTAAAAGAGGTATTAAAAATCTTTAAAAATATATGAATATGGGTGAAAAAATAAGTAAATGTGTGTTAAAAACAAGAAGTATGTCGTTGTTAGCCTGTTTTGCGGAAATCACCTTAAAAAATAATTATTTAAATATTAAAATTTAATCATCAATTTTAAATTCTAACTTTCGTACATGAATGGATTCAACTTGTTTCTAACTAACAAACTTCACCCAAATATGTTCACGCAATCAAAGAGAACAGTAACACTTAAGGTTAATTGAAACTATTGAATTAGTCGATAAACAGATACCTAATTATCGATTTGATATCGTTATCGTATCGTTGTAACGTAACGTGAAGTCAAAACGCCCGTACATTGTATACGTAATGAGTGCGAAGCCTCGTCGGCCGTTTAGCGGTTACCCACCGAACATTAGCTGTCGACACCGTTTCCGACAATATTGTGATTATTTTAAATATGAAACGGTGCTCGCCACATCGCTAACAGAAAACAATACTGTGTAAATATTTTTAGAGATATCATTTTACCACTTTACAGATTATAAATATTTGTTTTATTTTTATTTTGTTTGTAGGTTAGTTTAGGTTTTAAGTGTAGTTAGGCAGTTTGATTTATAAGTTTACCATTGTTTAAATAATGCTGAGCTTTGTCTTCCAAACTGTACGTAAAAATATTAAAATAAACGATATAATTATGTCAAGCCTGTAAAAGGTGTAAGGTTTTAAAAAATTTCACATATTCAAATGTTAAAGTAGTAACTAGTCAAGTGTCTTAACATCCTTAGCGGAAAGTGTCGTGGCACGAAGAACTAGTTCCTTACAATCTTTTTTTTTTGCAAAATTGAAAGGTATAGACATTGGCAAGTATTTCTGCCTAGTTCAGTTAATTATGGTGAAGTTCAGGTTGTACAGGCGTGCATTAGTGAGCAGCAGCAATTATAGTAAAATGTATGTTAACTTTTCATAATTTGGCTAAAAGTTATACTATAAAATAGGTAAGTACTACGCTTTTTAGGTAAGTGTACTTTTACTGAAAAGTTAAATAAATATCTAGTAAATGTAGAATGTTTTTATAGGTAACATTTAGGAAAATTGTTTCGAAATTATTGTAATTTTAACGAGCCAGGGAAATTACTTAGTAAACGCGCTCAATATGAACTCCATTATCACGGTTATTATCTCCCATTCGTGAGTTTTCCTTGTTATTTTCTGGTGTAGGCAATTCATTAGAAAAACGACGTGGAGGCTTCGTTGCGACAGACACCACCGTGGGAACCACAGAGATTTTGTCAAAACAAACTCACCTTTCTGAATGTAAAGCGTTAGTCTTTTCATGTAAAAACTCAAATCATTTATCAAATCACCGTTGTCTACATTATAGAGGCAGGGGCGTATTGTGAGTTGGCTAAAAAGCCCATCTACACAAAACGGTGCAAAGGCGCCACGACGTTTGCCCTTTCTATAATAACACTCAAAAATGAACCTTAAATTGGCATAATTTGAGGCTTTTCTACTCAGATTTGCTCAACGATGTTAAGAAACGGGTTCCGGGTCCGATCACAGAAGTAATTTAGCGCTTAAATTAAACGAGTTAAATTAAAGAAATAAAATTAATGAAACTGAAAAAGCGTAGCGATTTTGAAAACATTATTTTACAGACTCGCAAAATTCGTACTAAGTTTGGAGCAAGTGTTATTTATATCAGGACTTTATTATGCGAGGAAAACACATATTTTATAAAACCCCTACATAAATTAAAAACAAAAATAAACAATTCAAATTATATTTTTCCTATTCCTTTAGTAAAAGAGCTTTCTTGGTAATAATTCAATTTAACATATCAATCAGTTCAATGCTTACAAACACTCACTGATAGGTACCTAACGATGCTTTTTATTCGATGTGCATTAAATTTTCACAGCCTTTTAGTAAAGCGGATTGCCGTGAGGCAAAAACGACGAACGAAAGCTCTTTCATTTGTCTAAGAGTGGCTTTACCTCCTTTAAGTGCTCGAGCATATAGGGAACGCGACTGAATAACCGTGAGTGTTGCAGCGGGAAAGACTCACTTAAAAATTGCCTGACTAATTTCTATGAGGAACACGTTCGTATTCGCCGGGTCCGAGTGCATTCCACATTAGAATTGGGCGACGCCGCCTTGTACTCCAGCCCCGCAGATATACTCCAACCGAGAGATTACTTAAGCCAATTTTGTCTTAGTGCTCACGCCATTACCTAACACGAGTACATGGGCACACACGCGCTTTAGGGACGTGATTAACAGCTAAGTGAAATTTATTTTATCGAGCTCCATGCGAGAGTGTATTCCATTGTCTAATGGAACATTCGTTTTGCTTACTCTCAAAGAGATGGAAAGAAAAATGGTACGGGGTAGATTTTGATTTAATAGATTTATTTGCTATTGAATGTTGCAAAGTGTTATTTTTAGCATAGGTACTTCGTATTATGAATACAAACCCTTCATCATGTATGAACCAATACACATTACAAAATACATACGAGAAAAAACACTGTAAAGCCCTTTGTGTAAAAGAACAATAAATGGAAACATAAAGGTACAGCTAATGCGAAATCCCTTCCAATTATAATTTAAATTCATAAACACATAGGCAGTTTATTAATTCTTAAGCCAAGGCTGTAAAAAAATATTTTGTTTACTCGACATCGGAGTTTTCACGTCGAAAACTCATATAAAAGACATTCCGGTAAAGCTCGTTGCCTATCGGCGGTATTATTCAAATTAATTTAGCGCGGTGAGGCAAAAAGTGTGCGCGCGGGAGTACCGCCCCCATATTCATAGAGCTGCCCTAAATTAGCATCACAATGAAGTGTTAGAGGCGCGAGCGGCAAGTGCTTAATGCGGCCTGCGTCTTCTCACACGATTATACCACATACTAATGAATTAAGTATAAAACTTTTTAGCCGCAAATTTGTTTGGGCTTCTCCAAAATTAACCGAGACCTTGATAATTAGAGGAATTCGGCGCCCAGTAAACTGTACATAGTTATGATTATGAGTTCCGTGGCTCGAAGCCGGGAATGAGTATCGTAGAACGAAAGGGTATAAATATGTAGGTTTATTCATAGGGGCGTATAATGTTAAGTGTCCCAAGTAGCGCGCCAGCTGAACGGCGCGGTATATTGTTTTTGGACCACCCTTTTACGCTTTCACGCCTATAAATAAATCAAAATATTCAGGAAGGGCTCGACTTTAAGGCGGCTTAGCGGAATCGTAAAATTCAACAGCGTTCGTACCGCCCCGGGGTTTATCTTTCGCCAGCGTTTGGCGTGTTTTTGCTTGAACCGTAAAAGAGTATCACAGTGTATGAATAGAAAGCAACCCTCCCTTTTACAAGGGACATATGGGAGCCGAGCACTTTACAAGTTTAATGCTGAGAGCAGATTATCTGTTCATAGGAAATATGATGCCCACGTTTAGTGCCCTCAATGCTGAATTAATTACTAACATAGCCCATATCAAAACTTTACAAAACAATAAGTTACTATGCCTTTTTCTATATGTCATATTATATTTTTTTTTAATTAAAAACTTGTTTAAAACTCTTACTGTTCTGCCAGCAAATACAAAAATATACAATGCAATTAAACCATTATTTGGTAAAAATCATTAAGTATTAGGAACGAGTAAAATAAGAATAAAAAAACTCGTTTAACTTATTTAAGTACAGCAAAGCATTAATGTTGTTGGTTTTTCATTTCCTGCACGACAATTAATTTATAATTAGTGTAGCAATAAAATTATTCTGCAATTAAACTGTCATAAATAAATTTATTTTAATCACAACTTGCAAGAAAAGTAATAATTTTCAGGAAATTTAGAATTACATTTACTTAAGAAAGTTTTTATTAAGGAATTATTACATCACTTGGTTTTATTAAGGGTCGCTCAACTGAAACCAATCTTGCTTGCTTTGTTTCGGATGTAGTGGACATAGTAGACCGGGGATCATCTGCTGATGTAATCTACACAGACTTTAGTCGCGCTTTTGACAGAGTCGACCATGTTTTACTGCTTCGTAAACTTAACAACTGCGGTATAGCCGGCAACTTATTGCTATGGTGTGAGTCTTATCTTCGTGATCGTTCTTCTAATGTGGTGGTCAATGGTTTCAAGTCCTGCTCGTATGAAACTCCGTCAGGAGTTCCTCAGGGATCACATTTGGGACCGTTATTTTTTAATATCTTTATAAATGATGTTGCAAATTGCTTTTTATACTCTCAAATTTATTTATATGCTGACGATCTAAAAATAATCAAAAAAGTCGACCACCTATGTGACACGCACGGTCTTCAGTCTGATCTTGATCGTTTCTATCAGTGGTGCGTAATTAACAGGATTAATCTGAATACTGATAAATGTTATCATGTTCATTTCTCTAGGAAAAAGGAAATTTACAATCATAAGTATACTTTTAATGATTGTATTATTGACAAAAAAGATGTTATCCGTGATTTGGGGGTACACATTGATAACAAGCTACGTTTCAATGTTCATGTCGATAGAATCGCGACGAAAGGTTTTAGACTGCTTGGGTTTGTGTTGCGAAACTGTAGGGAGTTCAAACATGCATCTAGTAAAATATCTGTTTACAACTCCTTAGTGAGATCTGGTTTAGAATACTGCAGCACTGTCTGGACACCGTATTACGAAGTCCATAAAAAGCGTTTAGAGGCTATCCAAAAAAGATTTTTATGGCATTTGTCGTATCAACATAATAGGGCAAAACAATTACCTTCATATCACTCACGCCTGAAATATTTTGAGCTTTCGTACTTGGAAAATCGTCGACGTTTACTGGATCATCTTTTCTTATTTAAAATCTTCAATAGTCATTTTGATTGTTCTTATCTATTGAGTAAAATCAATATTAACATTCCATACAAACTCGCACGCTTGTCCAATTACCAACCGTTCTGTGCTAGAGCTGCTAAAACTAATCTAGGTCATTTTTCAACCATTAATCGGATTCAAAAACAATATAGTCTCCTGTCACGAACGCCGAACCTCTGGATCGACATGTCTTATTCGCTGTCTAAATTTAAATCTATCTTGATCAATAGCTTATGTAACACATAGATATTATTTTTTTTTTTTTTTTGTTTAGACACATAATTGTAAGCTCAATTTTATTTTATTATCTACATATTAGCTTATTTTTTTGTATGTTTTTGTTAACAGTATGCTAAGTTTAAGTATATGTCTTTTTATAAATTAAGTGCAGAGCACACTAGTTACACTGGTTATCTTTAAATTATTTAATAAGTACAACATTGTGTTTATTGCATGCCGTGGCAGCTTTTAATTAAGGCTACACTACCTTATGAATCATTATAAATGTATCTCAGTCATGTAATAGTGTAAGCTTTGTTAGTTGTCCATAAATAAATAAATAAATAAATAAATAAATAAATCACTTCCAAAGCTTATAAATATTAATTGTAATAAACCTATAACATATATGTACTTTTACCTATCGATTACTCCCTACTATGTGCAGCGGCGTGCACGCAGAAACAAAATAAACGCAGTTTGTTTATTTATTTCTTGCTATTTAAAGATATATTTACAAGCTCATCTAAATTCCTTGAGGACCATATTCATAAAAAAAAATATCAGAGTTTATTAAAAGATACAATATAAAGAAAAAAATTAATCAGCATTGTTTTATATTGAATATGAAAAACGTCTATACATAATCACAGCGTCCTAAGCGTATGCAAGGAAACCGAAATTTATCCGCAAAATACGACCGCCTTTTGTTATTTCAAAGTAGACAACGTTTTGGTCATTAATAACAATTTATTTAGCACAATGGCGTAATTTCGCTGGAATCCTAACCTTTGAGAAAACGTGGATTCGATATTAAACGGCGAATCGTTTTCTAAATTGATTAGATATAGTTTATGATAAATTGTGTAACTTTAGGGATGGATACACATTTGTAAACTGATTATAAAGGTATACACAATAACATTTCATGAATTTTGTGGCGATAAATCATTTTATGGTAACACACGACATATGTCTAAAATTTTAGAGTTTGGATAAACCCCCATTAATTCTTTGATAGTACTCGTATATCAAATCATATAGTACAAAGTTTAGATTTTATTTAGTCGAGTAGCATTGATTAAAATCATAAAAAGTAGCCTAAGCTGTTTTTGACCATTCTTGATAGGTATGTGACTTTGATGACATGAAATTATTTTTTGTCTGTAGAAATCATAAATTTTAATATAAAATGTTGTTTGGATCAAGACTGTAAAGAAAATAAACCCATAGAAGGCACTTATCAGAAAATAAGCAGCCTCCTTTTTTATAAAATACTGTACACACAGAAGGAACTTTACTTGGACAAAGTTGAGGTTTGTAAAGTTTTCCATTCAGAACGACGAGAGCCGGCCATTGTGGCTAATTCAAGGCTATAATTAAATTTGTTTACATAATATTCTGTTACGAGACGAAAACTTGCTGATAATACACCCCGGAGAGTAACAAGTCAAATTATATTAAACATAGTTCTATAAAACATAACGAGATTTAACCGGTTTGTTGTTTAGTAGCCATAATAAAACCCTTAAATGTAAATAAGGCTTTTAATATCCGTTTTAGAGTGCGTTTATTTATTCACAAATATTTTAGAACTTAAAAAGTTCTTTCCCTACTTTATGTTTTAAGGAAACCGCCCTTAAATTGGAATGCTTAAATTGTTAAATGGAATTTAAAATGAATATTCTCTCAGTTAACCCGAAAAGAGAGAAAAAAATCTGCCTAAATTACTTTACATAAACAAAAGTGGATTTCAAAAGGCATAAATCAACATTAAGATTGTACAGCAGAGTTTCATTTGTGAAAGCAATTTTTTTAGAAAAATAATGAAATTACCCTTGGAACTAAAGTGACCCGCCCGGGGAAAAACAACAATATTCACGGCCCTCACTACAAAGAGGCAAGCATTTGTATTATCATTCCATTAAACAAAAGTCACCGGAGTTTCAAATGAAAACACAGAACTCATTATTCCCGGGGCAGAGAAATGATTTCAAATGTTAACAAGATTCCCCATAATAGAGTTGTTCACAGAGAGATTTAAGAAAAACAAGCATGAAGCGAATTCGCAACCGCCTTAACCATGTTGTGATTCTGAAGAATTGTGTAGATAATAATGTATCTTCAGTGAGCACGTGGCTGTATGACAAACGGAACACGCTCCCGTATATATCTTGTTTTATCTACGTCTCCTATTTCAACTTCATAAAATTCTAGTTTCATATATCCAGATTATTTTTAAACTTGTTGAAGGAATAAAGTTTATTGTTCAATAGGTCATAAAATCATAAGACTTTTCTTTAAAATTATTTGATTTAAACTTGAAATAATTTTTCGAACAATATTACATTAATATTGACAGGCTTGTCATCATTGACGAACCGAATTATTTACCACATTAAATATCGTGGATGGTGTAATAATTTTACCATATTTTACATTTTTCCATATCGTCAACCTTCCTTATTTTAGAACACGCGTTTAAATAAGGATGTTTATTCAATATTTTATGTCATAATGAAATTTTTAGAATGTTTTGTTTTAATATTTATAAATTATCTTAATTTATTAACACCAAAATATGAATTTCCAGTTTTCCTAATTGTAATGGGTATGCTTGCCGACTTTACCTCAATATGGAATATAATGTATTTTTATTAAGAGTACGCTAAAATTATTAAATACAATCCATCTATTTTATTTAGGATCTTTAAAGTCAAGAAAGCTCGTAAGTAAAAACAATTCTTCACAAAAATTGTAATAGCATATCCAAGATCCGTGATTCACCTTCCTAAAATTCCTATATTATATAATACATTGGGGAGGATCATTTTGCTCGTTTATTGCCGGATATATCTGTGAATGCTCGTTTGTCAAATGCACAGTCATTTATTCAATGGTATATTTTATGACTTCATACCTTTATCAGGCGAAATAAACAAAGAGTTAGTGTGCATCCCTCGAGAGGAGAGGTACGATAAATGTGCTTTTGAGCTAGCCAAATATTTTATTAAAATAACTTTCACACCCTCCGAATACGTTAACTAATAAAAAAATCATAGAACCCCTATTGAGTGGTATTATTATCGTGTTCTTCAACTCAAATTGTATTATTCTGAATTCATAATAAAGTAAAAAGTAAGAAATTTCGTACAAAAGCTAATATAAAAATTTTATTTGGTAAAGATCCAGCTTGAGTAAACTTAATAAACATGTATTCATAGTGGAGGCGGATTACGCTAGTTTATATTTCAAATAAAAGCAGCGTACTCGCGTAATAATAGCAATATAAAAATAAATTATCACCTCGCAGCAAACCGAACGAATAAAACTTTTATTTTAGCAACCGCAAAAAAGACTCAATGTAATTAAATTTTTAAGGTATCTGAGCTGTTTTGAAATACAACATGACAATTTCTAATGACATGAGATAGGTATGATAAGATCATGCATTTCATGTTACTGTTTGAAACATAATAAATCTCTAGGCGTAATTCAAGACACTGATCTCCAACCAAACTTGGACTTTATCTAGGTATTCCCCATATACCTCTATTCATTTGACAACATGAAGTTATGTCAACTATAAAATGTCGTAGATATGACACGCTAGGTACTTCGGTATTTCTAATTAAAGCTGGTATTAGTTCGGAAATTTATTTGATCGTAACCGACGGAAGTGGATTAGCCACACAATACTGTTAACAAAAGCTCTATGTATTTGCGTTATTACGTATGTTTTGTCTGAATTAACAATGTAGAATTTATTCCTCGGAGCGATATTCTTGAATAAAGTAACTTTTCGATAACAGTAATATTTTTGGGAGGTTAAAACAAATAAATTTTTGTAATAAATTTAATAAAATCTTTCGTAATGTTTGGACGTGAATATGTTATTTAGTTATACGGATATTTGGTGAATGTTGTACGTGGAGAATATCAGATTTACAGGTTTCATGTACGTTACAGAGCCGTGCGTCCCACCAATCAAACAGTGGTACAGAAAGCGAGCGTGCAAAGGCTTTGTATCTCATAATAAACCCGATATCCGACTGTGGACGCTCTGCTCCCGACAGAAATTAAATACCTACGACGTGGAATGAATGTTTTCAAAAGGTCGGCTCATCCGTTTCTGGAAAATTGTATGCACGTCCAAATATGTATTATTTTGGAAAATACGTACTGCATTTCGACAAGAAACAGACAAAGGATTGTTTGACGGAACAAATATTTTATTGACATCAAGGTAATATTCTGTTATACATAATATCAACAACGGGACAAAGTACCAATATAAAAAAAAATTAATGTATTCATACTTTGGACTTTAAACGAAAGGTTCTTTTAACTGATAAAGTTGTGTCTACGTTGTTCTCGTAAATGTCCGAATCAAATTTTATACTTTCTAGGTTACATTAAAAAGTAAACATTATTAGGTAGTTAACTAATAGCTTGCGTAATAATAGATAATACAAACGTACTAGACCTGAACAAACTAATTATAATAATTAGCAATTACAGTGTAAACGTCAACAGTTAATTTGTTTTATTGTACATCAATATCTACATTGCTATTTGAAATGTAGATCGTTGGCAACGATACATACATAAAAGTATCCGGTGTAATAAAACCACCGCGTTGTAAAGTGAAACCTTCATATTTATTTCTGTTATTCGTTAAAAGCCTCGTAAAGTTAATAAAGGGTTTTTTGTAACAAGCAGGCAGCACGTTTGAGATAAGCCCCGGTCTCGAGTTGGAATCTTTTAAAACGTCGTTAAAACCAACCCCCGGCCGGCACAGACAAAAGCCCCAACAAGCTAATTGTTGACGAAAAATATTCTCGATGCAAATTCGCACTCTTTACAGCCCATTCGGAATTTGTACTGAACCCGAAAGAAGTTAACGTAATTAGCCGCCGTTGGGGTGTATTCAGATTTTGCCAAGTCGTGACGTAATCGTGAACAACTTTGTTTTTAAATGTGGAATGTGCACGGCTTCAGCTGCGAATGGACCGCTGTCTGTTTGTTGTTGTGGTTAATATGTCCCTTCTGTGAACCATTCTCTGTGGACATTTACGTGTTTTTGATGATGTCATCAAAAGTTTTTGCTAAAAAAAAGGTATACTTTTTGTTAGGTACATCCATTCCGTTATACAAAAATGTGCTACCATCTATTTTTTTGTTATACAGTTTTATTAAGTATAAACTGTGTTAAATTATATTCTAAAAAATATTATAAAAAATTATATTCTAAAATTAAATTCAAGTTTTTTTTTAAGAAATGGTTAAAAATAATATATTTTTTATTTTATTTTATGGTAAAGCGAACGGATTACTTTCTTTACCCTTCGACATTAGTAGAGGTTCTTAGAAAAAGCCAGTCACGTTCCCCCTCTTGTCTCGTTCTATATCCGAAAAAAAAAACATAATGATAAAACAGTTTGTTATACAATAAAAAGAAACAATCATAAAAATAAAAAAAAACAATAATATAAAATCATTTTATACCGCAAGTTGTACCCTTAAGGATCCTTTAACATAATTACTTTGAACATTTACTCCCGGTAATCAATTAACTACATCAACGAATAACGTTATTTTAATTTCAATATATTCGAATGAACCCTTGAACGCGAGCAACGATATTAATCAAATTAAAATCGCAACAGTATCATGAAATAACTGTAATAATAACATCAAAGATTGGCTTGTTATTAGTAGATATTTTAATTAAATTCTTCAAAATTACGTCAAACGCTGACTACGTTGTCTTTCATCAGGATTCCTGAGTAATAGGATGTAATGATACCCCTCTCACTTGAAAGAATAAGATTTCCTACGAAAGCAATGTTTTGAAGTATTAAGCATAGGAATTCTATGTTTAGTATCAGTGTTAACGTTTTCATTGTATTGAAAATAAAAACAGAATTTAACTATTTTAATAAAGTGAAAAAATATTGTTTCGTAATGTAGAATCACTTTACTTGCCACTGGCTATACTAGTTATTTTTGTTATTTTTTGACTGTCAGAAATTATTTAACTTGTGGTTAGCATAAGGATTGTCTTGTTGTGTGGTAACTAGACAAAATCCTTATGCTAACCACAAGTTAAGGAATTTTTAATGCCACATCAAGATTCTTTTTATCTTATTTCATAACATATCAATTCCTTAACTTAAACAACGAGAAACTATATCAATTCCTTATGTAATCGTGGTCATTAGTAAGTCAACTAAGTAACTAAATAGTAAAGTGTACTTATAGTGCACTCGTATATACAAATTACGACTATTTTTAGTTAACATTATATACCACCAGGTCTCAATTACAATTACGCAGCGTTGGTGAAGAATACGACCTTTTTGACGATAATGTCAAAAGTCATTTTGATAACACGTCAAAGCATTTAACGATAATTGTATTAAAGGTTATCAAACAAATACACTAATTAACATTGAGGTTTTTGTTTGTTTTACTATTGGCATCTCGGCCTGTACTTCAATAATTGACCAATGCAGTGGGGTAGTATTGCATTTTGTTTTTATGTTAATAGAAACCAGTCCATTTAGGATAGCAAAATGGTCAGCCATTTTAAAATGCATTTTGAATTCTACAATTCATTCTTAATTGAGATCTACGTCAATTTGTATAGACAAATAGACGTAGAAAGTATGGTTATCATCCGTTACATAAATACACTTAAATGGGGTTTTTGAACGTACTGGAATAAGCTTTATTCTGAATATCATTTTCAGTTTGATAGATCAAACATTAAAGTATTCATGTGAATGCGACGCTTAATTGGTAGCCACTAGTATCTGGAGTGCTCATTGGGCACACTTTTCCCCGAAGACAAAGGTTCTGGAGTCCTTGCAATCGGATCCGCCGCGCCGCCGCCCTCTCGGTAATTTTCTCGTTAACGGAATGAATAAAACATTTCATTCCTTACCTTTCTTTTGTAATTGTTAATGGTTGATGGGTTTTGGCAATTTATGTTCGGTTTCTTTCAGAAAACCTATTTTGCTGCGTCATTTGTTATTCGATATCCATTCAGGATTTTGTGACGGTTTTAATTGTAGGACTTACAATCGATTAATACCATATTTAAAGTTACAAAATATAAAATATTTTATCCATATTGTATATTGCCACTTAGATAAAGAAAAGATTTGGCTAGTTGGTAGGAAAATAATAAAATGCTCACCTCCAGAGGCAATTCGATAGACAATTTGCAAAGAAAAATACATCACGATAAAAAATGTAACTTTAACGAGAACCTCAAAATGGCTCGTAAGCAATGAAACAGCGCAATTTCATGAGAAAGGCGGCCCGCAAATAAACCAAAGCGGCGCACATTCCCGCCTCCATAAAACGCAGACTGAAATAAACGTAACAGACTTCGTTCTTTAAAAAATCCACCCGACGACAACCGCAAAGCTCAGCAAAAATCTCTAGTGTGAGTTGGAATTCCAGTGTCGGAATTTTCATAACTGGCGTGTGCCGCTGGCGGTCGTTGAAGCGTTCCAGGTGAAAGATACCGAATTTATATCCCCAGGCGAGTTCTGACACCGATCGTGATCCGGCGTGCCGACGGCAGCCGTCGCCCGCACCATCGCCTCGCTAGCCGACCCTCCAGCTGCGCGCCCGGAATCCTAGCGTTGTACTTTATTAGGTATCGTACGAAGCTCGCTCTCACGAAATATGTCTGCGGCCCTCCGATGACAATAAACACCCCTGTGTGAGCGCTGCCCACATGAAAGGCTTTATTTCGCCAGGTGTCATGTTCATGTATGCGCATAAAATGTAAACGCGTCCATTCTCTGTTATTAACATTGAAGGGAATATTGTACCGTCCAAGTATGTTCATAATATCTTGTATTTTTCCTTCGTTAGTAGTATTTTCTAAAATTAACTTGTGCACCTATACAAGTAATCAAACATAATTCGTAGTAATGTAGTAGTTTATTGTGTTTTTAAATGTAATTATATTCAATACATAAGTGAAAATAACGTCGAAAGTAAATAAATCTAAAAATATATACTACGTAGTTTATGTAGTGTAACAATTGGATTAGGCTTTAACAAGAATCATCTCGCACGAGCCAAGTGCGGGATATTGTGGGCCACACCCCGCGAAGATTACGTGAGTTTTTCATATAAAGCCATTCAGCCAATTTCCTCATATCCTACACAGGAGCATAATAAAGGAGGCTTTTGTGAACGAAAGAGGTTCGTGCACCTACAATGCGTAGACACCGCGTGTGTACACCGCGAGCAACAAATAAAAATGTATTTCTCTCTTGCTCGTCTCGGATAACTTTTGATATTTAGGAAGCCAGCGATGGAGATGAACAAATAGCTACTTTTACAACGTCGACGTCTGCTCTATAAGAGATTTAGTTTCATGTTCAATTTCTACTAAATCATATGCTCAAGTAAGGTTTACTTTTTACACAATCACAAAATTTGCTTTAGGAAAATAGGATGAAATTTTCTGAGAGACTATTATTTTAACAATTTTTATTTGAATTCACTTCTTACGAGTATCTTTAGAGCAATACTTGAAAAAATACTACTTTCTTTTTTTTTGTTACTATTTGTTCACAACAGGGAATTTATTATAATCAATGAAACTAAATAGAGAGAATATAATTTTTTTTTAAATTTGGAATTCAGACTTTTTGGATATACTTACGTGTAATATATACTCGTACTACGCATTCAGTAATAACAAAATATTGATAATAATCAAAAATGAGTAGCGTCTTTATTGACTTCGGCGATCATGTAAACAAGTGATGCATGAAGTTAGTGGATCGAATTGGCATAAGTTTTCCTTCTAATGCAGCAATATAAGACACCTTTGTGGATGAGAAATAAAATTACATTTTATTCTATTCTATAATATCGTCTTTGAGCTATTTCACCTAGACCGCGTACAACACCTTCATTCGAGAAGAAAAAAGGTAATGCCAGCCACACGAACAATTAAAACTTCTACTTTACCATATTATCTCGAAAAGATTTCTTCAAAGAGCAAATGTAATTACCTGTAACAAGAAACAATTCATATGAAGGACAATATACACATAACATTAAGTGAACACAACTATCTGTATCTAACCCCCTACTGCGCAGCTGATGTTGACAGCGGCCACTGCGGTCGACCCGGGTCGCACCATCCACCATATACATTATTAACACACGTATTAAACGTTGCCTTTTATTTTATATTTACTTTAAAATAGCATTAAATATTTTGCATCGAAATATTATTTACATGCTAATATATTTTTGAAAAACACGTGTTACTGCCGTTGTTGCCATAATTATGGAATAATAGCATTTATTTTTATTACAAATCCCAAAATACAAATTTTAATATATTTGTCAAATGGATAGTAAAATTATTTTATTTATAAGTAAAACTACCAATTGTTGTAGCACTTTAATTGGTAATTGAGCTTTCAAATTAGTTACTATTTAAATTATATTGTTGTTTTTTCTAGGATAAACTAAAATTCAGTTAGTAAAAATATGCTTAGCACGTACCTAAAGAAGATAAGGTCTATAGCGAGAATCGTCATCAATAACATTAAAAATTCTGCGTAACATTTTTACTATGAAATAAAATATCTAACATAATATTTCAATATCCGTATCTCAGAACAGGTCCATCGAAATTTATTTGTGCAGTAACACCCCGACAGAGGCCGGACTTCGAAAACGCCATTGCCATAGCAATAAATCGCTACAGACGTGCCGTTACGACTAGTAACATTGTTACTAGAACATTGTTTTTATTAGCAATAGTTTTACGCGTTAATCTACTCTAAGTTGTGCTGTACAAATGAACGTTCGCGGCGGTCATGGGTTAAACAATAGAAATTTACTATCATCGCAAAGACTACGTACATTAAGTAGGATAGGTCGATAATCACATGTTTGCTATGCGTGCGATCTAATACTTAAGAGTGCGTTTGCTGGGTCGAATAAATTATTATTGGTGAAAAAGATTATTGGATGAAAGTATTATTACTTTTTTTAAATAAATATGACACGATATCATTATGAGTACTAGAAAACTTGTAAACATACTCATAAACAATAATTAAAAAAAAATTAAGTCTAAGTGAATTAAGTGAATTAAACCGATTACAGGACGTATGTAATAAAACATAAAACAAATTGAATCAAACAATATTTAGTATCTGTAAGCGTGTCCCAAGTCGATTGCAATGTGAATAGATTACATTTACGTCGTCCAACTTTTCTCGGATACAACGACACTTGTACCAGTTTACGGACGGTGTAAAACATAGCCACACCACTTTTACGAGTGTCGCTTAACATATAGTGCCGTAAAACTGAGAAACTACCAAAAACAACATAGACAACATACATGTATACACTATGGCCATTTCGTACTTCGTTAGCTAATTGGATCGTAATGTATAGTGATGTTCAACAATCAAAATAATGATATTTCTTTGTATGGGCATATCCTGAACATTGTATGGGCTATTTAGTGTAAGAAGGGACTCTGCTTATTGTGAAACGTATCAGTACTTTTTTATTTATACCATTAAGATCTTGACAACGACATTAACAAGACATTTTGACATAAAAGTATACGTTTTATTTACTTACAAGACATTTTGTTGGCTTTAACGTTTCGTAGAATGTTTCTTTTCTTTTATTATCTGGAAACTAATTTGTTGTTAATACTGCAAAACTATAATATTATGCCAAATTAATATTCTGAAATGTTTTTGAAAGATTGTTTCATCTAGAATTTGACAAATGTATATGTATGGGTATATTTAATGACACGCTCTGAAGCCATTGAAAGTAACAGTAACAGTTACATTATTTCTTAATCCAGGAGATGATCTGGTTAATCACTTCTTAATCGAAGGACGAATTTAGCATGCTGTCAATTGAAATAAACCCATGTTAATCAATAGTTATAATTACGTACTTAATTAAAATGAACAATTTCCAATTATTGAGTTAACACACGATGTAATACATACGTAGATACGTTACGATTTTGATATGCTAAACGTTCCGTTTCACAAACATTGAACATAAATTACACATTGCGTTCATTTTGATGCTCATTCGGTGGGTTATTTTTATTTAATTCTAGGCAGGTGCGCTTCGGCCGCGTTTCAGCCAATATTTTTGCACGATTACCATGCTGATGAAAAGCCAACATCAGAACATGCTTGTTTCTACACATGTACGTACACACCTACTTTTAATTCTACGTTAAATTACACTTTTTACGAGGAAACGTTTTTAATACAAACATGCTTCTTGAGAGTTTTAAATTAGCTCTCGTAAATATTGCTCTAGTTAAAGCAATTTGTGATGAGCAATTTCACTTGTGGAGTGTTATTATAATTTTATATTAAAACACAATAACAATAAACAGATAAAACCGATTACGTTCTCGGTTGGAACCAATAAGGAGAGATCCCGATCGTGGCTTTTCCCAATAAATATATCGAGATGAGACCAAGATAAACATATCGGAGCGGGCGGGATGTTTAAAATATGCAGCCTTCCGCGCTTCGTGAAATTCGTGTAAACAAGTGTAGCGGCCGACTGCGGATAAATCTTCGGGTATTATTGTATTCATATTCTGCGGGGAAGATCGCTTAGTCGATACTTTTTTACGTATCGGTTAAGCTGCTCACGAAAATTGAAAGACTTTGTTAGCTCCATACATATAATTCGTCTGAAACATTCCTTCTCTGAAATATGATTAAAATTTCAGAGCACGACTATATGAAATGTTAGGATATGAAATATTTTCGTACTTATGGAAGAGTTTAATAATTCTTGGAGCGAGTATTTTATTATTAATATTGAATAAGTACCTATGGTTAAGTTGATTGCGTTAAAATTTGTCTTAACTTGTACGTTAAAGGTGGGATATGTATAATATATAAATGAAATAGGTATTACGTATCAAATATATCAAAGCTAAATATATAGGTAGGTACCTAAAATGACAAATCTCTAAATATTGAGAATCTGATATAGTACTTCTACGAATATAGTATTTATAATTTAAAGGTTTAGAAAGTGACTAGGTACGTAGAAAAATGGAACACAGAATAACTGTTTTCATAGCTTAAAAATTTGTAATATGCGTAAAATTGTATAAAACAATGTTTTTAATAAAATGTTAGGACTTGCCTACAAAAACCTTCATACAGATTACAAAAAGAAATGGCTTTTATAAAACAATAGGTACGTATAGTCAGTCAGAAGACCAACTTTGATATACAGAACTATTGAACCCTCAACGTTGTTCCAAGTGTTATCATGTTCCTATAAATTCTATGAAGAATCCTAAATATTTTTATATCCTATATGAGACTTATATAAGCTATAAAAAATACATATACTGAATATACGAGTATCATCACTTTTGCTTGAGTGTACGTGTTATAACCTTGATCATAGAAATTGAGATGCAAGTAAATGTAAGAATGTAAGACAAAGTCATGATCCGGTACGATAAAGCTACTACGTATTTCTATGTAGACTACAGCCGTAGCAGTCAGTATTCATTCTTCTGATCATATGATTTGATTCATAAGTGAAATATGATTATGGTGTTAAGAATAGGTACTAAGAACAGCTGTATTTGTTAAACATAATTTTTGTAGGGTGCTGAATGACGAGAAAAGCGTGGTGAAACGTAATGATATGCTAAGTCAGTAATCACAACACAATAATATATTACCAGACATTATTGTAAACAAACTGACTGAAACAACTATCAATATTTGAAAATATGTGACAAACGATAAATTCATATAAATATGCAAATAACAGACCGAATACGCATCCAGCGAAAGTTAAACGTTAAGGATAAAAGTTGTGCAAATATGTTCATTTGAGCATATAAAAATTTATCAGTGAGCGATGCGACGTGATGTGAGCGTTATGCACTCGGAGCGAATAGGAATGTGATCGTACGCACACTGTATTATGTTAGCGTACGTGTATATCACTCATGTACCGTCTGCATATTGTTATTTATAAAACATATTATACAACAAGTTGTACTATATTCTTTGTTATATGACAAGTTGGACTCTAACTAAGTCCTAGTTGTCAATATGGAAATTCGCCGCTGTGCAAGTCAAACATTTGTGGGCTATCGGCATGATGTGTATTTACAAAATTAATTTTAGTAAGTTTCCATCAATTTTCTATTTATACACGTTTTGCCTAGTTTCGGAAAAGATACCACAGTATCAACGTCTGAAAAAAAACATTTACTTACAATTAAATGTGTAGTAAGTACAAAGATTGTCTCCAAAGGTAAGCCGAAATGTAGAAATAGAGTAAATATATTTTAATATGTGAATTTACATAAATGTTCATTAAACATTTAAAATAATTTTGGTTAAATAGTTAAGAGTAGTTTGGGCATTTATTCGTAAAGTTAGTTGTCGACTGTACCTAGCCACGTGCGAGAGCGAAACGAAGCAAAACTCATCGTAGCGGACAAACGGAAGTCAACCCGGCAAGTAATATATTTTTAATTGATGCATACAGCGACCGATGTGTCGAGTAAACATTTACGCGTTTATTCGAACGATGACAGGGCCCGCCTTTGTTGGTCGATTTTAACTCAAAACATTAATTGATGAAAGTGGAAAAGTGTACAATCGCATGTTTATACTTTCAGTCGATGTAAATATTAACAGTGTAATTATGAGGGCGTTGATTGTGAATCCCATCGGCTGTAATTTTGGGTTACATTCTTTTGTTGCCCTTTATGCGAGGTACTATAATTACTAGGTTGTTTTATTTTGTCATTGATGCCTACACACACGTTTAAATATAATTATATCGACACATGTGTATCGATGATATAATAGGTCGGGGAAAAAGTCTTTTCGCATAACGTAGGTATAAACTTATTATAAAATTTCTTTGACAGTACTACTTGTGTCTGGCTGGTTTTGGTAACATTAAAAAGGTTACATTATAAAGAAAAGAAAAAAATAAAAAAAAGTTGTTTCCCGCTATTTTTTATTTGTTTTTCTCTCCGTAAAAATGAGTGAATCTAATGAAGAAATTCGATACATTTTAAAATTTTATTATAAAAAAGGCAAAAATGCAACTCAAGCAGTGAAAAAAATTTGTGATGTTTATGGACCTGATGCAGTGTCAGTAAGAGTAGCACAAATTTGGTTCAAACGTTTTCAGTCCGGAAATTTTGATGTTAAAGATGCACCTCGCTCTGGTCGCCCTGTTGCGAATAAAATGGACGCCATTTTTGAAAGAGTGGAGCAAGATCGGCATATTAGTAGTTACGATGTAGCTGAAGAACTGGGAATTGACCACAAAACAGTTTTGACCCATTTGAAGAAAGCTGGTTATACAAAAAAGCTCGATATTTGGGTGCCACACGAGCTCACTCAAAGAAACTTAATGAACCGTGTACTCATTTGCGATTCATTATTGAGACGTAATGAAACCGAGCCGTTTTTGAAGAGATTGATAACTGGCGATGAAAAGTGGATCACGTACGACAAGAACGTGCGAAAAAGGTCGTGGTCGAAAGTTGGCCAGGCTTCACAGACTGTGGCCAAACCTGGCCTAACACGAAATAAGGTGATGCTGTGTGTATGGTGGGATTGGAAGGGCATTGTTCATTATGAGCTTTTACCGCCCGGCAAAACCATCGATTCTGATATTTACTGCCAGCAACTGATGAGATTAAAGGAAGCAGTCCAGAGAAAACGGCCGGAATTGATCAACAGGAAGGGTGTGGTCTTTCATCACGATAACGCTAGACCACACACATCTTTAGCCACTCAGCAAAAATTAAGAGAGTTCGACTGGGAGGTCCTAGTGCATCCACCATATAGCCCTGACCTTGCGCCTTCAGATTTTCACCTGTTTCGGTCTCTTCAGAATTCTTTAGGTTCTGTAAGGTTGACCTCAAGAGAGGACTGCCAAAACTATTTGTCCCGTTTTTTTGATCAGAAGTCCCAAAGTTTCTACAGTAACGGGATAATGTCTCTGCCCACAAAATAGCAGAAAGTTGTTCAACAAAACGGTACATATATATTGTAAATAAATGTAAATAAACTTTGAAAAAAATGTCTTGACTTTTCATACAAAAATACGAAAAGACTTTTTCCCCAACCTAATATTTAATGTTAGTACTTAGTACACTATTTTGTGAAGATGTTGTTCTAGAAAGTGAGAAATGTGTACTTAATAGTATGTTTGTTAACTCAATGTTAGGTGAGAGCAAAACCGATCTTCCTTACAGATAAGGGAAGGCAATTGAGAATTAGGTACTTAACCAATAGTATACTATTCTACCTAATGGCTAGATCTAGTCTAGATTAGACAAGATTTGAAACAGGGAACAGATGACGGAGTAATCGCCTTCTTGGCCTTTACCTCAGCCTTCTATAGATTTAATTCGGCTACTAACAAGGCTACTTTAGATAAATTATCAAGCCAGTACTATTGTCAGTTATATAATGGCTTATTAGATTATTGAAAAATAATATATAAAGAAGTAATATATTATCGGTTTGAACATCCAGAATAGTAAGTATATATTTTATATACTCGTAGTGTTCTATTTGGTCGTATATATATTTACCTAAATATTATTTAAATAAAATTATATAGGCTTGGCAAATGGCAAAAGAGTGATTGATGAACACACGCAATGGTCGTCTAGCACTACTTACTTACTTTATTTGCATACATTATATTTAAGTATATTTTAATGGCTAACGCAGACCGGGACGGCATGGCAAAGTATTTTAATTTTTACTAATAGAAATTCAACCGTACTGTTAAAGAAATACGACATAAATTGCTATGCTTTAAAATGATGCCGCGGCATTGAAAGGGATTTTTCGATGCCGCGGCATCATTTTAAAGCATAGCAATTTATGTCGTATTTCTGTAACAGTACGGTTGAATTTCCATTAGTAAAAATTAAAATACTTTGCCATGTCGTCCAGGTCTGCGTTAGCCATTACTCAGACTATTATAATTAAAGTGGTTTCTTTCACCCAAAATGATTACGGAACTGGTTGCAAACTAAAGAATATAGGTTTGTTTTTGTATAAAATATTAAACTATCGAACTAACCACCAAACACACTTTATCACAACTGTCGACTTTGACCAAGATCATAACACAAATTAAAGCACCGAGCTTGTCCTTCAACACATAATTCAAGTGAAAATAAAGGATATGAAAAATCTACCTACCTGGCAATGCAAGAGATTATAATGCAAATATGTTAATAATAATGAGGAGTTCTAGGTCACTTATAAGGATGAGAAGGTTTTCATATGTTTAAAGGGGGAGAAGCAACATCTTAATGCTTCTTAGAATAACATCGTAGAAGTAAGCTATACGATTTACATTTAATTTCATTAATCTTTCCAAATTCTAGACAGTCCAAACATAATAAACATCCAAAGCTAATAAAAGTTGTTGAAACAGTAAACAATTTACCAAATTTGACAATCCCAGTTTCATCACATACAGATTAACCTAAAACGAACACGCAACAAAAACGCCACATGACAAATAAACTATGTTTTCACATTTTACTCGGCTCGCATGAAAAGCAATACAATCATTTTTGATTTCCGTCGTAGGGCCGCTCAGAGCACTGAATACCAATTACTGGTAGTACACCAGTAACTAGTGAACATTGAACATGTGGAATGTGAAGCCTAGCTCTCGGGTTAGCGACCGATCCACGATATCCACCAACAATATGCTCTCCTATGTGAATCAATGGAGATCAGGTATGCGATGCAAGCACATTCAATCACTATTCCACCGACCAAACGTTTATTTTAAATCTTTTTTACTAAAGTTAAATAAATTGTAAAATTATTCTGAATATTTTACTTTATTAAAATTCCCGTGTATATTTTGAATTGGTATTTTATGATGTAGCAATAACTTTTGGTATAACATTGCAACGAAGAATGTAAATCAGGTATCACTCGAAAATAAAAATACAATTTATTTACAACGAAGAATAGAATAGACTACAAAAGAAATAATAAAATATTACAGAACTCATTCAAAGTAATAAGTTAACTAAGCTGAATTGTGAGTGCTAGACAAATAACTTTGAATAAAAGTAAATTGTCGAAATGTTGGTAGGAGCATAATTTAAGAATGCGTCCACAGTATTTGCATCCACCGTTTTTATTTTTGTGTGTTGGAAGCATGAAAATATGCAAAAAATCTCCTTGTAATTCCATTATAAATAGACAACTATAAACAAATAACAAAAACGACAATTAGAGTCAACAAGAAAGTTCTACGCGGAACAATAAGACTTCTTGTTGTTGTCTTTATAAAATACAAACAAACGAATAAATACAAGAAGAAATAAGTAAAAGTAAACATTTACCTATTTTAAATCTTACTCTTAAATATTTGTGTACAGTCACGAGCAATAATATGTACACATTTTCGCATTTTGTAAACCAGTTATCTAAAGTTCTGCCAATCCAAAATTGAAAATTCGAAGATTAATTCAAAACTGTACGGAACCTCTTCTAAATTACGAATTCATTTTGATATTGTAATGTCTAGATAAACGTGCAGATAGTTTAGAAAATTTGAAAATGTGTACATATTATTGCTCGTGACTGTACTGCAAAGAATTGTAGGTTAACTACAAATATCCGAATTCAATACTAGCCAGCCGTTGAAATATAAATTCGTGGAGCGGGTGTGTGCTTACCAGGGTTGCAACCCTTTGGGACATGAATTGCCTGCAAGCACGTTGCACAATAACTGTTTCCTTACTGAACTGCTATTCGATACATTTTAGAGAGCGTTCAGTGAGTTGAAACAAAAATTATTTTCATCTATTTTTAAAAGATTTACTACTAAAACTATAGAATTACAAAAATACTTTTGCACAAGACAGCACCAAGCTAGCCCCTTAGACTAACTAAAATTATTGACAATCGCAACGAACTTAAAAATTACATTTGGATAAAAATATTCTATAAAACCCATTCATCAATTTGATCTTTCGTATAAAGTCATCGACGATGTTGCGGAACTTCTTGGGTTATTGAAATTTACTTTTTAGAACAATGTTAAAGTGCGCACGACGTCGAGACTCCGCTCGTATTTACGCTGCAACTGGGCGGCTAGTGGGCAAAGTTTTTACGATAGCCCGTCCCCGGGAATATTGTTGGTGCATTAACGTTTAATGCCCTCCGCAGTTTCACTAAAATTTAAAATTGGTTCGCGAAACAGTTGCACCGATTAGACTGGGTAAGCAAGACCCGACTCATTTTGGGATGAGTTTCTACTAACATGTTTTCAATTACTTTTTGCATCATAGAACTAAATTAGATGTTACTTTGATGAAAATTTAACTCGTGCAGATAAAGTAAAAAGTACATTAAGCATATTAAATGGGAACATTTTGCTATCGAAAATTTTTACGTGAAATGATTTTAAAGTAATATTCATAAAGATATTGAAAATACCGTAAAGATTCTTTATCGAATATCCACCGGGACCTGGTCTTAACTTAGCCTGATGCAGATTATACAAAATTCCGATTTCATAGTACGGGCTACATGTCATTTTAAGCAAGTTTATGTTCGAAGGGGACCGGGGGAAGGTACGTCAGAACGGTATCAATTTCCGGCCTTCCACTGCCATTTGATTTATGTTTGCTATCTCTTTTTTTTTCACAAAACTACAGTTTGTTTCTACAGTAAAATGTTAGATGAACATTTGCGAATAGAACTAAGTATTTTATTACAAAAGATATTACCTACTATAAAAGGGTGAATTTCTAATTTATTCAATATTTTAAAATTGTTATCTTTATCACATTTTATAATTCTTTGTCAATGAGGCCTTTGTTATGTTGACTTACAGTATATTATTATTATATATAGGTACCTAATGACCTTATAACTATACTCTTGTAATAATTATGAACATAAATATTATTATGTGGTGAACATAGGTATGCTACATACTTTATTCAATTAAATTTATTTGTGTTACTCTGTATGTCGCGGTTCACTTGTAAAATTACAATTAGGTACATTTCAACCACAACAAACAATGTATTTTATGTGCCCTCTCCACTAGTGTGTGTTAAAATGTAACCTTTATCGGGAATCGTTGTAGGGTTGATACAAATTAATAAATACAATAAAATTATTAATAATACGGATAGTATATATTTTTTAATGTCCACTAGATAGTATCTTATCATTCATTATTGTTGAAAGTGAAACTATAGAGGAGAAGCAAAAAAATCTGTCTGCGAAGTTTATAGGTTTAAGTCCAAAATTTGTATAAATAAACTTAACTCACACTCCACCTGTCTCGTCACGGTGACTATTCCTCTATCACTTGAAAATACCTATTACTACTTCGATTTGTAATCAAAGAGATCTATTATAACATGATGTAAACCTTATATCGAATTCAGAAAAAAATAAAAGAAGGAACAACCAGATAGCGTAGAAACTTCTTTTTTTGAATTAACAGAATGAAAACATACGAAGCCTTCATATAAAGCGACAAAACGTACTTTGGTAACGTCAAAGCTGGACTAATTTTATAGTAATACCACACGAATAAAGGTGCGGGCGTCAGCTTGTTAAACAGTATAAGCTTGTGACGCTGTCGAATAATTAATTATATCAAGTACAAAATGCCACCGGCACTAGGTAATATAATTATAACGTTCAAGAATGTGATATTAGTATAATAAATAACATCATTAATTATAATTTCGCTATTAAAACATGTAACGAAGTTGTTAAATTCATTTGAGTACAATTGTAATTATTGACATTAAATTTAGGTGGCAGAGTTAGTATACACGTTATCCCTATCGAAAAAATCTATTATCTAATTTATTAACTGTAAAATGTGAAATAAGAATACAATGTGTCACCACCCCATCTCATCCCATGGGTGTCGTAAAAACCGACTAAAGGACTATTCGTGAATGTTATCTTTACGAAATAAAAAGAAGGAAAACTTAAATTAAACCCTATGCCAATCCGTCTGGCCAGCGTGGTATTAGTAGGCCAAGTATCCCTCCGTCACGGGAGGAGGCCTGTCCCTGCAGTGGGACATTAATGGGCTGTTATGAAAAAATGTAAAGATATTAAACACTTTCATTATGCTTAAACTCCTTAAGTAAAAGAAATTCGGTATATAGAATGTCGCGACATCAAAACAACAACACACGGCAATGACTCGACGGAACCTAACATACCGTATTCGACAAAAGTGTTACCAACCTTAATATTGTTAGGAAACAGTAACCTCTCAGGTGCTGGCAGGCTATATAACCATTCAATGATTAATACTCAGAGGATGACACGACAAAGTAGGCAAACCATAAGTTTTCTTCCTTTAACGAATGAATACACGTCGTGAGAACGCCTGTATTGTTACCTACGATAGAATGTTTACGTCTTAGAGTAAGTACCTATCTTATATTTTTATATACAAAAAGTTAAGATTGCTTTTTAGTCTGTATTGTGAGATCGTATGGTATTGAGAGTATTCGAATTTAATTATAAGCTTATTTGGTATGCCAGTAAAACGATATGCACACAATATACAAGAAGATGCCTAAATATGAGTAAAGTTATACACCCCTGCCTGTCTAACTAGTGCAATACACAACAAATAAATAAATAAAATGTTTGTAATTAACTACCACAACATAATGTGAAGATTATGGGTGATAAACAAAACATATTATAAAATCACTATAAAAATATAACTAATTATATTTAGATTATTATAATAATCGTTGTACTTTCATTTGTATTTTATTTGTTAAAGATTAATTCGGTGACTTCTTAAATTAATTGTAGTTGCTTTATAAATAGTAAAGACAATAACATTTAAATTAAATACTCTAAGCAAGTACTAATGTTTGATTCGTTTAAAATATTATTATGTTTAACCCTTTTATTTTAACAAACTCGTATTATTATTTTAGTTTATCATTAATACATAAAATACATAGTGCTCAAACCTATCTTATCCTATGTACATTGTAAAAGCCGATTAAAGAAAAATTGTCAAGTTCAACGACAACAAAAGAAGGAAGAACACGAAAAGTAGTAAAACCTTACACCAATCTATGTTTTCAGGCCAAGTATAGCTCCATCAATAGAGGACTAGAGGTCCGTCCCTGCCGTAGGACATTAATTAGCTGCTATGATAACAACAATAGTTATGTATTAAATTTAATAATGCATTTGTCATACCTGCAAGTCCTCATGCAAACAATCGCGTTCGTCGTATGTGTACCGCAAGCGGGATAACATATCACGGAGGCTAAACACCATTTTGATATTATTAATTTCACTCGAGTTAATTAGAATAGATTTAGGTAGACACAAGAAGATAAATTATTGAAACAAATAATTGAAACATGAGTTGAGAATTTAGTGTTAGACGTTTAGCAGAAAAACAAAGATGCGTACTACCCTCATTACTAAATGTAATCGAAAACAAATGATATGACAGGAAAGCGTACGTTTGGAAATCAATTAGGTACATTAGTTCGTAACAAAAGGAACGTAGAAGTTAAATGTTTATTACATTTGTTTATATTCTTTCTATTTTTAGTTATTTTTTATGTGTTTGAAACTAAGTAATGAAATAATATTAATATTCTAAAATATTAATAATGATAATAAATGTGTAAGTAAAAGTACTTAAAAAAACAAACTTTCAATGATGGAACGTATAAAAGTAATTTAGTAATACAAATATTTGTTAAGGCTACCAACGAAAAATGTAAAATCTGCGAATATTAGAATCACAAGTCGTATTTACTCCCCAAGGCCGTTTCCACATGACGGCGCGTGTGCTCACATATAATAATCGCAGCGGAAACGCTGTCGCACGCGCGCGACCCGCTGGAGCGAAGGTGTCAAACGACAAATTTCACGGCGCAAAGTCTCCTCAGATCTCCTGCTTTACTTGACTCCGGCTTGTTGACGTGTAGACTCCATGCGGACCACCGATTATAGCATTTTTATTTAAAAAAACCGAACCGGTCTTGTTTTGTAACTGTCGTTTGATACGTTTGACTTTGTTTTTAAGAATCTTGTTACTTAAAAACTTTTGTACTTCTTTAGCTGAAGTTGAAAATTCTTTCGTTAAGGCTCTTTATAAATACAGACTTTTTAACATTTTCTTTTTAAATATGAATGTTATTTGTAAAAGGATTGTTTTGTCGTCATTGAATCCTACAAAAACAAATTACTAAGTAGGTATCAATATATTACCTGAATGCTACACATTTTATGGAACTAATTCATATACACTATTGATAAATAAATTGCTGAAATTGTTTTTTTTTATCACAAAAACCTTTACTAATAAATAACGACAACAATGCAAATGCACTTCAAATTATATGTTAATTATATTGAATAACATTTCCTTTATTAATAAAATAATATGATATCAATACTGGGATGAATGTAGCATAAACAAGCATGAAACTAAAAACCAATTCAAATTTTCAATTCGGAACAATGGCTGAGTAAACAATACGTTACTATCAGCGTCATCTATGTGCAAGTATTCGAAACAGCTGTCAATTAAAGTCGATCCAGCAACGTTGTTCATGGTAGTAAGCTGTGGGATTAGATTCCAATTGCAGACGCATCTGTCCGCTAATGAACGTTGGCACGTGCATACCCTAACTGCAGACAGGGCACCTGGCACCTACGTGTCTATTGTATCTCGTTCACACTAAAAATGTATGAAGTTCTATATTGCAACGATGTGGCTCATCGACGAAAATTAAAAAGTTAGCGAGTCTCAGCACGTACCAAACGACACCGGATAAATAAACTAACTTTTTTAAAACTCTGTTTGGTTTCAAATTAGTTTTGTAACTTTAATTTTATCATACATAGCCATTAACGAGCAAATCTGACTGAATAATAGTTACAGAGTCAGATTTTTTAACTGATTTTATTTTCTTTCTCACTTGAAACGAAACGGTGACATCATGTTATAATCAACCCAGTAGTGTATAAGTCACAGTAGGTACAATTAAATTCTGAAAATGTAATTCTTAAAAACAAGATTAAAGAGTTGCAACCATACTATTTAAGTCATTTTACTAGTATTAACAAAAAAAAATCTTATTATTTATTATATTTACCTGATATTAAAGGTTTATAAAATCATATTTTTTTAATAATTTTAATTAATATTAAAATATAATGTACTAACTATAACTCGCGGCTAATAATGGTTATAATAACGTTATTTTATGATCGTGTGAACTACGTCAACATGTTGCTAGGACTCGACCCATAAACCTAATGACGGAGGTAATTAGATCTGTAGGTACTTCACTAGCCAGACAGTTTCGTATATTATGTTTTCTTCTGTTGTAGTGAAGTATATCTTTCTTTCTTGTTTTATAGACAAGATTACCTGCATTTTACGCAAAAACTAGACTACGAGTAGGTATACTACTAATACAGTTTAAGGTCTTCTAGTAGACTAATGAAAACAAAATTTAAATACTATCCGTTTTGGGTAAATATTATCTTGAATTTATAATCGTAATTTTATACAATTCCAATCATTCTAAGAATTACTTACTTATTTTGGTGAGCATTTAAATTTTGATCATTGACTATTAGTAACATAAATTAAGCAGAACTATAATTTAATTTGTTTTTATTTTTTTATCACCTCGAACTTACGTTTAACAATGTATATTTTTACTCTACAATAGAATATAAAATTCACTAAATTTTTACATGACCCTGAAGCCTTTTAAACAGAAAATAGGTTTTTATGATTATAAGAAATTAGACTTCATAGCGATACTTACACTTAAAGTACTTGATATAAAATGTAAGAACAACCTTTTTAGTAAAGAAAGGAACAATAATAATACATCGAGAAGCATATAGGGATCCATTTACCGAACTATTCCGAATAGCTACGTATATTAGGTTGGTCATTCAATTCCCAAATGTAGTAAACGTTGTAAACTTTACGGTTAAAGCTTCTATTTACCGATATAACCGAAAGAATCACTATAAAGATCGAAAACAGTGGCCGTAAATATACATAAAGGAATTTGTACAAAACAACATATTCGAACGATAAATTTATTTAGGGTAGTTTTCTAACCACTCTTCTAATTTGTTTGTTACTTAAGAATTTGCCTAGACCGAATTAGTGAGTGATTTTTTATGAATAATAATTGTTAAGCCCGGTATCTGAACACACGATCACACGTCAGGCGATTCAGCCGTTTTGTCTGCCAGCATTCCTATCTATACAATACCTAAACGTGGTCCTAGTTTGAAACATACATTTTATTCACTTTACTTATTAAAATTGTACCGTTATAGTGAATTTCAAATTTGACTTTCATTTTTACTGTGAATAAAATAGCATTGCCGCCAGCGTTTCTGCTAAGTTCATTTGTGTTTCTTACTGATTTGTAGGCTAGTGTCGTCCCTTGTGAAACATAATTACATTTTTTGGTAAATATACAAAAAATAAATTCAAACCTTAATTAATTTGGGGCTCAGACAAAGATATTTTGGTTTAGGATTGTCTTAGACTTCGGTTACTCTAGTCGTATATAATATCTAGTTTACAGGGAAGGCAAACATTTTGAGTATTAATACTAAATATGCAATGATATTACGGTCAATTCTGAACAATAACCAGCGGGCTAGAAGGAATGGTGACTTTTACTACTTTAATGTGTGAATACACAGTTCAAAGTTTAAAATCCAGCTATATAAATTCTACAAATCCGTAGCCTTTAGTGACTAAGCACTGTAACATTGTTTAATTTAGTCAACTAGTTTAACCCCACATTTCTCGTGTTTCAACCAGCTTAGTTGAGAAAGTCAAACATCATGCGCTTTGTGTAAATTCTGACAATAAGCCATGATAGACTGCAATGAAGCACTTGTAGCTTCAGTCATGTTACGATATTTGTACAATAGTTGTTTAATTTTTATGTACAGTTTATGAACCAAATTATTAACAAAAATTGCAGTAATAAGTAAATAGAATCAGAGACACTGACCAAAAGATTTCCGTCTACTTTACCATACGTTCCGTCTACTGCGTCAGGGGTCTACTCACTCTCCATATTTTGTTATTTTATACATTTAATAATCACTAATAAACTGCGAAACTAAATTGTGTTAGTACGTAAATGAATAGTCTACTAACCAACAGATACACATCACTGTAACTGCAATATCATTAAGCGGAGGAGGCTGTTGCTTAGCTTACAACGCGTAAATTGACTTAAGTATTCATGGCCTGATGAATAAGTGATAGGAATGAGAGGCGATCGAATCTTGCCCCGATTTCAATGAGCGGGATAAGTTTTTCAGAGAATTGGTTAAGGTCCGCCTTTTATCTCACTAATTTGAGTATCCAGATGCAGCCCATTAGTCCCGTTGTAGAAATCAAACGTATTGGTTAATTAAACTACCATAGCGAGATAAATTAGTTATTTCATAGCGCCAATGTCCTACTTTAGGGTTCCTCCTGTGCTGAAAGAGAGTCTGTCCTACTAATACTACATTGTGTTAATTAAGATAGCTATTAGGTTTTCTGCAAAGTTTTTATTGTTATTAAAATATCAATATTTAAATTATTACTATTATTAAATATTAGTATTTAGCTTCGTTAGATTCGGATTGGCAGACGGTCTTTATATTTGTTTATCACGTTGAAATTTTCTATAACAGCATTATTTTCTATAGATTAACATTATTGATTTAAATGTTTTTTTTTAATTTCTTTAAAAAACTTTACAAACTTAATGCGGGTACGCCTTTACGCAAATTAATGAATATCATATTCTAGGCAAAAATAATCAAAAAATATACCGGCTACGCAAAAGAGGCGGTCAATGAATAAATAAGCTGCTATGCAACAAACCTCTTATAAGGAAATGAGGCATGATAAACGTACCGTAACTTACCCACTCGACTCGACAGAAAAATTGCGTTACCAAAATAAGGAATAGAGTAGAAGAGAATAAAAAAAAATAGTAACACACGTAAAAAGATACTTTCACAATGTAATGCTCACTCATATATCATACATAAATTTTGCACATGCGTCGGGAAACAACACAAAGTACGCAAAAGCTTCTTTAAATATTCCTTTCGTTCATAATCAAAGTGCTGTGTTTGTAAGATAAGAATTCCCGGCGCGCCAAGACGTTGACTGTGTGGGAGAATCGTTACATAAACGAATTATTTTACTCACCTATTCGTCAAAAATATTTCACCTATATTTTTATACTTAAAACATATTTATTCTTACCAATTCTTAAATGTTGCATTAAAAGGGGACTCTCCTGTAACGGTGGAGAAGAAAATTCAATCTGGGCAAGCGAACTGGTGTAATGTTTCTTTTAAGAATGTACCTGGACCTCTGGATCATTATATAATGGAGGCTCACTAATACCATGTTGGTTATCAGGTTGGTATAGGGCTTTACTTAAAGTTTTTCTTCTTTAGTTTTGGTACAGGTAATAAAGTATTATAGGGTTTTCTTGTATTTCTGTTTATTAAATTACACTTGTATTTTTCTAAATCTACCTTAGATTACTATTTCAAAAGCGTCTGAAGACTGAATTGACCTACTAAACACACACAAACAAGCAATAATCCCGCAAAAAAAGAGTTTATAAAAAAGGAGTTTCAAGAAAGTTTGAAACATCGACAAAAAATTCTCAATTTCTTTTATGCATGTAAGAGCTTACGCGACGCGTGGTGAACTTCCTTAAAATCGTATATAAACAGGAGATAGGTCCCCGAGGATTATTTAAAGCAACCCGTGAAATTTCAATGAATATCCTTAAAATGCGAAGATTAAACCAGACAAAAAAGTTTTTGTATTTGCTTAGCGCTTCACAGCTGATATAACTGGATTGAAAAAGTTCTGAGGATGAGTATAAAATGCTCGAGTTGGAACAAAAAGAAAGAAAATCAGTATATATAAATTTAATCAGTTGTTTATATTGCAAGAAATACATACGTAGACAGAAGTTTGATGTATAGTTTAGTTGGTGTTCACACTAAAATTAAAATATTTTCTTTAGTTTTTCAATAAATACTTTGAAGAGGCATACTTATTAACATTGCTAGTGTTTGTACGAGTGGTAGTACGGATTCTATTTGGACTCGTGACTAGCTTGCGGTTTACGAATAAAACGAAATTATAAAGGGAAGTGTTTTTTTAAATAACTAAAATAAAATTAAAACCCTCTTATCCATACAACAGATTTTCACAAATAAAAAAATACTAAAGAAATATTATTTCGTTTACCCATTTTTCCCAAAAAGTTGCCAATTCATGATAGGACTACAGTTAGCTAGATGGATATTATCTATTCATCGAAAGACCCCAGCCCTCGACTACAAAACAGGATCACTTGCGAACGAAAATGTATTGAAATCACAATGTAACCTGAAGCGAGCTTTTGTCCATTCAAAACATTTTTTATGCATTAAAAAAATATCTTAGAAATGTTTATTTAACAATAGCGTTTAAGAGAAATTAATTATTCATGGCACGTCTGAATTTTTCCTTGCTTTTGTTAACAGGAATCGATTCGTTTGCGCCCTTGTAATTTGATATCAGATGCAATTCAAATTGTATCGTTCTATTGCTTGCACTAAAATTCATATCGATTTTATTATCGTATTCATGATTGGCAAGTTCTACAAAAAGTATTCAATATTTAGAACCAAAGTTAATCGAGCGTAGTGATTTTATATTTCAAGTGCCAATTTAATCGATACATCGGAATTAAATAATGAACTGACGGGACCCTCATCCATAAAACACGATTTTATCATACCGTTGGGAGAGACACGTTTTCGAATATCGTAATAAAAAAGTCACAGATGTCAAATTTATGACGTTGGACCATTGTAAAGAGATTAAAAGATTTACTACGGATGAGGGTGACTGCTACGGACGCTACGCCGTAGCTGTGTAAGTTCTACGAGAAAATAATATTACAAGTTTAATAACGATGTAATCCTTCTGTATTGCTAAATTTCACGTGTATTACTATTGTGTAGCGGTAAAGTTAAAAACGACATGCTTTACGTTGTTTCTGATGTAGAGATTATTTAATTGAACTCTGATAAATTATTATCATCATCACCAGCCAGTAAATCCTAATTGCTGGGTACAGGTATTCCCCAAATAAATCCACTTTGTACGGTCTTGGTCCGAATTCCTTGATTTTAATTATTACCATTCAGTCGTCAGCGTACTCTAAAGAACCTACCATATTTATTGTCAATAGTCATCACTGCTTTATAAAAACATATTATCTAAAACTCTAAACTCGCATAATGCACTTAAAACTCACCAAACAATCAGAATATACTCGCTTACATACCTGAAACACAAAAAAAGAAAATTGTAAAGAAAAATCAACACAAGTTTATCAAAAAATCTTACTTTAAGTGCAGCTATTAACAAGCATATTTAGTACATAAAAACATCAGCAAATTCATTGTAACATCCGATAGAACGCAGCGGTAATGTTCTTGTCAAACTCTCAGAATTATGAAAAAGATATTTCCCCTGGGTAGGGCGATGCCTTATAAATGTCGGTAACTTGCTGAATAAATCATGCTAAGCGCTAACGCCGCCAAATAAATAATTTTCTTTATTCATCAAAATTAAAACGAGCAGTTGACAAAGCTTGCCTTAATTAAAATCCGATTTTGTTTGAGACTAGCTTCATTCGATTATCAACTTAATGCTTTATTTGCTAAGCGGTTATAAGAAACAAAGCTATAATGACTTCGTTTAAACCCTTTTATTATATTAACAAAATATCTTTACCTATCAGTTGTATCGTATACATAAATACATAGTATTACTTTTTCTTAGTTTGGGATTAAATAGTGTTGTGTGAATATAAATATAATTCATTATTGATATATGTAATACCTATGTGACTACAGATTAGTATCACCAATTTTCTTCATCATATTTAAGTAGAGAAGGAATGACCAAAATAAATCCTAAACATTAATACATGCCCAGCGTGAGACGTGAAGGCAAAGTTAACATTCATAACTAGAAGAAGTCCATCCCTGAAGTGGGACATTAAAGAGCAAATAAAATATACGGAACAAATATCATTATTGAAGTTACAAATATAACTATCCTTATATTTTCTTTTAGCGCGACCCACTTGTTTTCATGAACCGAATCTGTCAATATAGGACGGATTATTGACATGTTCTTACTTTATTATGAATATATTATGGTATATACAACGCTGGGTAATACGAAGACAATATTTATAGTGTAATGCTATTTATCGTCTCTTGGAAAATAACTTTTATTTACACACGAGTAGATAGCTAGTTTGAATAATTTGTGACCGTCTAAAGTATACGCTTTGATATAGGTGTTTTAGTCTTATTGAAAAGTGTTTTATTTTGGTGGACTGACTCCAAAAAGAGTAGTCGGTTGTGTATTTATTGTTTGTTACCTAATAACTTAGTCGTTTTGTAATCTGTGTAATGTGTTAAGAATATTTTTTTATAATATATGGAATATTCTTAGTCCCTCACCACATTAGTAATATAAAACTCAATCTACATCTTTTCTCTAGTACTGTAAATAGACTCAGACATTTTCAAAAGCAACTACATATTATTGAATACACGGAACCCTAGAATAGTTAGTAGCATCGCAGTAGGTGCATTAGCTGGAGCTTTCGAAGCCGGCGAGGAGATTACTTAATGGTCTAAACCAGACGCGGACTTGTACGAGAAACGATGAAAAAAAAAAAGTAAAACATGAGGTACCTTAGGGTTTGTTTTGTGTCGGGAATAGTGAAATGCAAGTACAACAATAGAATTAGTACCAGTATTGTAAGATATTTTTTTTACATTTTGTTTTTAACGTCGTCGGTAAAATGCGCACGGAAGTTAATACGGATATTGAATTATAAATGGAAGTAGTAAAAATGTTTTGCATTAAAACGGTTTAAGTTGTATTGAGAAGCATCGGAAGGAAAAGTGATATGTTGTTCATAAAATATTTCATACAAATTTTAGTAATAATATTCTAGCTTGAGCGACACAGTCAAATTGTGACAAAGCTCCCTAACTAAAGATTAAAAAAATATTCTAGCTTATTTTCCGTAGCCGCCGCTATATAGCTAAATAAATATGTACACATATTTATAAGATGCCGCTAATGAAATAAATGTAGGTCTGTGGGGACCTCTTACTGAAAATGAACTGATTTGGACGGCTTCTATTGTACGATGATGTATGTATACTTCGGGAAAGAAGTTGTGTAAGAACTAAAAATGGTTCCATTTTAGTGTGTTATTAAAGGCGTCAATAGGCATGGTTACTATTTTAACCAAACAAATAACATTCACATAAAACCCGAAATCTGTATGACATGTTTCCCCTTTTTATTGTCCCTGAAAAAGACATGTCCCTGCAAAATTTTAACATAATTCACTTATTAAAATCTCAGAAAGATATTCAAATGTTAAAAGTCTTATATTTATAAATATCCAGAACATTATTTACATTACAAGGTATATGTAAACGGCAGGTAATAAACTTCAGAGCTAAACCCGCATAATGTTTAGACGTAAAAGATTTATTTGTAAACGGGTGTTCCGTACAAGTGCACATCCAGTTTTCAATTACACAAAGTGATGGCCGCACTGTAGCGGGCGCACCGCGAAAATCGCCGCTGCGGTCAGGCAGCCTGACCGATTGCACACCGTTCACTCGAGACCACTTCAATCCAAGAAAAATCAACACAAACAATCACAAAATAAGGTTAGTTTTCCAACGAGCGGACCGTTGCATCTACGAAAATCGAGGAACAACTCGTTTTCGAAAGGTTGAAGGAAAACTCGATCGCTTTTCCAGGGGGAAGCTCTCAGTGGTTTATTGCGTTATTACCTGGACGTGTCTGCCGCGTCGGGACACCCGCAATTTGGGGAGAAAAGAACGATATGTTGCGAGGAAAGGGATTTTATAGAGCTCCACCAACGACTACGGAGAAAAGACCAAGCGCCCCATCTCGCTCCACGCCTAGCGTAATTTTCTTTGATCGAAAACTTTACAGGACACCAATTCAGTTTTTATTTTGATCCGATTCAATATCGTTGAACGGTTTGTAAGACGCGCTTAGGACCATTTCCTGTGTGTTTTGTCCGTCTCTTTTCGTTAATATTTTGTGAGAAATAGATTGCAAGAACAAGTAACAATACTTTCTAGGATAACATTCCTATTTGAAAATACTTCAATACTACATAATAAAATAACGAAACATATGAACGTTGTTTTGACAACCTACATTTGTGTCAATTGAAAGAAGAGTAGTTGAAAATATGGATCCGGGAATATAAAAACTATATTACATGTCGTTTATGACAATCCCATAAGCCATCTACACCAAATTCGATTCAATAAAAACATAAGATGTGACCGAAGATTGCTCAAATAATCGAGTCACAAAAACTGTAACTTCGTCTTAGGGCCAATGAAATAAGAGTGGATGTCCATAAAATAAAATAATAACCGGTCAATAAAATGTTGGCGGCGAGTAGGTTTGGAGAAAATCTGTCAAATACGTCTGTTGAACTAAAGGGGGATGAAAGTAAGACGTCAGGGGGTGAAAAGGGTGCCAAGTGGTCGAAATTTGATCTGCGGTAGGTCGCGATAGCAGTTACCATCAATCGACAGGTAATTGGGAAGCATGTCAACCGCGCAAGCGATACCGTCAATGTTAAGAATACTGTCTAATAGAAGAATCAGAGATACCGCTTTATTGATGATACAATTTACTTCGTACTGTTTGCCTTTATTCTATTTATTAACGTTAAATCAGTTGCATAAGCTAAATTGAACTAAATGTTTAATATAAATAAAGCGTTCTTTATAACTATGGTAATTTTGTACATAAGATTTATTTTATACTTGTATAGTTAGCAGTCCTCACAGTACGTGAGATGAAGGTTTCTTCGAGACCAGATTTTACAGGATAAAAATGGCCTCTCCGAGGTTTCTTTTGCGTTTTTACGGGGATTCATCTATCCCTAAGCGCAGATAATTACTAGGATGACTTCTGAGTCAAGTAACTGCGGAAGGAATACAAAATTAACGATTCCGTAATACACATAGTAATGGGGTAGCCAAGGGTCTTAGCCAAACCTACCCATCGGAACCCTAAGAAAATCGCGTTTGCCACTTTCTAATATATCAAAAACTTTAGATATCTCATCTTAGTTATTAATTCAGAAACCATGATTTTTGCTATTCTTTAGACAAGGGCAACTGAAACTAATAAATTGATTCGGAAACATGACCCGTCACCCGTCACTCATAATAGAAACAAAACAGTTTTTATGAGGAGTCGATACTTCTAAAACTTTCGTAAATGTGCTCCCATATACCTAAAGCAGTTTTATACTAACTTTGTGAACACATGAATAAATAAAGACACATCGTAAAATACGGAAAAAAGGTAAAGAAAGATAGTTTACGATGAGCAAAAACAATACTACAATAATATGACGAACTTGTTCGAATAGGTAAGTCGTGACGAAGAAGTGGCGCCTTACTTAAATTATGCAAGACGGAAGGGTTGATTGATAGCGAATACTATTCACCTTTTGTGTCGTGAAATAAAGACGTCTACAGCACTTTATTTATTTACAAGCTTAGATTTAAGGAAGGACATTTCAGCGGGTGTAAGTTTACTTTGGTTTAACGAACAATAATTTCCTGAGTCATTAGTAGGTGTCGACGATAAACGTATAGAGAACATTAGGGTGCTAATATATGGTTTAATGGAAGTTTAAATATATGTTTTACCGCCTTCTCCTATAAATATATGAATAACGGAAAACAATAAGCGTGGTACTGTTATTATTTTGCGATATACAGTCGACGATCGTAGGGGTCGTAAAGCTAAGCGAAGCTGTAGTGGGCAATCGGTAAATGTGAGCGTTTGGGGAGCATGCACGTGACCAGCCTCTTCTATGTAACGCTAAGCATCTGTATTGCGTTTATCGCCTTCAAATATCTTTAGTTTTTTTTTCTATTGGAATGTTATTCAGGCAGCGATAGTTCGAATAATAGGAAAGTGTTGGTCGATTTTGAATTTGATGTAAATGTACGTCACGTATAGTTAGGATTCAGTTAGAAATAGTCTATACGTCAACAGCATTACAAATATGACGAAAGAAGAAGGTAGACAATATAACAAGGGTGTGTAAAATATACTATTATCAACCATCGGCTTCATTCTTGAACAATGTTAAGAAATAGAGTTTATTCGTAGTAATTTTAATATAAAAGCAGTCTAGCCTAAACAAACCAAGGACTAAACAAGTACAATCTGGATATACCACACCAAAAAGCCACCAGAAATCAAGTTTAAAACAATCCTTAGAAAATCTAATTCTAATACTTTTTTTGCAAAACACTCCGGCAAAGTAAAAAACAATATCGAGTTTACTTAAGCTAAAAATAAACCAGCTATACAAATCAATGTGTTTCACCGTTCGCAGTCTCCATAACAATCGAGGCTTGAAATTGCCGCCTTGGTCCGATCCGCGCAATAACCTCCGACTTCTCATTATGCAGATTACCTACCACATATGCACGTACACTAAGATCATCTACTATATACCTTCGTGAACTAAATGTGGCGTACCACGTGTTCAACTAAACAACTAGTGTTGTTTCAACTGTGTAAAGACTAAAGAAAATCATCCGAGTAAAAGATTTCGTGAGTGAACAAACTCGTGTTATGTATGACATCAAAATCACAAATTAATAAAGTAAAGCTTTTAAAAAAGGTCAAAAAAGATCAGATATAAAAGATACATACAGTACTAACCAGAGGCGATGCGATGGTAAGGAGTTCGAAGTACACATTTTTTAAAAATAACAATATTTAACATAGTCTTAAGTTGATGTTCTTACGTAGCCTTAATAAAATTAACCATGAACACACTGCATAAGCTGCTGCTAGAAGAACGAGCACTACACTCAGATGACATGTAAGGCATAGTGCTGACAGTACACAGAGTTAAGTAACTTTGTAATAAATGTATCGTCGGCGGCATAATCTGCATAATTGGAAGCCGTCGTAGGACTCGTAGGATATTGCGTCCACGTGAGGCGGCGGGCAATTTTCTGCGTCATTTCCTCTGAATCGTCCACTCGGATGGGCGATTCGACGCGTGCCTGTACGATGCTTAACTTTAACGTTTAATTGATACAAAGTGTGCTATAATAATTTGTATACTAGTAGTATTCTCGTTTAGAGCAATAATAGTTGGTTGGGACAATCCCTTGACTACCATTATATTAAATATCCATACTCTAAGTCAATAAATCTATTTTCACGACATTAAATATTTTTAATACGTCGCTTTATAAATAAACAAGTAATTTCATCAAACTTGTTACCTGGTTTAATTTCAAAGTAATATAATTTAATAGTCAGTAGGTATACATGTTTATAATTATTTAAACATCAAAACAAACAATTGATAACCCAAACGTGTAAAGGGTAGATCAAAACGTGTTTGTTTAATTAAACAGAGTTCAAGCAGCCGTCGCTCAAATCCTTGGCAGATAGGCATCTTTACGAGTAATGTACCCTTTGATTACATTTCACTTGTCCACAATGTACTTCCTCGAAAATTGACGGAGAAATACATAAAATAAATTAGGCGAGTTAGTATATAATTATTGCTTTCTTTGTAAGATAAATAACATTCATAAATTAATGATGGAATAAAGTGTTAAATGTTTTATTTTTATAATTTATTTGTAATTGTCACCAACACTTTTATTTAAATTTAGATTTATGAAATTACAGCGTAATAAGTTTTCTATGTCTTTAAATAATTGAGCCAACAACACGAGCAAGAATTTCGATCAGTAAAACTTCAAGAAACCATGAGCAATATCAAAGAGATGTTGAACAAAGTTAACCGTCAAACGAACCAGTTACCATCAAGGAATCTCTTATCAGATAAAAAGAAAGAAAAATCAACATGCCGAAGTGCTTGGTAGTACGCAGATATTGAAAATGTTTAGCTATTCAAGATATTTCGTGGTTTTCCTCAAACGCGTAAAAATGTTCCATATTTTCTTTAAGACTTTCGGGTTTCCTTATATAGTTCATTGACAAGTTAAATGTGCTTAGATACTTATGAGTTTGTTTATTCATGAAGTTTATTATCATGAATAAACAAAAACCAATTGAGTACGAAATATGGAGAAATATTTAATACCAAGTTGGTTAAGAGGATTTTGTTTTTATTAAGTAGGTATAAACATTCTTGTTTATATTGGAAACTACAAAATTTTGTGAAAATTTAGGGTATTCTTGCTAGGCTAGGTAAATAAGCTCTTACAAGATGAGAGCTTTTACTAGTACAAACACACTGTTCGTTTGCTTCTAAGTGACTAAAATGCACATCTAATTTTGTTTTATAAAAATTAAAAAAAATTTCAATTCGTACATAAAAATGTTACTAAAAAATTGTTCGGGTGTAAGATTTCTTGGTAACTAAAGACAATGAGCGTAGTCTTCCTAACGAGATGAGCCGATGACCTAGTTGTAAGTAGTGGATTAAATAGGCCGACACAGATTGCAAAAAGTGGAAAGTCTTAGGGGAAGCTCAGTGCATCGGGGAATATTCTTTAAGGTTCTCGTCATTGGACATTGTTTGAGACCTGGCCGGAATAGATCACGATCGCAAATACAAATAAAAGTATACAATTGGATATGTTGATTACATTTAGTTTTTGTAAAGTTAATAATGAGGCCTTCAATTATCATACTATACCTAAAATAACGAAAATAACTTATGTTTTAGCTTAAGTGCATAATAATTAAATTTCCCACTCTTAGACTAGCAAAGAAAAAGATCCATCAAGATGGATGCGTGCATGTTGGCAGCCACTCATCCCAAAGTCACGTCACGCGATTGCTCGTGCCATACCAAGTTTTTTTCATCACATGAAAGCCCCTACTTATACCTAGCAAATAGTTTCAACGGACCACTGACTCTTGTTTTTACTACATGTGAGCTAGATGCATTTTCATTTTTTGTCTTTAATCCGCAATTAAAATGAGAACAATATTTCTTGGCTATAATTAGAACAGTAATTACTGGATATTTATTATGATTCATCCGTGAAACAGATTATGTAGACATTTGAATTTACGTTTTAATTGAGCTGGGCACACATCCAATTAAATACACGATAGTATTTTTCTCAATACTAAATTAAGCATGAGTTGGAAATTTCCGAATGTTTTTATCCTTATTGATCACAATATCTACACTGTAAAATGACTTTAAAGGATTACGCATAAAATGCATATTGACTAAGTAGCAAAATGCCTCAAATCATAACGACTTAGTACTAATACACCTTTAAATGAAAATGACTTTGTAGTAAAATGACTACGAAGTAACGCGACTTTAAAGGCAAACGTCTTAAGTGAAGATGACTTGAAATCCAAAATACCTAAAATGCAAAGTATCTCAGTAGGTAGTTTTATGACCAGAACACGAAAATGCACCACCTGTGGGGCACGAACCTCGGCCTGGACTGTCACTGACCAACAGGACGTGCGGAAGGCACGCCCTCTAGGAGCGAACGCGGACGTGTTGTTGTGGCTTCGCGAGCCGTGTGAGCTCTACGTTGAGCGATCGTGATCCTATCATCCGGCTCTTTGAGAGCATGCCTAGGTCTACGAATTTTGGATAATCTAGATGGTATGTACTCGGACGCCTCAACCACTAGTTGGTTGGGGTGAGTGGCAGTCGTTTCAAAGTAGTGACGGGAACAGAGTTCCATGTGTTGCTGGATAGTCGGCAACTCGAGTTCTGTGTGAAGATCCTCGTTACGCATGAACCACGGTGCTCCCGTCGCTTTGCGCATTAACCTATTCTGAAGTGTTTGTAACCTATGGACCCTGTGTGGCCTAAGGTGGGCGAGAACTACGCACGCATACGTCATAATTGGTCTAATACAAGTCATGTCTAAACTAACCTTGTTTCGGATCGACATCTTACTAGTCTCCTTCAGTAGGAGCATGTCCAGCCGTCCCATCACAAACGAGGCCCGCTTGCGAACCATGTTTATGTGGGGACGAAAGGAGAGTTTATCGTCGAGTATGAGACCAAGATATTTGGCTTCCCTCGCCCAAGGGATCAGGGAGCGTTCGGATCTTGACTTTTGGTGTCTCTCCCGAGAGGGTCTTGTGGCTTTGTTTCTTGTGAAACATTACCGCTTGACTCTTTTCGGGGTTGACGGTTATCCTCCATTTCTGGAACCAATCGCTAAGGGCGTTGGACGCAGATTGGAGTCGCCTAAATATCGAGGGGGAGGGGGAGGTGCCAGAGGCTTGAAAACGGAGTTTATCTACTATTTCATTTATTTGAAAAAACCTGTTACTCGTCAGAAATAATAAGCAGTAATAATTAAAGTAACATTTTATTTCATTTATAATAATACACAAATAAAAAAAATGATTATTTGATTTATCGTCGTTTTGATTCTTAGTCCTAATGCGTATTGTGTATTATCCTTTAAAGTCGTTTTCAATTTTGAGACATTATGCTGCATAGGCAAGAAACAATACAGATGTATTGCAAATTAGTCAAAACACTTTAGAGATATTGATTTGAGGCATTTTGCTTCAAAGTCTTTTTACAGTGTAGACATTGTGATCATAAAGGGTTTTTATTAGCGATTTAATTGAGTACTTCCGTTAAGTACTTTTCTCTTTTAAAGTAAAAACTAAAGTAAAATAATGTTTGAAGATTTCTATAATCTCCACAGTTGACTAAATAAAACATATTTAAAATGTTAAAGCAACAAATAAACGTATTCACTAATACAGACTAAATAGTCGTCGTTACTGCTAAATAGACACTTATGGCACCACTACAGTTGTAACATATTATTATTACATAGTCAAACAATCCCATTTCCAAGTTCGTTAAGAAAACAACACACAAATAGAATACCCTTTTCTATTTCATTTTAGTATTCTAGGTAATACTCTGAATAGGCAGTCTCTACAAACTATACATATCAAATACAGTTTACCACAAAGGAAATGAAGGTTTGAGAAGCAGGTGTCCAAGGATTACCAAGAGATGGGGTCACGTGCGAGCTAGTGAAATGTGATGACAATGCAATCGTAGCAATGTGCTAACGGACTGCACTTTCAACATAATCCCTACTAATCGACTTTACTACGAGATCTCGAAGGATTAAGCACACAAATGCTACTTAATCACATCTATGTCTTGACATATCGGAAAGAACGTGTAATTACTATTTGATTTAAAAACAGATTCTTCGATTTTAATAAATAGATTATTTTATTTGATTATGATCCAGTCTCAATTATTATTATGCTTGCCAATTTTCTAAAGCACTAAGCGGATAAATATAAAAGAACGTTAAGCTACATAGTTGTGTATTTTACGGATATGTGCTCAGTTTTCATAAGAACGTCTTACACTCATATTAAATTTAATGTTTAATGCAAAACGTGAACTATGTAACTACAAAGCCAGTAAAGCGTGTACATTTTAAAACTTAAAATACAAATATCCTTACACGGAGATGTTACAACCACATTATGTAGTAAAATGTCAAGCCAAAAGCACAAAAATGAGCATAAAATTGGTTTATGTCACAATTTATTTTTCCAACGAAACTTACACTTCTCCGACACGGATACCTCTAAAAATGGTAAATTGAGCTTGTTTCATGAAGTTATAACTTTTTCAATCCTAATGCACAAACTTGTTTTTGAGTAAAATTAAAGTGTTTACGTTACAACATTAACCGGATCCACTGAAAGTTTATCTTAATTAATCTTTTAAGCTATTTAGTCAAAGAGAAGTAAATTCCGTTGGCCGCTTTATTGAATTCTAAGTCCGGAAAGTTGGCTTAAATAAGAAAGCATCGATACCCGACGTCTGAGCGCGGTGGTAGTCTTTAAACGATTTCCTAACTTAATATAAAGTTACAAGATTGTCTAGCCCCAGAACTTGGCTCAATGTGAGATTTTTGCAAAACAAGTACAATCCAAGATTTGTTACTTTAAGATTTATTAAGAAAATGTTATTTTAAATTTATCTACGTTGCCAATAGAATTATTTATTAGAATAAAGAAAAAAATATCTTACAAAATAATATCTGCCTAATTGAAGCTGAATTTCTTGAACAGAATAAGAAAAACATCTTATGGTGTGTAAATCCGTGACCCGTACTTACTGAGATTGTTAGAATAAGGTTTAACCACTCATTCAGAGAAGAGGACCGAGCCCAGAAGTGGCACAAGTATATAAAACAGCCCTGATTTGGAGTGGTTCCTTTGAAGTCAATAGATTTTTTCGTCCTTTTACCGGAGTGTATAGTATTATTTGCTTAATTAATCGCTGTGCGCATAAAATATCCCTCCGACTCTCAGTCAGACTAATCCGACTTTTATTTACTTTTTTCAAAGCTGGATTTCTAATTTAGATGCAAATGTATGTAAGATTCAACGCATTCTATACTCGGTTTTATGTGAGAACATTAAAAGCGAAATTGCTGCTGAAAATTTTATATAACAGCGAAAATCGACAATTATTCATCGAAGTGTTCGTACGGTGAATTAGTCACGTAAATTACAATTGTAAATAGTCGTCGGAGGTAATAGCGAATATTGAATTATAGATAGAGTATTGGAAGCAAGAGATGAATCCCGTTTTTTTCGTGTTGAAAACCCTGAGGGAAATTCCCGGCAACATTGCGGGCTGCAAAGCCTTCAATTTATGCAGGGGCCGCATTGGCGTCTAGCTGGATGACAATCTTGACATACGGGAGGCAGATGAACAATGCGGTTTTGTTAGAACACTGCCTTACATACCTTACACATTTGCATTTTCAAAGAACATTTTATAGAAAGCGTCAAAACATTTTTACTTCCATAAGCTATTGTGTGGAGAAAATTAATTAAATTTTTATTTATCTTTTACGAGTGAATATGAATTAAGTACTTAAGAGCGTTTATAGGGCTCACTAGCGCCGCCAATAGAAAAAAAAATCATAATTTGCAAATAAGATAAATAATGTTAAATGTTGATAACAAAGTCTTGAGAAAAGGCAATAAAGTATTTGTATAACACACTCTCAACACTTTAAATGTTTTTCAATTAAATAAATATTGCATTATAAACAAAAACGGCCGTTTTTTTTTCGAATACGAAATTTAACTAATTAAAAAACATTTAAAGTGTTGAGAGTGTGTTATACAAATACTTTATTGCCTTTTCTCAAGACTTTGTTATCAACATTTAACATTATTTATCTTATTTGCAAATTATGTTTTTTTTTCTATTGGCGGCGCTAGTGAGCCACGTAAAGGCCCATAAGAACATAGTAATTTTTTGACAAAAAAGCAAATTAAGTAAAGCTTTTCAATCTCAGTTCAGAACAACACACCGACAATCTTAACAAAAACATAAAGAAAATTCAAGAAAAACTCGTAGACAGAAAATATTCGTAGTGTTTGCGTTATAAACCCAACCAATCACATCGGAGCAAGCACAATGTGGGACTAAACGGGCGCGCCAACAAAAGAGCCTTAAAGAATGGGCCGCCGACACACTCGTGCTAATAAAATAGTTCGACGCAACAGGTCGTTGCGGCCCGTACAATACAATAGCGCCAACTATGAGTGTGTATCTGTGATTCCGACTGTACCTCCAGCTGCTTCGAGTGTGTACACCATACGTTGTATTATGATACCTGTTCACGAATGGAAAGCGTGCACAGTTGTTTCATGACTATTGAATCGTAGTTCCTTAGTATATATGTTCTCTATTCAAATGAAGATGATATAAATATTTTGTATCTGCGATTTATGAGAATTGAAAAGCGTACTGCCTTTCTAAAGTATAAAAGCGAACTCTATATAATATTACTAATTGGATTGAAAGTTGCATTTAATCAACACTTCAGTTATATTTATTTTTATTATTTGTTACATTTTTTAATCAAACTTGGATTATATCGACGGGTCCTACGTAGACTAGTATAAGTGCAAAATCACAAGTTTACAGGAGAGCAATTCAAAGGTTCAAAAGCTTATAACTTTGTCAAAGTTCTACAGAAATTACTAAAATTTTGATAGGTTATACCTGGAAATGAAAGGAAAAAACCGGACTAAATATATTTTTATATTTCTTTGTATTTTATAAAATAGCTGTACTTGCATTTGTTTAGCTTGTTTTGATTAAAGTATCCAAACAAGTAAACTGTTACAAGTAACCACTTGTACTAGTTTACAAAGTTCTGACTTAGTTTTTAAATAATGAAAATAAAAGAAATACACATTAGTAGTCATACATATGAGTGTAATTTGTAAATCATGAAACCTCGAAATATGGGAAAATAATTTCATTTATCTACTTTTAGCACTTGCACTACTTTACAAGCTACTAAGAAACTAGTTGTACCAGTAATTTATGTAGTTTTGTGGTCATGAACTTGATTTTTTTATGGAAAAGTGAAACAAACAAACGTACAAAACAGTAAAACACGTTTATTGTGTAACATTAACCCCCTTACTCATAAAGGCCTCTTAAATTTAAACACTGTTTAGCGAGATTTTTATTAACAAAACCAACCTTATGCCAAACAAAACCGTAAGGATTTAAGCTAATCAATTGACTAAACTTTAAGAGGGGTAAATGTGTAAAAATAAACGTATTTACTATTTTTATAATGACTTCAAATATTGAAGTCTTTTCCATTTAATTTTAAAATGTTAAAAATTTAACATGATTATCGCTCTGATAGTAAATATCATCTTTAATAGGTTAAGGAGATATTACATTATTAAATCAGACTTTAACAAGCTATAAACTTTAGTAAAATATATACTTGGCTTCGTCTTTTTAGTAATAATAATTAGTTAAAGTAATCAGTGCTTTTTTTACTATGTTAATAAAATAATATGTATCTATAACAAAATGTTCGATTCTTTTTAGGTAAGAACTGTACGACTACTAAGACTAATTAAATAGTTGTCTTACAGACTCATCAAAATAAAACATACATTGCACAATTAATTTTATACCACAACAACAATCTACTAAGTGGTAAAAATAACTTAAAAAAATAAGACTTCTATTAAAATAAAAACCTAGTCAGATACGTTTACGTATATATAAAACGTTCTAACGTTTTATTTATTTACAAGAAGGCGTGCAGGATGACCATCTTTTTGTTTAGTGGAAACATTGTTGTCCCTCCTAGTGGATGTACTGGGAAAAGTTGTCAGATACTAATTCACCCGTGATAACTTCTCACTCTTTCACAAGATCGATTGAATTGCATAATGTCACGTATTATTAACGGCTGTGCTAATACACAAGTGGTTACAAGTGATGACAAATTTATGAAAGTGAGATTTTTTTTTATGTATTGAACAAAAATGTCTTAGCTATATGGCTCTGTAAAATTATATTATCTATAAAGTAATGTTGCCTTATTGTGGTAGCTATAGCTGCAAGCAATTTAAGCCCTAACTTGTAAATAATGCAAAAACTAATTTTTTTATGTTAGAAATGTTAAGTTTATTTGCTCCCTAAGAGTTCTATCATTGCACAACTAACGTAAATTTTAGCTGCTTATTTATTCATTTACCCACAATTTATTAAAATATATAAAAAAGATTTAAAAATCAATAAAGTGTAAAATTTTATTCAAAATATTCCCCATAGTTCTCTACTAGCAATATGCTACCCATTCTCCTACCAGGTGTTATAACACCGATCATTTTCCAGATTTCCCAGAGGACCAGGATTACATTTTATGTAGTTTTTCTAAAACGTTAGTGACACAAATACCAACATATCAAATTTTTTAAAGATCTGAGACCCTTAATAGTTTCAGGAGTATCTGGGTTGATTGACTTCGAGAACGCTTCATACTTATTATTATTTTTATTTTCACTGATCTTAAACACTCAAAACGTCGTAAAAATATGAATATTTTTTAGAAATTCAATAGGTACATAAAGTAAAGTTCGTTGCAGTTACACCCGTATCGTACGTACGCGCTGTATCGTCGCCGCGCGTATACTGGTGCAACGGTCACTTACACTCACGCGTCATGTATTTCGTAACTACGTAAACTAATGCAAGTAACTTATATCAGTTTTGACCGTCTCCTTGCATAAAATTGTGTTACTTACATCAGTTTACGAGTTTGTATCGCCGAAACTAAAAGAAATTTTATTTTTTTTCTTACTGATTTGAGAAGAATAGTTAATCTTAAGGCCATTCAAGCAAAAAAGTCATTTTCGTCAATTTGCGGGTTACACCAGTATACGTAGGACCCGTCGATATGATCCAGCTTAGAATAAAATAGGTTGTGGGGTTATAGGTAAGTTTTCAAGTCATTAAATTAATGTTATTCTCACAAATCAATTAAGTAATGTAATTTTCCCCTTAGAAACAATACAAAACTGTCCATATAATTATACAATTTACATGTGATACGATAAATATGATGGTTTATTAAAATAATACTATTTTTAAACAGTTTTTTTTATAGACGAAATCATCATATAAATATATTTTTTTAGTCATTTTCTTTTTAAATCTCATTTAGTAAATTTTTGTTTAATGATTTTTTTACATCCCGAACAGGAGTTGTGTTTGGTAACATATTGTGTGTTCTGATTCCAACCAACTGACCAACAAATAATAAAAATATTAATATAAACAATATCACCATAGTACCGTAATACATTATAGGAGCCGGATTAGGATGGCCGAGTGTAATTTTTATGGTCCCTATGCGCCACAGGGGATCGTTAAGCTATGGGTAGACATTGCCATGGTAAAGTTGTTGTAGGTAGCGAAGCAAGGCTGACGTTAACATAAGTTTTAACCGCAAACGGCTCATTTATTTTATACACCCTGAGATAAATTAAATAGGGTGTTTCCCTTAATTTTAAGATGCACTTACAGGGTATTTATTGTTAGCAAAGGTGTGAGGTATATAGTGAAAAAAACATTTTATTTATGGATAATGATGTGAAAAGACAAATGGTCTACTTACAGTTGACCTAATGGGAAGTAGACACAAAATCATATACGTTCTAAAACCCAACATGCGTGGTACAAGATTATTAGGTTTGCTTTATCTCTGGAATATTCTCTCCATGCATCGATGTGTATCTAGATGATAAAATAAACTGCATTAATTTGATCATTCGCGATGCCTGTAATTCACCAACATCAACATTTCTAAAGCTATCTTAAGAACACTATTATTAAGAGTCCCTTACTCCAACAAACTAAATGATATAATTACTAGATGAAGGAGATTCCTAGGTACTAATACTGACAATAGCCTCCTGTCGTTTGAAGCAGGCTCTATTACGGTACGATCAAGAGCTCTTCATTGCAAGCATTGTTTTATCAGACATACTCCACGCCCTCATAATACCTTATATAAAAGTAAAGTATTATGTTTTTCTTGCTACTCAAAATGTGTCAAATTCTGAAGATTTTTTTGGCAACAATGGGATAGCTCGAACGAGTTTCTTTGACAGTTTCCTTTGCTATAAACGGTAGAAGACAGAATGCTTGTAGAAGATGATCAGAAAAAATTGACGAAATATCTTCAGCTTAAATGACTAATTTAATTTTATTGTATACATTTTTTTTTATTTTAAGTTTAAAAGAAATGAAAGCAGTATTATTGGGCAAAAAACCGAATACCAAGATTCACCATGTAAAGAATTAATGTAAGTGTTTCGTAAATATAAGCATGAGTAATATATTCAGTGTTAACAGTTTAAAAGAGAAATTAAAGTAGTACAGTATTCATCTAGGATTAATTACCATGAGCGTAGACAACTATGCAGGATTCTAGAATTAAATATAGCTCAAATGGGACACTTTAAGAGACAACTTTCATATCTTTTTTAGGAGTTGTATTTGTTTCCCTTATTGCTTAGACGAAGGTTGTCACTAATGTATCTAACAGCTACCATAATATTGAAGCTTAAACAAAAGCTCGATTGAATTATACATAAAATATAAAATCTGGACAATAGAAATTGGTATTGGTATTCACAGAATTAGAGATAACAATTATGAACATTTCAACTTGTTTCCAGCCATTTTATCAATCCCCATCAACATAAACTTTGCCTAGGTTAGTTTATTCAGTTAAGCAATAAAGCTTAACCCCTACTTAGCAAATCTTCAAATCGTAAATCCTTGTTGCACACTCAAAACTATAACAAACTTTAATGATGCAAGAAACATTCAAAGGGTGTATCAACTTCATAGTACACAAAACAGTGTACCTGTGCCTTAGTACAACAATACAGGATAGCAAGAAAGACGGTCACCGCTGAGCTCCCTAATTCCCGGGTCGCATGTACCTGCGGTTTCACGACAGGATTTACAAGTTTTCTTCTATTGGTCCAAATGCTTATTTCTGTTAAGGCTCACTACGACTTACCCAACTTCCACGACCGTGTTTTCACAAAGTTAGCATTCGGTAACCCTTTGATATTTTGTCGATTTGTGGTTTTCCTTCTTGTGCCATCTACCACAAGGAAATTCGCTTGTTGAATAAACTTATCCTCACAATATCCATTGTTACCATTCGTACCTCTTTCAAACTGACTGATAACTATGTTTGAGATCAATAAGATTTTTTTTCATTTCCCGAGATTCCTTAGACGTTTGAGTTCTATGTTAAACCCCCGAGTGAAGTAATAACTTAATGGAACTTTTGTTTAGTAAACAAAGATTATTTTAAATGATAAGACATACGTTAATGAGAATTTAAACAAAGACGGACTATGTTTAACGTTCAGTGGCAGCCGACAAAGAACAATCTATTAAATAAAACAGGGAGTACATTGGGTGCGGAGGCGGCAGTAAGTGAGGAGTGACAAAACTTGAGGCAAGAGACTAATTAGCAATACAAACATGAATCAGGGGCTATTAGTTGTAATTGAATTGTCGCCGGCGGCGAAGTTGTCGCCGCGGCGAATTTAAATATCGCGCTCTACGAGATTTTAGCACTTTTGGCGTTGACTTATTATTACCTAATTTATAATTGCCACTACATGCATATTTGTTGAAGGCTTTATTTTATACATTCCTATAAAAAAGCCTTGATTAAAAATATTTATCGCGTTTTAAATAACTGAAAAGCATACAAGATAAAATACCAAATACGAAAATAGTTTCCTGGCATTCGATCGTAATTTCAGTATTTTATTATTAAAATTACAGCGTAATCTCTTTTAAACATTTTATGTTTCTTAATTATTATTTCATCAAAACTTATTTAGTAACACACAATCGTTTAATTTAATTTCATTTATATTCAATTCTATAGAAAATGGGTCCGTCGTATGGATGTTTAGTAGTTTATAAAATAAACTACTTAATTCCTAAATGCAAACATGTCGTTTAATTCGAACATTGAATTTCAATACGGTCATTGTTTTCCAATAGACTAATAAATATTCATAGAAAACAAATGACGCTAAATTACTGCGGCAACTTCGGCCTTTAGGGAGCCCTCTAGGCCGAGAGCCGTGACAATTTTTCACTGGAATTTTATAAAATACTCCTGTCGTTGTTCCGAGGAAATTATCTCCCCCATTGACTAAAATTTTTCACGGCAAGTTTGACTTCAATCCATTACATTTTTTCCCACTTTTATCTTGAAACTGTCAGTGTAAAGTTGATTGTGTTAATTGTGGGCCCGGATACACTTTTTTATTAACTTTTTAGTAGTTACAAAGTGTTTGTAATTAATTGCTTATTTTTGCCAACAAATGTAGACACAATTACTTTAATTAAATATGTATTAAGGTATATAATATTTTGTCTAGAATCATGGTTTGCGTAATGGTTTACTGTATTTTCTAATTAATCCAGGACTACTTTGGCCTTTTATGTAAGATAACAAAATTATCGTATCGTTTTTTTACTAAACGATGCAATAGCCAGAAATATTTATCTATCTAAACCTTTTATTACAAAACAAAAGTAAAGTTTAATATTAATCAATTTATACATCTACGCAGCATCACTGATTCCCTTAGCAATCACGTTCAAAACATCCCAAATGTCGTCTAGGTAATCACAGAACGTAATTTGTAACTTTGTCATGGGACACTATAAGTTAAACAAGCGTTTAAACTAATTAAGTTACCCCACTGGTCTAGTTGTACGCGTGCTAATCACTAGTAATTACTTCACATACGTCATAAGGGGAAGGATGCTATTCATGACGTCACGACATATCTGCCATCAAACCCCTCACGCGTGTGAATAAACATAAATTAAAACTGAAATTGCATTTCCCTGTAACAACATTTGAACTTTGTTTATGTGACAAACTTGTACCAATACATTTTTAAACAGTTTAAACAGTACTTATTTCAGATTTATATTTGATTAGAAGTTATTTTATTGATATACATTTACTTAGTTATAACAAAAAGATGAATAATTTATACATTTGTTGAGGGTTAATAAAAATAAATTGCGTTTTTTCGGATCAGCTATCTTTTGGAAGAGTTCTAGGAAATAAACAAAGAAAGAACCGTTCACGAAGCCATTGATTTGAATGGCTAACAATTATGTCGTGGAATATGAAAGTCCTGTGCTTATTATTAGAATGTTAATAAATAAATCACACAGTTATTTATAGCGTGGTAGTTGTATTTTTCAACAAAAATCATAGAATAAAACACTGATACATTTTACAATGAAAAACATACTTAAACTATAAATATTTAACTGTGGTAAATGCGGATTTTAAACAATGTAATTGGGTATAAAAATGGGAAAACAAGATTGGAACCAGGACGGTTAAAAAACAAAGCAACAAGTGCACGTTTTATAATTATTTTATGTCTGACAACGATTGTCTGAAGAAACGTTGAGCCTACAATTTGATGTACCCTGAATCATTACAATGCAAATTAAGGAATCGAATAACTCTCTCGAGAAAAGAAAGTTACCAGACAATGGACATAAGAAAGATGTAAATTTCGGTACAAAATGAAGTCTAGACTTAAGTGCCAATGTATTTTTCTATTTGGCATACCATCAACGTTTATGACGTTTATTTACTGATTGATATTATCTATTTATGTTAAGGTGTCTCCATTTTAAATAATTGACTAAATATATGCGTAAGAATTGTCCTTGGCATCATGCTACTTTGGTATACAATATAAGCAATTATAAACTCCCCTTTGTTATGTGAAAATTCTTGTTAATTTTCATAATCAGTGTAAAGTTTTCATTTTAACGTTAATACACAAGTTTTAATTCGCGTAATAATAATTTCATTTTGTGGTATTAAAATGATATATTGACAAATTTCCCAGCGGAGTTGTTAACGAGTTTAAAATTGTTTAGAAGGATCGATTACGGTAGTTTTATACAAACTTATTCAGGTAGGAAAATATTCAGCATTTTACTGCAATAGACGAAAATGCAGAGTGGGCAAGCTCATCATGCGGTGGACCGACTACCTGATTAAGGTGGGAGGAGGTCAATGTAAAATGATGTTGTGGCATCATTTAGGCTGTTATGAAAACGATGCAAAGTATTTTCAGTTTATTGCAGCAATTCGAAGTTTTATCTAAATACTGGTACATTTGTACATACTCCAGTTTTGCGTATATTGAGTATCGATTCAGTTTAACCGAAGAGTTAAGCTGTATAACTAATCTCTCTCTAGACTAAACTAGTATCTTCTTAGTGCTTCCGCAAACGTTATATTCGTACAGTTTCGAGTTTATTTATTTAGGTGTATTTTTTTATTGACATGTTGTTAAAATATTTATTTCTTTAATAAACCTCAAATGACAGACACGTAGCGTGAAAAGATGAAGCAACCTTTGATAATAAAAAATAACCACTGGCAAATAATGATTACTTTTTACGATCAGACGCTGAGAAAAATAAACGGCAGATACGCATTTTAGGCCAGAAAGGGGCAGATTCTTAACGTTAGTAAGGTTTTAGAGATAAGTAGTGAATATATGAAAAGACACACGGTGAATTTTAAGCACCTACATGAGTATTTCTATGCCTGTGTACACATTACTAAACCTATCTGCAACTAATCAGGAATTATCTCATAAAGGCGGAACACTGCATGAATCTCGGTGCAAAAGTCCAAACTTGTATGCCAAGATAAAACATAGGATGTAATACTCAATTATTACTTTGATTAAATACTTTGACCTATTTTAAGTCAGCGATTTTTCATATCTGTTTGTATCAAAAGTACCAAGCGAGCAGAATCAAGAGGCATTTTGTATGAGCTCTCAATTTCTTGACTCAGCTGAGAAGGGATTAGGCGCTCTTCGTACGCATTCTGATTTCGCAGCTACAGTCGTTGTCAAGTGAATTACGGATTATATATTTTAAAGGGGAATCATGTGTTCTAAATTCAAAGTAAGCAAAAGAACTTCATATAAGAACTTAAACATTTTTATTGAGAGGTAAAAGTCCATACTATCTAGAGCCTTTATGGTTTAAACTTTTGAAAGTCTTCCTCCCGCTTGTGGTGGGTCAGATAGGTTAGTCCTACTTTCATGGAAATCATTTACTGGCCTTGATGGTGAGAAGAGATGCAATACTCAAGCCGTTCCGGAGTGTGACGACACAAACATTAATGAGCTATTCATAAAATTTTAAATTTATTAAAAAATTAATTGATTTTTAATCAGAGTACTACTGTTAACTAACCAGTTTAACAAATAACGCACTAAAAATGAAGTACATCCCTAATTTTGATAAGGTCCCTAAAGAATACCTTTACTTACACATTCATTATCGCACAGATTGACTATGTCAAAACTTTTTCTATCATCTGTGATCAAAGTAACGCTGATAGCTATAGAAAATATTTAAGAATGAGGGGAGAAAAACGAAATTTTCGCCTCCATCCACTAAAACTATAAAGGTCCCATTTCCTAAATCATGAAGGAAACTTTGACCGATTGCCGTAAACTGATATAATATTTATCCTTAGATTGCTTTTCCCTCAAAAAAAAAGAATGGCAACACATTGTTTGTCTTCGACAAACATTATTCCGGAATCGGATCCGTTCCAATAAGGTATTTTCGTGAAACGTTCGATGAGAAATTGTAATTCTTTTTTGGTGACACACATTCATATACTCGTATTTCCAAAAACTAAAACTGCTCATATGAATTTATAGAAAAATGTTAAAACAATAAAACAAGTAAGTTTTCTAATTAAAAATATAGCTTATGCGAGGAAAAACTCGTGAAACTGAAAACAAAATTTTATACCACGCGAGGGTCTTGAGAGACAATATAAATAAAACAAAATCACTCGTTATGCCTATTTCATTGTATGAAGATTAAATAATTTAGTCTTACTGTTAGACAACTGAAACAGAACATACTTTCGGTAGATACAAAATCTGCGGAGTATAATTCCTGAAACCCAAAAACGGAATTTTGTGTTTACTCCATCTATAACCGGAAATCCACTAAATAAATATTGACTTTGTTGATTAACCACTATTTGAACTCGCTGTTTTATTTCGATTGGCTGAATAAAATGTGATAAGGCACAACTTCTTTCTCTTAAATAGGTAGGTAATTAGGAGGCTCAGTTATTTGACTTCAGGTAGTGTTTAAAATTTTAAATCGTTAATTAAAGTAAAGTTAAGTATAAAACATGTATACATAACCTGTGTACCTTTAAAAATAGCGCTCATAGTTCTCCTAGCTTTGTTTAATTGGACTTTAATTAAAATAAGATAAAAATGGCAAACTTTTCACGATATTTAATTTATGTTTAATGTCGTGCGTCGTGGGTACTTTATAAAACAAGTAATTAACAAGTACAGTAGATAAACTGTTTAATTTTTTTTTATTTACAACTTTAAAAACATTTAAAAACTGCTGTCACTAGCTCAATGACAGACGTAAAATTTTAAATAGATAATATTAAATAGATCACGTACATACACATGTACATGAATACTCTTACTTAAAAACTTAGCAAAGCAAAGTTTCAACAAATATAATGTGGCAACGTTGTCTGAGAGGTCGGTCCTTCCAGTCGAGACTATCTGATCTAGCCCCTGGATTAATTAAGTTAAATGCAACAAGTCCGAGTTTGCACTGCTCTCCAGATAGTCTGTCGCGTGTTTTATTATGGAAGCTACTGAATTAAGTAAGTAGCTCCTAGACTATATTACGTTTCGTTGAGATTTGTATGCAAACGTTGGTATTAATTGCTTTTTGATGAAATAAACTGGTGAAATGGATGCTATGAAATTTGAAAATAAGGAAATTAATGAAATACTTAGAATGAATGAGTGCTGAGATAGATGTTGAATTTCTGCATGAAGAGAAATGTTTGGACTACCATAGATACATGAAGATATGAACTATATTGTTATGGAGTAGATTAGTTAATTAAAAATTACTTGTTGTTTCTTACTAGTAGGATTTGGATGTTTATGTTTAGAGTTAGGCTAAGAAACTCATACACAAATCAATGACCTGGCATGAAACAAAATCCCTTACAACTGCCTCGCCCACTCTGAATTGTGGAATTTCTAATCACAGTAAAAATAGTTATTACAAGACGAACTAATGGCATACCGTGGCATAATGATATTAAGCACAGAAATAACTTTATATTCTTTAGTAGAAAGTTGTAATTTACTGTTTTTTTTTTGTTTCGTATAATCACAATAGTCTGTTTAGATATTTTTATAATAATATCTTGGTTCTATCTTCACTTTTTAAGCAAATAATAAATATTTATTGATCTTTATACATTTTTAATTGGATACTACTCACTTAAATCATGGTCAAATAACATGAGCAAGTAAATGATAACAAGTATTCATTACTAAAAGTAAGTGTCGCCGTTGTATCGGATACATCCAAGGGACCGAAGACATCCGTTACTAGGACTTTCGTTTTATACTGTGGGAAGTTACAAACTTAACTTTAACCGTTCATTCAAATATATTCCGTAACCTTTAAGTAATAAGAGTGTATTGTAGTGCAAGTACAAGCCTGCGGGGGTATACGGAAGCGGCCTAATGACGACAAGGAGTACAATAGCACGTGAGGCCCCTTGTTATTGGTATCTGACCTGACCGCTACGAGCGATTTGTCTAAATGAGATCCGGACCTCTTCCCCGATGCTTTGTTATTTTTTTCGTTCATTGCTCCCAGCGAGTGACGTATTGGGTTAGAAAAGCCCGTTTTCCCTTGATTTTATAGATTTACTCAGTTGATGTCTAAACTTTTTATCGACGCTCTCAAAAGACGATTTGATTCCTTTTAAAAAGTTTTTATTACTCACTCGAGTGGTGTCATACAATGTATAATAATAATATATTTGACTCAGAGGCGTGTTGGTTTCCCTTAATGGGGAGGAAGTAACATTTATATGAATTTATTTCATTGGATTTATTGCAAAAGTTAATGATGATGTTACACTAAAATTAGGTGATATATTAAAGAACCTTTAGGTTTGTAACATTAAACTGTAATGAAATAAGGTTGTAAAATAGCGAAGTTTAAGAAACAAATGTGCCTCTGGGCCTAGATAGTAGTGTTTCTATAGATATATAGCATCACACCAATTTGAGCTTTAAACGGTGATGATTAGAGGTTATAAAGGCCTGTAGAGTTTGGAATTATAGGTACCTGTGTCCACCGCAACTACCGTAATCCCGTATACCGACGATTAATCTTCGTTTCGCTCTCACGAGGTGGTTTGTTTTGGGTAAATTTGTGGGGATGCCTACGATTTGCTGGCCACGGCCCCCGTGGGCCAAGTTCGTCATACATTAATCCTTTGTTGCTAGTTGCTTTAATCAATGCTTCTCTTGATGCATCATTACAGCGCTGTACATAACTATCAAAATACATTTGGTTTTATACTTTGATCTAGCGCAATTTTGTAGTTTAAAGGTAATTAGGTAGTTTTTTTTTTTGCTCTCTGTGGGTTAGGCTTCACAGTCACTTAAACAAGGTATCAACTTAAATCGAAAGAAGCTTTTGTTTCACGAATACAATGGAAAGCTTTAGTATAAGGGAGTTTGAACATAACAAATGAATGTAAAAATTATAAGCGATAATGACATAGGTGCGTACCTTTTAAATATTTGATAAATGTTGTTTGTTCGTAAATACAGGCATTAGGAAGGCATTGTTTTTTAGTAATTTGTTCTCTGTGTATCGTAGTCGAAGCTCGGTCGGTGTCACGTGACTCCTCGCCCCGCCCGCCTAATGTTTCACTCGCGTTACTGTGACAACTTCTACCTTTTACCAAATTGTATTTTCGTGTTCGGCCGAGTTTTCCTTATAAATACTGTCATTAAGACAGCGACACGGTGACAGCTGCTAATGTTTGTGAAGGTATTGAACCCATTTGTAAATAATCTAAATAATATGTGTTATGACATTTACTGACGGTATCAAGATTGAAGAATAAACTTTTAATTAAACAACAGTCTTACATTGTTTTGTGTTAAAAAGTTCTTGGCATCTGATTGTCATCTGTGTATTCTACGTATGTTTTCCTTTTACTTTTCGTACTGTAAAACTCGGAAACGAATGAAATAGATTAATGTTTTGTAACTCTTTCAAAGTTGTTTGTCTCTTGACCTTGAGATTCATAGTAAGGGATAGAACCAGTAATATATATTAAAAGTGAAATGGAACTATAAATTGACATTGAACAAACAGCTAACAGTTGTACTGTCAAACTTATAATCCTGTTTAATTCTTGTAACAATACTGCGAGCAAGTCTTACAAGTAGATTGATAAATTCACAAGTAAATTATATACATATCTCGAACTCATATGTTGGGGTATTAAACGGATAAAGTATAAGCCCACGAATTATGTTAGATACGACTATAACGACAAGAACTTCCACGAATAAATTATTAAGAGGAGAATTGCTGAGCAGGCAATATCTCTTGTTATCTTTTGCAGTTTTAGAGAACAAGAAAAAAATCAGAGTAATGGTTTTGCTTATTAAAACATGACATAAACATATACTTTTTTATTACTACAGTGCAGCAAAAAGGACTGTTAAAATTTAAAAGAAAAATTTCAAGCGTGTGCTTTTATCAGCAGCGGTGGTTGTGAACAGTGCCATTTGGTATGTCCGATATCGTCACCGTAAAATAAACATAGCTCACTGGCAACTTTAAAATGGGTCCTAAAAGACCAAAGGAGGGTAGCGCCCGCAGCGTCATTATGAGGCCCCACGTCATTTGTTTATTAAACATCCTGCGAGGTGGAACAGAATAATGGCACGGTAGACTTTGTCACGGCCGCCTTACCCCGAAATTAAATCGTAATGATGATGCGAACTCGCCGCCGTTTTCGGCTCCCCCTACCCCTTGGTTGTAAGGCCGCGGCCTCACTGCTAAGGCGATTACGGTGCGGTTGTGATGTAACACAACACGTGGGTCAAAACCGCTAGTAGAAAATGGCAGCTATTCTTTGATTTCCGATCAAGCTATTTGTATTACCTACGCGTACAATCAAATTCCAAATAAGTAGTCATTTTACTACTAAATTTTAGTTTTTATTATACTGTACGTCGTAGCGTCTACAAATAATTTTACAGAATTTCTTTAATGACACAGAAGCCTTATCCAAGGCGGTCGCGGCTTGTGGCGGCTTGAGGTCAAAATGAATAGGTTTTTAAAAGCCTACCTGTATAACAACTGTCATAGTTATGAAAGAAATCGCGTTGAAACGTTTACTAAGCTTCTATAGAGGATTAAAACACGGCTTATATTTACCGAAACATCTTACTTACAATAACTCAGAGGTAGCATAGTTTTATCATTTTGACGGTATTAAAAATAATCCAAATCAGTATCAAATAAGACCAATCATCCGAATGGATATATAATACAATTTTCAAGATAATTTTAAATAGGAAATTAAAATTAACAGCTTCAGCGGGCATTGGAGATTTATTTAGAATTTTACGAAAGAATTTTAATTAAAAAGTTTTTAGAAATATTCGCAAAGAATATGTAATCTGTTGTTGGATGAATTCATAATTGGCCTTTAATTGTGCCCAAATTAGATACTCCACAAAGTTTTTAAAGTAATACCGAAAAAGTTTATCTGTTAAAAAATTAATTAAGCAATATAGTTTTTATTATCTAATTTATATTCAGGGAGGGTCCTCTTAGTGGCATACGTTTTTTTTATTTAAAAAAAATATACTTTTTTGTTTCAAGAAACTATTGTAAGAGGTTTTGGCATATATAGTATCCACGAATAACTTTTAACCACGGGTTACTTAATTTAGGCTTAAAAATATTAATATACTTGATGAAATGATAGATTAAATAATTATTTATATTTGTTATTTATTTGTCTATGTCCAGCAGTGTCCACTGATACTAGACTGATATAATAATGACGAATGATAAGATAATTAAAACTTTTACAAAAACTTAAACTTTAACTAGATGGCGTTGTGTGAATGTATGAGGAATATTTAACTTAGTATAAGAATACTTTTACACACACTAAAATTTCAATACAAGAAGGTAGTAATGCAACGAAATATCCAAAAGCTATTATGTATAACCTATTATATTATAAAATGTAGAGGATAAACTATTTCCACTTTCATTTCCTAAACTAATCGTGCGGTTTTGGGGCCACTTCCTAAGGGAGATGAATGGATAATGGATAATAATCGTGATAACATCGTAAGGATTATGTTATAATTATTAAAATGGTATAAAGTCAATGTTGTAAACTGTATAAAAATGTACTTACACAAATTACGAGTAGAACGCGATGTAAAAACTGCTTGATGTCTATTAATAAATATTCTTGGAATTGTATAGCAAACTTAACCAAAATAAATGATGTGAGTAATGATATTTGTAAAAAAAAACAAAACGAACCCGTATTTGCTCTCTCCTGTTCAATTAAGAAATGTGATTAAATTTTTACGTGTACTAAAAATATTTCCAAGTTACCTACTCGGACGTTTACTAGTATTCACTTCCAACAATTTTATTAGCATAAAGTTACAACCTTACTATGAAAGGTTTAATGAATTTTTATTTTAATGGATAAATTATGTCAGAAAGTATTCTAAACGTGCCGTTACTCTTTAGTTTGGTTACGTTATTTAATGATGAAGGCATTACACAGGTTAATGACATAAATAATAATCTGACTCTTTATTAACGCGGTAAAAATAGAATATTACTAGGATAATAAAGTGCACGCCTGTCTCGAGCGACGGTTTTCATGACGCAGGAAAATAAAACCAATATAGAATTACGGGGAGCCCGTAAATAGAAATTTATGCGAAAATCTTTTACCTATTCACATGCTTCGTTGGTTTAAATGGACGAATAATATAATTGAGGTAGATTTGCTTATGCCTCTTTATTTTGAAGAAACATGACGGTGAATGAATTACATAAGAATTTCAATTAACATCCTTATTATTAAATAAATTCGCATGAATTCATTCGATTAAATCATAAGCAAATATTTACAAAAACAGCTTAAAACGGTGATAAATTATTCACAAAGAAAAAACTACAGCACTTGCAAGTCGCTTCGAAGACAAAAAATGGAATATTATGCAGAACGGTAGTAGTCCGCGCCAATTATTCTTGTGATGCATGCTCCGAATCAGATTCTGTAGCGACCTGCGTCAGCAACTCCAAGTACAAACATAAATCTACACAACATGCCCTCTCTAGGGAATAAGTGTGGAGTAATTTGCGAACACACACGCTTGCTTCGTCGCGCGAACATTAACTATTAAATTCGTTGCATATTAAACTACAACCTTAGCGCTGTAATCCAGAACCTACCCGAACGTTGCGTTCAAAATCTCACGAGGCTCTTCAACACTTCTTAACTAAGTTATGAGTTCACTTACGATTTTAGATCGATATTTTATGTTGAACCGTTTCCTTAATTTAAATAGACGGTAAATTAGAAGGGAAATGAATTGAATTAAAGACAGGCAACAAATGAGATGACTCATTCACGTCAAGAGTGCAAATCTTAGGTGATTTGGAAGTTGTTGAAGAAAGGAGAAGTTATGTCGAAAAATGCCCTCTTTGTTTCCGACAGCCAACAGGCCCTCTCTGTTCTGGTCGAGAGTACGGAACCCCACTTGACACGCTTCATTTTTACCTTTTCTTTAAATTGAAACTGGAACGAGGGTGCTCTTTCTATGCGCCGTATATCAGCCCCGCCTTCATTACGAATTAACAAGATTTTTCAGAGCATTATTTTATATTTTAAGCTTAAAACGTGAACGAAGTTGCATTAACATTACTTCTGCGACTCAACGACATGAGTTAAAATGATATAATAACATTAGTTTACAAAGATGTATGTTGTAACAACATTGTTAAATGTGTAACTAACAACTCCTAGCTCGATTTTGGTATAATATTATTATGTACGTCCACCAATCTTAAATAGATGTGTTCGTGAATCGGAGATTATACAACATCCTGCGAGCGGTTTGTATAGTAAAAACTGTTGTAATAATGCTGTAGAGCACGTATCAAAATATTTCCCATAACATTTCCCATGTTAGTGGATGTTCTACGTACACGGTGAACAACTTTTCCCATCGGGTGCGGTGCACTGTGGCCGTGGCAATGCACTTTCGCTGACCCCTTGCCTCCTCCCACGGCATGTATCTCTTTCATTCTCACAACTTTCTTTGTATGCCATCTCCCTCGCACGTGCAGTTGCGCCTGCGCTTCCCGGGTACCGAGGTAATAACATTCTACGACGCGGTACGCCGCCGGAGTGGAACGGGTTCTGTCGATGACTTCGACGATTATTTGTATGAAAGACAATGGTCAGTGTATAATGTGTTTAAGAGACTGCCTTGAGATACATTTAACTTTTATTTTAGTACGAGTACAAACGAGACAGTCGTTTTATTTTGATAGTTAAGTTAAAAAAATAAGTGAGCTTCCTAACGTATGACTTTATTATGTATGATTTCACTGTTTGTGTCATTATTTTATTGGTGAATGTTAATTATGTCATGTGTTATACTGTAGTAAAAAAAAAAAAAAAAAAAAAAAAAAATAAACAAATGTTTTATAAAAAAATAAAACTTTTGTTAAAATACTGTTCTTCTAACAGCTACAACATTGTCATATGAGGATAAGTTTGTAGTGAGTAACTCCAGTAAACTTATCTCCAAAATAACCATCAGTTTCAGAATATACGAGCAATTGAACAACCGAAGATGCAGCCGCCGTAAGTGGAATAACTTTCTTGGTTACGAGAGCGTCTCGGCTGTCTTTGTTAACGCCCTATACAGTTACGCTTATCTAGTTGCATTCCAGGTGAATGATCTTCTCACATGATATTCTTAAAGTTTAACTGCAGAAACAAGTCCCGTTCATATCTGACTACATAATGTAACCGCTCCAACATCTTCCTACTTTTCAGAACTGTATTTATTTTGACTAAATCTTATTCGGTCGTCATTTGCGGAAAACTGGAACAGTATGACGAACGAACGTGAGTCAAATTACGGATTATGTGGCATAGCTCCGAAATGATACTGTGCTGTTTGTAAGAGTGATGTTAAGTGTGCAATAGGGCGTCACAGATATTTCGACTTTATCTATCAAAAATTTAAGACGACATTCGTTAGTATCACACTCAGGGGGACGTCGTTCTAGGCTTGCGAACATATCAGCTGACGAGCTATGAAAGGTTATGACTTGAACTCCGTGTTCGTTGTATTTTGAGTCGTAAGGGCAAGTGTTTGAGTACACATTCGATCGTTACTTCCAAGCTCATACGATAGAATGTGTCTGGCAACATTCCATCGCACAATGAGTAATTTAAAAATTCAAAAACTCGTCGAGGCTCGGCGTGTGCGAGGTGAGGCGATCTAACGAGTGCCGCTCTGCAATTGAGACTGTTATCTGCCTGCATGCTGCTACTACACATCACACATACATACGAAGGGAATAATCCGCGCCACTGAATAACACGGTTACCTAAATATAAGCTTAACCGTCGAAACGTATATTGCATTCGAATAGATCTAAATTGTAACTACAAATAAAACCGAACGGTTCGTTACAATATAAATTCATCGCTTATTCCCAATACATTCGCTGGAAGAGATCAGCGCTGAGCACCGGAAGGGCTTCTTTAATCTAATATCGAATGGGAGTAAAAAGGAATGGGATAGTTGTACGTGAATCGTGAACTCATTGCTAATTGGTAAACATGCAACGAACAAATTGCACGCGATTGCCCGCCGTTAGCTCTACTATTTTTAAATGAAATTCTTTCAACTCATATATTCCACCTACAATCACATCGATGCACGGATATGTTAGTTACCAGAATGACAAAAATATATTCTAGAATTCGATTGAGATTTAAATATTCAAAAGCTGAGTTGTGTGTTTTATTATCTTTTTTATCATATTTATTGAACTATTTTGAAGCATAATATGTTAGGCTTTATTGATTTAGTGTTTAACCCTTAATCTTATACTCAAAAAAATCATTTATAAAATACCTATAATTATAAAAAATGCCTTATTTTATGTAATAAATAATAAGCCGCGTTGAAATTAAAAAACTAGAAATGAAATAATTACAGTTATTAGTAATTATAAACTCGAGGTGTACGAACGAATCTCGAGACTTAACCAGCTCGAAAATGATTCGTCGTTAGCAAGATAAATCAAGTCCTAATATTATTTACAGCAGAGTTTAAAATAGCTTGATTTCTGGCATTTCAATTCGTCGAGCCGAGTACTGAAGTGGGATCTTAAACCTTAGTTAAGGAACTTAAGTTTCAATTTAGCGGAACGGGGAAGATTGAAGGTTTCGCTGCAGGGAATATTGGACACTGAATCAGTATGCGAGAGTTTAAATTCATTTTGGTTACATTTGAAGTTTTTCGCCGACGGGTGCAATGGAAACATGTTAGAGAGAGGTGGTAAAAACTCAGCCGTAATTAGTCTTTGGATCCGAACCGTGAACAGTTGCGGGGGAGGGTTGAGTGGTCACGGAGTATAGAAGGCCGATGCGTCCGACTACGTCTGCTGAATTACGCTTTTCGATGGCTGACTGAAATTTTTGCAGTGATTTAAATTCCGTCTGGAAGGGTGATGCGACGTGTTTTATTTTGGTGCTAATATTTTTGGTTCTATCATCAAAATAGTTTCTATGTAAAGAATTTACATAAAAACTATAACTGCAATTTAAAATCTTTAAGTACATATTTTGTTGAGATACCAGTAGGTACCTGCAACTTAAAAGAAAACTAAGAGATGGCATAAGTTGCAAAGGCAACTAAGGCAATCCTATCTAGAGCCAAGAAATTGTATTAAAAAGTAAAATAAAAAATATATATTTACGCAAGTGTAGGAGTCCGCAAAAAACGCGGATAACTTTTAGCGAAGTACGACTCTCGCTTTGATACTTCTACAAGTATGAAAAAGTCTTGTTGATTAGCTCTTGGACTTTTTATTTCGACGTATCTTTACTTTTTTCGTCTTATTACGATTTTGAACAACTTTTGTGGTCCTTAAAATTTTCCGTACAAAATAATATTAGAAAAACAAATTTGCTAACAAATAGACGATTCATTTGGTCGTCGTTTATTTTCTTGACTAAAACATTTCTCAATTTATATTATTTGCATGGTGTGTTTGCATGATATTCTATAATCTCAAATTCATAGTACCTCAGTCTTTTTATTGATTGTGCTATTGACATCTACAAAGATCATTGGATTAAAATGTATATTTAACACACATGGTTTGCATTGATTTATAGTATACCTTATTTTTGCCAAACGTAATCTCCTATTAAAAATTAGCACAGTATTCAAATGGCCTAATTTCATTGCACGCCAATATAGTTTACTTAATTAACGTCATTGCTTACGTTGTAAGTTAAATGCCTGGGCTATAAAGTTACTTTGACTATAAAAGATCGTAGCTTAATTTAGCAACTTATTGTACATAACATAAATATCAAAACAAAAGGATATGGTTATTTCACATAATTTAATTGATTTGATACCTTCACCATATTATCATTTTATTTATCAGTTAAAAAAGTTAAAAGCAGGGTTACAGTAAGAAGTACGTCACCATCGTAGGAAGTGCAGCGTGATGAAAGCTCTATACAGATTTGTATGATGAAAATGTTCACACAAGTCAAGTGGTAATGTGAACATGATAACTTTTGAATGTAACTCACCGTTTCGGACGCGATGAAGCGCCCGTTGCCGCACTCAAGTAGTGAAGATTCACTCACCTGCAAACAAAAGAGATATATATTGTTACGGATTGTTCGTGTAAAACGATTCCTAGTATATTCTCTGCGAAACAATAACACAGGTTCCATGAAATTCTATGGGATTGTGTAATCAGTATATATAGTACAGTTCTAACAATTTCTCTGTATTGTAATTATGCTTTTTAGTGCATACACTGTGATAATAGTGACGTGTTATCTCTCATCTTACTGATTGTTACCAATTATTGATAATTATTTCTTGATAGAGAATTGCTAAGCCCTACTGTGTTTAGTTATAAATATTGGAAGGTGTTGTTCTATAATTGTTTTCTGTTAAGCAAGGCTGTATTCGAGGCCGACGAAGAATACTTATTTGACCGTCCTACTTTTTTAGGGACTTGAATCTTCTTCATATTCCTTAACAGAAGGTTTCGTGATAAAGTATGATTTATGTTGAAGTTTTCGTTTAAGAGCGCAGATGAAGAAAACCAAGCTAATTCTGACTGAGCTAGTTAAGCTCAATGTCTTAGGTATTTTATTATACGACCTAATAAACTGAAATAGTTTTACTAGGTCGCAGCGCATTAAAAATGTGAAGTAGATTTAGACAAGCGTGGTATTTAACATCATGTCTGTTATCTCAACAGTATTAAATGATCCCACAATCGAGACCGTCCATCTGTAACGGACTGTTACATCCCTATTTTCCTACGAATACTGCCGAATTGCAATACTCAATGATTGACGTCAATTGCATAGTGCAATTCAGCAGATATTTCATTATAAATACTCCGTTTTTTCGTAAATTAAGTTTAGTGTTTATTTCTCTAGTGCTGATATAATAGCGGTCTTAGAACTGCTGCCCACTTGTGGTTTTCAGCCCAAACCTAGAGCAAATAGACTTACTCCGGGTCTCTCTCTCTAAAAATAACTCTTCACTAGAGTTAATCGCGCAGTGAATAAAAACCAAGTCTAATAATAAGTGTTTTAAGTCCTAAGTTAAAGTGTAGTTAAAAGTGTAGTAAATATTATTAATAAATCGCTTAGTTAAACCAGCCTTGTGTTTTTTTTTTATAAGTGCTGGATAGCGCGATCTAACATTTGGTGTCAGAAGAAACAGGGATTTGTTAAGTCCCTCTGGTCGCCTACTCCTGACGACGACCAGCTACACAACCCAGTCGAAGGTCACTCATTTAGACCACTGGGAAGGCTACCTGCTGTCTCTGCCGTCTCACTGACGACTTGCGAGGCCGCCATATAGAGGACATCGACACTTCATCGTGCTCCACTGTGCCCGAGGGTTCTCTGCCCAGCACCGAGCCACGTGCTGCATGTTATATTAAAAACATTGCAGTCAAATACGACAAGGTTACACACTTCGCATCGACCCGTAACTGCAACGCTGCACATTCCGCCAACATCGCATCGCCGCCGCCGCTCCTGCCTGTAACTCGACGCCGCCAATGACGTCGTGTCTACTACTGCTACTGTGAGTCGTTTATTATTGATTTACTTGTGTTATTAGCATAATTTTGCGAGTGGATTAATTGATTATAATTTCCTATTCCCTTTGTTTAAATAATTCCTTAATTCTATTTCCTATTTTCATTACTATTTCATTTACTCTTTAGCTTTATTCTATAATGGCCTTTGAAAGTAATAAACTCGATAAAAAAAACGTTCAGTCGTGTTCGAGTTTAAATAATATCGGCATGGAGGAACTTCATTTCTCCGTATTAGCTAAATTCATAAAATCATTTGATGGCGATAGGAATAAACTATCACCATTCATTAGAAATTGCGAAAATGCTTTGAACTTAGCTACTGTTTCGCAACAACATGTACTTTTAAAATATATTCTTTCCCAATTAGAAGGCAAAGCTGAGTCTGCTTGTTCCCTTAAGATATTTGATACTTGGGCTGAGCTGAAACAATATTTAAAATCTACGTTTGGCGAGACTAAACATAGAGACCATTTATTGTTAGACTTACAAAACTGTAAACAAAAGTCTAACGAGTCAGTTACACAATATAGTCTTCGTATAGAGACATTTTTAACGCGATTGCAAACAGATATAACGCATTCCACTAGGGATCCAAGTGAGTTGAAAGGTCGAATAGCCAGCACAGAAGACTTAGCGCTGCATACCTTTTTACTCGGATTGCCTAGCCATATTTCCAACATTTTAAGATGTCGCAACCCGAGTTCCTTACACGAGGCCATCAACCTAGCTATCCAAGAGGAGAAACTGCATAATTATATACAGTCTTCCACCTCCAAATCGCCTGATTCAAGGCCAAAATGTAGGACTTGTGGTAAATTAGGACATTCAGAAAGATCCTGCTTCCTTAATCGCAATCGTCCTATTCATGCTATTCCTCCTCATGAACCTCAACCTTCTCCTCAACCTTCTACATCAACTTATCCTCAGAGTAATATTTGTAGGTACTGTAAAAGTCCTGGCCACGACATTATGCAATGTCGAAAACGCCAATATAATAACTCGAGGAAAACATTCCCTCCTAATAACTCGCATAGGCAAATTCATAATTATTCTGAAGGAAACGACGTAGATGATTATTCAAATTCTCTGAATGATGCCAACTCTGATTCTCATAACCATTTAAACTAAAAGGGATTCCGGTTACGCGTCGTACGGAATTGTCCACACAAACCGACGCCTTTCTACATCAAGTTTCTACTAAATCGAGTTATAATAATATAATTCCTACTAAATCTACTATTTCTACTAAATCTACTATATCTACTAAATCGAATTATAATAATATAATTCCTACTAAATCTACTATTTCTACTAAATCTAATATATCTACTAAATCGAATTATAATAATATAATTCCTACTAAATCTACTAAATCGAATTATAATAATATAATTCCTACTAAATCTACTATTTCTACTAAATTCAATTATAATATAATTCCTACTAGATCTACTATATCTACTAAGTCGAATAATAATAATTTATATCCTACTAATTCTACTATTTGTCCTAAATCAAATAATGAAATAATTTCTATTAAATCTAATTCTACTATATCGGAACATAATAATTTTATTCCTACTAAATCTACCACTCCTACTAAATCCATTTCAGAACACTGTAACTCAAATAATATTACATCTTTAGAACAGCCAATTATTCTTCCTACCTCTGAGTCTCACTCCAATGTCTATGAAATAAGTTACAATAAGAGAATACATCTCCCACACGTGTATGTTAAATCTAAATATTGTAACCGTCTACTAGTTCTATTAGTTGACTCTGGAGCAGGCATATCACTAATAAAACAGTCTTCTTTAGATATTCAGCCTGCTTTAGTACATGAAATTATACAGTTCAAAGGAATTGACAAAGGTACAGAATACTCAAAGAGCCTGGGTCATTTTCAATTAGATTTTACTTTTCAAAATAATAAAACAATATTAGGTAAATTTCACTTAATACCCGACTGTGTCGATATAGAATTTGACGGCATAATTGGTAACGATTACCTTAACTCTCATAATTCTAACATTAACTATAAATCAAAAATTTTAGATATAAATGGTTGTCAATTACAAATTTATTTTACTAAACCTGAATATATTATTCCAGCTCGTTCTGAAATGATTATAGAATGTAATGTACTTAATCCTGAAGTTACAACTGGTTATATTAACAAAGCTGAAATTCAACCAGGAGTGTTTCTATCTAACTGTCTAGTCAATTTAAAAGAAAATAATCATGTTACTGTCTCTATTCTTAATACAACTAACAAAGACGTTATCATAAAATGTCTTTGTGTAGAATTAATTCCTTGTGACTTATTAGGTGATTTCATACACAATATAAATTCTACTAACTCCCTAAATCATAATAATAATGATAAAACATTATCAAATAGATGTGAGAAAGTGCAGAAACAAATACGCACTTCACATCTTAATTTCGAAGAAGCCGAAGCCTTACTAGATCTGTGTTCTGAGTTTGCTGACTTATTCTATTTAGAAGGAGATACTCTTACTCATACTAATACTTTAGATCATAAAATCAAAACTACTTCTTCACAACCAATCCATGTTAAAACATACCGATATCCTGAAGTTCATAAAGAAGAAGTAAATAAACAGATTAAAAAGATGCTAGATCAAAATATCATAAGACCCTCTGACTCCCCTTGGTCCTCTCCTATATGGGTTGTACCCAAGAAGCAAGATGCTTCCGGTCAAAAGAAATGGCGTATCGTTGTAGACTTTAGAAAGCTCAACGATATCACAGTTGGTGATGCCTATCCTATTCCTAATATTACGGACATTCTGGATCAATTAGGTCATAGTAAATACTTTAGTACCTTAGACCTGGTGTCCGGATTTCACCAAATTCTTATGAGTGCAGAAGATGCACCTAAAACTGCCTTTTCTGTTCCGAATGGTCACTTCGAATATACTCGAATGCCTTTTGGTCTAAAAAATGCACCTGCTACATTTCAAAGATTGATGAATACTGTCTTATCTGGCCTCCAGGGGCTCCACTGCTATATCTATCTCGATGACGTCATCTGCTACTCTCACTGTCTCTCTACGCATATTATTAAGCTCAGACTCATATTTGAAGCCCTACGTAAACATAATCTTAAGCTTCAACCGGATAAATGCGAATTTCTTCGACGAGAAGTCGCTTATCTCGGTCACATAATTACAGACAAAGGTGTCTCTCCAAATCCTGACAAAGTTAAAGCAGTTTCCAATTATCCAACTCCTAGAAATCCAAAAGAAATAAAATCCTTCTTAGGATTAATAGGGTATTATCGTAAATTCATAAAAGACTTTTCTAAAATCACAAAACCACTGACTTCACTACTTCGTAAAGATACTATTTTCAATTGGACTCAAGAACAAGAAAATTCTTTTATAACTCTTAAATCTATGTTAACTAGTGCTCCTATCCTTCAATATCCCGATTTCTCTAAAGAATTTATCCTTACTACTGATGCCTCAAACTATGCTTTAGGTGCTATACTTTCTCAAGGAGAAGTAAGCAAAGATCTTCCTATCGCATATGCCTCTCGAACTCTGAATAAAGCCGAAGGTAATTATAGCACCACAGAGAAGGAACTTCTTGCAATTCTATTCGGTGTCAAAACATTCAGGCCATATCTTTATGGTCGTAGATTCAAAATAGTCACTGACCATCGACCTCTCGTATGGTTATTTAACTGCAAAGATCCAAGTAGTAAATTAGTCAGATGGAGACTAAGACTAGAAGAATATGATTATGAAATTGTTTACAAATCCGGTAAAACCAACTTAAACGCAGACGCATTATCTCGTCCGCCTATAAACAATCTTAATGATATAGATCTTAGTAATAACCTAACATACGGAGATTTTCTAAAATCACGTTCTAGTCCTATAAATTTCGACACTATTATTTGTCAACATAATCAACATTTACTTAAAACACAATGTCCTGCTATAGCCTATCCTACTTCCATTGACCTAGATCCATCTAACCCTTATTGTGAAGAAATTCTTGAACTATTAAATGATAAAGAAGTTTTTATTAATTCAGAGAAAGAACTATATTCTATTAAATATTCTAATATTAATAATAAAATTTATTTTCATATGTTTACTAAAGTCCATTATTACGATACATGCACTTATAGAGAAATATTCAAAGTGTTAACATGTCTTCGTAATGAGTTAATTATTTTTCACTCTGACATCAAAGAAATTTCTATGTCTGATTTTGCTAATGAATTTGATAAACATCAATTCATTATTATTTACGAAATGATTGCTTTTCTATTTCATAACACACAAATTAAAATTAATATATATCATAACAAAATAATCTATCCTACACCTAATCAAATTCCTACTATTCTAAAAGATAATCATGATTCTCCTATAGGTGGACATGCTGGTTCCACTAGGTTATATAATAAACTTAAAGAATCATACTATTGGAAAGGTATGAGAAAAGACATTGAAGCTTATGTCCAACGTTGTCCTCAGTGTCAACAAAATAAAACTCTCCGAGCCTGTAATAGAGCTCCAATGGAGATTACTTCTACATCTTATGAACCACTCCAGAGGATATCTACTGACATAGTAGGTCCTTTACCAGAATCTGGTTCTGAAAAATATAAATATATAGTCACTTTTCAAGATGACTTAACCAGATACTCTATGGCATATCCTATTACTAATTCAACAGCTGAGCAAACAGCTGATTGTTTAATTAAATTCATAAGTCATTTTGGAATACCTAAAACTCTATTATCTGATCAAGGAGTTCATTTTATCGCGGAAGTATATAAACAAATCGTAGCCCTTTTTAAAATAAAACATCTTTTTTCTACTCCTTATCATCCCCAAACTAATGGTGCTCTTGAAAGAAGTCATGCTACTTTAAAAGAGTATTTAAAGTCCTATGTTAATGAAAATCAGAGTGACTGGCACAAATTTCTCCCAACCGCTCTTGTTTCCTATAACTCATCCGTCCATTCTTCTACTAATTTCACGCCTCATGAGTTATTATTTGGCTGTAAACCTTACCTTCCTAGTTCTATTTATGATATAAATCCTACAGCTACTTATCCTGATTATCTAAAAACACTAAAACAAAAATTGATTAATACTCGAAGAATAGCTAGAGAAAATATACAAAGAAGTAAAGAAAATTCTAAAAATCATTATGATAAGAATACTCGAAACATATCTTACAATGTTGGAGATATGGTGTATGTAAAGCAACACCATAGATTACGCAAAGCTCTTTCCAATGTCTGGAAAGGTCCCTTCAGAGTTATACAAGTTCATAATAATAATAATGTTACTCTTTTAATTAATCGCAAACATGTTAGATATCATTTTGATCAAATTAAACTAGCTCACGATAATTCTCTTCCAGGGCCTTCGCGCCAGGACTCTTCGCAAGATCCAACTTAACTACGCCGATTGTAAATAGTCCAGGTCTCTATTATGACCCTATAGGTACTATGAAATATTATAATAATTATTGGACCATTGTTACATTTTCTGATTTATCTTATATACAACCTCATATTTCTACTCTGGAACATATTCTGGAAACTTGTAAACATATATGTACTTCCCATCAATCAACTAAAGTTAAAACTGATTGTTAGAATGTTTTAAGTCCTTTAGAAAGCTTATTTATAAATGTTCAAAATAATTATTTGTCTCTATCTCATTTGACAAATACGAATGATACTCGTAAAGTTAAACGAGCAGCTTGGTTTGGTATTGGTGGACCAATACTCAAACAACTCTTTGGCTCTCTTGATGAAGATGATGCTAAAACATTTACTGATGCTATTAATGCAGTCCAAGATGATCAAAGACACTTGGCTGCTATTATGAAAGAAAACATTCATATAATGTCTTCTACTATATCCTCATTTAATAATACTATTTCTAAACTTAATGAAAATGAACATATACTTAATTCTAATATACAAAATTTAGGTAAGATTCTAGATACTGTTTCACAGAATGCTAACAAATTAGAGATAATTTCACATCTTTCTATGACTTTCAGTGCCTTAGAAAGTTCTTTAATGATACTTAACTTCAGCTTAAAGGACCTCATCGATGCAATTCTATTTGGGAAACAAAATATAGTTCACCCTTCAGTGCTAAGTCCAATACAATTATATAACGAATTAAGTTCTAAAAATAACGATATTACTGGCAGTTTACCTTTACATTTAACTTTACATAATGTTCATACTATTTTAGATTTAGCCGAAATTTCATCTTTTATTTATAATGATAAGTTAATATTTGCTATAAGAATTCCTTTAGTTATATCTTTTGTAGATTATAATTTATACCACATTTATTCCTTACCAACTCCTCACGATATTAATAATATAAATTCATTTGCGTTGATTAATCCATCTGCAAAGTTTTTAGCATTAACACATGATAAATTAATGTACTCGGTGTTTGAAGACTTAAGTGAGTGCAAAGTGATAAACAATAATTACTATTTGTGTAGGTTAGGAAACATTCAATCTAGTGTCGCGAATCCGATTTGTGAAGTGACGGTTTTAAGTGAACATGTTAAAAATATCCCTGACTCTTGTAATTTTAAGATAATTAATGGTGAAATAGACATTTGGCAAAAACTTAGTAATAATAAATGGATATATGTCCAATCAGATATCACAAAGATATCTATTAATTGTAATGGTAATTTAGAAGACTATGATATTGTGGGTACAGGTATTTTAAAACTACCTAAATATTGTAAAGCTTATCATAAGCTACTTCAGTTCATACCATCTCAGGAATTTGAAACTAAAATTTATATACCTCATCCTGATTTTAATATTATTAATGATGACTGTTGTTCAAAGAATAAATTAAATGATACTATTCCTTATTTAACTCCTGTAAAATTATCAAATATTAATTTAGACTCCTTGCAATATGCTTCACATAGATTAAATCAATTTGATGAAGAACTGACTAAAATTGAAACTCAACCCTATCATATTAAGTATAGTTACTATTTTAGTATTATAACATCTATATTATCAATCTCTGTATTTTCATATTTTTCATATAAAATATACAAATGTTTTTGTTGTAAGAAAAGTTCTTCTTGCTGTGTAAAAATTGTAAACACCTGTATGACTAAACCTAGAACTAATATTCATACTAGATCCAGTGTACACATGGCAAACATAGAATATGATACTGAAAGTACAGATTCCAATCTTAGTTTACCAAGACGAAATCTTGAAGTATTGTAAATTCTAATAAGCATACTTAATTATAATTTTAATATTCCTAAATGTTTTAATTACTATATTAAATTCTTAATGTTAAATTTAGATATAAGTCTTACCTTTGTCTTATATTTATAGTTACTATAATATCTTATCATAAAATGTTTAAAATCTATGTCTAATTACTAAATCTATTACTAAATCTAATCAATTATCATTATCTTAATTCTAAGTAACTAATGTAATATTACTATATCAAACTTGGTTTATACTCACATCCCTTTTTCTATTTTTCGGATGTTTCGTTTTAAAGGGGGGAGGTGTTACATCCCTATTTTCCTACGAATACTGCCGAATTGCAATACTCAATGATTGACGTCAATTGCATAGTGCAATTCAGCAGATATTTCATTATAAATACTCCGTTTTTTCGTAAATTAAGTTTAGTGTTTATTTCTCTAGTGCTGATATAATAGCGGTCTTAGAACTGCTGCCCACTTGTGGTTTTCAGCCCAAACCTAGAGCAAATAGACTTACTCCGGGTCTCTCTCTCTAAAAATAACTCTTCACTAGAGTTAATCGCGCAGTGAATAAAAACCAAGTCTAATAATAAGTGTTTTAAGTCCTAAGTTAAAGTGTAGTTAAAAGTGTAGTAAATATTATTAATAAATCGCTTAGTTAAACCAGCCTTGTGTTTTTTTTTTATAAGTGCTGGATAGCGCGATCTAACAGGACGTAAACTTTGCCTTATACCACCCTGGCGCTGCTGGCGTGACAGCTTGGTATAGGTTTGTTAGTTTATTTCTATATTATTATAGAGATAGTGGTTTGTTGGTAGTTTTTTTGGGGTCTTATAATGTATGATAAACACTTTAAAAGTTCTACCACCATTTATCATCCTTAATAAGAAAAAAAATACACCGAATCCTCTTAACACACTCACACCGATATAGACAAATACAATTAAGAGCTGATTTGCTAAAACCAAACTGGCGCGACACACGAAATAGCGTCTATGAAATGCAATAACAATTAACGAAGCCGTATATTAAATGCGCTGCATTGTTTACATAAACAGTAACTAGTCGGTAAGGTTGTTCACGATTCATAGGGGTGGAGGCAAACCGACCACAATCTCCGCTTAACTTCATTATGAGGAGAATTGCTAAACGTTCGTATTGTTGACCACGGCGATGCCGCTAGCCCCGGGTTTAAGGGGTGGTTAGTCATGCAAATAGACATCAACTAGAAACAAGCTCTTGGGGATTCGGTGAATGCGTTCCTATGTTTTGATAGAGAAATGTCCGAGAAATTGAATCAGACTCGCGTGGTCGACTTATCTAAATTGGAATGTTTGTTTAGTAAAAGGTTTTACTTGGAAGACGCTCAATAACTTTACCAATGATATAGTGAATTGATTTCGTAATATCGTTGCGATGAATAACAAAAGATATTACTAGCATATCCTTCGTTATTCATCACAACCATATAAAGAACCCAAATTGTTCTGAGATTGTCGTAAGACATAAGTAGGTTTCTAAAGCGTTTCTCCACCAACTCCGTAAATGATAATATTAAAAGAAAGTACTTAACAACTTCAACGTGTTCCCAATAAATTTAGGATTGATGCCGGTGGTATTTATTTTATACAGTATCCATTTGTCAGTTATCGTTATCACGTTATCCTTAACAACTTTTTTAAAGACTCCTTTATTTCCTTTGCCCTTTTATTAATTACCATTGATAAATTTTGTGGATTTATATTAGTCAACTGCCTCGGGACCGTTAACGATCGCATTAAGCAACTGCAATACACGAGAGGTGGCGGGTTCTATTCCCACATAGGACCAATTTTATTTGTGCGATCCGTAATCCTCATCTACATGTAAACGTTCTGTTCTATTCCCTATTTAATCACTTATAAGGTGTCTGTAAAACGAAAAAAAAATTTTTTCCAAACTCAATTAATAACATGCTTGGAAACAAAAAAATGTTTGATCTCTAAATGTGTATACTCTTCCTACTTCAATAAAAGTCAGACTCTTGTAAACCAGGATCAAAACAGCTGATCACGCTAAAAGGGTTGTCAATGTTCACACAAAATGTTCATTATGTTTTAAGCGTAACATTCACCTTCGTACATTAACCGTGCTCCATTTAGTTTACTCCAATATCGTAGTAACATTAGTTCATTATTAAACTGACCCCGAATCTAAACACGTAATGTACCGAAAACTGAAAGTCGATCAAATGGTACCAGTTTAAAGGCCAAAATGATTTTCCGCTAATAAACGTTTAGCTCACAAAGGACGGTAATGGAGAATGGATTATGGATCTCCGTTATTAATTCTATCCAATGTTGTCGTGCATAGAAACTCTACAGGAATAATCGACGTGAATAGAGGAATTGTTTCACTATATCGAATTATTTCATTAATGTCGCATAATAATACGATGGTCTCTTTGTTATGTTGTGATCACCAAATAATTTAGCGCTCAATGTGTTGTATACTTTCATTTCAATTTTAAAGTATGAATTTAATACTCTACATTTAATTGTGTGTTTGATTTTGTGTATAAGTAGTTTAATATAATTGAACAATTCCTAGTCCTTACTGGGCTCCGATTGAATATAGAAATTTGGATTCCAGAAGACAATGGTCTAAACCTAAATACAAAAATATTACAAATACAACTTCCACAATAGGTACCATTTTCCAAAACTTTGCAAAATAAACCAAATGCAAAATTCTAGTTGACAATGTTGTATCGTATGTCTCATATTATTCGGCATCGTTAAAAAATCTGGCAAAATACTAGAGGACGGATTTGTAACTAAAAAAATTACAAAAATATGACATGTTTCAAATGCAAACATTATTGAAATTCAAACAATGAAAGGGGAGGATAGAAATGCGTCTGAGCAGCGCCTGCTATATTAAAACATTCCGCGAATCGATTTCATACGAAAATTCTTGATATGTTGGAAACAGGATAGGATTCAGTCAGATATTCAGCCAAATTCACTGCCTATTTCATTTTAATTTCATTGTAACATACATTTATACGCTGCACTCGCATAGCAGTATTCAATTTAAATTTTCGTATGAAAGATGACTTTATATTTCCTAAAACAGGCTTTGTTTATATGGATAAGTGTTGTTTTTATTGATTGAGAAAGTAAAGCAAAACAATAGAAAAATGTTCCCATATCCATAACCGAAAATATTTAATTCCCCTTAAGAAGCCTTCGGAAATAGCCATGAAAATTGCATAGTCTGATAATATTGTTCCGATAAGCAGGCATACAACTAATACTGTAAGTTTTTTTGGATATTTTTGTTATTATTTTTATCTCGTCTAAACTTTTACTAACATCATAAGATTTAAGCAATAAATCTTTTCTATTCGAAATGATACTTTCATTAAGAACCATAAACTAAAAAGTCAGCCCTAGACAAGAATAGCTTTAAAAAAAATAGGAACAAACACTTATTTTAAAATTCTTAAATATTATTTTAAATATAAAACACCGAACAATAAATAACTAAAGTAAATCTCAGTTTTCTCAACAATAATAAGAAAACATGTTTGAGAAAAGGAAATAGTAACATATTATGACGTCATGTGTTGATCCGCTAGTAAGCGAGGAGTCAAGTGACGCGAGTTACGTGCTACACCAAGCGTAAGCTAACCTTCGATAGTTCGCACACATGACTCTGATATCGATAGCAATCCATACTCGTTCACGTGGATATGAAAAAAAAAACATTTCAACAGTGTACTCTGTTTTCAGAAATAAAAATTGTTTTGAATCTTGGATTGTGTATTTTGATTTATAGATGCTTCAACGAATGAAACACTTTTTTTTAAAGAAGAATAATTAATTTATCTTTACATTACACGTTAGATAAAATATTGCATGTTACAGAATTTCATAAATGTATACTTTAAAGGAATTCTTAGAACAAAACTACCATCTCATACACACGAAGAAACTTCACACAGTATTGAATCATATAACAAAGAATGAGCTTCGTCTAAAGTGTACCTGTCCAAATACCTTGACAAAGCGAGGTCTTATAAAACTAGATAGGAGTAACCAAGTGATGACGCTCCGGGCTGATCACAAGTTAATGCATCTGAACTTGTTGCGCCGTCATGTCTTCAAACTTGTCTTAACTAATTACTTGAACAGACCATGTTTGCTTTGTAAATGTGCGATGAACTTCTCAACTCTCTGGTGAAATAATACATGTAGACTTTTGATGTACAAGACTCGTACGTTGCACTTTATACATTTTGTGATGTTAATAATTAAATGTAGTATTAACATCTACATAAGACTTAATTGCATAAGTTTTCTATGTAAATATGAAAACGTTTTTACTTCTTAACACTTTGAGCTTATAGTGCCTTTGGGTACTAATCTTAGATTACTTATATAAGACTTTGTGCAAAATAAGATAAGTACAGTTTATGCTAAAGAGATTTACTTGCAAAGAGTAATGGTAAAAGGTACTCTTAAATATTCAGTATGTTGACAGTTAAAAGTTATTAAAATAATAACGAGCATTTTTTTATTAGACATGTGTTTTCATATCTAGAAAAATGTTGAAAATGTATCTTAGTATTAAATAAGAAAGCAAGATAACGGTTCTGTATAATAAATTCAACAAATCATGTCGTCAATTACATTAATAGATTTAATCCTGTATTCATAGGAATACTCTCAATAATTAACGAATTAAGAAAGATAACTCGTGTATTCAGAAATGGATAAGTTCTTTGCTTTCATTCCCAGATATAAATAAGATATCAGTGAATGAATAAGATTATCGCAACAAACTATCAACTTCTTTGATAGAAACGTGCTCTGTAAGTTCCGTGAGGAAACTAAGTCGGTGAATAAGTTCCGGAGATAAATTATCTGTTTAAGAAAACCCACAAATAAATCGTCGTGATATGTAATGAAAGGAAAATATCTAAGCGACTAACAAAATCATCTATCATTTAAGTTGGTTTCATTTTATTTTATTTATTTTGAATATTTCTTAAATTTTTGATTTCTAGAAGCTTTCTGCCCCAACGGCTGTCGGTTCTGGAGGAGGCTAGGTTCTGGAATGGCGACCTCGTACTGGAAAACACTGGGTAGGGAGAACCCCTTACACGGTGCCCAGACGCATGGTTAGGATGGCGAGAAACCGATGGATTAGGGAGGTGCAGGACCGCACAAGGTGGCAATATTTGGAGCAGGCCTATCAAACAGATGATTTGATTGCTATGTTTACCGCGAATAAAGAGTGGTTAATTTTCTTAATTCGCATTAATTATATATTACTACATCGGCCAAATTATTACTGTTTGTGTGTCGCAAATATATATACTAAGTAACGGAAGTAGCTATCTAAATTATTGCGCAAACAAATATAAGTATGTAAAAACAATAGTGTAGTAAAACCGTAAACCATTTAGCGAGTCACCTCGTGTTCAGTTAATGAACCCAACCGACGTCGACTTACGTCATGCAATGTTCAAAACTTAATAAACTTTAAACAATACCCGGGAAGATGCGTTGTCAGAACTTCTAAACTTAAGGAGAAACAGCCAACCGAGGGAGTTACGCCCCTATTAAGATACACAATGTGTCTAATGTTTAATAACATACCTTCGCTTAAATGTTTATACCCCGGCCAACTCACACAGAAATTCTAAGCCTAAGTTTATATGACAAAATACTTTGACCGAGAAATTTACTTTTATTTACCGTTGTACTTCTACAGAATAGTTTCACAACAAAAAAGCTTTCAATTTCATTAAACACGAGAGAAAAGATCACATCGAAGTAATCACAGAACTGCTACGAATTAGTTTGGACATTTTCAAAGGAGACATTCCTGGCGTAACAAAATCTTGTAGGTCCGAGAGTAGGCCAGTCCCCTACAATGACCATGGTTCCACCCTCCTTTGATCAAGGAATGCTTGGCGACTTCTGTCGTCAATTTAAAAACTTAGCTTTGTTCGTGCGAGTTCTTTGACCACTTCTTTCTTTGTTACAATAGAAGTAGCCACCCGTTTGAGACGGTAAATTAGGAAACATTTTGATTGGCGGGACACACGACACCGATAAACTTTTGGGTCGCGTTTCGTTACAAACCTTTTAAAGAAATTACACGTTTCGCACTGCCTTCTACTTCAAACAATTTTATTCATTCCGCAATTTGCTCTAAATGTAGATAAGTACAAAACGTATTTAAGCCCCTTAATTTCACTGTAAGACTATACTGCATTATTTTCTCCCCATATAATGTGAAACATTTTTTAAATTGGGCCATAAAGCGAAGCCTTACCGAGCCAACCTGGCCAGCCAACAGGAAATTTAATAAAGTAACGTCTATTTTATCATGAATTATTCTGGAAAATATGTTTTGTAAATTTTTAAATTAACGTAATGTCTCGGGTAGGAATGTTAGATATTCATACTTAAACTAGAGCTAGTTTAGTTAGTGTATTTCTGTTAACATTCTCAAGAAAATGATCTGAAAATAACTAACATAGGAACGTAAAATTTAATACAGCTCCCGCAATGCTCAGTTCCTGGTATACAGAGCACGTGTTCATAACAACGGGTATGATCCGAACAGTAAATAAACAAACAGGAAACAAATCATTCTCTACAACTACTGAGTCTACGGTCATTGCTTTGATTTTTATTATTAGTTACAGCATAAAAGTTTAATGCCTTGTTAAACGTTACTTTGATGGGCGCTATAAAAGAATGTGCAATATAGACGAGATTAAAAATGAATACATTAACCGCATACAAGTTGTAAAACATTAACTTTGTGTAGATAAATATGCCTTTACGATTTTTTGAGCGTTTATATTAATGCTATCCCTTTGCACTTTTCAAAAGAAATAGTTATCTCATGTATTCAATGCACGTCCAATGTTTATTAACATATAGATCATAACACAGGCGCGAATCTGTGTCGATTTTTTCCAACTTTCCGGTGCAGACGGCTATTCATCGAGTCTTTTTTGCTATCGTTTCACAGCCTGCCTATTTTATGAAAAAAATATCAGTGATGTTTACACAGGAAAATATAGGCGCAGACTCTTTAAAGCAATACATACGTCAGGTTGTAATAATTATAACTAAATATATTAAATGATAAAGGATGAAGGTAGATAGAGTAGAGTAGATAGGTATTAAAATATTTTTTGTACACTACCACAATAAAATAAAAATATATTTAAAATTTTAATTCAATTTAAATTGGTGTTAAAACAATTAAGTAGGTAACTAATAATTTTCATAAAAAATGTTTGTTAAACATTAATTTGTTGTTAAAATCTTATAAATATAAATATACAAGAGTAAATAAACGCGACAAAGGAGTTAAAATATGACAACGACTCGATAGGAATGATAACAACGCCATACGATTTCAATGTTTGTGTTCCCGTGTTTGTTTAGCATATAGAGGTATGAGACGTCGACCGGCGGTTTCCGAAGTATCCACACACTACTCTTCTCGCAAACACAAGAAAATGAAAATAAATAAAAATCTCACTTACAACGTTTTGCGACACAGAAAAATGAATCTGTCTAAACGTAAAAGGGGACAAAAGATTAATTGAAAATCGATATAGGGCCATACCTTTGCGAATCTATCAAAATATATTCAGTTCGCTTTGAAACGATAACGTTGGACTGAATTATACTGTCAGTTATGATTAATGCGGACTTATGACATGCTTTATTGACTCTTCCGCTATAAACGCTGACGATGCATTTAAAATAAAAACGACGTATCATTGCGTATACCTTTGTACCGACTAATTACCAAAACGATTTATTAATTGTAAAGACCGATGTAAAATATTTTAGCCATTCAGATTATCAACGTTTTTGAGCCCGAATGTAATATAAAATTATTTTTAAACTCCTACGTTTTTTTTGTTCCGACTATAAAGTTAACCTTATACTTACAATACAAGTAAATAATATGTTACTGTTCTTCAGTCTTCACAGACTGTACTTCAGTCATATAAAATTATAAAAAAAATAGTTCTCTAAAAGTATTAGAATTAAAATTTGATAAAATCACAAATGAAAACAAATAAACCATACTAATTTTATTAATAGACTGTAAAATAGAAACTTACAGATGAAATTTTCTTGAATGAAAATATTGCCGTATGCACCACAATATAACATTAAAGATATTTATCAAACTTGAATTAAGTTTATGTGCTTCTGCAATAAAAAATCAATTAAAATTCTTTGTATTAAATACTAAAGTCAACGAACTTACAATTTCTTCTATCGAAATATAGAGCATGTTTATAAATAAACGCCGTACGTAAGGCATCAATTAGCTCCATTTCACCCTTTTTTTACACAAATTGAGACCATTAATAGCACTGGTTTATTTGAAAACCATTAGCGAGCCGAATGGATACAGTTTGAATCATCGATAAAATGAATAGCTGTCTTTTACAAACACCTTGTGATACAGTTATACAAAAAAAAATAACTATTTTAACTTTCTGAAACAAAATAAACTCTTACACTACTGGATAAAAATATCGTACAAAATAAAAAATTAAAATTATCAAACTTCGCAGGTGTCACCGACTCTGAATGAAAATAAATTATCGACAGCACCCCAGATTTTTTTAATTACATCTAATCCGATACAAAACCGCGTAGAAGAGCACAATCAACGTTGGGTGCCCAACACTAAATCAAAACAAACTTCCTACTGGATCCCTTTTACAAACTTTCTAAATAACGGCGAAAAATCTTTTTCATTAAAAATATCCATGAGCCCGATTATTAGGAAAGTAAAACGCCTCCGGTGGGCCGGTCGGGAGTTTGAGAATATTCGCTTTAGCCCAAGATTTCCGCGAGGTCAAACTTGGGAATGTTAACAGATAATTACGGACAAGTTTTAGCTAGCATGAGACATTTAACAGATGCTTTATTCGGGTGCGCACGGCCGCGAGCGTACGATGAATGCTAATGAGACGAACACGCGAACGAATAAAGCCCCTTACACTTACACAATAAGTGTCAGTATGGCTCGCTGTATCTACCCATCCGAGCTTTCGGGAGCCGCCCGTTAACACATTTGGACTCGTGTCTAAGGTTAATTAGATTAGTATCCAACAATGCTACGCAGATGTTATATAAAAACAGATTTGGGTACATCATACGGTTTATTTTACAATGAAAATTGATTATATCGCTGCCGGCATTTTATTATTGCAGCTCGTTAGTGGTTTACCGATAACAATGAGCATTGGCAATCAACACGCCTCCGTGTCGACGAGAAGTCCTAGCAATATTTAGTTTTGTAAAGAGTTAGTAAAACATATAAAGAGCATGATATCTTAACCAAATAAAACATACTTATTCCTTATTCGAAAATTACAACTTCTCCACCACCGTTTCACATTTCACATTCGCATTTGACGAGTATCTCATAAACAAATCAAATGTTCTACTCTAAAACTGTATCACTAAATCTTGCTCGGGTTAATGTTTAAAAGTAAATGTCAGCATCTTAACGCGAACATCCAAGACTCAAAGTGAGTACTAAGACACCAGCAATTTACATGAGTTGTGACAGTCATACATCCTTCCGTACGATGCGGGCCAATTAATATTACACGGAAACGGATATATGAGCAAGGCGCAAATGGTTTCATCACACAGATAATTTAGTGTTGGCGCGGTTATGCCTGCGTGCCTTTACTTATGAGCTATGGATGTAATATCATGTATAAATGAATTGTACACAAAATCTCGATAAGTAATATACTATTTAAGTTAATCGTTACTTTTAAAACGAAATACATGTTTGGAATTATTTAACACGAATTAATTCGGGAAAAGCAAATCCCCATAGCTAACGAAAATCAGTAAAAAGTACCACTATGTACAAACAGGTTTCTTAATACTAATAGTAATAGTTACTATAAGTATTAATGCAATATTGTTATGAAGACACTTTTGTAAGCCGCTATGAATTCTTGCGTGCAACGGAATTAAAGTTATTTAAACTTCACGCAAATTAAATTCTTCATAAAATACAAATTAGCGAACACCTTAAGGACGTACCATGCAATCTGTACAATCCGTGTAAAAGCTAATTAATGCGAAGCAGGAAACGGAAGGGCAACGGGTCGCGTCATTAGATGCATTATGCAACGTGCGACGCATGCGCTATGAAAGTCAATGCCTTGGACGACGTGTGTGATGTTACCGTCGTATCTTTGAATGTTTACATAAAACTGCAAATGCTCGAAGTAATAACTTTCACGAAGCGTTTCATACCTACATAATAGGAAACTAAACGAGAAAAGTCTTAAAAGTCACGAATAATAGTGTAACAGGTGATTATGGAAATAATTAGTTCTCTCCTTAGCTCTAGGAAAAATCTAAACACTAGGTCTTAACAACCCGTCTCGCATTCAGAATCAAAGAGCCCTTACAACCAGCTTCTCAGAAATAAGGTTCTACAACGTAAAGTTACGGCTTGTAAGAGAATGTGTGATTTCTGTTTACTTTTCACGTAGATAGTGTAGTTTTTTTTTATTGCTTCACTGCTGTATGAACGCTATGCAGATCACTTCCCATCAGATGATTAATGATTATTTTTTTGCCATTTGATTAGTATTTTTCCTACTCAATCAATCACATATGCCTTTTTTATTTGGATTGCAAAAAGAGACCACAAGTACTTGTGTCCTCATTAAAAAACTGAACTAAATATAGCCTGAACACGGATAGATGTAGGTATGGGAAACTCTCATTCGAAGAAATAGGCACACTATTACATAGAATGTAATTTTAAATGTGAATCTTCTTAACAATATTAAGTATAGTGTAAAACATCGGCTAGCAACGCCTGTTTTCTCTCACTCAGCGATGGCTATCATACTAAATCACTACGCGTATGAGCTAAGAAATTTATTTTTAAATACAAATTAGTGTTGAGGAACTTGCGCCGGAGGAAAAACTATGGTAGTAACGTTTTTGTTTTAGTAATAATAAGATGTATAAAAACGATTTTAATTACTAGTATTCTTTTAATACGTACAAAGTTTTTAATATCTGACGTATTTTTTTGTATTCTAGCTACTTTCTTACTGATAACTTTCTAGCTGTCGAAAGTCCGAAAAATAAAAGATTAGCATAACATAGCAAACGAAATTTACCTCTTAAATATGCGAGACATAGACATTCATACTAATTCATATAATATTACTTTGTGATGTAACAGCACACAAAAAACAATAAATCAAACTAACGCTTTATTGAAAGATTCTTAACTACTTGATGTATTGTATACGGTTAGAATTATTTATAAACTAACGATGTCCCTACTTAACAGCGCTTGTAATTAAGGGGTGAGGCGAGTGAAATTACAATACATGTAAAAATAGGCATAATACCATGCACATACTTAGCTATTCACCCATTAATATGACAAATGATGATTGAATTAGGTTCAAAACACTTTGTATGATTAAAGTTACACGCGGCAACGGATTGAGAGTAAAAAAGGTCAACCCTTCTTGTCCCGTGGGGGTAGTAATATTGGACTAAAGGAAATTCAGCGTTGCATAAATTCGTTGACAGGAGAAGGAAAACTCGATACAAAATCAAGAGTGATAGTGCGTTTCAAAGAGAGATAGTTTCAAGATAGTTAATGTTATGGTATTATTTACATTAGCCTATTGGACTGCCTTTACTAGTGCCTTAATTGATTTTTTTACTAGTGCCTTAATTGATTTTTAAGTGTAGATAGTATAAGGGATGGAGAGTAAGTTTTTTCCGTGTCCAGGAAAGGGGAACAGTGCTACCCCGGATTTAACGCGAGCGAAACCGTGGGCAAAAGCTACTAATCAGTATAGTTCTTGAATCCTATTAAAGCAGGTGGTATAATTGCCAGCATGAGATGGTGCCCCGTGCCAACTACATATAATATGTACCTACTCTATGTTTTTCGTAGTATTTCACTAAAGTTAACCGCTAAATACATATTGCAAGTAAATACAAGTTCGCGGCATCGTATGTCAATAATGCAATGAGGGGGTTACGTATCGATAGGGTAACACCATTGGAATTTAATTAATGATTTTACACGATACTTGTTTAAATTTACAAAATTCTTTGCATTAAATCCTTATTTAATTTCCCATTTTTGTTATTTTTAAATGTTAAATTAATAACATAATTTAGACTTTCGAAACATCTTGATAAGGTCTACCTACACAATATCATCAGCATTACTAAACAAGCTTGCTTACATTTATATTATATTAAGTATAGTTGAAAATTAAATAAATCATACAAAGTTAGGAATGTATGTATTGCAAATAATTAAAATATAATTTTTTGGCTATTCAGTCGTATAATAAACTAGTTTAATTATAACTACTTCTTTAACGATCAGGTAAAAAATATGTTTCCTGTAAGTAAAGTTATAATCACATTCTTTTAAATATTCAATCCACACATTAGCACGCACGGCTGCAGAATGCAATTTACAATAAATTACAAAGATATTAATAAGTGGGAAGGTTAAGGGTTGGAAATAATGGTAGGCCATTCATCGTCCGATAAATTGCCAGTGGAGACACACTCTAGCCAGATTACGTGCTTCAATATCCGGGGTAAAGCCGACGGATGGGCCCGGGCTATTCCACAAACGTACATTTTTTAATGCACTTCCTATGAAATGGTATTGCGAAGCTATATTACAAACGTTGTGATATGTTCCAATAGAACAAAAATAAGCTTTGTTTGAATGTGAAGCAAAGGTTTTATTGAATTGGAATATTTAATTGCACCTCAACGTTGGCTTTTGAGAAAAATGAGTTAATGAATGTAGTAAGTCTACTATTGTATTATTATCCATTCTCAAATGACAAATTATGTAATATATTTTTGTAAACACGCATAAAATATGTGATGGGAAAATATTCTTTCGGTGCTTTCACAAATCAACACAGTCGTAGCACAAAACTACTACTTTACTAAATTAAATATGAAGGCTGCTACTGAATCACTCACGGTTGGGTCTGCACTTGGTAATTCAAACAACTAAACAGCTGAACAAAATGAAGAAGAATAAATATGTTTTAAATTTTAGTTCTAGGTTCAGGAGTTGATTAGCTTTTCCCGGATAAGTGCTGTTAAAAATCACCGACTTATATTCGACTATTTGGTTATCATACTTTAAATCGCACCACACTTTATCCGGCGTACTTTTCATACTGGTTAAAGAGCGCCGGGCACTCCAATCCAAATTCCTTCTACACAAGAAGTTTAAAGTAGAAAAATTGGAGTGTTTTCATTCGATTGATCGCATGATCGCTCGATCGTCGAATATCGATACGCGAAGTAAAACTTCATTCGTGAGGTTATACTCTACACATTTCCTTTTAACATATTTATATAAGGAAGTATACGGTTTAAAAATGTGTCAAGAAAAATATATTTTTGTATCGTTCATCGAGCTTCTTTCCTTATGAAGCCAATAGGATTTAGAATATCTGTCACGATGTATTGTCCGCCTATCGTGAATGTTCGCATTTTAATAATTTATTTTGTTATGATAAACTTTGGATATTTTTGTTAGCTTCATCTCTTATTTATAGACATACATTTTATACCTAAACAACGCACAAATTATCATCTTATTGGTAAATGTTATGATTTTGTAAGTTGTAAGTAAAGTTTAATAATGTAGTAAAAAGTAGTTGTGCTCAAAAAACTTTTTCTGCACTTAATTCCTAAATAATTTTCAAACTTCTCTATGTTTATTGACTCAAGATTATACTTAGCTCCTATATGTTGGACTAACATGGGTATGTTTTTAATACTGCAAATATTCGTTGCTTTTAACTTACCACCAATGAGTTTAACTCTATGGCGAATATAAAAGCAGCGTAAGCTAATATCTTCGAAAATACAAACAAAAGTGGGATCATTATTAACATGGCATGTTTTCTAAGGCAATATTTGTCCTTGCACGACATCGTGCTCCAGTATATATGAAGTTTATATATCGCTTGTTAACAACGCAATAGGCACGTCCCTGTGCTAGAACTGTGAAATTTGTTTATAAAAATCTTAATAAAAAATATTTGTTTTGCTAAAGACGAGTAAGTAGTTATGCTTTGTGATAAGTCATGTAATGGGTCACAACTAAATGCGATATTTTTTAACCTTTTTGGAAGATACATCAAAAGCCGTAGCTCGTGGAAGCATTATTATTAGCTATATTAATGTTATAGTTTCAGTTTAGGTAACTTTTGATGAGTTCTGTAACAAAATTAAAAAACAAATTTTTTAATAACAATCAAATTATTGCGTCTTTTATTGGGTTGTGTTGTTCAATAAACAAGCAATATTGTGTGCCCTCTGTTGCAACATAAAAGATAAAATTTATTTTAAAAATCTAATATTTACAAAACTAAATTACAACAATTCGTAAAGAATCAAAGACTCTTTTATTTAGAGAACTTAAGTAGACTTTGTAATTTGAATGATTTAATGAAGCATAAAATATTTAACTAAAACTTATTATTAAAACTCAGCAAAATTATCGTCGAGAAACTAAAACACGAACAGTCTGTCCTATAAGAACTAATAACACGTCTCAAGTAATACCGTCCCCGATAAACTTCGTAGTACAAATATTAGGGGAATCCAAATATCTATTTAACATTCCCTCCTAAGGCGATAACAGATTAACGCCAATATTATCCATCGAACGCGACCGAACTGCAGACTTTGGCGAGTCAAACCTTAACACTTAATCCTTGCTAAACACTATTACAAATACCACGTAAATTTATTCAGTGTGGATCGCTAATAAAACGGATAAACTTTCATACTTCCACAAAAGGTTACAAGTGACCTTATAATACATGCAATTAACAACTCTATCAGCTATATAATAGGCATTGTGTTAATAAACGTTAAGGGAAATTCTGCGGTGTTGGTGCAAAATGAGATACGTAGTTGATTGACAGAAGTCACGGTGTATATTGTTTTAGAAGGATTAGCGAAAACTTAAACTGTCAAGCTCGTTGCCAAGTTGAATGGGTCGAAGGCTTAGCATAGAGATCGGAAACTGGTGCGTCTTTGATCTTCATAACAGCTAATTAATTGGGTAAGGAAAGCTTAACCGAATGTATTGACGGGTCTAAGCCTCTAAGAGGCGCTGTTTAAATAACTTAAGGGACCGAGATTGTTTAATGATAACCTCTCAATATAAATTTTCAGGGAAACGGGTCAATAACGGAAGTTGGTCGTTCATAAACTCATATTTAAATTTATATTTGTAAAGGGAAACGGTGATTCTTTAAAATTTTTCGTTCGTATTCTGGTTTCCAATTATTTTTAATATAACTCGAGCGATGGAGGGCAGACAAAAGCATCTTTTTTGTGGAAAACGAATATAAATGACTATGAAAAGCTCAGTTATAATTGTGAAACATATAGTCTGAATCACGTACGACGTTATTGTACTTACATTTAAATTTGTAAATACAATATCAACTTTAACAATTGTTTTCATTTCGCCATTATTTTACTATAAGAATTCTCTTTTGTAATATAAGTTACGTTATAAAATTTCAGTAACCGCAACAAGAGCGGCCATTATTAGTTTACAATTTTAATAAAATAAATAGAATCAAACTGTGATTTTAATCAATTGTTTTATTTTTTTTATAATATACTATTTGAAATACATTAAACAAGAATTAATACCAACCAGTTATGGTTGTTTCCCCTTATCCTTTCACATCTACCCCTTCTTCTTCATACGTCAGCAAACGTACCTTTTACTACACGAGCTGAGATGACGACTTATCATCGAGCGACCCATATCCTCATTTTCCTGTGCGTCAATATAACTATGCAACTAATTTTGTAATCAAGAAAATACATCTGCTAGTAAGAGATTACTTTGAACCCTGTTAAAACCAGTTCCTCACACGCGGTTTGTAGACCCTTATCGCAGCTGACAGAAAATGACCTTCTTAAGGAACTGTAGAAACCCTACTCACCACAAGAAACACAATACAAGATTATTTGACTGCGGTCTCACCTAGGATTGCTTTCTCAGAAGGACTTATCCAAGTTTGCACGAATTCCATTACACCTTACCCATATTATTGAATTCCGTTATTGAAATATAATAAACTAATATGCCTATAATATAAACTTGAAATGTTTTGGTAAACTAATCTTAGACCCTACTGTTTTTGTTAAAGAACGTTTTTGGGTTGTATGCGAAGCCAAACTAAGCTAAATAATTTTAAAAATTAAAGCACAATTTTTTTTATAAGCTTGAACTGAAAAAGGACATCGACAAATTGTTGTACATGAAAATAAGATACACGTTCCCGTCGATATAAACAGCTTATTTGATTTACATTTAACTTACCACCTATGACATTTAAGATAAATATAAACGTGTGGAAGAATATAAAAAAATGTTTTAACTCCAATGATGACAATAAATACTACCTACAGAACTTTCAATCAAAGTAGTTTCCACCATCTAATCCTAAAATAGAACGATAAAATTATTTTCCGTTCAAGTAATATTATCTTTCATTGAACTTTTAGATTTAGGGCTTTGTGTATACAAGCGACTATGCCAAAAAGGAGTTTTTTCATCATGACAATCCTTTTATACTCGTATGTCTTATATATTTTCTTTTCATTCACGACTTTATTCCAAAGTAGTTTCAATGGAACTCTGATTACTGTTTTGAGTATTTTATTTCTCGGAAAATGGCAGTTATTTGAAATAAAGTAACTAAGTATTTTTGGAACCTGTAAATTATATTTGAAAACAGAAATAAAAATACGAGGTTTTCTTAAATCAAATGATCCAAATGCTTTAATATTATTGGGAGAAACCATTTTAGAAAAGATTTTAAAAGTATTTTTTGCCAACGATAAACTAAAAACAAGCATATTCAAGTAAACGTAAGATATATAATGAAACACCTAATTCGAAAGGCAGTACATACCTATTATTCTCTTTTTTTTAATAAATGTCTTTCTGAATTAAATTTTTAGTTAGAAAACGCCACTCTTTAGAGTATAAAAAAGATGTAATTACAAAGACTAGATCCAGGCTAACCATAAGGCTCCAGGTTTAATTTTTGTATTACAAATATGAATGTAAAAACCTTCACATATTCAGCATTTCATATTGTGAAAAGACGAAACTATTCGTTTGAAATTGAAATTGAACACAGCAAGGTATGGATCATAGTAGAATGTCATCAATGCCATTTTTTGCCTTTTCATGTTTTTATTTGACGGAATTGAAAATAAAATCCGCCAGAGATTATACGCGGTGTTGATATTGTTCTATATGAAACCCAATACAAATTATTGTACATACATATCACATAGAGAACTATATACGACAGGTGTTGCAGTGGAATGTGCTCGTAAAACCAACTCTATATCGATATATTATTTAAAGTACTTCACACCTATTGTCGCCGCATATTTGTATTGAGGTAGGTCGCAAAAGCCATTGTTTTATTCAATACTTTATATGAAGACCATATGTTGTATGGTAATACAAAAGCTTTATATAATGTTGTAAAAGCGTATCGAGGATTTAGTATACTAGTTTACTCGTATGCAGAGTCGTAATATGGTTAACGGTTAAGGGTATTTAACTAAAGACTTAGTTTAATTACAGTGGAATAACTAAAACAATCAAGTAATGTTTTATTGGCGTCTAGACAAGTAGATTTAAAGGGTGCTTAAAGTGAGCAATATACAATAATTATGGAGTGATACCTGCTGTTTACTCCAGAGAAGTTAATGCATTATTTTAACACATAACTATTATAATACGGTAGTGACAGAAATCAAGAATTCAAAATGTTTCCTTCTCACCACGTAGGTTCGTGAAATAGGAAGAAAAGAATTTAGAAAGAAGAGTTAAGTAATTTGATTTTTATCCTGTTGAAATATTTAGGTGAAATATCTACGAGTCATCCATGTAAATGAATTTGCGAATGGGAAACGGTGCCAACGCAAGTGTCGCTTTTGTAACTATAAAATTATTATTTTATCCCGACACATTGGTGAACACAAACAGTAAACTATCAAGCAACAAAATCGTATACAACAATAACAGCAAACTTCCAAGATCGAACATACCTAACATATCAAAACATAACCGTACACGGAGCTTACACAAATTAATTAAGATAATCAGTTACGCGTGAAATTTAATAGGTAATTAACGTTTCTAAATGTAACCCTGTAATGTCTACTGGGGTCCGTTATAACCCCGCTGTCTATTACCTAACCAAACAATTGGTAGTCGCCGATAGGTAAGTTGCAAGCGAGCGAATTTGGCAAAGAACTTACGATTAGTGGTAGGGTTAAGTATGTGCGTATCTTTTAGCAAATCTGTGCTTAGAATAATAATTATCCATTTAAGATGATGATGGTAATAAAATTAAGGGTACAGATTTAAGTTTATTAACTTGTTCAAGACGTTACTATACATACATTGGACCTTTAACATGATAAAGTGCGTGTAAAATTTCTAAAATTCACGTTATTGTAAATACTAATCTATCTTTATGATGGAGTTTGAATACATAATGTCAGCACTGCACACCATCCCCAGCGTGTCGTAAACGTGTATGTTTAACTATAGTGACCAGCAGCGTTGCAAACAACTTTCTTGTTTATTATTAAGCTAGCTGTGTCCAGAAGTTTAACCTATAACATTTTTCATTGATGCTGTACTCCTGTTGTTGGTAGTTTAATAGACTATTTTACCTGATGTTTTTTTATTTAATTTTTAGTATTATTATTGTATTTAGATTTTGATTTTATTTCAAACGGTATTTTTTTGTAAGCTGCATTGTACTATCGCACTTAAACCACATTAGCCTCTATAACACTAGTTTGAAACAAATAATATTAATCTTTATTTAAGATTGTAGTAAATTGATCACCATAACAGAACAGACTTTCCGAACAAGCCTTCTGAAGAGATTAAAGGACTTACAACAACGGGTTGATCTGCTGGAAAAACGTAGGGTTCTAAGTAAAGTTTTCCTTAGTTTGATTTTGTAGATATAATATATGCGAGCTTTCAATTAGCATGCTTTTACGTTGCCTATGGTTTTGATGGAATGTTGACACTATAATATTACTTATTAAACAGAGAATATACTCACACTGAGTCATATTATATAATAAAATAATAGATAAACCTTACTACGTACAATAAACAAAGACGAAACAAATAAAACCTCTGATGTTATAACTGTATTTATTTATGGTAACATAAAGTAGAAGAACAATATTCTCAGTCATTATTTACCACCTTCAAGTTGTTTCTTGAAGCAGAACGGTAAGTATCAGGTCCCATCTGCGCTATGCTTATTTTGTGGCACAGGTCGAGGATTTAAGTTTATGTTGTACTTTATTTAAACAAAGCTTTACTTGTACAGTGTATCTTGTACCTACAAGTTGCTGGTGTGTCTATGTACTTACTACTTAATGCTTAGTTAGCACTTGGTTTAAGTGAAAATTATTCGAGCACGTACAGGTGTTGGGTTAAATGAGAAAGGTGATTGTGTTGATAGTTGTTAAGTGACATTAAATAATGCTTTAGTATAAAGTAAAAAAAATTGGATGCATTGGCTTTTGTATAATGACATTTATAAAACATTTGTTACTTTACAACATTAATCAGACGACAAGCTTATTATGAAGTGTAACAAAATAAAATCAATAGTTATTTTATGTTTCGGTTACGCTGTTATCGAGTTTGTTATCATATCTACCGTTTATGTTCCACACCGATAACAACTAGAACAGATTAATAAATGAGAAATCGACCAAAATATCTAATAAGCTTAATTTATTTGCTCAACATTCTGCTGGCTGCACTGAAAGGGTTAATCTGCTCTTTGGAATTCAAAACACGCGATTGATTTCGTGAGATAATTCTATTCATGATTTAACTTTGAAATTGTATTTTAGTATCGCCAAAGTGTATTATAATATTTTGTGTTCATGAAAGGATATTTTTCTTCGAGATTATTATGGAGTGATTTTAACGTGCAATATGTTTTCTCTAAAGTACGTATACATCTTTCTATTCATAAACAGTTTTAACAAATACACTTCGTACAAAACTAAAATAATAGTGTCTACATTAATATTTTCAAACTTTTAAAATAAAAATGGAGTTAATTATTTATAAAACTAAACTTAAGCATTTTCATGTTTATAATTACAGGTATATTGCTTTTATTTAAAGAGCCGCTGTATATTTTTACGACAGAGTTTGCATGATGATTGCAAAAGATGGAAATCTCGATATTTGCTTAAACTTTTAAAACTAATAGCTTTTTAAAATTTGTACCAAAAATGATACATAAAATGAAAATAATTGACTTAAAAGTAAAACTTACAAGGCTTGCAGTATGTATTTATGTTCAAAATAATTATGGTACAAACATATTTTGTTTAAATTTTATTACTTTAAAAAATGAAACTATAACGGGCAATCGTAAAAAAATATATCGATAGAAATAGTGTGTAACCGACACCTGGTACAATTAATGGCAGGTTCATGCCGCACCACTTTCATTACACGCTCATGCATTCCGATATATGAATTGGTATTCGTTTGTTTGTGCACTTGTTAAGTGATAGGGGGGCGTCCACACACCGTGGCTTTATAAAGTCGTGTTGTTCGAATAAATTTTATTTTATCATGATATGTGTGCTGTTATCGTGAATGCGTAGTAAGTTTTTTTTATTTGTATATTTGATACAACCAACGCAATAACAATCGTTTCATGTTTGATAAACTGACAATATGCTAACAGTTTCTGCATCGTTTTCGTTTTTTTAAATGACGGACCATTTCAAAAAATGGAAGCGATTTTTATAGAGGCACTAGTGAGGCAGTTTATTATTTTATTGTGTCACTTGCTAAAAACAACTAGAATATTTTTGATGTTGTTAGTTTTATGGATCACATTTTAAGTCGATGAAGTGACATGAATGAAGTTAGTTAACTAAAGTACATTATATTATACTTATTTAGAAATTATTACATAGCTATTATCAAAGAAACCAAGTAGACATAGTAGCAGTAAAACTATTTAGAAACCATCTTATCTATTAAGAAATGTATTGTTTATACCATAAACATATTTTACACAATAGGTATCTAATCACAATTACGAACCTAAACAGAACCCTATAATTCATGAGAATGTCGTGATAATGAATTGATAGGCAACCTTCAACGCGTAGCTTACAACCACGCTTGTCTATTACACTTCGAAACATTGTCAATAAGATAACTAGCATTACTGGAGAAATCAAGATAAGGACCCTTACTTATTATAATACCCTCTAAAAGGACACATTATTATCTCTTACACATCTCTAACGATGGGTACGATCTTGGGCAACACGAGTCACAAATCGATTAGACATCGAGCAATTAGATCACTGAGTTTAGTTCCCTTGCGGGCCCGCACTATCACAATGTGAATTATAATGGAAGATCATGTTGGGTACGAAACGGTACGTTAGTGATCATTATGACGTAAGTGTTACCGGTTTTTAATTGTTTTAGTTAGCTACGGCTCTATTCATTTTGTTCTTGGAATCTTTTACAATGTAGTAGTATAGTAAAGGAACTTTATCTGATTTATTTATTCTCTACATCTTATTAATATTGGACTGCAGAGACAGGCCTCCTCCAAATCCGTGTCGATACTATATTCTGATTAATATTATTATGTAAAGTTACTTGATATTTAAAACACCTTGAGCTTTGAGGGTAAACTTATATTTTAATCTGTAAGTAAATAGACTCCTATGCAAGTTAAGCTTAAACTATGCGTGTAATAAGAACATTACACATTAATCAAAACCACGTGTAAATACAAAAGGTCAATCACGTATACAATAAATAAATCATCTACAAATCGTAAACTTTCGCATGAACCAGTTTGTTGTCAATAAATTTATCCTCACTCACACGTAACATACTCTAAAGTTAACAGATAAAAACTTAGTTTGTTCAGTCCCAACTCCGGGGTTCGATTACGTAAGACGCGCAAACTTCCTCTATTACCCCCTACTTAAGGGTACAAATTTAAGCGCCCCCTATTTAAACACTGTTGCCAAATACCTACGTGTGTAATTTACACCAAGTGCGGTTTACAACCGAGGAACATTATGCGAGAGTAGGATTTGGCCGAGAGAGAGTGAGACGAAATAAATCACTGACGAGACGAACGATTTATAAGCAACCGGTGATTTTTAAGAATTCTACAGGGTATCGAAACGTATTTGATACTAAGTACACTAGGTAAAACCAAACGACAAATTTTTCGATTCTAATATTATATTAGATGATGAAACGTTCAGCGGTTCACTGTGTTGTTTATCAAAAAAATTATAAAGTATCAGAGAATTTAAATTGTCAAAACTTGTAAGCAATAAAGAAGAGATTAGGCCAGGATTATTTTATTTTTATTTTACTTGACGTTTCGGCACAGGTAACTCTGGCCGTGGTCTCAAGCTGACTGACACCACAGCCGGTGTAACCTGTTTAATATTTATATGCGTTTTCAAGGTTTTTTTTTATTAATTCTAGAAATAGAATAGGGATATTTTTAAATTTTAACTGTCCGTGGCCGACGCAACTTGTCAATTTAAATGATATTTAGTAACTATTAGGAAGGACTATGTTATACTCTATGTTAATTGTTACATTTTATTATTTACTGTGATCCATTGTGATGAGTAGCCAGTTTGTATAATAAAATTGTTATTATCAATTCGTTTCATAATCTTCAAAAATATTAAAAAGAGATTTTAAAAGGCGAATTTATTTAGTATATTAATACACAACATGACACTGTCCAGTTACTTTATGCTACAACTACAAAATTATACCATAGAAAATCACACACACAATACAGTACCACGATACACATTACTAATTACAAGCTCTACATAAATAACAGAGTGCCATTTTTCACGGTAACCACCAAAAAGTCCGCTCAGGTGGCAAGGTAAGTCCCACAACAATGTCATCATTTAAACCGCACATTAGTGAAACTTGCGTCGTTTGAACACCTGGGATAGCGACACACTACTCGATATTTTATTACCAGGAATAAAGAGCTAGCTAAAATGTAAATTTCCACTTTAACCCTCCGCAAGTAATATTTCAATTTGGAATTTGGTGTGTTTTGATGAACATTGTTGTGTATGAGAAACTTTGTTAGTTATACGGCTTTATACTAGTTATACGAGATAAAAGATTGTATCGCTGGAGTGTACGTGTAATACGTATCCTTACGTAAATAGTCTCATGTCATAGTACTAATATGAAATGAGTGACATCTTTACTACTTTGTATGAAAGCTCCTTGAATAATCAAACATAGCTTTCTCTGTGGCGTAGTGGTTAAGATAGGATTTAAATCTTCACAGTTTCTTTAATTCGCTTTATTTGTTATTTCTACTTAAATCTTTATTTAATTTTATCCATAATAGTGCAGGATGCAGGAGACACAGGACCGCATATTAGGGGGAAGCTTATGTCCACCAGTGGATGTCAAAAAGCTAACATGATAATGATTTAATTAATAAACAAAAACTGTCAGTCATATTATATATATTTAAGCAACATTTACTTACTCAATGAAATAAAACAACAGTCAAAAACTTCTAATTGTTGTTAGTGAAGTGTATAAAGCTTCTCACTTTGTATATTCCCACTAAGAGTATAGCACTACGAGAAACTTTGTAATAAGTGCAGTGCATTGAATATATTATTAATGAACTAGTTTGTTTCAGATTTTAAGACCCTACCGGTATTTTAAGACATTGAAAAATAGCTGTTTAAGTTTTTCGACGTTTCGCGGAACTTAGCGCACTTATCTAGTCTGAAGTATGGTTGCAGATAGTAATTTTGGTGTTCCGTGTTCAACTAAGAGCAGTCTGTTTATCGTTATTACCTGGCTACGTTCTTGCTCTAATGTTATGACGTCTTTTATACTAAGACGTGATGAACAACAAAACACAGTAAGCAAAATAAAACAAATTAATCTGCTACTTACGCAGTTGTAAATCAATGAAATCTACGTGAATTTTTCTCTAACAACACCCACGTACCTGTAAATAAAAAAAGGACATTTATTAAATAAAAATAGGTCAAATTTAGATCAATATTTTAGATATAAAGTTAACTAATTTCACTAACGAAGCTTGATTTTAGGCATCAAAATGTTTGGGAAAAACAGGATTTAATTAAAGTTATACGAGAACATTAAACAACATTGGAAATTCAAACGTTAGCTACGTTTGGAAACAAACCAATAGCGGGGCGCTGGCGAACCACGAGCGCGCCAGTTAATCGCCGCCAACTAGTGGGTAATCCTTTCGAGTGGTGTGCATATAACGAGTGCATTCCGACCCGTGCCGCGTTCCGAACGCACGGCATACAGTGAAATTGCGGCACTCGCCGACTCAAAGCGATGACGGGGCCGTATCATTGCATGATGTGCATCAGAGGCATGTCTACGTGTGTGAGTGACGTGCTTGCACTCACTGTAATACGCGTACTGTTTGAAAACACTACATTTTTCTTGATCTAGAGCAGCCAAGTATGTCATTCTATTTATGATGCCTCGAATAAGTATAAAGATTTAGGTTACAATATTTAATTAGGACCTCGTTACTCAAAATGGAAGTAAAAAGACATGTCTCTACTTTAAAAATGTCGCTTTTGATAGGAATCGTGGGTGTAATACTATACGTCCACAGTGTTGCTTTATTAGTTTGTACCCTTTCTTGTTGACTCGCGCCTAACTTCGTACTTGAAATAGCTGTCGTACATTAAGAATAGTAAATAAATGCAGCATCAGTGAGATGTACTGAATGGAAGGCAGCGAGGTGCGCCGGCGCCGCGTGCATTGCCCTCATACAGCCCCGCACCTCGCCCCACGCGGGCGGTGGTACAAACGCGACTGACTGCATTCCGCCGCGCTTCCTGACCAGGGCAAGTGCAGCGGCATTGCGCTGCAAGTACATGGTGCGTCCTCCCCTCCGCGCACTCAATGCCTCACCTCTCTTCACGCCCGTCTATGTTAGGAATACTCGACACAAAGGAACTCCCGACCATCTACGTTTTGTATACGCAATCACGTAATTTGATAAAGATCTGTGATCAATGGCATCATCTTTTGATGTACATAGTAGCAAAGAGCCCTTGCCCCTTTTAAAATAATCATAAAATCTAATATTATGAAGAAAAATAAAGGGACTGCTCCGCCCGTTACTCGCCTTCGTCGAGTAAGCCCTTTGTAATCTAATGCATTAAGATTATTAGGTTGTTCTGACATCATCTTATTTCTTTAAAATTTACCGGTCTTTTATGTACCGACGAGTTTGTTACGCTAAAGTATATTTTATGTTCATTATACGTTATGTCACGGAGTTTTACGAAGCACTTGTGTTCAACAAATTGTCACGTACTGATCTCCATCACGACTCAAACATACAGCTTTAGTTAAATGTGAGTAATTAAAAGTTAAAACGGGAACTAACTAACGTAGATTTCGATCTTGCACAACATGACCTACGTTGTGTGTTATAAGATATAAGCCAGTTCGTCCGGTCGGATGCAAAGCAAAAAGTATGGAAACACCCGGTAATAGTCCGCCTACTGAAAGCGTTTTCCATGAGGCTTTTAAGCGCTTATCTTGGAATGATAGCCGCGGCCGGACGCTGAAAGGCTGTGACGGCAATTTGCTTACATTAGGACATGCCCCGTTTCACCATTGGGTGTGCATTGAAAGCCAAGAATTTTTCTGTTGCTATTTGTGTACTTTATCGTTATTATTATTAATATGTGGCATGTGTGATGTATTCAAAGCGGTAGAGTATTGATTTGGTTATTAGTCAGCTATGGTGTTGATATAGATTCAGCTGCGCGTTTGGAATGTTAGTTTCATAAACCATTTGCTGTGAAGCTCAGTATTAAAATGTTTTGAGAAACAATCAGCGTACATAGTTTCACTACTTTTAGTAACAATGTGTGTGACTTTTATTTTCAAGATCGTAACAGAAACAGAAAACTCTCTGTAAATTATAGTCGGTCAAATAAAAGGTTTATATGACCGTACGTCTTAACAAATGTTTAGTTAAAGGTTAGTTTACAAAGTGGTACACTTATAGTTACAATAGCTATTAAAATGTTCAAAAATCTATATGTTTAAAAAGTCTTATTATATATTATGTTAACATTAATGAAAAGTTGAGTTTTTGTATATCTAAAACAAAATTATTTTGTTGAGTTGTGGTTAGGTCTTGCTTGTTGTAAGAAGAAAGATATTGAAGCTATCCGCGACTTCCCAAAGACCCGTATTCTAAAAAACCCTCGTATAATTCACTACTTTACACGGGAAACACTAAGATATTATTATCATTAATAATGTATTTTTCAAGCATAGTTCCATTCGATTTATAATTATTATCGGTATCAGAGTGTACAGTGTACACAGAGGATGAGTGCGGTGTCCGCGGCTGTATGTTTGTTTTCCGTGGCTATTTCTGGACCGCCGCCATTGATCCATGAGTTATAGCCGCACACTAGAAGGTTAAACAACATAACTATTGCTTGCCGCGAGAAAATGAAAGTAAAAATATTGTACAAAACCAATATTTTATGTTTTCGACAATTTATATAAAATTGTTGGTGAAATTTTTGTAAGTATTTTGTAGTTCCTTGCGCTACGTTTGTACTGTTGTCGTATTCCCTACACGTAAAAGTAGATCACATTTTTGTAAAAAGTTTAAGATAATATATATATCTGTTTAATGTTAGAATAATAAAATTGTTTCACTTTTTTATAATTGTATTTTTAATAAACTCATTTATGAAAGGAAGTGTTTGACTCTTTATGCCATTAACCATAGGAAAAAATAAAGCTGAAAATTTTATACACATACTTTTGAGTCTGAGCTAGATCTTAAGGAGAGGAAATAGGCATTAATGGTCTGTATATACGCTTGGCACTTTGATTTGTTTTTTTAAATGAGACCCAAAAAAACTGTATTAAAAAAAAGAATGAATTTTAGTGATTTTGGAAATCTTTAGACAAAAATATTTTGAGAGTAGGTATTGATGTCACAAGAATTCATACTAAATGCGTTTTAAACACAACTACTGTCAAACTAACACACAACAGCTTATGCAATATAAGCCCAATATTTCTAGCAATTCATACGTAAAGAGTTCGTTTGACTATTGCTATTCAATTGCTACCGATAGTTTCGATATCTAGATCGTTATTGGTCTAACGTAAACCAATATTGCCTTTAATGGTGCAGCATTTGAATGTTTACACGCGCTTTCGTTTATTTTATAGGAAATTCCTTGGAAATCAAAAGCTTATGAGATTTCTCAACGATAACCGAAATATTATTTTGCAATAACTGCACTTGCGTTAAGAAAGTTTAATAAATATTTATGTAAATATAAAAACAAGTATTGAATCTGATTTGAGCCATGAACTTTCGACCTGATAAAGGTGGCAAGATTTTAATAGTTAAGTAAGACACAAGATCGCACGCGTTGAAAGCATTTGTAGAATGTCTAAGACCAGCAATGGACGTATAATAAAAATACCTGATGATTAAAATAAAAGGTTATTTATATTCAATATATAAATTTGTACGTAATACAAAAACATTTCAGCACTTTATTTTTCTCAAACTAAAGAAAGTTAACAAAAAAATTATCAAACTTTGTAAAGTTAAAAAAACAACAGCCCTTACTCTAAAGTCTTTTTATTTTAATAAAACACTTAAGTGTACTGAACATATTTGTATCCCATTTCATAAATGTAAAAAACTTATTCAAACTATTGTTTTAGCTGCGTCGGGTGTTAAAAACTTCGTGGTCCCAATGGAGAGAAACTTTCAATCCTTTATTACGTGTTTAAGAAATAGAGTTCATATTCAACGTGTTCCCAACGGATTTCAATTTCTCTTTTTTATAATAGAAAAGTTTATATAAAGTGTACTTATATGAAATTGATATACGAGTATATCTTTAACAGGGTAAAGGTACTATTTGTGTTTTCACTTGTATTTTTTTTATCATTAGTTTTATATATTTTTTTCATTTATATACCTAACTATATTTGAAACGTAAAAACTGTAAAAATAATCTAAACAACGGATGTAGTTTTTTTTTATTGTGACATGACAAATGACAGCATCGAGCTTAATGAAAAGCGCGAAAATCTTCCAAGAATGAAGACACCATTTGGTAGTAACGAAATGACTTTACTCCTTCACTATCACTTTGTCTGTCTTAACAAAATGCTTCTTCACACTACGTTTGATATCAGGTATCATACGAAGAGCGAGCGTCAAGATCAAATAACTCTTCAGAGCACTCTCCGTGGTATATGTAAAACATGATAGAGGTGTAGCGACTTCATGTGCTCAGTGGCTTGATCATTGTCAATTACGCGTATAGCATAGCTTATACATAATTTTAAATTATTTCATTTTCCGTCTACTAATTACTTAACACAAATGTAGTATTAAGTCTGTATTATTGTTAAGAAATATAATAAAGAAAATATTTTAAAGTACAACGCAAGGGAAGAGTTAATAAGCTTATATATTTTCTTTCATCATGTTGACCTCGCCCATTTCTTTTCATTACCTGCTTCATAAAAAGAAAAAAAAAACAGGTTCTTCTTTTCTTCTCCAGTGACGTATTTTTTTAAAGACATGATAATGGTTCCAGGTTGGCTCTTTTGTTATAGTATCAGAAACAATTGTTAAATGGAAAAATGTTTTTTTTTGTCTTGAAAGCGTACAACCTTTTTGTCTTTAATAAGTAAGGATTACATTGAACTTCACCGTGTAAAGATACAATTAGTGTTTTGTCAAAATATTAAATTCGGAAATTGAATTCTTAACAAATATATTATTTTAAAGGAAACCAAAATATAACAGCAAAACACTTTATTAAATAGTTAAGTTTATACAGTTTACACGATTTTTACAAATAGAAACTAAAGTTGTATTTTAGAACAAAAATCAAAAACGCCCAAACCCTTCCTTGACGTATTGTTTGTTACAAGTTGTAAAATTTCTAGTTCGAAAGCCTTAGTTTGGTCCCAGAAGACATTATATACAAATCCAGGAGTGAAGACGTTGCCAAGGATAAGAATTCCCTCTCAGCATGACATCGCAAACTTTTACACTAGGTATTTACGTAGAGACGATCCGTATTACCACGTAACGTTTTGACATATTGCTTCTCGAACAAACAAACAGCTGAGAAAGCTTACGCAGGTTTTATAGAATTGTTGCTTGTAGTATTTTCACAATGTAAAAGTTCACAAACAAAATAAAGCCGTAATTGTATCATAGTATTATCACGGCGAAAACAAACAAATTATAACTATTACGGCGGCGGGTTGAAAATTGCCCGATATTAATATTTCCAACGAGACCGGGGTTTTATTCAGCGAAATTGCAGTTAGAAAGATCCTATTAATGAACGTCCCGGACTCCTTTGTCCGGCGCCGGAGCATTTCCTGCACAATCGCCCTGACACCGAGTAATTAGGGAGAAAAATTCGTTACTCTGACGTCTAGTACAGTGTTTCAGTTTCGCGGTGAAATATATTTTTAAAGTCGTCACGTAACGTGCTCTAAGTCTTTTTAGTTTGAAGTAGAACTTGTAATTAATATTTTTCTTACTTTAGTTTGCCTATTTTATGTTTTAAGTTCTTTTATCTTGAACTACTTTAAACTAAGGATAGTTCTCGTATTATATGCGTTTGAATCGTCGTCTTACTACTTATTAAGTACAATTATAGAAAATAAAAATATAACTAGTATTCTTACCAACACTTCTAAATTCGTGTATTTAAACTAAATCAATTATTGCTTTATATCTATGGTTTTTAAATGACTAATTCACAATAGACCAATTATTTTTTACATAAGATTTTTTATGTATGTTTTGTGGTACAAGCCTATCAAGTACATTATGTCTGTACCACATAAAAACTATTAATATATTTTCATGATAAAACTTAAATTGAATAAAAGACTTAAAAAAAATATTAGTCGTTTCTCATATCACAAAAATACTGTTTAGTTTAATCCTAAATACAATAGTTTTAATAAACAATCGGCACAGTGATGTTTTAACACCGAATAATTTACAACATTAAACAGAGTTAATAAATCCGCCTTCAAACGTAAGGATAATATCAACGATAGTTCAAAGACTAGTTCCTTGACATAGACACTTGAATCTACGGCCGTTCCGGTTTGTAAGTCGGCACGATGACCTTATATTATTTATGAATTGGTCAAAGTATTAGACGAGAGCGATAGGCAGACTTGCGAATTATCTATGTTTACGTCTGTAAGAATTTTTTAATATATTCACTGCCTCCTAAGTTTACAGATCGCGGAAGCTATGTCATGCATCTCTAATTATGTTATGTAAGCTTTATCGAACGTTCAAATCAATTTACTTGAGAAAAATAGGAAAGATAACTTTTACAAGATTATGTTTAGTACTTTTTCGAATTTGTTTCGAATAAAGTATTGACAAAGGGATAGAGATAATCAGTGTAAGTTTTCTGTAATAATATGTAGGTAGGTACATGAAACAAGTAAAGTAATGAAGGATATCTTTGTACGGACAGTAATTATTAAATTCTTTGGTTTGTATTTGAGCTGCACATGAAATTTACTACTTTATTCATTTTAAAACATTTCTATCACACTGATCATTTATTTATTCAACTGATTTAGGAGTTTCTATTAATATATCTTCCTTTTATTATTATCTTCTTTATCAAAGAAGTTATCATGAGTGCTTAATACACGATGATGTATTAAATCTTATTGAACCCAAAGAACGTAATGAATAAGAGTATTTCTTTAAATTCGCTATGAGCTTTCATTCACTTAATAAAGCTAAATACTTACACATATTAGGAAACCAATTACCCATGCTTATGGTTTGATTGGGGAACTTACAATAGATATAAAAGAATCATTTTCTGTATGTACTTGATTAATTAAATAGACATAGAGTGTAATTGCTAGCACTTTGATTTGAAATCAAAGAGGAAGTTATAATTTTAATTGACACTACACGAAACTGAATATTCCTTTTAAATTAAATTAACTTATTATAGTAACGTTGAATATTCTTGCTAACATTTTAGGTAAAAAAACAAATTAAAAATAAAATTGTTAATCATAGTAAAGTATATCGGACGACTTTAAAGAAGCATTTTTTCTTAATAACTCAGAAAAATCAGGAAATATGACAAGGAGACAAGTAAAGTAATAAAAAACTAAGATAATATTTATCTTTGATTCTATAAAAACGGTAGTCATCGTCTATTCAAATCGCTGTTCGCTTTTCGCTAGCACTTTAAGTAATTATTATACAAATTTTCTCAACATTCATGGTGACGCAATAGGGCCCCTCGGACGTTAGGTTTTTATGTATGCTCATAAAATGACCAATGAGCTTGGAAGAAGTTTTATATAGTTTACTTTTAAGTATTCACATAACAAATTACAATCATACATTTTAAACATCGAAGAAATTATTAGTATTAAGTAATACATATCGCTGTAAAAATATAAGTGCACTTATTAGTTGCAATTATCTATCGATTGATTAAGAAATGAACGGAGGTATGGCCATTTGCAATGTCCATAACATAAGTTTAAACATAGGTTTAAAAAAGTAAAAAGGACATGTCTAAGATTGAGTACCGATAAAACTTAAAATATCTTTCTCTAATTCTAATGTAGAGTCAATGGTTTTAATCCATTTAGAAGAGTACCTATCCTTTAATTAGCATCTCATTCCATTAAATGTATCGTATGAATGCGCTTTACTTTGATTGTATAGAATCTGTAAGACGGAACTAAGATAGAAAAATAGTTCTTAGTTTTTCTCGGATTTACCCGATTTTTTATTATTGTATGTCTATTAAGAAGTGTTTAAGCTATCACAAAGTGCCCGGATACAGCTGACAAAAGTTTAATTTAGTAGAAAAAAACACTTTTATACTTTTTAGATACAAAACATGTCGGCCAAGTAAGTAAAAAAGGTTTATAGTTATTAGATGCTGAACCTTAAGAACTGTGTCTTCCTTTGTTACAGTGACGATAGTAAATTCTTTTGTTAGAATCGTACAATTTCTTCTTGAAAAGTTGTGACAAGCATTTTTCAGTCGCATTTAATCAAGTTATATTTTTTTTAATGTTACACACATTATAAAAAATAATATTTCCTTTGACAAAATGTCTCTTGACGATGTAAATTAATTTTGGTAATTGGACAGTACTACAATATTTGAATAATAATTTTCTCGTATGTTTAATTGGTATTGAAAATATGTGATATTCACGTACAAAGGTAACTTGGACCGTTAAACTAGTACGATCGTTGTTAAAAAGTGTTTATGAGGAGGCTTTACGAAGTAAACGGCACGCACGCGCCGGATAAAAGAATAACGTACGCCCATATCCCGCCCTAGCCGTAAATAGTGGACCACTATACATTATAGTATGCACTTCTAGTATTTTTTGTTCGGCAATAAATCAAGTGAAGATAAGCAAGTATAATTAAGACGGAAATGCATATTAGAATCGCTCTCGCGACATTTTAGTAAAGAAAAGTAAAAATGCAGTATTCAATCTTAAAACAAGATCCGTTTTAAGACAAATCCGCTACAAGAAAAGATGGTTTTAAAATGTCATCTTACTCAGTTTTTGACGAAATACTCTATTATTTACACATAATTTCGACTGGTAAAAGAGAGTATTTTCACGTTTTGATACTAGCTCTACAGTTAGTTTGAAATTATTTTTCTTATTTGAATAACACAATTAATTCACACATAATAAGTTGCGTATTCCATCGACACTTGTGTAAATATATAACTTACTAGATTTGAAATAAAAGTATTTTATAATTTTATATTATTTAAGAATGTATTAACGTTGTCATTTAACAATTCTTTACGAGATGCCAGTTTTGTGACCAATCTCGTGTATCATATAAACGAAGTACCTTCACCCATTAACAACATTATCAAAACTTCCATAAAAAATTATAACAGCGAAACAAATATTTTTATTCTTAAAAATATTTGCGTTTTAAGATTCGAGAAGAGCATGGCCTGTATTATTACGCCTATTTCAACTTTATGCGGGTTGTAAACAAGAAAACGAAAACAAATGTGGAAATTTCATTACCACAACCGACCGTCCAAGCTTTAATTATAGGCTTAAAAAAAGACAAAGATATTTCGTAACACGACATGATTGCATTTATGCTCACGATACCTACACCTACCTAAAAATCGTTGATTAATTTACAAATTCGTTATCGCTGTAAAGCGCCGGCATGCAAAATAATAATTTGTTTTGAAACATAGGGGAAAATTATGCTACCGACTAGGTTGCCTTGCTAATGGAACTAGGGCTGAATGATCACATTCATCCGTGTGTGTGATCCTATAAAAGACGTAAAAAGGATATTATAAAATATTAAAAAAATAACTCTGCCGTTACTATGAAATTTTTGATTGTCTTTTGATTAATTGCAGGTCTTTTTAGGTTACCCCGGGAGGTTTTAGGACTAACTGATTGGAGTGCTCGGTTCATCGCTAACTCGTTTGGTCAAGTAGGTCAAGTTACTTCAATAGTTTGTCACGTTAAACAGTTGACGTGATAGAATGATTGTAAGAATCACAAGATGATTGTTGAATTGGAAATAACACACTCATTAGATAAATGTAATTAGTCGCATAGTTGTCTATCGAATTCCGATTCGCGCGGTCGCATCCACTGGAACTACTTTCAAACGAAATTACGGTGAAACTGATATAAGTAACAGCACGCGATGTTCTACGTACGTACACTTAGTATGATTTATTATCAACTTAAACATCCTTCTAAATAAACTCTTTGTAATAAATCATCCGTTTTAGCGGTGTTTAAAAATCGCTTTTTTCTTGACATTATTTTGTGTCTATTAATTCTGAGGTTTAATCATATTTTTATGAAATATTAAGCCATCAATTATAATAGGTCAATAGAGTTTTTGTGTGGTTTTAATAAAATAAAAATACTAAAAATTATAGTATAAGTACTTACCTTAATGTATTGTTATGTAATATTTTTATATAAATAAATTTGATTTGATTTGACTTCGAGTCACTACCCGAGTCGGCCGTCGCGTTGTTTCATATTTTCATACGCTGATAGTTTTTATAAACTTATTATTTAACAGCACCAAAAAATATAAGAATTAACCGATAAATAACAAAATTTACATTGGATCTACAAATAACTATCCTTTGGTTATGAACGAAAATTTTGCCTACTTGAAAAAACTGTAACGCTAGCCGGATGATTAAGACTGAATTTTGTATTTTTATTTGTATTAAATATAAAACAAAAAATAATTTTAATTGATCAGATAAATACAAAATTTTATTAAGTTTTTGTCAGATCTTAAAATTATATTGGATATTAACAGTTATTGATATAAAAGTAAATATAGATATCATCTCTTGTCCAACTTATTCTCAACTTCGAGGTTGCTAGCCATATTGACTTGCACTCTCTGAGATACAGTCTCCCTAGAATAATCACTTTGCAAGCTTATTTGAAAAGTTATTGCGGGTAATTCGTGACGTAAGGTTAATATGGACATTGTAGAGACATTTGCTTTCTCCTTTATTATGTTGTTTTCTATAGAAACGTAATGACAACATGTAGACTAATGTAGGCCGTAAGAAAATGCTGTTGTAGCATTAGAGATAATATTCTAAGAGTTTTGGTTGTATTTTTAGCTCTATTTTGGTTAAGATTATTATTTTTTATATAACAATTTAGAGTATTACGTATATGAGTAGAATATTATCAGAACTAAATTCTTTACAGCTTGTTTCTAGATTTTTGCGGTGTAAATAAAATATGACGGCATATAATATTTAAATTAACAATTATTTAAATAAGCTAATATCCTAGTCAGTATTTTTAAATATAAATATGCAAATAATTGGAGTTATGACTTCTCCGTGTGGCAACGGAGTAAAATAAATAGTTTCACTACCACATCGGCTCATAAATGCCGACTTAGGAAAAGTTTGCAGAATTTTTCTTTACGAATTTTACCCAATGCGTGTACATAGACGGAGACTTACATGTTATTACAATATTATAGGTCAAGTCTCCGTCGCGGATAAGGCGTCCCTACAGTGAGACATTAAATACGTATTTTGGGTTTCTTGAAAAATGTTTTTAAACTATTTTTTTTTATTACAGTTGACAGTGTATTTTATAGTTTGCGTTAAAGACTTAATTAATTATTCTCTAAAATAAACATGCAGTTAGACATATGAATTTGCGTATGCCGTTATGTAGGTACTATCACAGAGTTCCTTGAAAGAATTTAACATGGAATCACGCGTCATTCTTAGGAAACATTTAGCGTTCCGTTATTTATATAGTCGCTACTCTCTTACTGTCAACGTGAGGTACATATAAACATTTTAATTACAATTATAAGTCTCGTTTGATAACAGTCCATTACAACATAGTGTAAAAAATAAAGTAACAATGGTAATGGATTAAAAATACATAATTTGAATAGACCATCTTATCTTAGTGATGTAATAGAACCGGAACAAGGTTCAGGCAGACATTATTCTACAAGACAAGAAAAATTGACACAAATATTTTTACCATTTTTTTATATCTTGCATGTTTTATGTAGAGCAAATTTAATTCTTTTGTTCTCGTCCCTGCAGTGGGACGCTTATGGGTTGTTTCAAGAAGCATATTAAATATTAAAATTTAATAACGTTAAAGACAAATATTTTACTGCCAAGTTTTTGTTAATTAAAATCGAAACTTTTGTGAGCTTGCAATAACTCTAAGAATATTTAACGAGAACGTAAAAAGAAACTGACTTTGCTATCGATGTTTCTTGGCGGATTAAAAATATTGTAACTAAAGAGATTGCGAGTTGTAGCCGTCTGTGGGGTGGTAAAACAGATTTACTCTGAGTATTAAAATAACATAAACACACCTTTGACGGGTGGTCTTAATGAGAAAAGTTTGATACGACTTCCATTTAAGTCAAACTTCTGTCATCAGCGTTTACTTTCGTAGGCAGGGCGCGGGCCGCCATCGTCACTACTTCGGAAACCAGATAAGAAATCTCAATCGGAACGTAAACAAAACTTGATTTTGTTATTGACTGTAGACGACCGCTCTATTCGATTTCCGCCTTTCCTAACTTCTCTAGGGATTGCATCCAAAATTGTGTTAAAAGTTTACATTGACGAAGTTCGTTGCCGGCACGAGTTAAAACAATGTTTTGGTTTAGAATAACAAACTGATCAGCTGAAGGAAAAACGTTTTCGAAATTTACTTCAAACTGTCCGTATAAATTAAAAGCTCAGGAGATTTTCAGATTTATAACTGGATAAATATAACAGGATTAAAAATGGTTTCGCAACTTCTATTTTTAACTTGTTTTAAAGTTTGCCAAGATAAATATTGTTTGGCAACATAAACATGTGAATATAAAACACAACCTTAATTAAAGATCAAAAACTTGAATGCGAAAAACAGTTTTGAATGCCAAAACTAGATCAATTAATTTCAATACTCTCAAGGGATCAATATAGCCAAAGTTAAATTCACAGTGGAGACGTTAATATGCTTAACTTATGCGTGCGAACTTCAACTTGTCTAAGTTACGATCCAAGTTAAGTTGTAGTTAGTTTGCGTATCTGAAAGTGTATGTACGTTAGACAACGTTACGCATAAATATAATTGTTATTTATTTGTGGTGTGTGAAGTTTTGATCGGTGTGAGACTCGTGCCGCTGTGTGGTGTAGGGCACGATTGTATCGCTATACATTAGTCGGCCGAGAGAGTTATTATCAGATCCGTTTGTTCGCAACTTTGCAAGCGTTGTGCTCTCTACTCGTTCAAACTTATCGGTCGAGTGCTCCTAGCGAAGGTGGCAGATAAGGTAGATGATGTGAGTTAGGACTTACCATGTTAGAGAGCAGCAGGCGCTGGTGTTTAGCGACTTGGGGTTCTAGGGCTTGGAGCGGGAGGGCTAGGGGCAACGGGAGAGGCAACGGCAACTGGAGCGGGTGCGGGTGCGGTGCTGGCTGCAGGATCAGCGGTGGGCAGCAGGCGCACGGCGTCACGTAGGACACGCACCCGAGCTGCGGCGGGAACAGCGTGCCGGCGGCCTCCTTGAGGCCTCGCACGACTTTCTTACGACCGCATCCGCGGCCGGCCTCCAAACGTTTGACGGCCACACGCGCCGCCGACTTCCCGATACCGGTTCGTCTCCTTCGAGCCTCTGATCTTCGTACGGTCTACTAGACCGATCCGATATATTTCAACAAAACGCGGGAACTTCACAAGTTCTCGAATGCAGTCCAAAGTACGTAAGAAAGTTCCGAAACACGAGTATTAAGTTTAGAAAGAACCGGGTCGCTGCGAAGGAGCGGGAAAATTGAGCGATCGGGAGAAGCGAGAAACGTTGCGCAGGGCTCGCGAGAGTGTGGAGAGAGTGGCGGCGTGCACGGAGCACAAGTCGCCAGGCCGGCGTGTGGCGGTGGACTGAGCGGCGAGGCAGGTGCGCGAGGAGCGCGGCGGGTGCTGGGGGCGGGCCCACCTGACTCACCTGGGCGCCTGCGCCGCGCTCGCTCAGCCTCCGCGGCTACCTCTACACACAACACTAACACAACATCCACCTATACACACACACTACATACTTACATACATTACGTTGCACTATCAACACACAGATAAACAACTTTTCATCATAATATCAATTAATTAGCTCTTATGTTAATTAGATTAGCCAAATCGTTGTAAAGTATATTTTCATTCAACTCAACCGTGCACAACTTTAAAACATTTTCCGATCGAGGAAAATTTAAATAGATTTCAGTTCACTTTAAATATTTTTTATTGAGCGTGGTGAATGCATCTGGCTTGAATGTAGGTAAATACTGTGAATAATGACATTCTTATCTTGGAGTAGTAGAAAATGAGTGTAATAAAATAAATTGGCGACTGGACGACTCGCAAATAAGAAGGCATTATCTTGTGGAAATCTCTAGCGGGATAACCGGGATAAATCGCATTGATCTTAGAGGTCCGGCTTTCGTTGGAGGACAGCGATGTAAGCTCATTGTACACGCTTAGAGAGGATTAGGCACCTTTTAGCGTCGCACACTATTTACTTTTAGGATCTTTTCTGCACGAGACACAGATTAGATGGACGCGGTACAGGCCAATGAGTAAACAAAATGGGGATTTGGAAAACGTAAGCACGTCTACCTAACGACTGAATGGATAAAATCCTTTTTAAACATTTTCTCTGATGTAACGAGCTTTGTCTTTAAGCATATCTGATAGCATTATCGACTGGATTCGAGCATGAGTATTTATTATTTACAAGAACAATCTTATTAGCATAGGACATACAAAGAAATGTATGCTTTACATTCATATAGCTAAAAACGAGAAAAATATTTTAAACTTTAGAAGGTGTAATACAAAAAGTTTAAATTCAAGTTATTTGACAGATTTTAATGCAAGTCATAAGTTGGCCTTTAATTTTTTTTTACAATATCAACTTTTAGAAAACATTTTAACAGCTAAGTATTAATAAAAGCTAACTTTATCACACAATAACTTACACTACAATCCACATAATCCGAAAACAGTTATATCAATAGTCTACACAAGTTGATTGTGAACACTAAATACCTGGGAGTTGCTTAAGCCTTTGGGATTACATTTCGAATTAGATAAAACGATTAGTGTACATGTATAACTTATCTACAGCTAAATGTATAATTACTTCTACATTTGAACATACAATGTACTCGGGAATATTGTATGGTACTTTCGCGTGCGTAAATATAAATATTCTTACTAACAATGTAAAACAGGCAAGTCTAAGTCTAGGAATAATGTGCAAAAACAAAATAATGTCATCATAACAGCCCATTAATGTCCGATTGCAGGAACGGGATACTTGGCCTACTAATACCACACTGGCCAAACGGATTGGTATAGTTTCAAGTTATAATTCTTTTTATTTTGTAAAGATAATATTGACGTATAGCCCCTTAGTCGGTTTTTACGACACTCATGGGATGACATGGGGTGGTGACATCATACTATTTTTACGGGTCTTACTCGCGGTATATACTAATTAGCCTAGATACTAGTAATATAAATACCTAGGTTAACCTAGGGTGGTGACATATTGTATTCTTACTCCGTCACCAAATGGATAAAATAATCCATACTAATATTATAAATGCGAAAGTAACTCTGTCTGTCTGTCTGTCTGTCTGTCTGTCTGTCTGTCTGTTACTCTTTCACGCCTAAACGGCTGAACGGATTTCGATGAAATTTGGTACAGACAATCTTTAGACCCTGAGAAAGAACATAGGCTACTTTTTATTAGCAATCATATTATATTTTGATTTCATAGAATTTTGGCGGGAAAGCTGTGTCACGTGACCTGTGACGTCATAGGTCACGTGACCTGTGACGTCATAGGTCACGTGACCCGTGACGTCATAGAATTATGACAGATGAGTCGTGACGTCACAGAATTTTGGCGGGAAAATATTTTTTGACAGTTGAGTCGTGACGTCATTGAATTTTTGACAGATGAGTCGTGACGTCACAGAATTTTTGACAGATTATTTTGGCGGGAAAATATTTGATACCTCTGTCACTTTTGACAGCTGTCAATTTTGACAGATAGGCGTGACGTCATAGAATTTTTGACAGATGAGTCGTGACGTCACAGAATTTTGGCAAGAAAATATATTTTGACAGCTAAGTCGTGACGTCATTGAATTTTGGCGGGAAAAATAGTATTTAAACAGCTGAATCCTGACGTTATCACAATTTGGCGGAAAAATAAATAGGTTTGTACAGGACCCTCGGTGCGCGAGTCAGACTCGCACTTGACCGGTTTTTTAGCTGTGGGCTGATATATCTAGAGAGCTTAAATTCGTAATTGTCAACTTATTTCATCATAACAGCCCATTAATGTCTCACTACAGGGACGGGCCTCCTTCCTTGACGGAGGGATACTTGGCCTACTAATACCACGCTTGCAGACGGATTGGTATAGGGTTTAATTTCAAGTTTTCCTTCTTTTTATTTAGTGAAGATAATATTCACCTTATTTGTTAGGCACTAAAGTGACACACCTTTGCTTATCCTATCCTACTAATATTATAAATGCAAGTTTGTGAGGATGGATGGATGTTTGTTACCCTTTCATGCAAAAACTACTAAATGGATTTTGATGAAATTTGGAATATAGGTAGTTTAAGGTGTAAAATAACAATTAAACGGGTAATACCGCGGGCATCAGCTAGTATGACATAAATAAAACCAAAATACTTCTTAAATCATTGTGCCTGCTAATTATCCGCCTATCCGGATGGCAAAGCGGTTATATATGCGGCTGTTATGTAAGACATTGCGGATTCGAATACCATGCAAGACCATCAATTATTTTTGTGATGCACAAATTAACAAATTGAGACTAGATGTTTTTGTGTCCGTCAATTTCATGTCTGTAAAAATCTCCGCAACTCAGATCTCAATACATACCTAGTGCATAATGTCGTAAAAAAATTTACTGCTTTTGACTTCAAGTACCGAAAAAAAAATTATTCAATAAATTATTATCTAACTTTAGTAAATATTTATGTAAACAAATAAAATTAATATCAAAAAACAGCAAACCCGAATATTAAGGAAGAAATGTTTGTAGAAGTATCTCTGAGTACGATTTAATTAGATTTGTTAAGGGCCGATCAGTAGATTATTAAGATCGTCTGCACAAAGACACATCAAAGGCAGTTATTTTCGATTGTATTAACAATTAATCTCATCATCGGCTTGTAACAATGTAAGCTAATTAGAGGTTGTGGCAATTTAAGAGGTTTTTGAAGAGATTCACGATGTTATATACTCGTCGTCAAATCTTTACTTACAAGTTAATAAGATTAAGAGTACGTCAACATGTGGAACATATATAAGAAGAATGATAGCGGTTATGCGTCAGGATTATTACAAAATACCTACGTATTACGTGACTTCAGTTATTTAGTTTTGGTTACAAATGTTTGGGTTACTTTTGTTGAAAGGATTTTATATTTTAAAACATGACCTTATCAGATGTTTATAACACTTCAATTTATATAATTTTAACTGTTTAATTTTTTTAAATACAAAATTAAGCATTGTTTTATAACTGTTTGTTTCAAATATATTACAACCTATATTTAAGTAGGAATTTACGTAATTGAAGTTATACAAGTCTATTAAACGTGGCTACTATGAATGTGCTGGTTTATGAATAAAATTGGTATGTAATAATAAAATACGTAGAGTAAGTAGGATTATAAATTTGTTTGGATTCTAGCTCTGTTCAATATAATACAACTAACAATATTAAAACAGCTACAAACTTTTTACTCATGGTAACCGAAACTAGTAATCACGGTACAAAAATAAACACGCACACAGATGTTCGATCATAGTTATAATTTCCGCATTAAACATTTCATAGTTACGTTTTGAACAAGCTAAACATTTATCCCCAGTAGTTATATGTGTGAGTAATAAGTGTGTACGTATTGTAATAGAAGGCATGTGAGCAAATTCCACAGTTTGAAGTTAGGCTGCACGCCCGCGCGGCCCCGGTCGTTGACCCAACGCGTGCGCCGCCAAGCCGTCTACGAGAGGTATTATGTAACGTGACCTTAACATTGGGCTGTGGGAATGAGACCTTATATGATTGTATAGAAACGTATATAAGTATTATATTTATTATAATCAAATACGTGTTATTTTTAGAGTTTCCATGCACCTACGTAGAGTCGTAATCGTATTGAATCAAATTCCATTCCAAACGTAAGCGAAATATCCTCATATCTAAGAAAACGTCATGATAACATTATATCACACTGTGATGATAATAATGTTGCCGAAAAGACCAGACTTTCATAATGTATTATCATAATAATATTACGTGTTAAAACATAAGCGATAAATAATAGTAAATTATGTATATGCATTTGTAGTTAAAATATTACAGCTCTAGTATTTCCTTTCATAAAGTTTTTCGAGTTATAGAGAAAAATACTGCATCTGCTTTTTTATGTAAAAATTTGTAGAGCAGGCCGTATTTTATGAAACCTATTATCGCGATCGTTAATATGTCTAATATGTGATTAGCAATTCCCAAGAGCTGAAGATCAACATATTAATAACCTATTTAATTAATTAACAAATCATTAAGATAAAATCGTATGCAAATAAAAACTATCGACTTTTAATTCACAACATTTTTTAAACAAATATATTAAACTACATCTTGAAAAAAGAAAGCCCTGGATAACACTAACAAGTTTAAAAGTATTTGAACAATGTTCGCTTGTGTATCGTACAGCAAAGTAGCGAACGATACAACAATCTGTGTTTAATAAATAAGTAGATAAATTCTTGTATGTAGTTCTTCAATCAATACAAATCATAAAATATATTATATTAGTTGTAACTATTAGAAACCTCATATAATAGTAATTTACAACGTTTATTCATTCAAAATACCTTAATGTGTTATTAATTAATAAGTTGATGGATGTGTAAAAAAGAAAATTGGTATTATTTAAATTAGTTCATCTTATCGTTTCCCTGGTTCAGCGGGCGCAGATATATTAAGTCGGTCGAAAATATTGGTTATAATATTATTATTAAGGTAAGCTAACTACTATTACAGTGGAGTTTAAAAATTCTCAAATGGACAACTGGACATCTACACTTACGAGTATGACAATAAAATAATAATAACAAGCAATAGTTAAAATAGTTAAGCATGTCCTGTATAAACTTTAAACACGATCAAGTATTCGATTGATTATTTATAAAGACATGTGATCATTGGCAGCATAACAACACCGGTGAGTCAAAGCAAAAATCGGTCGACAGCACACGTGCTTAAAAATGCAAAATAACGGGGAGAAAAGAAAACAGCAACAACGCATCGTAATGTTAGTAAATCGCCCGTGGAATCCGAAGAACAAAACCGAATAAATTGTTTTAATAAGGCATAAATTACTATAAAAAAATCATTTCGATCACGCCGTTACGATAGGTGGCCATGGCATTTACGCTTTGTTGATTACCTTACATGGTGCGCTTAAATGCACTTTTTGTTGCAAGAAGTTTTTTTTTCACATGCAATGCATGTACGATAATTTGCTATTAGTACTGTTACGGGCAAGTAGCCAACGGGATGGTTGCGCTTAGCTAAACGCTCGAACCTCTTAGATTCAAAGTTCAACAGCGGGTGACGCAGGTGGTGCTACAGTGAAGTTTTAACGATCGTATGGTAAGTTAATGTATACGCACTGAGAGGTTGTTAGCTTTAAGCATACGTGGTTAGCTGGTTTTATGTACTTTATACAAGCGGTGCTCAAATGTAGGTACGCTATTATTTACGCTTACTATTCTTATTATGGCTAAAAATGTAAGTGTTTCAAATTTAAACAATATATTCTTGAGCTATACGATTTAAGTTCTTGGTTTAAAACTTAGGCATTGCATAAAGAAGTCTACAGGTATGATATTTTTCGATTAATAAAACGTCTTTATATCTTTTGCAGGTGCAACATAATTTGAGCGAATCACTTCTACACACCTCTTGCCAAAACGGGATAGAGACACGCTAGTATGTACTTCAAACGCCCTATTCAGTCAAGAGGAAGAAATAAACGAAAAAAAAAAAAAAATTTTAAATTCAACACTACGCAGAACTGTCCCATTTTAGTATTACATTTCCTTTTAGTTTTATTTTTAAAGAACCAACGATATTATAACAAAGTTTATTTAATGTTTATGAAAGCACCAAGTAAAACGTGAATTTATAGAAACATTGTACAAAGAAAAATTGATAATAAAACTCGAGGTACAACAAAAATTGTTTGATGCACCGACCGCTCAAGGATGTCGACATCGTCACAATGACACCCCACATTCATTGTATTTTAACAAGAAAATAAATTTAAACAAAAGTTAACAACTCGAGTCGAGAAACAGGAGCTCATAAAATACACAGTAGTATTTATTGACAAAAGGCTTGTTTACTCTTTCAAAGTAAAAATATATGTTGGAAAATATAAAATGGAGGTAAATAAACAATGTTTTACATTTAAATAGGTTCTGCGATACGCCGAATTTTGAGAGTCTTCAATGTGACGATTACAAACAAAGAAAATTAATACATTAATGTATCCTATATTCTGTAATATATCTCTCTTTAATCTATCTTATCGCAATTTAAATACAAATAATTAGTATAATTAATTTAACTTACATTACAGCAGATTCAATGGCGCGTATATTTTATTTACAAACAATACAATGACATAATCAATTAATTAAATACACACAACATTGCTAAAATAAAACTAAGACTTTTTTTATTTTTTTGTTAATTTAAATTTAGAACTGCTTCCCACCTACTAAAATTAAAAATAGCAACTGCAACAAAAAAATCAATTTTATGCAAAGAGGCTGAACATAATTTTTAAAGTGATCAGGAAAATAGAAACCTTTATTACCTATTCAAATAATTCCTGTTTTAAGGCAGGAAGGTGTATACCTTGTGGAAATGTATTTTGATATTTGACGTCTACCGGACAACAGAGCTCAAATGTAACGGTGTTACTTAAAGGTTTTATTATAGTTACTATTGCAATTAGTTATTTATTATCCATTTATTACCATTTTAAAATGAAAAATTGTAGCAATACAAATTTACGTGTACGGTAACACACCAGCAACTCCAACACTAGCTACAAGTAGAATATTCTAACTTTAGCCTGGACTTAAACAAGGTAATCTGTATAGATTTAGATTAAGTTATAATAATGTCGATAGAATTAAACATGAAACTAAGCCTTATAATTTTATTAATGTAATACATGGATATTTAAACATTGTCTAACACATTGAAGCGCGTGCAAATTAGAGCTAAATTCTGATGATGCTTCGGACAAAATCATTATAATTAATGAAAGCACGGCAACTGCGCGTTAATCCACTTCCCATTATGTGGACTCCATTAGAGCATGTAATGCAACACTCGAAAACAAAATGTTCAGTTGAATAAACCGTACATTTCTAGTTATCAATTGTGAAACTAGAATTCTTCGTTATTGTCAGTTCATTTGGGGAAATGCACCGATGTTGACTGGATCAACGTTATATGCATGTACTGATAATGATTTGCGGGATTAGAGCCAAATTTCTAAAGCATTGTTAGAATAATTCGTCTTATATTTGAATTTTGATGTTGTATTTGTATGTAAGCTCGAACAATACTGGTACTAATTATTTCGTAAACAATGCTAGCTTATATTGCAATCTTTTGTTGGATTATAGAGTAATGTAATCCGTGTGAGAGTGTATATGATTAACGAGTATTATTTTAAATAAAACATTTCCGTATTTCAAAGCGAAAAGAAACTCGAAATGTTTGTTAATAGCTAACATCTATTTATGTAGTGTTTGTAAGTTTTGAGTACCGTTTTCTTAGAAGCAAGGGAAACGTGCTTTAACAGCCAGCTAAGATAATTCATTGTTATTTTGTTTATTGATGTAAGATATTTCTACGCTACATTTATCTATAAATTTGTTTTATTTGAGAGAAGATATCTGAAACCTAACGGAAAGTAATCACCGAACACAAGAACTCCAAAGATCAGAGAAATCCTAGACATGCTACCGAGCTTTAAGTAAGGTAATGCCTCTTTTTAAGAAATTCTAGTAGAACTAGAAATTATTCTAGACGAACCTTGTGTAGGTATATGTCAATGAATATAGTTACTTGTGTTTTATATACATACTTTTAAAATAAAATAAGGTAAAATAACTAAGTACAAATGTTTACTTATGTACTCATACATTAAATAAAACAAAATATTTTCTACAACGTTATGCTAAAATAAGATTAGCATAACTTAAGGTGTGTTTTAGTTACATGATTTGATTTTTCACTTCCATTAAAAAGGTAAGGTCATCCGTTGTGACATAATGTAATAATGTGTGCTTTAAGTACATTATGAGTTCAGACAAGGCATTATGTTGAGTAGATGTATGTAATTCACTCGGTGGAGCACACATGGGCACTCAGCTCAGAATATTCTTTGTGGCGCGTTCGAGAAGGGCTGTGCGGTTATAAGTGATGTGCAAATTTATGTCGATACTTTTTATAAACTGATGTAAGTTAATAGATTTTAAATTATAGCGATTTGTATACATAATACTATTTTTACGGGTCTTACTTACGGGCCGTGGTCCCTCCGCGACCACGGCCCTTGCAAGTCGGCCGAAACGTCGGAGAAAAACCTAGGTATTTATATAACTAGTATCTAGGATAATTAGTAACACCGCGAGTAAGACCCGTAAAAATAGTATTATGATGTAAGTTAAATTATCAACGCTAAAAATCTTCAAAAATGTTGTTTAGTACGCCTACAATAGTCCCCTATATTGACGACTGATTAAGTTGGAAATGTTTTGTGATCTCCTGCGAAATGGTTATGTTCCATGGTCTCGGTTTTAGATGTAAACTTCTCGCCCAACCTCGGGCGAAAGATACTTTGTATCTACCTACCATATTAAAAAAGCCATCCGCGTAATTAGTTTCTAATTATAGTTTAAACATTTTAAATTACTTTTTTTATACAATTAATAGTAGTTACTATTTATGAATGAAAAACCATTCATGTAATAACTCATAATGTAACAAAAAACTAATTATAATCTAGGCTAAAGAACAAAGCAGGTGCATCAGTCAACAAACTAAAGACATACGTTGACATGAACATAGAAATAGACATTATAAAAAGAAAAAGAACTTTATCGATGTTAAAAAATAGCTGCCATAAGAACATCACTAGCAACACTCCTCTTTGGCGTCAGCTACAGATCAAATTAAAAACAGAATTTATTATAAGTATCATTAATTATTTAATGCAATACTAAGCTAACTGGCAGGATGGGACGGTCTGACCGCATGCCGTGTTTTTGCCAAAACAGGTACAAACAGAATAGGATATTTAGATTAACACTGTGAAGGGATGAACTCAATGTACTGACGATAGTCCACGCCAAAAGGATAATTAGTTTCGTGCAAAACATTACAATTAACTCACCTTGTACATTTCCAGGTTAATAGTGAAAAGACATATGAATTTAAAATTTAATATTAAAATTTCATGTTGAATAGCACTTTGTTCAAGTTTTTAAAATAACTTAATTTTTTTTTCTTTGTTTGTACTCTACGTGCGGCGGTTTTAGCCACTTGTAATGTTAATGTTGGAGGAAATATAATCAACACTATCAGATTTTGTTATTATAATAAATGTAAAATTAAGATATAACCCATCACGAGGATGCTTTAAACGTCGAGGAAGAATACGGTCACCGTTACCAGACAAAAAATACATTTACTACTAATAGCTAATCAATCTTAACAGCCAAACCAAGTATTGTTTTCTACCAAAATTTATAGATATAGAGAGACTTTCCCGTCAAAGTGATGTTGATAACGGACAACTATACAAATATACATTATACATTTTCATCATATTGGAATATGCAAAGTTATTTTATTACCTACTTGAATCGTAACAGATGTAACATATCCCTTTTGACAACACATATAAAGCAAACACGCCTTTTAAACTATTACAATATCGTTTTCATGTGATTTATTGCTTTGGGAAAGATACTGTTAGTATATTTTATATACAAGCAATGAAATCTTATAACTAATGTTATTGTGACATTTCCTATAATTTATAACACATACAAGCTTTTATTTATGCCTGTGTAAATAACATAATTACATATACTTTATGTAAATAACAGATTTGTTAATGAAATAAAACGATATTTTACAAAAAGCTTGGATAAAACATTTTAACCATTTCTGTTTATTTAAACGTATTAAAATCTAGGATTATTTTGTCTTATTAATGGAAGTGGGTAACGCTAAAACACGTTTCAAAGCTTGGCAGTTATAAACGTATGTTTTTTTTTCAATCATAAAATGTATTCACCTATAAAGCGGTTTTTGTAAAAATCACTCTTTTTAAAGATATACGGATCCGTGTGAATATCAAAATGATGGCAATTGATAGTTTAGAAAAAACGTAGCGCAAGTTATCGACACTTTTTCTCGATATGAACTTATACAATCAAATGAAAAACATTATTCGACAGTTTGGGTTATACATTTAATTTGTCATTTGTAAGTCCATGTAATATTAGTAAGTCAAAGCTCGAGAAGGAATTAAATATGAATGTTTGTCTGGGCTCGTCAACAGAATGTTCTAGAGGTCCGAACCACGGGTTCTTTACGACTTTGTAGCGGTTTGCAAGCATCAAGAGTAGGTTTACTTAGGCTCTATCCTCAGGCCTGTTTTGGTCGGCCTACTTGGAAAATGAATACGAAAACGTTATTTGCTTTGTGACTTGTAAATGTCCTCTAGCGCAATGACGACATTGTTAATAAATTACTTGTAAGTTTTGTGTGTATCTTAAAAGTTGTGACGCGTATAATACCCATACAGTGAGTCCGGCATTGAGGAGAGGGAATAAGTAATAATGTTTGAAAGTTTGACAATATAATCAAAGTTATATACTTGTACAATGGATGAATATTTCATCAACTTGGTGTACATATATATTGTTGAAACTTTAGCTTAAAGTTTAATAATTATTTATTTGTTTCATATATATTTATTTGTTATTCTTTATATTGAATAATCTGTAATTAGAACTACAAATAACCGGAGTAAAAATTAAAAGAGGATCGACCGTAGTGTCGGTAAGTAAAATATTATCTGGATTACAGGGGGCCCTAAGGCCTACATTAATGATATGATATTTACTCTTAGGGCACATGCAAGCCTTTACTGTTTATATGATAGTAATATTATAGTAAAATATTATAAACATTCCCTTTATAACTTTCTTTGGCGATGTCAAAAAAGATTTCACAATGAGCGTTAGGTTTCTATTAAGCGTGATGTAATAAAATAACATGGCAGCATTTTGCTGAGCCTCTGGTGCCATAAAGTACCAGATTTATTATACAATTTGTTACTTATTTAATATACCTAAATAACTTGTACGGAAACTTTCTCTTAATAATACGGTGGGTGGTCAGTAAATATTTTCTTTCTTCATTGCTATTGAATGCTTTCTCGTAGTTTTGTAGTAACCAATCATCTTGTATCAATCCTAATAACTTTAAGTATTAGTCGATAAGATATTTGCATGATGTGAAATAGCAAGATTAGGAGAAAACCATTACACAGCAAAAGACATGCTTTTAGGAGCTTTGACAACTTAAATAAATTTATTATTGCATTTTCATTAAGTTAAATTGTTCTACATTACAAATACTTAGAAGAATATTGGCAATCTTTCTGTTCCTGCTAACTAAAGAAGATTTACCGAGTATCATTGTCAAAGAAAAACAACTTGAACCAAAAAATATACAAATAATCCTGGCCATAGTTTCAGTAGATCAAATTTTCGTTTACTATTGCTTTTACCATTATATTATCTGCTGAGAGACATTCAAATTATATGTTACAATAATATTTTCAATAAAGTACAAAAATTATACATTAGGTACAATAATATTTTCAATAGGTATAGTATAAAAAGTAATAATAATATAATGAGTTAAGTCTTCCGAACAATAGCATCGCTATCAACAGCCACTTATTCAGCTTGTAGTCAGTACATTTTGACACACACCGGATTAATGACAGAATGTTTGTTCACGGTTAAGTGCAGATAAAGCCTTCACAACGCCTCTCATTAAACAAGGGGGAAGTGTTTGTAATAATTGATTAAACCTATGTGTATGTCGACTCTTGATTAATTGTCGGTGGGTGCGTTGCTACATATTCTCATAAGTTTAAATTTGACTAGTATGCGTAGATATTATATTTGGAATTTGGATATATTATGAGTAGCTAAATACACTTTCTATTGATTATAATTTAGAAATATTTTTTTTACATATAGGCATAGGTAATTATGAAAGCAGTTGTTTTCCTATAAAAAAAAAGTTTAGGTATGTACTTATTAGTTATCCAACTCTTTCCACAGCTTTGCACTAATTAGGAGATTTTTGTATAAAGTCAGTTGTTGCTTGCAGATGACCTACTACTGTTCACGGACTATGATACATTTATCCATTCAAATCACGATCCGTCGATCTGCTATACTTCATTAACCAGTGCTATCTAGAATATCTAACAGTTCAATTTAATATTAGAATAAAAATGACCTACTATAAAAAACATAATTAACTCAATAGAAAAGACGACAAAACTTAAAAGCCATAATAAAATTGATTCACTTTTTTTCTTGTACAGTTTATAAAAATTAAAAGGGGCGACAGAATAAGTTGTCGACCTGACAGGTGATAGACTGCACTTGTCGCTAGGATAAAGGTCAGGGCTTTGCCCTTCCGGAGGAGTGCGTAAAACAAAGTAGCGCGGTTCTCCCTTGCTTGCAATTAAACCGATAATCTAGCGAGACTCTGCCACCTGCCTTTTACGTGCTTAGAAATAATTATTTACTATAATGACTTCTAAGCACGTTAAAAGGACTTATTTGGTTTTAATGTCACAGTAAAACATTTAAACGATTTTTATTCACAATTTTTCTGATGAAAAATTTAATGACGAAACATAATGAAGAAACATCATGCGGTGTTCGCCTATACATGCGGTGTTCGCCTATAAGTAGTTATTACACTTACAATGTTAAACGTAGCTAATTAAGGAAGAACTGTTTTAGTGTAAATAGCTGTTGGTGAACCGAATAATAAATAAATAAAAATAATCGTTCTCTAATTCAAATCTCAATATTTAAAAAGATAAATACTCTATGTTCTAAAAAGGTTTTAAACCTTTAAGACTAAAATCCTTTTTTCTACTAAACAATTCAATATAAACACCCTTGTACTCTTATTAAACGGCGTCACTTATGTATCCCGACTTAGGAATTAGTTTCGACCTTAGTACAGTTTGGTAAAGCGACTTTGTACATTTGTTGGTCCCACATGTTTTTTAGAAGCCCACGCTAAAAGCTTTGAAGTTTTCCTAGTTGAAATAGGGTTTGAGCTGTCAGCTTACCAAAAAGTATGTAGATTTAATCTTTGTGAAATTGTTTTAATGTAAGGATCGAATCTACTAAAACGTTTCCATTAATTGCGTTTAATATAGATTTAAAAAACGTCTATACCTCTCGTGTTTGAACCTGCACCTCTTTTTTTACTTATGCACTATTTTAGTCTACCTGACTGTACAATTTCTGCCGTAAAGCGAATTTGTCATAAAGCGATTCTGCCGTAAAGCGAATCTGTCGTAAAGCGAATCTGTCCTAAAGCGAATCTGTCGTAAAGCGAATCTGTCCTAAAGCGAATAAAGGATAATAATTATGACAGAGGCGCATAAATATCGTGTATATAAAACTTATTGTACAGATTAATAGCTAATTTTAAAACAAAATCATAAACATAAAGGTAACACCATCGGTGGCCTAGTGATCAAAGGCGGCAGGGGCAGTTACGGTTCCATTAAAAGATATTTTTTATATTGTTGTTCGGTTAATTCCATTAAGTTGCAGCAAAACTTGTTTAATTTCACTAAGTAAGTAGTAAAACTCGTTTAATATGTCAAATATTTGTAACAAAATAAATGCACACGTACATAATATACATTAACTCCACGTCTTATTCTTATTTGCAGATACTACAAAACACCATAAACTGCGAACCTTACAAATCTGATTCGTTTGTCACCTAAACATAATCTTTATGCAGGCACGTCGATTCCGAATGCTGCGTACTAACCCTTTTGTGGTACATCGATTAGGTACCTGTCACTCCTATATACTATAATAATTATATTCATTTTTAGCAATAAAAGGTCGTAGACTTAGATCTTTGACGACCTCGGTGGCGCGGCGGTAGCGCAAGGGGCTGTCGTGCACGAGGTTATGAGTTCGATCCCCACATGACAATAATTTGTGAGATCCACAAATTATTGTCCTGAGTCTGGGTGTTCGTTGTGTTCGTTAATTTGATGTTTGTAAAAAGTCCCCGCGACACAGGGCATGATCCGTAGTGCGGGAGTTATATTTAAAAAATAAATAAAAAATATATATATTGAATACATTTTATCTTAAAACAATCTCCCCTCGCAAGAAGGCGTGATTATGTATAAATGTATGTAGGTTTTTACAAGTATTTACCCGGCTTGAAAAGTAGTCCGTGTTACTTTAGCTACCTCCTTTAAAAACTTTCAGCGTTGAAGTAAAGTCAAACAATGAAACTCACTTTCGCTTTTATAACAATAAGTAGGTATTAGTTTATATTCGCTACTTTATACTCAAAAATGTAAAAACGACGATGATAGGTATACATTTCTTTAAAGTTAACCCTTAACACACTTCCAGTTTGTTTTAAAAATAAAGTTATTTTTTGCTTTTGATAAAATGCTTTGAGATTCAAAGCGCAGCTAGACTCCCAACAACCAATGAAAAATTAAAATTCAGTAAGCCTAAAGATAGAAAGAGAAGCGAAATGACTCTATCGCTCATTATCTAAAAAGACTATCAGCCAAAAGCATTAAGCAAAATAAAGATAAGTACACGTATAATATTAATCATTGTCATTTAAGCCAAAAGGCTTCCACTTTTGTCTATAGGCCTCTTCCAAGGATTTCCACTTTATGCGGTGTCTCCGTCATCCATCACTTTTCCGCCGCCCTGACCTGATCGTCCGTCCAAAGTGTACGAGTTCGCCATTATGGAAAGTTTCAACTACTCGAAAGGCAGAAAAATGGGCTTAATCCCACTTTATTTAAATACCTACTTATTTTTTAGTAATCCGATGCCTCAATGGTAGTCCCGTATAAATTTCATTGAAAACAGCTTTTCAAAGTCCGAGTTTGAAGGAGGTCGAAACACAAATAAAGAATTAAACAATATTGATCTGGGTTCGAAAAGTTAAACATAAATATGACTTTAGCTAGCTATACTTATATTCAATACGTTTATAATCTCTTTCATAAATGGGAAGAGGTTTTTAATGCATAAGATAAGGTAGGTTAATTTTATTGATGAAACGAAAACTAGGCGATTTTGTTATAGATAAAGTAGATAAAGTTTCAGCCAAACAAGTTTTAACAATATTTACTAGCACCCATTTTAAATATGACCCAAGGAACCGCCATCTTATTTTATCAAGTTATAAGCAGTAAATATTTATTGATATCACCAAAATAGTGATCAAGACAATACTTTATCTTATATAATTAGTCAGTTAGAAAAGTATAAATAGTCTATTTCCCTAATCAACATCCGCGTATTTCTTTAGTGAACTTATGCAAATGTCTCCAATCCCTCTGTTCTTACAGTTTGGTTACACTATGACAGTTGAAATTAATTTCACCCGTGTCGTGCATAAACTATAACAAGTTGAAATAGTGATGTATGTGTTAAGGGTTAGACGTAAGAATGTGTATAATGGTAACGTCCTTCTGACGAACAGGTTGTGAGTCTACCTTTGTTACAGGTTTGATTCCCGTTTATTAAATATTTCGTATACATAAAAAAGGTTTGTTCAACAATATTTAAGTACGAAAAAAGACTTTAAAACTATACATCATACTGTAATCTAACTAATCTGAGTATCGTGATACTTCTAGGGCAGGTTTTATGTAGAGCAGACCAGTCCCTGTAGTAGGAAGTTAATTGGCTAGCAGAAATAATATATTACTATGCTATTACAAACAACAACCTATATTAAAGAAGAGTTATCATCCAATGCAGTATTTATTTATTCTATTTATTTATTCTGCATTGAATGACAAAGCTGTTAACAAAGACTTCTAATACTACATTGTATTACTGAATTAAGTAACCAAAATTATGCATAACATTGTTTGTATTTTTCTAATTTTATAACCTCGTGTCACCCCGAGAGTGTCGTAAAAGTCGACTACAAAATACGTACACGTTATTACTTTATGGGACTAAACATGAATATTTTCTTAGTTCATAATTACAGGTTCTTTAATCTGTACTGTTATTACTATCTATATTTATATCACGCTTTCAAGCTTTTAATACTAAATTAAATTGGCCAACTTAATGACAATTAAATGATTACTTTTCCCTGTTAAAATCCTGAAGTAACACTTTTTTGTTGCTTTGTCGAATTTTATAATAGACCCTTTGGACATAGAACGATACTACACGTAACCTTAACAATCGTTAAGCGTGGTACCCAAAACCTAAAGTAATTTAAACTAGTTAAACTCCGCAATAAGGAACAGTGAATATTCGGTAAAAGCCTATAAAGAGGTAATGTGTGCGATAACCCGCAATGATTCCGCCAATGTTAACCTTGCCCAGCTTGTGAACGAATATACTCTGTTAAGGCAGAGTTCATACAAAATCAATTTCGTTGAACCTTTTCAAATTATTTGGGTAATGTGATAGTAGCACACTTTTAAACACGAGGTCGAGAGTGTCTTGACAGGTATAAATAGACTACCTAATCTTATCTCGTTGAGATTATATTTATTTATTTTATTTACCTAATGCAAAGTGTTACAACGTCCCCCCACACGTCTAGTTAAAATTAGCGACCATTACCTAAAGTCGGCTTTTACCATAATCTTAAGATGAGATGTCTGCAGGCTTTGGGTGGGCTTTGCGTCGTTTATAGAGCGGTGTTATATACCTAAATTAAAAAGTAAGTTCAAGGTAAGCTTCTGAACTACATCCCTTTACTACAATAATTTGCAAACGCACACGAATGTTCAATTACTTTACAAAACAAACACAGTAATAATATAGGTAGAGTATGATTGACATTGACAAAGAGGTTCGAAGTCCTGTGGCCAAACACAGCAAAGGGAAAGGTGAATCAGTCTAGTGCGAAGGCACAGTAAATGACTGTGTATGGCAGTTGGAAAACAAGAAATATCTCTGTTGTAATATTCACTTTGGTGTTTCCCCCGCACCGTTCGTCCCTTCCAAAAGCTCTTAATGCCAAGTCGGCCTGACCTCATGGCAGGTACATTAAGCCGTTTATACATTATGTATGAATCTGTTATGCCGTTTGATGTAAAGAAGCTTTAACTCAGATAGTGCTAACGTTTTAAGTCAATTTTGTTTTAATATTTTATATTCGAATTTGTCAATTAGGTATAGCAATGGCAGAACTAATAATAAATAATTAACATGCTATATAAAGTGGCTATTCTTTCAGGGTACATACTGTACGAATCTCGCAGTCTTAATTATTACCTAATTATGTCCGAATTTACTTTTTTCTAAATGTTACGTCGAGTACTCAACTTAAAATAAGAACGATTCCTAAAACAAAACCTGCCGCATATTCGGCTCGTTGAAAAAAAGAAATGAAACCACTAAGCCGTACTTACTCAACCACACCTAATATTTTTCAATATTACTTAGTTATTTGACAGCCCTAGTAAATGTCTAGTATCGAAGGGTTACCTTCGTAGGTAATAAAAACATATCGAAAAAACCTCCACGCTTCACGGTTTTCTTGTAAGTCTATTATTTGTAAATTATTAGCGCCAGATCGATGAACACGAATGGAGGTTAATATACCTTATCCGGACAAACAGCACATTCACTGCCAATAAATAATGTATTTATTTCCATTTTCATATAAAAAACTAAGTAAACTAAACATAAGATAAAAGTACATTGGTTTCCTCTATAAAAGAGTAGTAAACGATAAAATAGAGAGAAAAACAAAAATGTATCATTAAATAACCCATAGGCGGTTGTGCCGAAAACTTTGTTTACATCTTAATAATATCTTTGTTACTATCTTAATAATAGGCTTTGAAGTGCAATTTCGAGGACTCCTGCGGCGTAGGAAAACTTGATCTACCAAGTGCAAAAATAGACGGTTTTAAAACCTAATTTGTGACGACGCTTTGTAATATTAATTCATTTACATATCTTTGTGGGTTTCGAATCCACGGCCAACGATACGACATCCGTTAAGCGAAATGCAAGAATACAACTCTACCAACCTGTATAGTAGATGCAAAACGGGTCACCACAAATTTAAATAAAACACTGAATCTTGTTCAAACTACAAGCTCGCAAAACTCTTTACATTGAAATGAGGCCTCATTATGATGTAAAATAAAACTTGTAAGGCTCCCCATGTTGATTTCGGAGTGGAAAAATAACGTTTTATAAACTTTAATTAATTTGAAGCTGTATTAAGTGACGGACTACAGTTTAAAGCCTAGGCATGATGTTCATTTATTTAAATTGTATGAGTAATAGACATAAAACTACAGCGCGTAGGATTGCACGATTAAAGTGGGAATGAGCAGTGCAACTTAAAAAATGCAGAAGTTTTAAGAATGACAACCGTAAATCAGAAGTCGTCCTAATAAACGTGGCAAAAGACCGATAGTAGAGAGAGGCTGACAAGGATAGGCCGCGGTGGTAACATTAATTGGAGTAGGTCTATTTCCAGCAGTGGACGTATAACTCTTGTGTATTTTAGGAGCCTGTGTTACTGCTAGGTGTTGAGTTTACAAAAGTATTTTGTCTACATCAAGGTAATAATAGTAATACCATCATCATCATCATCATTGCGTATGGCTTCTGCTTTGAACCCTATACATCTATATCCAGCTGGAGGAGTCAATCTTTTGCGGCCGGAGTAAGGTTGTGAAGCTCACGCATTCCCCCAGAGAAACGACGTCGGGGACATTCCTCGACGATGTGCATCATCGTTTGTTTTGGAGCTCCACAATCACACCCCGGCGAGTCTTTGAGACCCCATCGGTGGAGATGGTAGTTGCATCGCCCTTGTCCAGTCCTAAACCTATTTGCCCTTTTCCACACAGTACGGCAGCTGTCAAAACCAATCGGGCACCAGGTCCTTCCAGGGGTGGTGTTCGAAAGATTCCCAGGTAGTTCTCCATTCCTCCAGGGGATTGGTGTCCGTTTGGAGGTTTTCGTCTGACCAGATAGGAGATCGAGATATCTCGATCTCCTATAGTAATACCCTCAAGCAAAGATTGAGATTAGGATGTTTAACCACTTACTATACTATTCCCACCAAAATTTTTTGTTATAAGGCTTATACCTTTACAACCTCAAAATAATAATAAGCCTTTAACAGTAATATTAATATTGAAAGAGTAGAATAAAATAATGTATACGATACAAAATCCAGAAGCTTTGATGGTTGCTTGCTTTTAATTTCCGCCTCCATCAACTTGAAGAATCCCTTGTCTTGAAGTGCCACTTTGGTAAACAAAGACAATATATAATAATGTGAATAAAATGTTACAATATTATTCTTCTCACATCCATACAGCACCATTTAGTCTCAAACACAAGCTCTGCTTGGTTGGGTACTGGACTCCTAATAAAATAACTTACGTACTTTTTTTTTAAAACATACAAATCAGACACACAACAAATTAGATATCCATGTATGTACAACTGTACATGTACATACTCAAATGTTTGAATTGTCAGTGAATTGAAATCGCGATATCCGGCGTAGTAGCTATACTATGTGCAACAACCGATTTGCCTTCTGGTCGTATTGATACAAAGCTGTGTGATACACAAAGCTGTCCGTGTGGTGACGGAGTAAGAATACAATATGTTACCACCCCGTCTCATCCCATGGGTGTCGTAACAACCGACTAAGGGACTAACCGTAAATATTATCTTAACGAAGTAAAAAGAAGGAAAACTTGAAATTAAACCCTATACCAATTCGTCTGGCCAGAGCGTGGTATTAGTAGGCCAAGAACCCCTCCGTCACGGGAGGAGGCCCGTCCCTGCAGTGGGGTATTAATTGTATGTTATGATGATGATATGATGTGTGATTTATATGGAAAGAGTTCTGTATTTATGCATGTCTTATAGTAAAGGTTTTTATGAGTTCTATAAAAGTTTTGCTAAAAAGAGTTCTAATAAAACATGAATAAAATCTGTAGAACTATTTAAAACAACTTACAACTTGTCCTAAAGTTGTTTTAAATCTGAATACTGAAAGAAGCATTAATAATAAGTTTAAAACGGATTTATCATACCGACATTTAAAGACACGTCCTTATAACGAGTACAAAGATAGAATACCAACAAATGTTTAGTTGAAATGTAAGAATAATCGCAATGCATCGCGTTGTGGGACGACCATTAGAGTACAACATTAGGGTTTTCTTTATAAAAGTTAGATATATTTTTGAATACTAAATGTTTTAATGTTATTTCCGTTTATCTTAAATGTCTTTTAGACGTTACTAAAGAGCTTGTTAATGCTTACGCTGGGAAAGCGAAAATATCTTATTTCTTTCATTTAACTTCAGAAATACAAAATTATAAAAAATACTTCTGATCATTTATACACAAGATTTAAAAAGGATTATATAATTATATAAAATATTATTAAAAATTTAATTGCTGGATGATTATTACAAACGAAATGATAATTTTAATGTCCGACGGCTTATTATTTAAGCTACTGATGCATCGGCAGATTATGAAAAGTCTGTGCGGTAGCAAATAAAACATTTATACACACTCCCACATTTAGCTGAAAATTTATCTGCTAAATTACCAATAATCACTTATTGGTTGGGATGGATTTCGAAGAAGTGTCAAAAAGTATCAAGTATCTAATAAGTAGTTAATAATAATCAGATATATACAATATAAATAGATATTTTTGCAAGCGAAGGAAAACTTAACATAAAACCCTAAACCAAATCGACTGGCGTGTTATTTAGTCCAGAAGCCCGTCATTGCAGCGGAACTTTGTGATGACAAGCGCTTAAGGGTAAAACTTTAAACAAAAACAATAAAAAGCCTATATTTGAAAAATATCAAAATAGTTGCTGTATTGATATGATAAGTTACTGATTAAAATTATCTTAACCAATTCCCAACAAAATACAATCTAAAATCTCAACATAATCAATTAGACCGTATTTTTACGGTAACTTGATCGTTTTCCCTACAGACAGCTTTTAGAAAAAAGTCTTGTGAATAAAAAGTATGTCACTCGAATTCACTTGTTGCTTGTTACTACTTGATATGCGGACCACGTTTGTAAGACGTCTCGCCTCCCACTAAACACTGTTTAGAATGTCTCTAGTACGCTTGTTTTTATTTTAAATGATGCGAATTGAAACAACGCCGAGGTAAGGTAAATAGTTTGAGTGAGTCGATTAGTTTACTGTTCAATTTGTAAACACAAACTGCACGTAGTAGGTTAAGTGAGTGAATGTAAATAGAATTTAAGTAAATTAATTCTGACGGCTTACTAAATAGGATTAAAAAACAATATTATAGTCTGTTCTCTACTGTATATAACGTTCTATTTCTTATATAAGAACGTTTATGGGTTGCGATACATTTTGCAATTATTATTTAAATCTTATTATCTAGTTCAGCGATATAAATAAACTATACATCTAGTTGAAAAAAAAAAGTAAAGTATTTTTATTTTTGTTCTCTAGTATCCATAGTACAAGCTCTGCTTAGTTTGGGACTAGATGGCGTTGTGTGATTGTGTGACTAGATATCGTATTGTCTATTAATATTGTTATATTTTGAAAAAAAACTAATTTATGGTAGCTATTTTAAAATGCCATAACTCGAAAATATACACATACCAAACCACCTAGTACCTAACTAATCATAACATGTATAAGCAAACAAATAAACATACAAGTACTTATATAGATTTTTTGTCGACCCAACGGCAGAGAAAATCAAATCCCGGCGACGTTTTTCACGGGAACGAGGTTCACGTAACTTAAACCGTATGTATCTTCTTTCCGAGTATATGTAATGTAACAGAAAATTTCAGACTTTTTTTCCTAAAAGGACGTAGTTTTTATTGGGTTATTGATAAAGGGTCAAGTATTTCCTTAACTAATTGTGGCACGAGTATAATTATTAAAAATAATCTCGGAGGCGGCAGTGATGCCGAGGGTTGAAAGCGGGTTACGAAGTGCCGAATTATAAGAATCATAGTACTTAGCACTCAGTAGTCCCTGCCTATCCCCATCAGAAAACGGCGCGAAGAGTTGAACGTGCCTCGTTTAGTTCTTTTAAAATAATATCCAAATATATATCCAGAGAAATACCATACAACTTTTACCTTACTGTGTAACCGCAGCCACCGCAAAATGAGCTTCTTCTATTCAAATGTCATTCACATTGTCAATACATAGCAAATATTCAGGAGTCGCAAACACGAAATGAAACCACGAATCTCAGTTTAGAAATTCAATATCTGAAACCCAATTAGTCCGAATGAAAGCCCAGGGCTCGGTACCGGGGGCATTAGCGGCCCGAAACGGTCATCGCCTCTGTTAGCACAATGAAAATAATGATGAAAATATTTATAGGTGTATGTTTTTAAATATTTTTTTGATGAAAGTGCATAGACTGTGCTTTACTTAGGGTTATCAAATATAGAGGCTAGTATATTGAGTAGTAGGTACTATATAGGGGGGTAACAGATTAACATACTTTGTACTATTTTAAAATCTGATTTCATCAGTATCTGAAGGAATTAGAAAACAATATTTACAATATTTACACAATTTGTTTACTTATGTTATAATAATTCTATGAGGTTGTTCTTAAAGTGTGTAAAAATTATACATGTGTTTTGATAATAATAAACTAATTCATTTCATTTCATTTAAATATAAAACAGAATAGGAAACCTTCTCCTTTCTTTGGAGTGTAAAGGTCCCTTCATTGTCGGTGTACAGATGGCCTACGCTACGATTAAACAGTATCGCCACCCCTTTTTGTCTCATGCCAGTCAGAGAGATTGACAGGTATAATTTAATTGCAAAAGAAGTTAACTTGGAAATAACCACTGATTCGATCTGGGCAGCGTGGTATTAACAGTAACTCTTATTCAAAAGATGAGAGATACTTTACGTGCTATAAAACATTTGAAATTTTACAATTGTAAATGTTAATTGTAAAATTATTATAACATACATACAGATATGGATATACATCTTTTCGTATCAAGGGTAAAAACGCCATTAAAAGGATAGCAAAAATGTTCCAAGATTAGTTACTAAAAAGACGTAAAGTTGAGCGCCCTGACTAAATAAACTATGATTATAAAAAAATAAGTACATTAAACCGATTTTAAATTCATAAGTTATACACAGTCCTTCGTCTAGATAAACTTCAAATATAATAAGGTCCATAATATTATTAAAAAGATGTTTTTTTTTATAATAAATTTAATGTTATGCTCTACGCTCGACTGCACGCTAGTCATGCTGAGGTCAGCTTATTAATTCTTATTATAAAGTAACTTAATCAACTACCGTGACTTTCTTATACCTACTTATATCGTTCATCATAAAAACTGTTAATGTCCTACTAAACACGTGTCTGTGTGTCTTAAGAGCCCATTAATGTCCCACTGCAGGGACGGGTCTCCTCCCGGGACGGAGGGATACTTGGCCTACTAATACCATGCTGGCCAGACGAATTGGTATAGGGTTTAATTTCAAGTTTTCCTTTGTTTTAAATCGTAAAGATAATATTGACGGACAGTCCCTTAGTCGATTTTTACGACACCTATGGGATGAAATGGGTGGTGACATATTGTATTTTTACTCCGTCACCACACGGAATAATTTTGCTGTTCTGTCGTTTGTTTTATAAAATTATAAATTTAGCTAGTATACTAAAGCGCTAACATGGACTAAAAAGTAAATAACACTAGACAAAAAGTATCACCCATAAATAAAAATATAAAAAATAAATTAAAACAAAACATTATTTTAAAATAATTTCGCGCGTTTACAGTTTTATTTTGGGTATAATATAATGAAATAAACATAGCAGTACATTGTAAAGTTTAGAACGCGTGCTTTGTAGAGCAACGATAATAAACCGTAGTAGTAAGCTCATCACTAACGTCAATGTTTGTCACGTACACTGGACAATAACGTAGAGTTCATAATATACTATACAAGTAAGGTATATATCAAGTAAATATAGATCATTTCGTTTAGCAAATTCAAGTTTAAACAGAAATAAAATCGTTAAAAATTCAGTTACGAGTAAGTAAACTTTTAGTTGTCAAATTGTCACACAATAGGTAGACAATTTGACAACTAAAAGTTAACCCAACTGAATTTTTAACGATTTTAAGGTACGAGAATTGACATGCTTATAAAATAAATTCCCTCAAAACAGAATTTAGCAAGCCATTACTAGGTATACTTAATTAACATGAATTAAGTGATTATACAAACAATTAATTAGCTAATAGTGTACGAAATAAAAAGTACAACAACTAAACGAAGCGAAAATACAGTGGTAAGAATTTAAAGTAAAAGCACAAAGTAAACATGATACATCGTAAGTGACATTAGTAATTCTATCACACGAAAATTTTATTCTACTAAGTTCCTTACTTTAAGTTTCATACATAACAATATTATTATGTTATAATCATTTCGGGTAGTCGGATGATAAAAACATGCGTTCCTTAAGGTAAAGCCTACTACTTCATCATAACAGCCCACTAATGTCCCATTGCAGGGACGGGCCTCCTCCCGTGACGGAGTGATACTTGGCCTACTAATACCACGCTGGCCAGATGAATTGGTATAGGGTTTAATTTCAAGTTTTCCTTATTTTTACTTCGTAAAGATAATATTTACGGTTAGTCCCTTAGTCGGTTTTTACGACACCCATGGGATGAGATAGGGTGGTGACATATTGTATTCTTACTCCGTCACCACACGGACATTTCGGGTAGTCTTGGGATAAAAACATGCATTCCTTAAGGTATAGCCTACTACTTAATATTTTGAAAATCGAATTACTCTTAACAAAACCAGTCTAACCAGTTGTGTTTGACATCAAAGCCGAGTTCAATACGAAATCGGGTAGAGGAAATGAGCATCAAAGCTAACATTTGTGCATTACTGTATCACTGTGCAGTTACCTATTACAAATAGAGTTTACGTAATGCGCTTACTGTCTACCTCTACCTCACTGTTCTAATTCTAGGCAAATGATTTTAGAAAACAGCAAAAACCTGCCTCAAGTTTACAAAAGTATTTCTGAACGCATAGCATCCTAACCTGATAAACTATTTCTCAAGCACTTACAAAAACACATTACAATTTCAGAAACAACAAACAAAAACATTTTATTTAAAAGGCTGATGCATATTTAAAAACATCAATATGCATATTTCTGTATAAAAGCAAACAGAATAAATATTTAAATTATTATAAATTTTACATTTACCTTTATAAATAATACATAAGACAAGATGAAAGGGCAGACATTTCCAAATTGCACACAAAACACTTTCAGTATCAGGCATCAACATGCAAGCGAGTGAAAGCTTTGAGGTAACAGAGGCAAGTTGGACCTTGATTGCGGATCGCAAATGTTTGCCCGAACTCACGAGAACCACATCAATTATTCAAATAACTACGTACAGAGAGTGACTAGACGAGTAATTTTGCGATATTACCCGTAGAGAGGCACGAAATGTAAGCTGCTTACAAGTTTCGCGCCAAATAACTTGGGGATACCCGAGAATAGCTCTTATGTATGGTAAGTATGCAAGTCCGGGACCGTTGGGTTCTACTTAGTTAGGTAACGATACTAATCTGGTGAAAAGACCTATTGATCGTTGTGTCCTCTAACGTGTCGAGTCTAGTTATTATCCTAGAACAAAGTGTTTAAATAGTGTATCATTATCAAGAAAATTACATTACATTCTTGGTACGTTACTTTAATTGATAAATTAAATGGAACTAGGTTAGTTACGTTTGCCGAATATCTATTCAATTATGGACGATAAAAACCACAGAGTAAACTCCAAGCAACAGAAAGCGGGAGCGAAGACGGCCCAGGAGGAGATGGCGGGGTGACCTGGATGCCATAGTAGTTGTCCTTTTATAACGCTCTAAGAATAAGATGAGCTTCAGACGTTGTGTGTACATGGCAACGTATCCGTCAACATAAGGAATAAAAGCTTGTTTATGTAATTACAATGGCTTACAACGACACTGTATAAATAGAATATATTTATGAAAGTAAAATCTGTTCACAACTTTATTGATTATGTTTAATCACTAAGTCGTATTCGAATAAAAAACCCACTCTCAGCATACATAGGCTGAAATCTCAACTTAAATATAAGAAAAAAATGTTCAATCTGAATAAAGTGTGCCACGCTGGCTTTAGCTTTACCAAAAAGGGAAGAAGGATTAAAGAGGTCGTGAAGCTGACATAGTAGGATTAACTGAGCGGTGCCGTGTCAGCAAATAAATGACGATTCTTCGAACGGATCCACCATTTACTGGAAGATGTAGACGATTTATTTTGTTTTAATATTGTTGTAGGTACATCGAGGCTGTGATGTATTTATTGTAGTCTAGATAAAGACAGTAAATTACTAGCAATCATTAACATGAGAGGAAAAAGATTTCGGCTTTCTTGGAGCTAGTGAGATTGTTTTTAAAATAATAATGCATAAGCAGCCATTTTCATCTAATATAGAACAGCACATTTTCAGTCCTATAATTTCCTACTGTAGGAATGTTTTTTCTCCAGAAATGGAGGTTTTATTATAGGATTTATTTTAAGTTCTAAGAGTACGATGCACAAAAACACCTAATATAAATGTATTATATTTTTCATTGAATAAAATATTAAAAATAAAACATTACAACAACTTGAACGTTTTGCTAGAGTAATAAAAGTAAATCATGTAGGTAAAACAGTAAAGCCGGGTTCACATTTATCTGACGTGTCGTGTCGTGATGCATCAGAACGGTATCGGTTTCATACATTTTATATAGTTGCGTTCACATTTATCCAATGTGTTGTGTCGTGACGGCTTCTGATGTGTCGCGTCACAAACGATTCCGGTCCGCGTCAGGACGGGTGAGGTGCGGGGGGCGGTGCATCGGGACTTCACACCGCATCAGACTAGTGTGCACGCGCCTGTGTTGTGTTGTTACGCGTCAGAAATGAATGATTCTTGAAAAAACATTGCAAATGTGTGAACTCGCTAAGAGCCAAGACACAACTGATACAAAAAAGCGTCTTAGTGCGCCATAACACATCATATCAATGTGAACAGTAGCCGTCACGACAGAAAGCATCACAACACGACACGTCAGATAAATGTGAACCCGGCTTAACATGAGTTTAAATTTGTATTCGAGTAGCTTGAACAAGTGACGTACGCCTCTGACCTAAAAATAACCTGGATATTATATATAATACCTATGACGTAATACTTAATTACTTATGACGTAACTGAATGTTATAAACAATATGACGTAACTGAATGTTGTAACATGTGGATAATGTTGTTGGTTGTACGTTAACTCTTACTATGTATTGATATGTATTACTTATAAGTGCAATGTACAACTGTTTATTGTCCCAAATAAAATAAATAAATAAATAAATAAATAAATATAACTATCAACTTCGACATTTAAAATAAATGGTAACATTGTAAAATTATTTTAATAACTGCTTTAAAATGTAAGAGAGTTTCCAATTAAACAATATAGCATGTATAACTTGACATTTTTAATTTGTGAGTGTTGTTCAAGATGAAAGTAATATAGGCTAAGATAGTTTAACTTAATAAGCTGATCAGGGATTTAAAAAAAATTACAGCGCAGAAGTAGTAGGTAACGTTGAAAGCAGAGACAAAAATAAATTTTCAGAGCCTAAAAAAAGGCAACCGGGAAACACTCGGAATGGCCGTGTATAATGACGATATGCTTGAATATAGATTGTTTGTAACAGATAAGGCTGACAAGCAACCGGTCAAGCTGATGATAGGGTAATTAGATGTCACCAATGCCAGAACGCAGCCAAACTTTTGACTACCCTAGACACAAAATAATGAGAAATTCCTAGATATTTAAAGAACATCCATACTAATATTATAAATGGGAAAATGTGTTAGTCTGTTTGTCTTTCTTTCACGGCAAAACGGAGCGACGAATTGACTTGATTTTTTAAGTGGAAAAAGTTGTAGGGATGGTAACATAGGCTACTTTTTTTTTCTGTGTCCAGGAAAGGGGAAAAGTGCTACTCCGAATTTAACACGAGCGAAGCCGCGGGCAAAAGCTAGTTTTTAATATAATACACATCTAAAATTAATGACCATATCAATGCACCTATTTATCAAATCTGTCATTATATCATTGTGTAAATCGATGACAATTCAAAGTAAATGAGCTTGTAACTAATACCGCAAGTTTACAATACTATTGATAAAGTTGTCAATGGCTTTGTGTAGCTATCAGACTTATTGTACCTGATTTCTAAAGGTAATTGAGATTAACGTTATAATTAAATGGTGAACTGAAACTGGTGACATTATAAAGTTTATTAAAAAAAAACTAAACAGAGCATTAACTGTGGGCTCTAAAACGTAAATATACTTATACTTATATAATTATTATTGTTTCATTTAAAAATTAACGGTCATCATCAGCCTATCAAAGCCACACGTTCATATTAATATAAAAATCGATTAACAAAAAAAGGCTTAAGTCTTTAAAATACGTAATTATCGATATAACAAAAGAGAAGTTGCTTTTATATCCAACAAAAGTGCTGCTGCCGATGTACGAATAAATATTATGGCTTAACACATTTCAATGGAATTAATTTCCATGAATAGCGCAAAAGTACTATTCAAAAAGTGTCGAATATGTTCATTAATACAGCTAATTATCATACGTAAACAACGTCAAAGCTTTTATCAATAAATAAATAAAATAAAATCACTTCTAGCTATATTAACGATAAAAGTTTCCGTGAAACAGGCTTAGTCGTTGGCGACACGTCAATAAAATCTGCCAGTTGTCATCGAAAAAAGCTTACATTTTTGATTTTACCATAGCTAACATTTTGTTGCATATTGTTTATTTTATAACAATGTATACGTGACTTGTGATGTATGTTAAATATTCCCTTTGCTTATGTAATTGTAAGTCTATAAGTGGTGATAAAGACTCGATCTAGGTTTTATAAAGGTCGCGATAAACATCTGCCAAGGCGTGTGTTACTAACTCATGCAGATCAGTTATAATTAAGTGGGATATACAAATAATTTTCCTAAGCTTATGTGTATTTAATGTGTGATAAATGTATGTTTGTACCTTGTTCTTATTTATTCTAAGTCTCTAAACAAAAAAAATCAGATGGAATTACCTTGCAAATAAGAACAAATACTTACATAAAACCAAAAAAAAATATGTTTGCATTTTGATTCATGTAAGTTGTGGTGAGTTTCATTATGTTTTAAGTGTGCTAGAGCCTTAGAAGTCTGCCTCTCCAATTCCAAAACCTTTCTATGCCCTTTCTTATTTCTTGGTTAGCAACGCTCTTAAAAACATAAATACATAGAAATACCTTTCCTAAGGTTATATAAAATGTTAAAACAAACTATTTGATTATTTTAATAATATAACTAAAGTATAAAACTACTACTTTACAATCATAATATAAGAATACGACTATTTTCTTGATACTTTAAGAACAATATTTATTTTCATACTGGTCTAACGAGATAGCTCTTCAATAAGAGTAGAAAAGTATAAAGGTATCGATTTTTATCATTATTAGTTTTCGATGACTTAAGAGTACTTGGAAAGATAGGTAGTATAACGATGCAACCGACTCACTGTAGCTAGCAAGAACTTTAAAGGACGTGGTTAGAACTTTATTAACGGTAGTCAAATGTGTACGGTTAGGTATATTAATTCTGTTATTGATAGTAACTGTTTTCTGGAATAAAATTGAGTTTAACTTTTTAATGTTGTTCTTAGTAGGTAAGGCTACTTTTACCTTGTAATTAAAAAAAATCGGTACGTAATGTTGTATTGGCTCTCTACTCTAAATAAACCGCAGTATGCGCTTAGTTTTACGGATATTTTAAGTTTTCTACGTCAGTTTATAATTACATTGATATGTAATTTGAAGTGTAAACGAATTTTGTACCTCGACCTCTGTCGAGGTACAAAATTCGTTTCGTCGTAGTTAAAATCTAGAAAGTCATTTTATTATATTCATCAACTTGATCTCTATCAAGTTGATGAATATAATAAAATGACTTTCTAGATTTTAACTACTAAAACTTTATTATTGTTATATCGTAAACCACTTAAAAATGTTTTTCTAAGAAATAATAAACCAAATAATAAGCATAATAAATATAAATAAGCGGTCTAGACATCAAACGATTACAGGGTTAGGTGTGACCCAAATTTAGCTTTACAGGGCACCTTTGTAAAAGGTTCTATTCTGAGGATTATTAATACCTAGTAACCAGCGAAATATTAATATCAACGTAGCCAATAGAAAATTGGTTAAACTAGTCAAATCCTTTGTTGTTTTCCAAAATTATAATCGTGATTTAGCTAAGAGCGACCGATATTATCCGCTTTGTTAAATTTTTAATTAGAATCGGAAGTTATAACTTGTAAACCTGACATAGGTACCGGTTCAAAGTTCTCCCATAAACTTCTCTTTGTTTATATAACTTGGAGTTTGGAAAGCAGGTAAGTTTTAGAACATTGAGGTTTAATGATCTAATATTAAACGAACGCGCAGGGTATTAATTAAGGATTCCATGGCGTAATAGCGATAGCAAAATTATAAGCGCACGATCTATGTGCCGCACGATCTATGTGTGAGCCGCGGCGCGATGCAACTCTGTTCCGCTCAGGTTCTCTTATACTCAACTTAATAGCGAAAGAAATTACAAGTATAGCAGGCAATTCCGTGATGACCAAACACAAGTAACCACAGCTTTATTTAACAAATTGGGTTTTTTAGTTATTTTACAAAGAGATTTAGAAAGATCTCACGTGGGCAAAATTGTTTTCAGCACTCAAATATCGTGATAATAAAGTCATGACATTACGCATGAGTTCGGCCCATTTTCTACTATAGTGCATAAGTAGGTACACACAAAAGACAGGAACATCATAATATTTTTATCTACATTTTCTTACTAATTAATAGTAAAGCTTTGTATAGCAAACTTTTATATTTAAAACAGTTAAAACATTTTTTACTTCCACCTATTAACCACAAAGATTAAACCGAACGTCTAAAGATAGTTTAACTTTTTTAAATCTATAAAAAGCTAAGAAGCAAAAACATTGCTTAAGCATGAAGAGCTCACAAGAAACGATTATTCCTTCGTAAATAGAAATAACAATAATTTGTTGTAGAACGTAACCACAGGAGACTCGGCCAAGACTAAGCTTGCGTTCGTGTTGTCGTTCGGATGGGGATCTTAGTTAACTTTCAGGGAAAACAAGCTTCTTAAACTGTTGTACTGTAGCATTAATATATTCTGAACTGAATTAGATAGTGAGTTAAGAAGTTCATGGCGTAAAAGTCCATCTTTTGTTATCTGTATCTCTATAGAAAACCAGAAGTAGGAAAAATAACATAAAACCCTATACGAATAAGTGGGCCAGCAAAATATTAGTGAGCCAAGTTTTCCTCCGTCACAAGAGAAGGCCAGTCCCTGCATTGGACATAAACGGTTTATGATTAAGTTTCAAAATACTTCTTAACACGGACACGGAAAACAGTAACGAACCCAGTAATAATTGCTTAGTTTATAGCGTCCAGATGCTGACATGTTATTAAATTTTCGTGAACTAATCTATAACTTTATAACTATACCAAAGGGTCGTTAAAATTACATAATTTTCTTATTTCATTAAATAAACAAAGCTTAAATTACATTAAAAATGCTCGAAATATATCTAAAAGGAAGGTTTTATTGAGTTTTAATGAATCAAACTTAATTAAAAGTTACTTATTACTTGTGCTTGAGTTAAGAGCAATCGAATAACAGATCAGCTAATGGATTAGCACAAAAGTTTATAGTTATTTTTGACAACGATTTTTTTTGATGTTATGTTTTTTTAAGTAATCTTTTTATCAGTTAAAGTTCAGAAAAAATACTTTTATAGCTTAGCGCTTAATTTTGTACATGACTTTTACTCAGAGATTAATGTCAATAATATAAGTCTAAAAGAACGTTGATATCATTACCATAACTACGCATTTTTTTACAGGGAAAATTCTATATTTTTTGAGATTGAAACCAGATTACTTCAACAATTTTGATTAAATTTCTGTGGAACCAACTTAGAAGTGCACCTTTTCAAACAAAAAAGTTTTATTAAATCTTTTTTTTTCTTTTTTTCTGTTTTAAAAATTAGTCTAGCTATGACAGAGTTCTGTAGCACACGTTTTCAAATACAACTATTTATTTCATCAATTTTATTGGCGTCTGTATCAGTCTCAATATTATAAAAAAAAAGATAAATGCAAAGAATACTTATTTAACTGTTACCTTTCCTTCTTAATTTGCCTATTAATTTTAAAGAGAAATTCTAAAATACATGTTTATTGTTGATTATAACGTTTTTCCACATCTTCGTAAAAGATAAAGGCGGACAAAATAGAAAACAGGGAATCCAATTACGTTTGTCACATTAAGTTATTATGCAAAATTGGTTCCAAGGCTTTTTTTGTCTCAAACAACGAGTAGCCAGTATTACTTTGAAATGTAATCAAGTAGAAATATTGTTTCTTTTGTGCTTTAACTCGACTTATGTAACCATTACATTGTTTTATTGTATTCAAATTTATTCTAAACATCAGATTATTATGTTTTGATATCAAAGGCCTTTGGATTTTGTTTATAAATCTATTATGCTAAACGGTCAATTTAAAATTAAATTATTATTAACTGTTGAATGGGGGAGCAATGTTGAACAGTCGTCTTCTGGTGATGGAGTTATACTTGGCATCCTAAAACCACGCGGATATAGTACGCGGAGATAATAGTAATATAATAGATCATAAGACAAGAAAGAGTAGTGATATTTTTTTATTCTAAGTCAGTCATCACACAAACAAACTTATTTGTTAAAACATAACCTTTTGTTTCTGTAGTATTCTCGGAATAATACATCCGAATTATATAAAACAATTGTGTGTGCCGAAGCCCATAAAATATCACTAGTTCCGATGAAAACACCAATCAAAATCACAAAAGGTGTACTCAACAGAATTATCCAATTCGTTACATAATAAAATCAAGCGGTGTCACCCACAAACCAATGGGGCATGCCATCAAAATGACTTCTATCAATATACTAGGGTCTTTCTTACGGCTACATACGTCTTTTTGGTTCGTTGGCCACGCCAATACGTCTCTTTAGAATTAAATTAAGGATGAAACCAATTGGAGATAGGCAGTCGATTTTGCGGCGTCCAAATTACGCGCTTGCCTTCTTATGCGAAATTTTGGGATCGCAATAGATCGGAGGATTCTGGTTCAATTCGTTATTGTGTCGGTTTATAACTAGATGTCTTATACTACTACGTTGTGAAAGATAACATTGTGGAGTGGGCACCGGAACTCGTCAGATGTTGTAGAAGTGGGGTAGTAAATGATACTATGATGACATGTTGAATGACCTTTAATTACATCTTACCACCATTTATATACTTAATATCTACGTGTCTTATAGCTATATTACTATCTTAATGTCTTATCTTAGTATCTTATGATAGTTATAGTACAACCGTAATCTATTCCTTGTTATCGGATGATGTATGTGACCAGCTCACACTACATCACCCTTCCAGAGAAAAAAAAATAAAATTAAATCTAAGTTAATTTTATTGTTTTGATTATAACTATTATAATTAATTTTAACTATCATAATACAATTTGGTTCTATTTTTATGTACAGTTTCTATTTTATTTTTATACTTTATTTTTACATTTGGTGACTCATCTTTTATTACATAAAATGGTCCATTGTACACATTATCTAACTTACTTGCATTCTCATTTTTCAACAATATTAAATCACCTTCCTTATATGTTACAGGGTTACTATTTTTATCATAAACAATTTTCCTGGCCAATTTACTAGTTATCAAGTTTTCTCTAGCATCCGCTTGAGCTTTCTGTAAACGAAACTTAAACTCTAAAGGATAATCATCGAAATTATATATAGGTTCAACACTCCCATTATTTAAATTACTTGGTAAGTTGCATAATTTTCCGAACACTAACTCATATGGAGTATATTTAGTTACAGTATTTACTGTTGTGTTGTATGAAAAACACCAATAAGGGATCCAAGAACTCCATGATGACGAGTTGTTATTTGTCTGAATTCTTAAATACGCACCCAAAGTTTTATGAGCATTTTCTAGCGAACCAATACTTTCATGATGATACGACGTTGCTAATATTTTATTTATGCCTAAAATTTTGAATAATTCTACCATGACTTTGGAAATAAACTCACTTCCCCTATCTGTAGCAATGTTTTGCGGTATCCCATATCTCAAAATGAAATTTTCCCCTAACGCTTTTGCCACCTCATTGGTTGATTTGTTTTTTAAAGGATAAGCTTCCACAAATTTTGTTAACTCACACTGTAATGTTAAAATATATATATTTCCATTCGTATCCTTATAGAATGGTCCTACTATATCCAAGTAAATTTTCTCAAAAGCTGTTGACGCAGTCGTCGTAATTGTCATTGGTTCCCTAATATTTTTCTGAAATTTTTGTTTCTGACACTTATCACATTTTTGGACGTATTCTACTACATCTTTTTCGATACCTGGCCAGTAAAAAGATTTCTTTATATTATTAATCATCCTTCGTATCCCTGCATGACCACTAGTTGGTAATATATGAAAATCGTTCATGACTACCTTCTTTTCTTCCCTGTCCTCTATCCTACGTACATCTTTCACTATACATACTTTAAAGTTCTTTTGTAATGAACTATTGTTTTCCTTTAAATACCGTGCCATTCCTTTTATCAAATACTCGTTATCATTATTTTTTAACATAATAATATGTTCCAAGTTTTGTTCAAAACAAAACTTTACTATGTCTTTCAGCAACTCGTCTAGGGAAGAAGCTGATAAAGATTCATAGTTAATATAAACACTTAAGTGTTCTGGCACGTACATCAATTTATTTCGTGACTTAGACATAATTATTTTACAATTTTTGTCACGTATCAATTTTCCCCATTTATTTGCATTTATTCTGCGTAATTCCACATCATTCCCTTGTTTCTTCAGTACTTCTACTATTCTGGGATGCCCTATCCTAGAATCTATTATATTATCCTTCCGAATATCCTGTTCTTTACCCAATTCCTGCAACCGCCTATTCTGCATTCTCGTCATTACTGATATACTATTATTTCCCATATCTTTTAAATCTTTAATGGAGATTTTTATTCTAGATAATGCGTCCGCTAGCACATTGTCCTTCCCTTTCACATATTCGACCTCAAAATCGTATTCCTCTAAATACAGACGAAACTTCATTAACCGACTTGATGGGTCCGTCATATTAAATAAATATATTAATGGCTTATGATCTGTTTTTACGATAAATTTCCTACCATATAGATATGTCCTAAAATGTTTAATTGACCAAACTATAGCCAATAATTCTTTTTCTATAATAGGATAATTTAACTCGCTTTTCCCTAAAATTCTACTCGCGTACGCGATGGGTTTGCCGTTTCCATTACTCAAGACACTTCCTATCGCAAAACCTGAACTGTCTGTTTGCAGTACAAACGTGTTTTTTTCGGAAAAATCGGGAAAATCTAAAATTGGTGGTGATATTAATGCCTCCTTAAGTATTAAAAATGCTTCCTCGCATTCTTCTGACCAATTAAATACAGCATTTTTCTTACACATTTTATTCATTGGTGCAACTATTTTAGCGAACTTAGGGATGAATTTTCTGTAATAATTCGCAAAAGCTATAAACCGTTTTATTTCATCACTATTAGCGGGACGTGGGTAATTTCTTACTACTTCAATTTTTCCCGGATCTGGAGAGATACCGTCATTTGATATAACGTGTCCTAAATAAAGTATTTGCTTCCTTAAAAACTCGCATTTAGATGGATTTAGTTTAAGATTAGTTTTTCTTAATCGTGTAAAAATTGACATTAAATTTCGGTTATGTATTTCTAAATTTTGCCCAAAGATAACCAAATCGTCCTGGTATATTAAACATTTATTATAATTTAATCCGGACATCGCCACAGTCATAATTCTACTAAATGAACTCGGACTAATTTTTAAACCCATTGGTAATCTGTTCATTTGATATTGTCCTTTGTCTGTCGTAAATGCTGTATACTGTTTACTTTTTTCGTCTAATTGACATTGATAATATGATTGCGACAAATCACAGTGACTAAAATACATAGCTCCTGATAATGAATCTAAAATTTCATTAATATTTGGTAAAGGAAACTTATCGTCTTGAATTTTTTCGTTTAATTGCCTATAATCTATTACAAGCCGCCATTTTTTATCCCCGTCCCGGTCTGCTTTTTTAGGGACAATTAACACAGGACTAGACCACTCACTAACCGTCTCTTCAATAATTCCATTTTTTAACATTTCTTGTACTTGCCTATCGACCTCTTTCTTTTGAGCAATTGGTATCCTGTACTGTTTTTTATATCCCGGTGATACATTGTCTTTTAATTTTATAGATTGCTCATATATATTAGTTACAGTCAACTTATCTCCCGGTAAATGAAATATATCTGGATATTTCGCACAGATCTGTTCAATCATTAATCGTTCCTCATTGTTTAAATAGTCTAATTTTAAAATTGAAAATATTTCCTTAATACGTTCAACACTCTTACTTGACTCCGGAAAATAACAATAGCTATAATTCCTTAAGGGTTGAATATCTATATTTTTTAAAATACATTCAATTTCCTCGTCTTTTGTATTCAATATCCTAATAGGTATCATTCCATTTTTCGGTTTAGCTATTACGCTGGCCAAAAAAACCCCTTCCTGTAACTCTTGTTTTGATACCACACAATCTTCGGTTATGCTAACTGGAAAATATTTAATTACCTCGCAACGCGGCGGAATACTTAATACATAATCATAATATCTAAGTGGCATCGAAATAACTTGCCCTCGGTATTCCTTAAGAGTTAGTTTATTTTCTGAGAAATCTATAACGCCTTTATATTTTTGTAAAAAAATCTTGACCTATTATGCCGACCGATTTACATGGTAATTTATTAAATACATAAAACTTATGCATAAACGAACACTGTTCGAAATTTAAATTTAAGTACACGTAACCTATCGCTTGTATTTTACCACCTACACCGTTAACTACTACCTTATCCTTAATAATATTGTAACATCCCGGGTAACATTCTAAAATTTCATTTTTTATGGCTGATATTGACGCACCCGTATCAATTAGCCATTCCGAGTGTAGGCCATTAAGAAAAAAATAAACCCAGTTTATACTATTATACGTTAATATATGTTTATCTTTATTCACGAAAAAACTGACTCGGCTCTATTTGTTGTTCCAATGTGTCAAGTTCATTATCGCCTGACGTATGTTCTACTTCTAAACATGCTACAGCTCGCCGACCTTGCTGACTCGGTTGTTCACGATAACCGCTACGTCCGCGAATTCCATTACCATGCCATCTCTTTGTATTATTAAACACGTACCTATCAGCTGTGTTTTGTTTTGCGCGATAATTTTGTTGGAAATTATTATTATTTCCACTACCTCTATTATTCCTGTAGAATCCATTTGTCCTGAACTGTCGTTGAAAAGTTAATACCTGTTCTAAGGAATTACAACTTTCGTCTTCTGCTATCCTAATTGCATCTTTTAATGTTGTTATATTCTGTGCTGAAATGATAGTGCTTATACGTTGATTTCGAAGCCCGTCAGCGAATCTTTTTACTGCGTATTTTTCGTTTAATGGCCGTAACACTTTGTATGCTTCCTTATTGTTTCCTGCCTGCGCAATGGTTAAGTCTATCATATACTTTTCTATTTCTATCCCGAATTCTGTTATCGATTTATTACTTTGAGTAGCCCTAGAGAATTTATTTTGAATAGCTACGTCTGATTTTATTGTCAATAGATGTTTTTTCATGTCATTTACTAATTGTTCAACCGAATCGTACTCTCCTGATAACCGTATTTTAGCCCCTTGGTTTAACCGTGTTTTTAATACAAATTTTATTAATAATTTTTTTTCTTCCTCTTTAATCATTGAACTGTATAACTCAATAGAGTCTATAAGGTCTTGAGTGACATGTTCTTCTCCCGTTACTTTAGGCAATAGCCCCACGGCCGTCCTCAGAGAAAAACTCTCGGTACCCATTTCTGACGGTGTAATCTTATTTTCGAATTTTATAGTCTCTAAATAAAGTTTCTCTATTTTATTAATTAATTCTACAATTTCTGTTGAAAATTTGCAACTTCCCGAAATAATTGTTTTAAATTTATCGTATAAAGTTTGTATTTCGTTAATGTTTCCTTCAAAATTACTTCCTACCCTTCTACTGGGTCCTAGTTTAACAATATTTTCTCTTAAATTTTTTTAATTGTACAAAAATTGTAGTTAATTCTACTTCCATAATTTAATAATAACCGATTATGATAAACTTATAGTCTTTAAACACATTCCGTACACAAACATAAAATAACACTGATTTTCACTCACGTTTCCTTCCTTCTTGTTATGCCTGCATCACTCGCTGGACATCCCTCTTATTTATTTCTCCTTGTATCCAGTTCATGTGGCACCTTCGGTAGAGATAACCCACTGCGCTCACAATAATAACCAAAAAACACGCTGCCATGAACCAAACGACTGTACTTATGGCTGACAGTTGTTGTTGTGTTGCTGTTGCGTTGTTGGATCCACCAGAAGCTGTCTGAGCTATGATTACTTCCTCCTTCGAAGTAGAACCACCCATTTTAAAATAAATTTAATATTTGTACCTCTATTTTAGTTTTCCGCGTATCCATAACCTGTTCCGAATCTCATTCTGCTTTTCTAGACTTCTTACGGCAGGGTCGCCATGTGGAGTGGGCACCGGAACTCGTCAGATGTTGTAGAAGTGGGGTAGTAAATGATACTATGATGACATGTTGAATGACCTTTAATTACATCTTACCACCATTTATATACTTAATATCTACGTGTCTTATAGCTATATTACTATCTTAATGTCTTATCTTAGTATCTTATGATAGTTATAGTACAACCGTAATCTATTCCTTGTTATCGGATGATGTATGTGACCAGCTCACACTACACATGCTTTTATTGGTATCTGAATACCTTTTTTAGGACAATGTTTGTTTTTAATTCTTGTACATAACACCTCCACAGAAGCAACACAACCGACCTATAAATGAATCTTAATACTGTGCCCAACGCAACCAAGCTTAAACGTTATTTAAAATTATTACAACATTATTCAGTATTATTTATTACATTACAGGACAGCACTTGGCGTGCTCTATCGACTACTTTTCTCCTTTATTCTATTAAAACCATGAAGCTTTAAAAAATCAGTTGCTAATCTCGGCACTAGACAAGATTTTAATAACTTTAAAATACATAATGCTCTAGTAATATTTACATGCAAGACAGCGGAGCACCTTTTTAGCGAAATAATATGCACCGCGCTTCTACCAGGTTTAATTAATTTACCTTTATGAATTGGTGGCTCTTTGGTTTTTTATTAAAAAGTACACTTATAAAGATTGTTTGTAAGATATGTATGTATGTTTTATTAATAAATTAAAGTTTTCTTGGGACTTTTATCTATTTAAATGAGTAATTTCATTTAGAAACTAATAAAAGATTGTATTTAATTATTTGGTGTATTAGATATAAAGAAAATAACGTAGGGAAACTTTAACATTAGTATATTAATTTAATGTATTATATTTGATGTGTGAAAAATTACCAAACTTGCTCCAAACCCGTTATCAACACCGTAATTGCATTAGATTGCTTAAATATATAAAATACAGAAATAAATATTTCGTTATTTTCATAAACTAACTTATAACTTAAGCGCACAGCATTTGGTATTTAGCTCTATCTAGATACAGCTAAATCTGCATCTGCTGTATCTCTCATAGCAATCTAATGCAATTACGGAGTTGATAACGGGTTTGGAGCAAGTTTGGTAATTTTTCACACATCAAATATAATACATTAAATTAATATACTAATGTTAAAGTTTCCCTACGTTAGTTTTTACGATTTCAATTGGAAGAGAATGATTAAACAATAGTGTACGTACAACATGTAAATACGGCTTACTTTGTGGTCGTTTGCCAGTATTCATTACACTGACTGAGCATCGAGCGGGATGCTTATACTGATTAATTACAGATTTTGATTGTGGCGAATTTAATGACGATCATCCCAAACGATTACCGGGAAATGTTTTATGCTATAAGTACGTAGTATCGTGTACTCGGAAACTTGCCACTTCAAACTGACGAATTTAGTGTAATATTTTATAGTAATCGCTCGTCGGACGAATAGGTATATTTATTTTAAATCCTTCTAGGCACTTCCACACAGTAAAATATAAATTATAAAGGAAGCCATTGCAATCTGTTAGCTTCTATCGCCCCTTAAAATTTGCTGTTACGTAGGTATTCTTACACAGAAACTAAAAATAAAAACTTGATGCTAAGCCTTATACTGATTCATCTGGCCAGTGTGGTATCAGTAAGACTCACAAGTCACTCAAGAAAGCCCATCCAACAACGAAAATCCATAAACAAAGAAAACTAATTCCATTTTATTATTTCCATATTTATCCTTTCTTATTCGTCGCTACACGGAAAAGTTAATTTTTGTACTATACACAATTTCCGACAAATTTAAAAAATAAAACACATACAACGTAACGTTTCATAGAAACTATTCGCATCGTACAGATATTGCGATTCTTGTTAAAATACTAGAGATAATTTGATGCAATATCTGAAAGGAAAGCTAATAAATTGCTCGGACAGATCGATATATTTGTTATGCTGGGAATGTTGAATCAAAACGGGAATATAGTATGCTGTGTTAATTTGCTTTATGGAGGAGAATTCGAGGGAAATATGTATGTTTATTTACGGGAATGTTGTTATTTGTATTTCAACGTCATATTTACTTAGCGATGTAAAATTCTTGTTATGCGGTTGTTGAGTGCAATAAGAGCTTAATTTTTTTTGGTCTTCGTAGTATATGTGGAGTAAGTAGGAGGCCTTGCATTGATATGGCCTGTAACAATGCAATTAAAAAGCTTTACCACAATCATTACAATGTAAAATAAAGTTTCAATAAAAATATGTTAATAGTACAATTGCTAACGGTAGAGTGCACTTGAATTATCAATAATAGCTTTTTGTCGAATACGTTTGGTCCCACTGTATAATTGCGGTAAAGTGAACCAAATGTACGCTACTTCACTGTACGAGAATTGTATGAACTTTATTTACACTGTGTAACAGTAAAAAGTCAATAAAGCGGAAAACTATCGAATTGTACTTGTTTTAATTAAATGTGTAGGTAGTTCGTTCGTATGAATGCTGGCTGGAATATTTTCCCCTTTAAAAATAATTCCTACTTATTCGATGTAATTTTCCAATGCATTTGGTTCTGCTTGTTGTATGAATAGAGTGGTTAATTTATTTCAGTTGTTGTTTTTGTAATCCTTAGCTGTTGCATTTGTGGTACCTCATTATAAAATGTTGATTAATATAATAATAACCTATTGATCTCATCTTTTTAAAAGAGTAACATTATTTGTGAGAATCTATCGGAATAATATATATTTATTTTCAGTACTATTGAAGGATATTGATTTTCATTCAGCATGACTTTCTGGTTGTTGTTACGTATTGTTATATAAACAACCAGAAATTAATGGGGGATTACGTGTTATATTTACACATGTTTGTTTTAATATATTTTGCATAACTAAACATTACTCATGGCTTACAAATTTTAGTTGTTTATAAGAATTTCGGCCAGCGTGGTATTAGTAGGCCAAGTATCCCTCCGTCACTAGAGGAGGCCCGTCCCTGCATTGGGACATTGATGAGCTGTTATGATGATGATGATGATAAGAATTTCTAGTATGATATAGGGAAAATACAAGACAAGTAAAATAATAAACATTAAAATTGATTCCTCTCCGTGTGTTGACGGAGTAAGAATACAATATGTCACCACCCCCTCATCCCATGTGTGTCGTAAAAACCGACTAAGGGACTATCCGTGAATATTATCTTTACGTAATAAAAAGAAGGAAAACTTGAAATTAAACCCTATACCAATACGTTTGGACAGCGTGGTATTAGTAGGCCAAGTAGCCCTCGGCCACATTTATTCGGTACGAGTTCTTAATCTCTACAAATGTTTCTAATCTAAGTCGCATTTTACTACATTCACGTGGAAGAAGTGGGCGGCTTCACGTCATATGCTCTGTGCTTCACTACACTCACAAGCTATTTTATATCAAAACTATATCGCATGAAAATAAATACCAGTAAACTAACATCTTATTATACGAAAATAGAAAAGAAAACATCAAAGGAAGCTTTGCATTTCATGGTATTATCGTAATTTGTAGAGAAGAAAATAATAGGCATGACTACTAAGAGCCTTTCTCTACTTATCTGTGAGGGTTAGGACTAAAAGATTACATCAGGGGAACTTAGTAACCAATAGCGGTCATCAATCTAACTACCGATAGAGCGGATAGTTTTTTGTACCCCGTTAAAGAGGTTACAGCTTGTGGTAAATATTTTCTTAAATTATGACGTAATGGGTACAGTATAGAGTCAACGTATTAAAGTATAAATGTGGATTATTCTAAGAGAACAAAATGGTAGTATTCTATGTTTTAGTCGAGCTCGTGCCTACCACTCAGGCCTGGCATCACGGAGGCCGGAGATTTTGTGCATAAGCCATACGGCGTGCTCCTTTTACGCTTGCTGTCTTTGATTGCTTAACTTGATTCCGCTTTTTACAAGGCACTTTGTTATAACATTATATTTTTCAGTTCAAATACATACATATACATATATAACATCAGTCAACAGTCGAAACAACAGTCTAAACTCAACAAACTTTTAGTTATGATTACAAATAACACAACAATAATATTCTGTTCCAGCATCTGTCCAGTACAGTTACCTCAAGTTATAAGGGTTAGTCTACATAGGTGAAACATTTTCCACTCTAGTGGCTCATGTTCAAAGGCGAAGCACTCCACTGTGCAAGACAATGACTCAATCTAAATTTTACTTTGTCACCTTTGTGCCAAACTTTATACAACCTTTCAATGTTTTTGTAACAACGGACCAAATTAAACTGCGGTTAAATGGAAATGGAACGAGTTTGTAATAATACTACCGTGTAGTTCCTGCTTCGAATGTATTTACAACGACCTCTGTAAACGTATGTGCTCTTTGTAACACTAGAAGCTTTCCATCATTTAACAGCTATAGGTATTACCTTATATCGAACACGATTTCACAAGTACGTAGGAGCCATAAAAAAACAAAAAAGTGGAATTGATATCAAATATGAAGGAATACGTAGCCAAGTCCAATGATAATATTAAACAGAACTAATGCATTTTAATACAATTATAATATCCTGGAGTTCTTATCAGAACAATACTGTAGGTACTACGTAATTAATTTCATTACAAATTAATATGTATTACCATGTACTTAGTTCAACATTTTCTCGATACCTATACTTATTCATAGAAGGCGAGCTCTGAAAAATCTGCAAGCTATTTTTCCTAGCTTCGTTAAGCTTAAGACATAATACAAAAGGCATGTTCTATCGCTTACACATAATATTTATATTTAATTAACTTTTACGTGTACGTTCTTTATGCATAAGAAAGGGATTATTTACAAACGAGTGCCTGTGTTACCTCTACCACATATTAAAAATGCTTTTACAGCATTCTTCTTTATTATGTATGACTAAAATGCTTGATTTATATTTTAATATTGACATGGCTTTGTTTTGTGCGAGGACGTATTGTTCAGAAAAATTAATCTATTCTCAGATTTAAAAGAAGAGGTAAAAAGTGTTTTGTTTGAAGAGGTTTTTATGCGAATAAAGGATTTAGAGAGGAAATGCATGACTGACAAAGCTTTAATAAAGCCTTTGTATGATCTATGGAATTTTATATTTTATCTGTGGAATGTTTGGAACATGCTGGCTGTATGGATGAAATTATTTTTAAAACAATGCAGTTCTTGCATCCGTGGCTAAGTGACTGAGCTAAGCTTTGAGTAGAGAGATATTCCGTACAGAAATACCTAGTCTGGTAAAATGTCTTAGAGACTAAAAATTTAATATCCGCTTATTACAAAGGTAATAAATGCAGTGATGAAATGCCAGTCTGTGTACTACGTGCAATGCACATTCTTTTATTAGAATGAACAATTTTTAAAGCGTATTACTCACCTTTGTTTTCTGGTTTAGCTCTTATATTATTTTTTGATTCAGAAATCAATAAAATAATGACAAGAAGTAGTATTAAAATAGCGTAAAGCATCACAGGCTACAAATCTATAGTCGAATAGGAAAAATACAGACAACATAATTAAAGCGGGAATTGAACCCGAGACCTCTGCGTAGTAGTCATGGACTAAAACAACCCACGTGGTCGTCAAAAAATCATACTCATTCTCAATTATATTTTTCAGTCACCACACAAAACGTAGACTATTTAAGAAGTAAAATGCTTAGTAATTAATTTTAATAGTCATTTAAGACCCTAATATCAATTTCAGAGTAAATATACAGACAATTAGTTTTGCATGCTACTCTCTACAGAGTATATTCATCCAGGTAATGATAGGATCATGTTCGCAGTACACGTAAATGCTGTAAGCCACACTACAATTAGCCTCTACTATAGGATTATTCTAAGTATAGTTTTGAAACTCAAATTAATTTCTATTGAATTTATAACGGATTTGTGTTACTCAACGATAGTACGAAACGGTACCTATTTAACAAGCCTTTTAGAATTAAGAAAACAATATTTTCGGCGAAAACTTATTCATAAAATAATAAATTTGAAATAGATTTGATAAATTCTTCGAACGACCATGACAGTGTCTAGGAAATACGACCCAGATTTAGATTTAAGGAGGCCTACTTACGCGTTATCACTTAACTCAAACAGCTGGACCAAATTAAACAAAATTTTGTGTGAAGGGTATCTTATCTTAAAGGACACATAAATTACTTAAAATCACCAAACAAATTTGAATAATGTTTTTATGTACTGAACAGTTACAATTGAAATAACTGAATAGTAAAATATTAATATACGAAAATGTTAACATACTAAAACTAAAATAGTTTTTTTAAAGGCTGTTTACTTATAAGTAGGCAAGTCCTACGTTTAAACATTTATTTTTACTTTACTTAGTTTAATAAATCATTTGTCAAATAAGCTTATTTAAAACAAAACATTCTAAAACATACCTAAGTTCTATTAACTTAGGTATGTTTTAGAATGTTTTGTTGTGTCTAGTTTTAATCTCATAAAAAAACTATGCAATACTTAAAAAGTCTTTATTACAATAGAAAATAAAACAGGAATCCTTAAACGTACACCTTTCACTCGAATAAATTCATAAATATATAACATGCGATCGTATTCATGAAGTAGCGAGAGTCGGCTCGAGTATCGAGTGGCTTAATGAGGCTATGGTACTGTCACTATTATTGCCGATAGAATGCCATTGTGATTGCGACATCGAAGCATTGTAAAGAGGGATGCAGTGCTCTGAAGAGTTAATGGCCCTTCTAACGTGAGTTTTGTATTTCTTTTGGATCATACTTTTTATGGAGTGAGCGAAAATTTAATTGAAGTTTAACAGCGAAAAGAAAGCTTTATTCTCTTAAGCATTTTATGTCAAACTGGACGCAAGATTAGGTAAATTAAGTACATATTTTGTCGCGTTAATACCGCTAGTAAATAGATTTTGTTCTACTAACATGCGTATAAATAAATGAAATTAAAAATAAAACTATTTAAATGTTAACTAAGTAAGTAATTATACATATAAAAGTAAAACATCTTATAGATACAGTTCCTCAGCAAAAAGTAGTCGATTGAGGTTTATATTACCTATATTTTAATGATAAAATGTAACATAGGTATATTAATTTCGGGAATAATGTGTTATAAATATTATTATAAAATTATGAGTTAATAACACATAATTTAATTTTAAGCAATGGCTTTAATATGAAAGCATTTAAAGCAATATAATATTTATAATATAGCGATAACAGCATCACAAAATTTTCCCACATTTGAATAAGTTGAAAGTCGTACGTTTATCGCCACCACATGTAATAAATAATGAATTTGGTGAATATTTTTTGATAAAAAATATTTTTTTTTAACAATTTACACTTTATAGAGTTAAAAAATATATACAAAAAGGTATATGCAATAGATGAAAGAAATTGCTTGAAAAGTTTATAGCCTGCGGTGTTAACAGATTATATTTTAATAAATTTTTACTTTATTTTACAGCGAGTAACTCAAACGAGACAGAAGCTTTAAAATTTATACGTCAAACAATATTTTGCGCTATGTCAATGTACCAAATGTATTCTCGTATTTTTTTTATTTGAACAATATATTTGATTAATAATTCCTTTTGTTTAATTTTATTAAATTTTGTTCTTTTGTCATTTATTATTCAGATATTGGTCGCTACAAAGGACGTTAATTTACCTTGTAATCACAGACTTAAATTTAATAAATGCATTTTACTTTATTGTATTATTTGTACAACAGCAGTCGCTATATGCGGCTGTTTCATACACGGTTTTCCTACCCATGGAAGATACATGTTTGTGTAATTCATAAATAATTGTCTTAAGTCAGGATGTATTATGACCGATAAAAAAAGTTGTCATCTATGACTTATTTTACGCTCAGGTCTAATCAATCGCAAAGAAGGCTGCGTAAAGATAAAGATCAGATTTGATGTTAAGAATTAAAATACTATTAACAAATATATCTTAAATCACTTAAAGCGTTTACAAATATGTATCAGTTAAAACGAATAAGTAAAGAGTTATTTTAAATACAATGTAACATAATCACTAAGTAGGACAGGGCGAGAGCTCGGACTACGAAAGACTCATTGAACACCAATTACCTTGGAGGCCTCTAAAAGGTCTTTAATTAAATCCTTCTCCGATGACGTCATAATTATAGCGTAAATTGGATTGAGACACCCTCTTGTTTTGTTAATTGTAAGTAGAAAATTTCTTATCTAAATTAATGTATTTCAAGCTTTAGATAAAGTACTTATTGTTCATTTAGTTTATCATTTATCTGTCAACATTTAAACGTTTTAGAAATTTAATTCCCTTCCTGGGTTACGTACATCAAAAGACGGTCTTTACCTTAGAAAGGTACAAGTTTGAAATTTAAGAAAATATTACCTGAAATAGCATATATTCGTATAGGGTCTTCTAGATAATTGTGGTAGTAAGGTCAATAATCCAGAGGAAAATTATAATTTATTAATCTATTCCTGTAAAAGTTACACAAAGTAAAAAAAAGTATTAGGTATGTATTTTTGACACGTGCCTACCAAGAGCAGATAAGTTAACTTGTTCCTGATAGATCTGTGGTATTCAATGTATTACTTACGCTCGATTGATATTTTTGGTTTCAAAAGTTTAAATGATACCTATGTATACACATGTATAGACATTAAAATATGTACTTTTAAATGTTGTATATCAATTACAAATCATACTGGACAATTCCAATACAAAAGTTATCCAGGTGCAGAATATAATATAGCGCTCAGGAAAAATATACAAAGAAAAGTGTTTAAATGTGCAAAATTAATATAAAAAAAAACCTTCCTAAGTCAGTCTGTATAAAGAGAATAGTAAAATATATCAGCTTATTTACGAGTACTTTGTTTCCTTACCTGCTAACAAAGAGCTTGTTTCAAAGTGAAATTCAATTTCGCGAAAGAACATTTTTCCAACGTAGGTTCGCATGTAATACTGCATCGTAGTCAGTTATTTTCTAAGGATGCATTTGATGCTCAGACTAAAGGGATAACAGATATAATGCAATATATAGTTCTTAGACTTTGAAAATCGTGGCCATTTGTACTATTGTCGGATAAGTAAATAGATTTGGAGTGAGGTTTCAAGCTTATTGTTTCTTTCTGTTATTTATTCTTATAATATCCAAGTACAGTGAAACTTTACTTGTAATATCTTCATCACAAAAGGGTTTAGTAATGTTTTTTTCTTAGCCGACAGTTCAAACTATGAAACCAAGTTTCGGCACATGTGATCCTTCCTGTAATATCATTTAGTCAGACTGCCAAAGTGATGACGACATTACATGACAATCATAACTTATAAATATCAATCAAGATCTTATAAATATCATGTTTGTAATGTACTTTTTATAAACTTTGTTAGCGGACAAAGTAATTAACAGATTTATATTATCTAAATGTTTAGTATATTGATATTCAAAACGTATTTTACACTGTTTCTGAAATTACTAATGTTTAATGAAATTATAAATAATTACTGCATTTGGAATAGACAAAATTTACCACAATTTACAAATGTAATTCTCGATAGCTCAATTAGTGAACACAAGGTATAAAAGCATAAACTAAAATATGCATGAAATAGAGCCGTGGGCTCACAACATGCAAAAAAAAACCTACCTTATTGCACTAGCTAATAGGTAGATATTTAATTATTACCAAAACTTTCATATATGCGTTATATAGAAAATAGGCTACTAGCTGATGCCTGCGGCTTCACCCGCGTTGAATAGTTAGCTTAAATTTTATTGGACACCCTAAACTGCCTATATTCCAAATTTCATCATAATTCATTCAGTAATTTCTGCTTGAAAGAGTAACAAACATCCATCCATACATCCTCACAAACTTTCGCATTTATAATTAGTAGGATAGGATATTCTATAGACACTAGCCAGCATACAAAGCATACTTATAGCTGCTATTGTATCATGCGGCTCAACATACAACGATCTATTTGACTAGGCCTCAGCCAATGTACAGTAATTGGTAACAAAACCCAGGTAGGCGATCCACAAATGGGCTAAGTTTAACTCACCACTGCGTATGTGAATTTGATACATACCCTATTACTAACTGCTTCAGACGAGCTTGCGGTTTACTAGATTTATGTAATAGTTGTTTCTATATACAGGGAATTACTTTTGAAGGGGTAGTTTGAAGTTTGTTAGTTGCTTTATTAAAATTAATTTTGAAATATCTTACTTAGTTGTTGTGTATTGAATAAGTTGGATATGTATAGACTAAGTGTATGATGATGCAGACGAAAAATGATGACTATTTATGGGACACAATAAAGATCCTTCAAGATATCTGGTATCCTATAAGGATACATCACCTTTATCTTAAAAGCTTAGGTATGTCCTACAGCAGGGACTGACCTATTCGAAACCAAACAAATGACTTAATTTTTTTCCCGGTTAAAATAAGTAAGATCTTAATCAGCAGGCAAAGGCTGAAAACAATATTTAAAGGGGAATAAACCAAGCAACTCACGGAAAACAGTTTGGTCGTGACGGTTGGCCACTGCATTGGAAAGGTGTTAAAGATAATTATGCCATGGTACTCATAAAGGCGGCTGAAAGCAAAGTTAGCCAGAAAATCATATTTAACAGAATCTAGCAAAGAAGACTCTGTCCAGCTTTTTAGGTCAAGAAGCCACGTCACTGCAGCAGGACATTAACAGGCTAGTGATATATGTACTACTTAAATATTTGAAACACTATCACAAGCTCTTAGTCCTTTGTGAGTCAGGAAGTACGTAACAATAGTTTAATTATTGCACATGTTAACCGGAAGACGTACAATCTTAACTGCAATGTACCCGTATAATATGCTGTGCAGATTACAACGTGGACTTTTTAACGAGGCTCAAGTTACAGGTCGTTTATTTTAAACCATGAATAACAAAATGTTAGATGAATGACATTAACTATATTAAATCACTTGTAAATTACCAATTAAGGTTAGGAAAAGTGCGAATTAAAATGTATTTTTTTTATCTCTAAATACATTTTAAGTTTTCTTTTTTAATTTTTTAAAATTACCAATTAATTTGTAAAATACCCATACAGCTTAAGAATAACTTTTAAATAAAAAATAATAAGCTAGTTACCTGATTATAGTATTATAATGTTTTAGTTTTAAAGTAATACAAAGGGACGGGCCCTTTACAAGCACGGAGGTTCTACTATGATAGGCTTAATTTAGTCTTATTTCAACCAAAACATAACTCAAAAAACTCCAACTAATCCATTTGGCCAATGTACCATCACCGGTAAAGGCTGGTATATTTAATTATCACAAGATAAGGCCTTTATATTTTTTAAATGATCCCTACATCTTTTTTACCGAAAAAATAAGCTTAATTAATTTATATTGCATATTTGTAATATTATATTTCTCTTCCAAGTCATTACGTAAATATTCGTTGAGTTCGAATGTGCCTGTATTTTCTATTTAGTGTACCTCTTTGCAACTTAGTCGTAGGTCAGTTTGTGGCTGCCGAGGTTTTCAACGTTCTCCGATACTTCGACGCTACTAGGAAACTTATTAATTTCATTAACTAAGTAGGTACTACATTTTCCTATCGCATACTAACAGAACTGACCAACGAAATTCAAAAGTAAGTTCGAAACTTATTCCAAATACAAATTTAAATACGGTAAGTACTTTTAAAATTATTAAACTGCCATTTATTTTATTAGGTTGGCAATGATTATGTTTGCTTTCAACATGCCTAAAAAAACACAGGTATAGATAATAGAGTGCCACGGTCTGAATTACCTGTGAATATTCATTTACCCCGGACACGTAAAACAATTTGCCAGTCAAATGAGTTTTCTAAAAAGCCGATTAAGCGAAAACTAAAATTGGTTAATTATTTATTGAATGTTCCAAACACAACGGAACACTGCGTATTTAGCTAAATCATTTTCAAAGAATAATTAAATTTTAATTTAATTAATTTGTGTGGAAGTAAATTGTAACAATTGCTAAATTGAGTGCTTTTAACAGACACATATTACATTAGTGAGAATATTCATATCATTTTAAAGCCATCTCACTAAACACTATAAGACAATGGATGACTTTAATAAGGGTTAACAACCTATAGGACGGGATAGAAAATTTAAAGAATATGTAGTACGATAATAAAAATTTAAATAAGTAACTAACTATGTTGATCATTTTTATGTAGTGGCAAAATTAAAATATATTCCTATTGTTAGCGGGTATAGAATTAAGGAAAAAGGTCCTATCAATATCTAGTTTTCTTTATATATTTCTTATTACTTAACAGACCATGAAGATTGATAATATAAGCGAATGTTATAACACTTAAATTATTAGAATTAAAAATCAACATGTTACTAAATAAAAAAACCCAATAAAAAGTTAAACATTAGTCTGAGAGTAGGTAATATCCTATTTACATATTAAATAGCTTACATTTTAAATATGTTCACATTCCATTAGCAGCACAAACACGAACTCCAGCTTACCTGAAACAAGTACAAGACAAAATTTAAAACTGCACACTTGTTAGATAACCCCTCCTAAATATAACTAAAGAGGTTTTGTTCCCATGAATTGTACACACATCAAAAAAGTCTAAGCAACATGCATGATATTACAAATTTACCATTTATATTAATTTATTTTACCATTTATTTTAATTATAACGTTGTATTTTATTTTTAAAATAATATTTTTAGGGTTCTATGATGTAAAAATAACAGCTGTTTTCTTTATAAGTTCTTTTAATAACAGAAATTAACAATATTAGAATATACAGGTACATAAGAAACTAAACTTTTTTTTTACAAATTGAAATTTCTTAAGAAAATGAATTTATTGTGAAAGAATAGGACAATTTAATACAAAGTATGGCCTCCTCTGCTATTCAGAACTTGTCGGCAACGATTATTCATTGAATTAATGAGACTGTTTATGTCATCTTGCGGTATTCGCTCCCAATGGAATTGTAGCAAATCCTTCAGCTGTTGGGTTGTTGTCACTCCGTCCAAGTCCTTCAAAACACGTCTCTGGAGCATGTCCCATGCGTGCTCGATGGGGTTGAGGTCTGGCGATTGTGCAGGCCAGGGCAATACCTGGATGTTCTCCGTTGCCAAGTATTCACTGGTTCGCCGAGCTGTATGTGAACGCGCATTGTCATGCATTAACGTAAAATCGGAGCCAAAGGTTTGTGCAAATGGATGGACATAAGGTCTGAGAATATCCTCAACGTAATTTTCAGCGTTCATGTTTCCATTTACAAAAACGAGCTCAGTTCGCCTGTTCTTCATAATACCCGCCCATACCATAACTGTTGAGCCGCTGTATGGATGAACTTCCTGAACGCACCTGAGTCTTTCAGTATTTCCGGGTCGACGGTACACTCGCACCCTTCTTGTATCAGGCCTAAACCCGAATCGCGACTCATCGGAAAACATAATTTTATCCCATTGTTCCTGGGTCCATGTTATGCGTTCTCTACACCATTCATTTCGACGAGCGCGATTCCCGTGACGTATCGGTGGGCACCTGATAGGGCGTCGAGCTCGTAGGCCGTACTCATGCAGTCGATTTCGCACAGTTTGGGGACTTACATCAACACCACTTGAATTTTGTAGCCTCAAACTTATCTCTCGAGCGGTTAACATCGGCTGGCGTCTTGCAGTCAGTTGTATGTACCGGTCTTGCCGAGTGGTTGTACTCCTTTTACGGCCTGGATGCTGTTCAGCGGGTTCCCCTGTATTATTGTAGCGCTGCCAAAGACGACAAATAACACTTCTATGAATACCAAAATGTCGAGATACCTGAGATTGATTACTTCCCGCTTGCAACATCCCTACAGCTCTTTGCATTTCATCTGCCGTCAAATGACGTCGCTCCATGACGTAAAGAATATCTAACAATTCAATTTTGTCGCCAACTGTATTTAAATGGTTGGTAAAATTATAAAATCAAGACTAAAACGTAGCAATTAACATGCACTCAAATTCAAACAAATTCGCAGTCATTTGAATTTTATGAAAAAAAACAAAACATAATCGAAATTTTTTTTTTACAACCAGCCAGTATGTCATCAATAACAAAAAAGTTTACTTATCTATACACTTTGAGTGAGTAAATACTTAGAAATTAATTAATATAAATGGTAAATTTGTAATATCATGCATGTTGCTTAGACTTTTTTGATGTGTGTATTTTAATTGTTTATTTTATTTATTTTCAAAGCACATCATATTTATATAAAAAAAAAACATTTATAGAAAAAGTATTCTTTCTGAATAAATGACAATTACGGGTATGCATAACATAGACAAGAATATATTAGTAACCTTTTTTATACACATTTATTAAACTATGAAATAAATGCTACATAAAATATAAATAAATACATACACGTACATATTAATTAGTTACATACTATCTGTGATTCGTGGAATGATGCACATAGTGCATTGTTGCTAATGTTACTAGGTATATAATGCGGACATATAGAATGAAATAGAACAATAGCATTGATAATAAAGCATCTCACATATTATACGGTATTAAACATTTCATAGTTTACACTGAATTAATTTGAGTTCTGTGATTGGTGAAAATTCTTTGCATAAATCGGTTCGTTTTTTTTTGTTAGTAGAATAGCCATTAGAACTACATTGGGTAGGAAGAATTTGTCGCACATAATTTTTCTAAAAAATCAGCCATGTCATCTATTGTTGTGCGTAAATTATGACTTGGTTAAGGTCTTCTGCAACCTGATTACTTGATTTATTCCCACACGATTTCTTAATTAGGCCCTATAAAAGTTATTATAGTATTTGGTAAATAGATTTTTCCAAATGATCTTAAGACAACATTTTAAACACAAACTTATAAAGAAGTACGTTAAGCTAAGTAAACTTATTAAATAAATATTGCCCTTCATGTTTTAGTACAAGTACAGCTGACGGATTAAACACATAATAAAAGTACAGAGATCTTGTTAAACATCAAAAACTCAACATAATCGTGTAAAAATCAAAAGTGTTCAGAATTGTTCAAAGTTAAAGTAAAATACGTGACGATACATACATACTATATATCTTTGAAAGAAAAAACAAATCTTTATCTTGGCAAACGAGTCGCCGTCAATATTCGGCGGAGAACACACTGTTTGCTGTGGCAAGAGCTAACAACGGGGCTTTTATACTAACATTTAAACAAGAGATCCCGCTCCGGGGTAAAGATTAGGCTTTGTCTCCACGTAATGCAAAACAGACGAAGCTTTGAGACACAATTTGATTTTGTACAAATTATCGTTTTGGAGCAATCTTGACTTGTCTGTTTCGGTTAATTTCAATGAGTGAGTTAGCTTTGTGTATTTCATGACTAACGTTCAGATCTATTGTTTGGTAATAGGTTTAGTATTTGTAATTTAAATTAAAGTTTAATTCGGTTAAATTTCCTAATTGCACCACCGCGTTTGCAGTATGTGGTAACGTAATCAAACAAAAGTATTCTGAAGATTATTTAACTACCCTAAGAACATTTTTGAAGAAATGTATATTAATATTTTATTTTCCTTGTCTTTGGTTACAAACTAAGTAGGTAATTAAAATTTAATGTGTGCTTAAAAAAATAGTTTTCAAGTTATTATAAATCAAAACAGAAATACGATTATTCGCATTTATCGTTATTAAAATGTTCAATTACATTGATGCAACATTAAATAACTGTAAATTTTTGTAGCTGTTTTATCGAAACTTTGGTTTAAATTTTACGTCAAACAATTTTACGTGTAGGTAAATATAATATATTTGACCATTTACCAAATTAAAGGGGGAATTATATGAATTTACTGAGGTACTTTTTTATCGCGGTAAATTTAATTTATTTATTTATTTAAATTGTTGCAATCAGGTCCTTTTGAAATTGGCTAGAAATGCCATGACGTTTTGACTATTCGTAGAGGTTAGGAAAAGTGTTAGATAACATAGAGTAATAACTATCATTGTTTTAAGTCTACATAACATTAATAAAAGTATCAATATTCTTACGTCTACAGACGGAAAGAACGAAGTATTTGCACATTTTGTTACAATTCGATACCGTAATAACCAGAATGATATAGACGAATCGTACCATACATAATCACAATGATTGAGTAAATAAGAACTGCTCCTAAGTAAATATGTTCTGCGCAAATATAAGATTTTGTGTCCTAAGCGCAATCCTAACCTAACAAACTTATACTTACCTTGTTGATCTTTAACCGCTCATACGCAAATTTTTATCATTACTACATAAGGCGACATTATCATAAATAGGGCTTTGAAGCTTTTCCTATTTCAAGTGTGGCGGAACTTTATAATGTAGGTTTACTTTCCATTAACTTACTATTGTTAGTATTTGCTATACTAACAAGTAGTAAGTTAATGGAAAGTATTAATCCATAACCAAAGCGTTGATATTGACACTTACTACAAGTACAAATCATACAGCTTCGTTTACGTAGATGCTAAAATTTAAATATAAATTACTGAATCAATTATGATGACAATAAAATATTACTATTTATGACAAATTTAGTAGGTTCTAATATTGTTAAGTGTTTTTTAGATTATAATAAAAGTATTTTCAATTAACAGAATTTATATTAATATTATTAAACATTCAATTAATATTATATTACCTTAAGAACTTATATTTACATCGCGAGCAAAATTGAAGGTTTGCAATAGGTAGGTACATAAATATTGCAAAAGCTTTATTTTGAAATCATCCCGTAGTTAAATGACATAGTCTTTATGTTCACAATGTCAATGGGTTATAGAATTTCGCTATTTGCATATAAGTACGGTAAATTTGATGCTAATACGCAATTAGTTTCGAGAGCTGTATTACATATAATGATATCACAACATTTAAATATATTACTTAGACATGTACGCAATAAATAATCACAAAGAGCATCTTATATTTATTTCTTGAATTTATGTTTGAAATTAATTTTATTTTAATAAAAAAGATATCCTTCGCAATAGATCTGTAAGTGAGTTACGTAGATAATAAATTTAAATATAATATTTTTCTTAAATATGAAGGTTGTAGAATGCTCACATATATTTTATTATAACATTACTAATTTATTCGTGAACCTATTCGTAGTCGTACTAATTATTATTATTTATTAGATCCAAAAACATATTTACTCGTACGTTAAATAAATAAATAATTAATAAAATGTTTTTATAATCGCGGTATATAGGTACAATACAACCGAGTTTGAATAATTTATTTTAAGTAACTAATCCCAGACATATTCCCGGCCCTGCGGCCTTATACCACCTAGTAACATAAATTAATGCGTAGGTACTATAACAACCGCAGCTTAAATAATAATGTAGATGAAAGGTAATCTTCACAGCAACAATAAATCGGTATCGCCGGCCGTCTATTCCACGAGTTCGTCATCCATTTCGGCAACTTAAGATGCAGCCCTTTCACGATAAGACCCGCCAGATGTCGCATGTAATTGCGCTCGCCTTTGTGCCATTTCTAATGAAAGGTTGACGAAACTGATATAGCTATCTTTAATCAACGCAAACTTGGTCATGCGGGTGTTTGACAGCGCATGTTGCGGTCAAGTTGTTGTTCTTGATTAAATTTATTTTATTAAATGCAGTAGTCATTTATTTTTAGGTTTGGTTTTCACATATTTACTTTAAAAATTTCGCGTTTTTTTACATATTTTTAATGGGACGCGAAGATTTGGTAAATACTTAATTATTTACCTTTAAATAATCGACGTTTCGTCCAAGTTACACGAGCTTTGGTCAAGAAGCCTTGGGTTTAAACATCATGCTTTTGATGCTTAGTCTACATGCATAAAAAGGAGGCAGTGAGCCAAATGCTATAGTTTCTGGAGCATAATGCTTTTGGTACTACTTTAGTAAAGAGTAAAATTATGCAAAATATTTGAGATGCTTTAGCTTATAAATAATTTAAAAAGTTGATACACAAGTGATTTTATATAACCTTACCAAAACATACCTATTCGTTATAAAATTGTATGCCTTGCAAGTACTTATAGGCTGGCTTACTTATAAAGAGTATAAATCGATTCCTACAAAGCATGTATCAGCAATACGGTACTCACTGCAATCAAAATCAAAGTTAATACCATCGACTAAAACCTATTATGAAGTAATCTTGTTGAATCTAAATGAGTCAACAATGAACAACAGCACGATGTCTAGATACTCACTTAGTTCCGGAAACACCAAATGAAGTTACATTCAAAACTTGGTTAAACTAGACAGATCATGAACTACGGATTTCGAACATTGCCCACAACATAGAAATGTAAGGAAACTAATCTCTTTGAGACAATACTAAAGCAATATCTTTGGTTTACGACGGGCACCGACTACATCTACAAATATTTGAACAATCGTCTCACTGCCACCCATTGTCTAGGTCAAACTAATTTTGGAATCCTCTGAAGCAGTAATTTAATTTTACATTAAGACCATCAGTTAAATTTATCTGGTTAACCTTTTAATTAAACTTGTTTATTGAGGAAATCCACTTGGAAATATTTAACAAGAAATGTAAGTATTACAAGATTATCATCAATATTGTTAAGACAATCTTTTTATACAAAATAAACAATATTTCTTTATGAATGTGGTGTTTGTATTTGAGATAACGATCATATTGTGATGCAAAAAGGAGGTAAGTTGAAGGGAAGAAGTATGGAACAATGTGTGTGAGTGTAAAATTATGGTAAGTGTGTATAAAAGTCACGCGTACATAGAAACAACATAAATATCAGGTATATGGCCCATTTGCGGTGCACAATGGCGGTATTCTTCCCTGCCGAGCGTTAATAACTATTTAAGCTTCATCTAGATCTTAAAGCTTAGATTCTTATTGAATACATTGCTTTCCTGCTTCTATATATTTCACATATGCGTAAAATGTTTTATATTTTGTTATAATGTAAAAGTCTATCATACATGACGAGGTATCATATTACGCTTAATAACTGATCAGCCAATTAAAGGTAAGACTTGTTATTAAAAAGATAATTACCACTTTTTAGTTCTGCGTGATACGAAAGGACTGACGAACTATAACGACTTTCAAATGACAAAATAATGGGATGTCATTCAGGATTCCTAGTGCCTCCCAATAAAGTTAGTAGGTATATTTGTGTAATGATGCAGAAGAAGCCAATAATTATATCTAAGATACTCAACCGTGATTGGTGTAAAACTTGTCGGATTTATTCAGTAGGTCCGTGGTCCGTATGAGTCTTCACGCTCCGGCGCACCTTGCCACCGCGGACCCATTCATCACTTAGTCACCCGCGACGGACCCCGCACATGCACCCCCGTCACTTAACTTACTACTAAATGCAAACTTTACACTTTAAGCACAAGGGAATTTTACACATTGAATTGAAATTATATTGAGCTAAACATTTAGTGTTTGTTAGGATTAATTGTCATCTAAGATTCTAAATGCTAATTTTATAATATTTATAACCAGCTTTTGCCCGCGGCTTCGCTCGCGTTATATTCGGGGTAGCAAAAAGTAGCATTATGTTACTTTCCATTCCTTCAACTATCTCCACTTAAAAAATCTCGTCAATTTATTTGCCGTGAAAGAATGACAAACACACAGACACACTTTCCCATTTATAATATTAGTATGGATTATCATATCGGTTAAAAGATATTCCATTTCAATGACGGACCTCTTCCATGAGTGGAACTTGACGGTGCCAAGTGGGGACAACGTGGTACATGACTGCTACAGGTTTTACTGCTAATTATTTAAATATATGTTTTGAGCGCATAAACATCAATGATTTATTTGGTTTTGATTATTTTTAAATTAACTATCTATTAAAGGCAGTCAATAAGTTTATCTATTAGTTATCAAGTATACAGCATAGTATTTTATTTTATTTTATTTTCATATTTAGAAAGCTTACAGCTATTTAACAGTTTATGATATTAGATGCAATTAGTCTGGAACAAGATAGCGTTGAAATAAAGCACACTGTAGGTATTTCTAATCCCCGGCTTAAAAGCCAGAATAAGTTGCCTTTTCACCCACTAACAGCAGTCGTTTTCGAATAAAAATTACAACTTCAAACATGTTTATATTCACGCCTTGATTAAACAATACTTTGATCAACACGAAACGGGTCTCTTTACATAAAAAAGTCATCATTAAAAGTCAATTGAATTTACTTGTTGGCCGGCAGATTGCGCCACCAATCAACTCCACCAATTATTACATTTGCTGGCGTAAAAATACCTTCTTTTTACATGTGTATTTTTGAGACCCTTTACAGCTCTGTTGAAAATAACATTTTGTATTTTATGTTTAATACTCAATACTCAATACGTTTATTGCACCATAATGTAGTTACAGTTCTTACATAATATACACAGTATATAAAGCATCATTATGGACCCTGTCGGGCACAGCATACGCAGGAGAGAGGAAGACTATTATTTTAAATTACTTATAATTATTCTATATTAGCAAAATAGAATATTAAATAAAATTTATAATATAATTTTATTTTACACATACCAATTTAATGTTTAACTTTTAATAATGTTTTAATTCTAATATTTATAGTGGAATATTTTAAAACTGTAATTAAAATTATCTAATATTATATTTATACCTATGCTAATTTTATCCTATATTTTTATCAGTTAAATATTCATCTATAGTGTAGTAAGCTTTTTTATATAATATGTGTTTTAGTTTGTTTATAAATGTTATATAATAAGTTTCATCTTTTAGTGTTTCTGGTAGTTTGTTGTATATTTTAACAGACATTGTCAACGTACCCGCAGAGTGCATGGCTAGTCTAGAAGTTGGTAAATTTAGTCTATTATTATGACGTAGGGAATATTTAGTCTGGATATCTGCTCTCTTATCATAGAGTTCCGGATATTTACGAACAAATTTACATAACTCTAAGATGTAGATACACGGTAAGGTAAGTATTTTGAGGTTTTAAAAATGGGGCTTGCAACTTTCTGTCTGTTCTATATATACCAATATACGTATTAGTTTTTTTTGTAGTATAAATAAGGCCGGTGCGTCCGTACTATTACCCCAAAAGATAATGCCGTAGCTGAGCCACGAGTAGGCGTATGCGTAATACGTAGTTAAAGCAGTCTGTATGTCAGTAGATTTTTTTACCTCACTCAGAGCGTAAGAAAATGAAGAAATTTTAGATTTTAATTGTTTAATATGGGGTTTCCAATTTACGTGGGTGTCTATGGTTAGTCCAAGCAGAGTAAAATGAGTTACAACTTCTAATTTGATATTATTAAAACTAAAATTTATATCTAGTGGCTGTTTTTGATGTGGGTGAAAGCTCATCAATTTAGTTTTTGAAAAATTTATTTCTAGATTGTGGTCATCCATCCAGTTTGATATTTTCGTGAGAATGGACTCTAAATTTGGAATGACATTAGATATATTTTGGCAGGGCGCAAGTATTGAAATATCATCGGCAAACAAAATACAGGACTCTTCTATGGTTTTAGGTAGGTCGTTTATGTAAATAAGAAATAAGAGACATCCCATTACACTACCCTGGGGGATGGAAGCATTTGTTGTTTTTATGTTTGATTGAATAAGTTCTATTGTGTTATTCTGCTTGTTGAAAAATTCTATCTCTACTAACTGTTCTCTATCTTTTAGGTAAGATGCAAGCCACTCGTGAGCTTTACCACGAATCCCTATACCGTGAAGCTTATTTAATAGAATCTTAAACTGGACCCTATCATATGCCTTAGTCATATCTAATAATATTCCTAAAGCATAGTGTTTGTCATTTAATATATTTAAAGTTTCTTGGACAAATTTATATACAGCTAAGGTAGTGGATCGATTTTTTCGAAAGCCATTTTGGGAATCGTCTAATATTTTATATTTTTCACAAAATTTATATATACGGTCAAACATAGCCTTTTCAAAAATTTTTGAAGCTGTGGGCAGTAGAGCTATTGGGCGATAATTGTTTACGTCTGTTTTTTTATTTTTCTTATGTATTGGTTTGATTAAAGCTTTTTTTAATAGGTCTGGGAATGAACCTTCCTCAAATGATTGATTAATGAGTAGGTAAAATGGTATAGTAAGTTCGTCGGCACAATGTCGTATAAGGGTTGGTGGCAGCTCATCTATTCCATGACTTTTCTTATTTTTTAAGGTTTTTATTATTTTATTTACTTCACATGGAGTTACGGGGCTGAGGAACATTGAATTTTCCGTTGGGTTAAGTACAGAAGCTCCACAAGGTTGTTTCCCATTTGGTTTTATATTTTGTTTACCAATAGATGCAAAAAAATCATTGAAGTAATTAGCAATTTGTTTTGGTTTACTTTCAAGTTGTTCATTTATATACAATTCTATGTTACGCTTCTCACTTTTGTTTTTTTTTGTTCGTTCTCTCATTTATAATACTCCACATTGCTTTTGTTTTGTTTTCAGATGTTTTTATTTTATTTATATATTGTAATTTTTTGGCTGCTGTGACTGTACTTTTTAATATTTTTTCGTATTTTTTATAATACTGTATTAAAATAGGGTTTTTTGTTTTTATTGTAAGTATTTTTAATAAACGTTTATTTTTACAAGATTTTTTTATACCTACAGTCAGCCAATGTTTTTTGTGTTTTGTTTTTAGTTTTATATTACGTTTAGGTATACACTCATTTAAAATATTTAAAAGTGTGTTGCTGAACGTTGTGTAGTTTTCGTTCGTATTCCTATTAGGTAAAATGATGTCATGCCAATTCTGTAAATTTAGTTTAGATTTAAATAACTCAATGTTTTTACTATTGTATAATCGCTTTGATGTGTACCATATTGAAGGCGAGTTTTGTTGTGGTAAGTCTATGTGTAGTATAGTACCACTATGGTCAGAGAAGCCAAGTTCTTCTACATTTGCGTATATTTTTTTGTTGGTAAAAGGACAATGGGCAAATTTCATACAAAAAAAACCCAGGACCAACAGAACTAATATATATCCCTCATTATTACACATGTTAAACTTATATAATTTTCATTATTTGTTTATTGAATATGTATGGGGTATAAGAAATATAAGGCTTATAACAGCTATGAATGAAAACTACGTTATGTGTTTTAATGTTTAATAATACATCATTTTTGTCCCGCTGCAGGGACGGGCCTCCTCCCGTGACGGAGGGATACTTGGCTTACTAATTCCACGCTGGCCTGACGGACTGGTATAGGGTATAATTTCAAGTTTTTCTTCTTTTTATTTCGTAAAGATAATATTCACGGATAGTCCCTTTGTCGGGTTGTACGACACCCATGGGATGAGATGGAGTCACCACCTCATATTATATTCTTACTCCATCACCACGCGGATAACCATCTATAAGTCAACAATCACGAAATCGACCAACGACCTCGGTGGCGCGACGGTAGCGCAAGCGGTTGCCGTACACGAGGTTGTGGGTTCGATCCCCACGCAGGACAATTATTTGTGAGATCCACAAACTATTGTCCTGAGTCTGGGTGTTCTTTGTGTCCGTTAATTGATGTTTGTAAACAGTCCCTGCGACACAGGGCATGACCCCTAGTGCGGGAGTTGTCTTTTTTAATAAGAAAAAAAAATCCATTGGACTTGCAGGCTGTTCTATGCCTACATGTCTAGCGTGACCTAAATAATATATTACACTTATCATATGAGAACAGCTCCCTAACGTACGCATACCGCGGATACACGATTCTGTACGACATATTCTCCTAAATGATTTAATTTAACAAAGTGTCATCTCTGCCTAACGCGGTGTCCTATGTGGTCGACGAACGCGACGTACGCCATCAAATCAACGGTGTACCCTACTTGTGTCCTATGTGACGGTCTGCGACGAGACGTGACGTAATCATGTAGAACACTTGTCACGTGTAGCATCGCGTCGCATCGTGTCGCTTTCCTTCCTTCATTCCTTTAAATTCATTCATTCATTCATTCATTCCCCGCCCACGCAGGACACCCCGTAATACATGTGGTGTAAGAGTGAAAAAGTAAAATAATACCTAAATCTGCGCATGACGCAGGCTTATGTATTTTTTTGTAGCGAGTAAAGACGATAGAATGGTTGGGTCGGTCTGTTAATATCAATTAGATAACGTTACATGTATTTCTTTGTTTTTATTAGAGTTATGAAATACAAAAAAACTGTATTTTAACTGTGTGTAATTACAGTTGGACAGCACCTAGGAGAGATTTTTTTATATTAAAACGTTTCTCATAGCAAGACTAATAACCCGGCATATATTTTGTTCCTGTTGGTTCTGGGTTATTTTTGCCCAATCTCTTTTGTAAAGATTAAATCTAGGCAAGTTGACGTGGTTTCAGTCGTTCGCGTGGGTGTTTTTATATGTTGTACGAAATTATATTCTAGCATGAAATCTAATAATTTATTTGTTTTTATGGTTTGTTCTAATATATTAATGTTAAAATCTCCTCCTATAATTATATCATATTTAAAGTATTTATTATTGACGTATGTAAGTATTTTCTGCATTTGACAGTAAAATACGTCTTCCTCTCTTCTGTTCCAGTACATAGTAATAATTAATAAATTAAGTTTAGGTAGTTCAGTTGCACATACTTCCAAAATATATTCTATGGACATATCACTAATATCACAATTAAGAGTACTATCAATATTATCTTGTAGGAGAACACAGAGGCCGCCACCAGTTCGAGTTTTTCGACAGAAGGATGCTGCAATTTTGTATCCGTTAAATTGTATGATTTCGAGTTTTTCTTTTATGTTAAGTTTTTTGTTTAAACACATCTTTTGAATACTTATAGAATTGGTCTGTTTGTTTCGTTTTGAAACTTGGTTACTTGGAATTTTAATTGTAATCTAGACACTGCTAAGATGGTATGGCAGTGGCATATATGTCGCTGCTCTCTATGGTATAGATTGCGGGTTAGAATCCCACGCCCACGCAAGACAAATGTGAAATCCGTAAATGAAGTTTTGTTTGCCTGGAAGATTTACCTTGTCTTACTGCGATATTGTCTGTAAATATTTTAAAGTTTACTTAACTAGAATACGACAGAGGTAAGCCTTGGTTTTTGTTGTCAATCACCAATGAAGAAACATGTAGTAAATTGTGTACAAAAACTTTATATTCTAATAAGTACTTAACTAGACGGTAGTAAAACTGTCATTAAACAAATAAAAACAGAATTTCCTTACGGTTAAAAGTACTATTCCAAACTAAAAATATACTTTAACAAGAAAAGCGTCGAAGCAATTCGCCGGCTTTAGTTGGCATAAGCGGTAGTGTAGAAAGTAATCCTCGTCCGTCTGGTAATAAACATAAACGTTTTTCCCAATAAGACTCGATGCAAATTGAGTCCCGAAGGGTCGTCGCCGAGTATTTACCTATCGTCGCAACCCGATCAGGCTACAAGCCACTAACTAGTTGACGTCGTTCAAAATATTGCTGATTCGAATAAAAAACCGATTGCTATCTCACTTTGATGTTGTCGGAGGAAATGAGATCTGCTTCCGATCCGCGAGGAGAGAAAAATCTCCTTCCCTTTTCTGGGTACCGCGGGCAGTGTACCGGAACCCCTATTAATCTTGGTTCAATATTTACCTGTCGGTTGCGAAGGCGTTGCCCCTCACGGAACAAAACAAATTGATAAAATAAAAGGATATTATATTCAGCGCGGCTTTAAGCGGGCGTTGGAAATAGTTTATTTAAAATAGTTTCCGAAATTGAATAGTTTCTATGAAGTGTTTTCATAAAATTATCACTTTAGTAATATTGTTAATCACCTGCTTAAATTGCTTTAAATTAGTATTAGGTTCAATTTAGTTGTATTTGTTTCATGTTTATTACCTTAGAACTTAGTAGTAAAAAGGTACTTCCAACTTAAAATAACCATTTTTTTTTCAAAAATGTAGGTTAATCAATGAGTAAGACGTTTTTTTTTAAATTGAAAGACGAGCTAAAATACTTTAAACATAGTTCTTTGATTTATCCACCCAAACTCAATAGAAATAATAAAAAGATCACAGAACCACATTTACTAAACATACTATTCTATCATTATACTTTTTAAATTTTCTTCGCGATTGTAAAGAGGACGGATAGCGTCATATCATCTTGGAGAGCCCGGTGTCGACTTTTGACCGTTTCAAGTGCCGATCTAATTTACCGAGTCGAGGAAGCATATGAAATTTAATCGATTCGCCTCACCGAGAACGTTTGACTATAATACTGGGATTTTTATAAAACATTGACAACATTATGTAGCAATCACTTTACTAAGACTTTGACATTTTGTTTTTTAGATTTATTGGAAATGGCTCTATTAGCATTAATAACGTTGATATTTAATTTTAAGTTAAATAGAGCAATAACTTGATGGTAAGTGGTAAACAGACAAAGCGGTGGTTGCCAACTAAGACAGGCTCTTGCAGAAAAACCCATGAAGTAGGATACTGAAACTAGAGATCAAAGGGTTACACATTAACACATATTGGCATTCTTTGCCTTTTAATATCCCCGGAGGTAGATCACCTTGAGATATCCATCATCCTTTCTACAGATTATCAATTATCGTAAATTGTTTATAAGTGTATGAACAATTTAACTTCCGTGTGGTGACGGAATAAGAATACAATATGTCACCACCCCATCTCATGTCATGGATGTCGTAAAAACCGACTAAGGGACTATCCGTGAGTATTATCTTTACAAATAAAAAGAAGGTAAACTTGAAATTAAACCCTGTACCAATCAGTCTGGCCAGCGTAGTATTAGTAGGCCAAGTATCCCTCAGTCATGGGAGGAGGCCCATCCCTGCAGTGGGGCATTAATGGGCTGTTATGAAAAATTTAAGACAATGTTTGTCTATAATGTATTTCTTTTAATCGAATTTTACGACAACCACAATACCGGCAGTAACATTTCAAAGTCCCAGCTCGTCAACATTTGGAGAAATAAATGACACAAATAATTTACATCATATTAAAATCTAAAATGTACAAATTTATTATAATGTAAACAGCTGGAGTATCAAATAATTGATTAAATAATGGACGCCATCAAAATTGTCAATGAATAATTCCCTTCATAAACTAAAGATACAGAAAATGTATTTCTACAATGACTTACACTTAATTAACTTTGACGTTATTCAAGATGTTACAAATATCCAAACAATAGAGCTTATAGTTTATCTCTGCTACGGTAGTCTCAGATTCGATTCCCGTTTAATGCAAATCTTTGTGTGCATTAACATGAAAACTTACATTGTTCTGGGTGTTTATATGTACTTAATAATATGTTTTTACAATATATTATTATTTCTGGATAGTATGTTTATCCGTGGTCCACATAGAACAAGCTCTGCTTAGTTTAGGATTATATGATGTTGGGTGGATGTATGATAAATATTAGGTATGTTATGTTCATGTACACTAATTAACATTAAATTCCTTAATTTAATCGTAAAATATGTATGATATATATGATATTTAATATAAGATGGCGTATATTCTTGGATAAAAACCCTAATTAAATAAATATTTAAGATAATACTAAGAAAACTACTACTTTACTTTCAGAAAATAAACTAAAATTTTTAGTAGATAATAATCGTGACAACACAAAGTGTAAGTAGTTTTTATAAAAAAGATAACAGACACAATGAATATACTAACGTATAAACACACAATGAATATACCACGCACGTTTAATTAAGTAGTAAGTTCATTACAAAAACAAACAAAATTGAACTACTATAGAAACAAAATACGGTGAAATAAAAGTCCGTCCATTGTCTAACAGTATAAAACCCTCAATATAACTCAAATTCAAATATTCAAATACCTACAATGAAGAACTCAATTTCACAAAAGTCACACACACACACATACAAATCCATACACGCACCAATAAAACATTTTGTTTACAAATTGTAAACTCATCATGCAATTAGGCCACTCGCACACAAAAGATTAACACAGAACAATTAAATTTTGTAACAAAAGGTCCTCACAACACGTGACCTAACAAGTTAGTAAGTCATGCGATGTGAGAAAAACGCTTGGATTTGTGCAAAATATAAATTTGGCGAACACAAGCGTTTTCCTTCGCTATTTCCTCGCAGTCGCAGGTGAAATTTATCTTCGGATAATTGGATAAAGAAAGCGTTTGCGAGAAGTGATACGTTGTGGAAGGAGAGTAGCCAGAAAAAAATGTGAGCCAATAATGTGTTGCTTTTTAATGCAAATCTTTTATTTGTTTTGTTAAGATAATATGTTTGATTATGTAATTTCTTTCAACTTAAATAAATTGGTGTACTTAATTGTATTATGAAAAATGACATTTAGTCTAATAACGCACTTAGTATTAATAATTGTTACCACTTCTTTTCTACAGATGGATGTAGTAAAACTAATGGAGATTCGCCAAGCACAATATCCTTCAAGAAAATAAATAAACTTGATACCAATTTACCTAGCCAACTTGGTAATTCAGAAGTTATTTTAGGGTATTCGGTTAATGTATGTATTATCCCTAATGAAACTGTAGTTAATTTAAAATTTTAAACATGATACCTAAACATAACAAAATATGACACTATTCAAACCACAAACAAATGACAAATTTACAAACCACATTCATGATGTGCCTGTCATACACACCAAATTAAAATAAGACACAAAACACACCGCACATCAACCAATACTATTTGTAATGAGCTTTTACATAGTGCACAATAATTAATATCGCAACGAAAACAATAACCACCACAAAATGTTCATTTAATATGAAAATGTGAACAACCACATAACGAACTTACGTATATCAAGGACGCGTTATCCCAAATATTTAATATGAATCAAAATGTTTCAATAATATTTAACAATCATTGAAATATTCCGCTTGAAATACAGTGCAGTGGTAAAAGAGTATGTTGTAAATAAATAATTATATTGAGTCTGTTTCTTTCTTTTATACATAAAGGCGCATCCCTGGCGCCGTGAAATAAAACACCTTTTTCTTGGATAACGTTAAAGGAGGTCCTTTAACGTTTATATTGAATTATGAAACAAACATTCAAAATGTTCGGACGAGAATGACAGGAGTCGTCATTCTAGCAGAACGTTATGAAAACTGGGAGAATCCACCGAACCTGTGAGGCTGGTGGTCCATCCGGTATACATGAGGGACTGCTATAGTGTCCGTGTACTAGTGCTGTTTAAGTACCTATATTTGTAATTCAATAAGAAAAGAGATTATAAAATGTAACTTAATAGAGTTATGTTAGTTCCAAAATACCTCGAGCCTTTACCTACTTGAAGAAGTCTGAAACTGATCGGTCACCTGGCGACATACATATACCTAAAGAGTACTGTAATTTTAAATATTTATTTTATTGTTATCATCAGCAATCGATCGACGACGTGATATACTCGTAGTTAGCGAGAGTACGATGGATGAATGGATGGATGAATTTTATTCTTATACTAGTTATACTTAAATATACTATTTTAAAATTAATACAACCAACATTTAAGTTTAGAACAACACACAAATGAAATATGGAAAGTTAATTAGTGCCCACACATTAAATTTTCATATACGACAAAGAGGTAACATACACGAAAAATTAAACAGCTAATATTCAGTTAGCAAACTCAACACGAGAACAATCAGAAAATTGAAATATTTACTCAAACTCGAATAAAACTAGATAGAACACAATGTGTGTTAAATACGTGAAATGTTAAACATCGAGAACAGTAGCTGACTATACACAGAGTTTAGCATAGCGTGCGCTTACAGAATGCACTATTCTATTTTATAAATTTAAGTTATTCGAAATGTGCTCGCTTTTAAAGCATTTCACGATTAGTTAGTGAACAAAAAACACAACAGAATTCAATTACAAACATTAACTGAATCGATGATACGATAAATTACTTAACTATTGAAGTAACAGGTATTTAGGCAAAGCATTTTTTAGTTAACATAACGTATGCATATGATAAAAACAAGATGCAATCTCGCGGGCTACACTACGCTCATCAGTGAAAAGTCAGCACAAGGAGTAAGTAAAAAGTGCGACACACAATTTGATATTCAAATTTATACATTCTACGCACCTAAACCTTATATTTGATTTTGTTTTGCCGGCGGTGAGTGAGTGATTTAGAAATGTATTTACAAAGTGAAGCCCCAAACACACGAAAGGGTTAGCGTGGAGTAAATTGAGAGCGGTGAATAATTCATACATATTTTTGGTATTACCTTGACCATTTCACGAAATGCGATCGTCAGCCGCTTGCGCAGGAATACACAGCGTCCGAACTTAACACCGTTTTACTTTTAAGCACTTTAATTTTATTAACACTATCTATCAAAGTTTCTTTATACTGTCTTCGTCGCAGTTCAGGATAATAGCGGGTCCTGAAAATCAATTCGAAGCGTTAGTAACTAAAGTAATCAAGTTTTATGTGTACATAAAGAAACAAAATGCTCGACTCAGCTGTGACATTTATTTGGGAAAGCTCATTTATTTGAATCTGAGGTGTACACTACGTACAAACTTCAAATAAGTGGGGGTATTTTAATAATGTAACTGTGTACACAGAGCAATGTAGCGGCAAGTGAACTTTAGTATTTTCTGTAACTTTATCATGAATATTAAAGGTGGTTCATACTAGTAGTACATGTGGAGGTTTTCATAGATAGATGATTTCAGTGTGTTTGTAAAGCTTTGAAAATTTTAGCGATGAAGTAAGAGACATGCCGTTAAATCGACAGTGTAATAGGTAGGTAACCAATTTAGTTGGCCTGATGTGGATATTGGCAAAACCTCCTTTTTTTCATTTTAAGCGAGTTTGGAGTTTGCTCATCGGAATTAGTTTGCACGTTTGATCGGATATTCCTTTAAAGAAGTTAAGCGACAGTAGCGAATCATTTTCTTTTTTACATTTTATCGTTTCGATATGTTTATTTGTTGGCGTCTTCTTTCTGTGTATACGAATTTACGTAGGATCAAATAATTTATGTAGGAAACTTGCTACCTACTTATGATATATAATGATAAAAAATATTTTGTTTTAACTTTCACTTAGTAAAAGTTTGTTGTATGCAGTAAGTATACTAGAACAGCCATAGCGTCTGTCATATTATGTTTGCATTTCAATAAATAAGTATATACATAGATATATTATTGTTGCCGTCGGATGCGTGTAGGAGATAATCGCGTTAAGATGTTACTTTGGTTACGTGTTATGACGTATACACGTAAATCTTTATACATATTACTAGTATGTATAGTAAATTAATGTGCATACATACGAGTATAACGTGTTTGAGTCCAGGGCCTGGATGTTTTTTGTGTCTAAAAAATGTCACCAGTCTTATCTCTCTTTCATGCAAAAAAAACAGTTTTAACTGATTTTTGCGTGAGAAAGTAAGATTATAGATAGGTATGTACTTATATAAAACTATTTATCCAATATTATGATCAGGATTTTAATTCATTTTCATCAAACAAATCAACAAAGCAAACAAAAATACTTTATTTATGTACAGTCTCCATACACACATAGAGCTTAATTTAGTTTCAAATTGCAATAGGTACGTAAGAATTAAAGTAAATACGCCGCAATTTCAACATAAATCTATTCCGGAGAGGTGCACACAAAAAGGAATCATACTGTCAGATGTATGATTACAATGCATTAGTAATAAGGTTCATCCTTGCAGTAGGACATATTAATAAACGCAAATATATAATACAAAAACTTACATTACAAGTAAGACAAAATCTTTATAAACTACGCCAATAGATCAGCCTATATATTTACCTTAGACGTGTCAAAGGAAAAAGAACTTCGTATGCTTTTTCCCTAAAAATAGAAATACATCAATCACTTACCTTTGTTGATACTTCCATACAAAGGTAAATACAGTATATATATATATGTATTTGAATGTAACTCTTCCTAACTCGTCATGCTAGTAAGTTATCAGTTAATCGTCTTGGGGATAAACCTTCGACACGATTTAAATAATCGAGATTATATCAAGAGAGTTATTCCCTTGGATTGACGACACCTTGAGCTACAGTATCTGCTTTAAAAAGGCCAATTCTGAAGCAACATGAAGTGATGGTCGCACTCCTGCATTGGTTCTGCTATGTCCCTCCTAGAATCTCTAGAACAACTGTATACGAACCCGCAGAGTGGCAATAGCATCGCTGGGATGTCGCGTCTTATTGCAAGCAGATTGCCCTGAAGAGGTATTTGATATTCTTTACCTGCCTCGCCTTTTTCATAAAATAACGTGGCCTTTTTAGAACATACCAAATGTTTAGTGATGACGATGTTGTGATTGTTCCTGAACTGTATACGCGTTGTATGCGGTTATAAGGCATTTTCTATTTACATAAGCAAAAGGTCTGTCCTTGTAATCTCACATTTATGACATTCTATGATGGGGTAATAATATTAAAGAAAAGACATTTATGTTTATTAAGTAAGTATGTCAATAGGAAGTCCTACAAATACAATTATAATAGTATTGCATATAATTCTACTCTTCCTATTTACTGTATTCATTCTATTTCTCAGCGTATTTCTGAAAGCATCTCAAGGGAAAAGTTTATTTCACCGTTAATATTAATTTGTACTTAATATTATGGCTGGCAATACAAGAGATATCAATATCAGAGTTCATATAATAGTAAAATTCCAATGTAAAACAAAAGTAAATGTGAAAGTGAATCCAATAAATAGCTGTTACCACATGGGGTTGGGATAAACTAAACGCGTGCTGTATAACTTTTACCCTTTTTGGAGAACCCTGTTCGGGATCACTGGGGATCATTATATCAGATTGAGATATTTCTATTACTATCATCTAAATAACGGTTAGTGTTTTTTTTTGGAATGCTTTTTAAAATACAAAAGTAATTTCTACTCGTAGTTTTAATAATCTAATATTTAAAAAAATACATTTGTTTAATATTTTGTTTTAATGACTAGATACATTTACATTTTTCCTTTTTTTTCCTTTTTAAACCTCTTAAGTTATGAATGTGACCTAGATATCACTAATACTTTTCTTCATAAGTTTTACTAATTGTCCCTTAGTCACCTTTTACGATATCTTCAGTAGTTTACGACATTTTAGTCCGTCATCAATAAAACCTAATTACTTAGTAGAACTTAGTAAGACTTTATAATACTGGAAGATTAATTTAAAAATGGGTCATCGCCTACGTGACGTATTTCCTCATAAATACTTCGATCGTTGAGCACTTTTGCAACATTTCTCATTCAAAATACAAAAGAAATTAAAAATTATTCAATCATATCGTCCTAATTTGACTTCTTTGAGTTTCCAACAAACCCATTAGGGAGATGTTTTCTTATTCCTTTGTAACGTATAATATACGAGTAATTAGAATCGTACGTTTAATCTCTCCTGGGGTGGAATGGGTATCCCTTATCTTGTCATATTTTTATTGCCAACTTGTACAAGTTTAGAATTTAATGGGAAGTCTCAAGGGTGCGTTGTTTGTTGACGTTTCTACATGGATGCCGTAATGTGCTCTTTATAAAAGGAATGTTAACCTCATAATGTATTGTGGAATATGTATGACGATGTATAACGACTAAGAAAGTTTAAACATGTATATACTCTCTAATATGCTGTGATTTATTAACAAATGAGTATACATCAACTATGCTGTTTGGCGTCACCAAACAACAGTAAAAATATGTAATTTTACCACCCCATTTTATTCCATAGAGGACCATCAGTATAAGAAAAACCTAACCATGCAATGCGCGTGATTTTTGAAATGATACCTCAGTTCAGATAAATGTAATTCGGCATATCTTTTATAATAAGAACATTTAACATCACCAAACGCTGTAACAACATGTTCATCATAACAGGCCATTTATGTCCAGGGAAGGGCCTCCTCCCGTAACGGAGAGATACTCAGCCTACTAATACCACGCTGGCCAGACGTATTGATATAGGGTTTAATTTCAAGTTTTCCTTCTTTTTATTTCATATAGATAATATTCACTGATAATCCCTTAATCGGTTTTTACGACACCCATGGGATGAGTGGGGTGGTGATATATTGTATTCTTAGTCCGTCACCACACGGATAGTAACAACATATTAGTCTTGTCAAAACATTCACTTCTTCTTCTTCTTTCGTGTCAATGGTCGAAACTCAAACAGTTTTAGAATAGTGAGCGGCCACTTCAATAGCATTTGGAGTAGCCGCGTAAAGGTCAGCCATCGTACACCGCTCAGGGCACAAAGGGCACACCAGTAGATGTGACATCGATTGCTCTGGATTGCCGCAGTCACATTGGGGAAGACAGGCGTCTCTGAATCCCCACTTACACATATTTGCTCTACAGCGGCCAACCTGTGTACGAAGTCGGTTTAATGACCTCCAGATCGGCCACTGCAATGTGTGTCCCGGTGGAAGACTTTCGCGCGGCGTGATATAGTCCGGAGGTGGAGGATACTTTTCAAGCCAAAGTTTGCACCTTGCGGCTGTTGGTGTTTCTTCTGTCAGGGCTTCTGTGCAGCGGAGAAAACTTTTCCGGCTTTTGAGGCGTCCCGGGGGCAGTTGGTGTCCAAAGAGGGGGTGGCGGCTATCCGACTCCTGTCTGTATTTCTCCAGTGAGCAGGCAACAACCAAATCAAACCCAAACATTCACTATTTCTTTTTCTTATATAGGTAAGCGGTCACTAGGACAACAACCGATCTTTTACCCTGCCCTCTGAAGCACGTAGACGCTCAGATGAAATACCTTTGAGCGGTCACGATTGCTGGGTAGGACAGAGAGGCTTATACAGCGAATTCAGAATGCATGTGCTAGGTTCTGTTTCACTATTCCACCTAGAACACATGTAACACCATTTCTCAATTCAAGCGGTATTCTTAGGATGAAATCAAGGCGGAAATTGCATTTGGCTTGCTTACTGTTTAACATCATTAAACATGGAGAACCGAAATACTTGTTTATTAGACTGGAATGGGTTGCTAGTAGAAGACCGGTTGGCAGGCGACAGTGTTCACTGCAACTCTCAACACACAGTCACAGATCTGCTGCCTTTCGGGGAAGTTTTAGGTATGCTGCTTCCAAAATCTGGAACAATATTCCACCCCCCGTGAGATCTACTCCTTCGATCATGGTCTTTAGTTTACGACTGACGCAATTTCTGTTGGATAGGCAAAAAAATTTTGGTAACCTTCGGGCCGACATCTCTTACCTGTAGACTGTCTGGATTTTTTGTGGTAACTTTGTGGCTCAATTGCTGTTTTCGTTGTGTATTTTTTTTTTTATTTTTGTTTACTGCCCTGCTATGTTTTGTACTGTTAATTTTGTGTATACGTGTGCTTTGTTTAGTTCTTACTCTAAGCAATTTGTTGTAATGTTTATTGATAGTGTAATAACAGATAATTACATGTATTAGTAAACTCATTGTTGCACTAAGTGCAAACGTTTGTATTTTGATATTGTACATTATGTTTACGTATCTGTGTCTGCCTTTGTATGTTTCTTGTATATATGTCATCAGAGTGACTGACAGTAGTTGGATGCCAATGTGGCCAGTGTTAAAAATTGTAATGTCTTGCTGGGCTACATGGCTTTTAAGTAGTGTTAAGTGTAATATTAGGTTTAAGTTTAAGGTAAAGTTAGTTTTATTGTTGTCTAGTATTGTTAGTATATTATAGTTGTTAGTTTAGTTGTTAGTTTAATTATATAGGTGGAGGAAATAAATTAAAAAAAAAAGCTTATTGTTAAAATAGAGGAACTTATTGCTCAATTTTTAAACATCAGTGCACAAAAAATGGGCCTTCTGAAAATCAGTGTCTGACGAAAGTCAGACAATATGCTGAGAAGGTTCCTTTTTGTGTACACTTCTCCAGAACAGATGCTTAGTAAATTAATTGCAGTGTATTTATGTGTTACTAAATTAAATTGTATGTGTTTTTGGAGATTGTACATAAATAAAGTATTTTGTTTGTTTGTTTGTTTGTTTGTTTGTCACCCTTCTATTAAATGACCTCTTCAATACTTAAGCTCTCTTATCGTCTACTCATACAAACAAGATATTGTGTATAAAATAATATAAAGGAGAGATTAACGTAGCATGCTTATTTACCTTTATTTTGCTTGATGTTTCAAAACAAGTTACACTCGCATAGCTACTTAGTATCTTACGTTGTAGTTACTAATTACTTTATGTAGGTACTAGCTTCCGCCCGCGGCTTCGCCAGCGTGAAATTAGTTTGTGTCAATCAGAATCAGAATTTGTTGTGAGTGAGAGAGAAGTGAATATGAGTTTGGCTTTGTAGTTCCCGTTCCGAATCCGTACAGTTCGAATTTCGGAAATTCCGTTTGTAGAAAAAGCCTACGTACCAAGATTTATTGTCTTATCTTCAATTCAACCCCTATTTCACCCCCACACTGGTAAAAATTTCATAATGCTAAAACATACGATTTATTTGTAAAAAAATATATTTTTTTGTTAATAAAAAGTAGCCTATGTTCTTTCTCAGGATCTAAAGATTGTCTGTACCAAATTTCATCAAAATCCGTTCAGCCGTTTAGGCGTGAAAGAGTAACAGACAGACAGACAGACAGAGTTACTTTCGCATTTATAATATTAGTATGGATTACCTCACCGTGTGGTGACGGAGTAAGAATACAATATGTCACCACCCTATCTCGTCCCATGGATGTCGTAAAAACTGACTAAGGGACTATCCGTGAATATTTGTTTTATAAAGGAAAACTTGAAATTAAACCCTATACCAATCCGTCTGGCCAGCGTGGTATTAGGTAGTAGGCCAAGTATCCCTCCGTCACGGGAGGAGGCTCGTCCCTGCAGTAGAACATTAATGGGCTGTTATGACTACCTTTTGCTGCAAATAAAAGATTTTCTTAACACGATTCATGGTTTAAAAGTAAAGATATTATGTAGATACTAATATAATAATAAATTACTTACTTCCTTTACAATAAAGATAAACTTTGTGTTTATATAAAATTTACTTAACAAGCTGACATTCGAAATTGGTTTCCATCGCCCAACTTCAACAGAGTGTCACAGTACACAAATTTTTCATTCAACCTCCAAATTTATTCAAATTTTCGTAATATACCTTCGGTAGGTAACTTTTAAAAGAATTTAAATTAGTTAAATAAAGGTAAGGGGAATATATGATGACCCTTAATGGATATTCTACATGAGTATTACACAAAGGTCACAGGTTCGATTTCTGCTCAATGTAAATCTTTATGTTATGCACACTCTGTTTTTCAGGGATGCATAACATAAAGATTTGTTCATTTGTTTGCATTTCATTGTTCATTTGTTTGCATTTTTTTTTGTTCTTAGGTTTATATTTTCCTTCGTTCCATCTTTACAAAATAGTCTATAATTGTTATTATAAGTACCTAAGCTTATTACTTTTTTTATTACCATCAATACTTGCTTAATTTCGGACTGTTTCACACGTGTAATGATAATAATATTTTATTTTGTATTACATGTGAATAGGTAAAAGCAATTTACCTTAGTCAACTTCTAAAGAGACTCTCAGTATTAAAAATTTAAAATCTTAGTAGATAAAGCTAAGTTGCCTAATAACTAAAGTAGGTAAGAAAATGTTTCTAACGTTAGTAACAAAACGTTGAATGTACTCACGTTCACTGAGCTTCACTCTCAACTGTTATGATGTTTTAAATATTAACATTAATTGAACTTCTTTGTTCTTCGGTGTAAAAGGCTTTTTAAAGACACCGTAAATCTCGTACAAGCACTGAGTTTAATAAGGACAATGTTTTGGGCAAATTGAGTAACATTATTATGCTATGACACAGTGGTATCCCAGTGAGGGGTCAATCAACAGCATTTGTAACATCTAGAAATATCTATAAGCACTGAAATAATTTAAGGTTGTCTATTTGTTATTCCTAATATAGATAACTATTCAAAGGACCTATATACGGTAATTAATTTTGACAATATTGTGGTATTCTAAAATTGGTACCTTTCCTCTCAACCCTTCATGTATAACACAAAACATTAGCAAACAAAACAGAAAAACAAATAATTAGAACAAGAAAAAAAAGTATAATAAATATTAGTAGGATAGCCATCAACAAACAACTTTATCAGACAATCTCTTTGCTTAAACACAAGGGATTAACTCATTCCGGTTGCCGGAAACGCGCCGTCCGCGCCGGTTCCAGTTTTGAATTACCGGAAGTCTTGCCGCCATCGTTTCCGAACGCAACAGCGTGCAATTGACCGACCACTATCTACTTTGTTTTTAGGTCTTAAAGATTTATTTATATTTGTTTTTTTTTAATTAATTAAAAGGTCATCAAAGCTTTTGGTCTTACGATTGTACTTATATATATTTGATTATTTTATTTCCTATGACGTCATTACAACGTACATATTAATATTGATAAAAAAAATCATAGTTCTAAGTTGAATCTAGAAATAATAGGTCTTTACCTATGAAATTGCCGATTTGTATGGAGATTTTATGCGAAGTTTGATTTTTCATACTAACGTTTTCTTAGTTTTTTCAATAGTTATTAAACTTAATAGAATGAAATTTGGTATAAGTAATAGCGCACATCTAAGCTAACTTTTACTATTTTAATCATAAGAAAAAACAAATAAGGGAAGAAGTTACATTTGTTTAAATGTTAAAATACGCTGGTTGAAATTGGACCCATATTTACAGGCTTATTTCTAATACAAATAATAATTATTATTTTTTAATTATCTTTTGTTAGTTTTTGGTAATGTCCTCTATTTACCAAATCACACAAATCAAAATAATACAAGGAATCTATGTTTTTTAAAAAAATATAGGCTAAAGACTGCGGCGAAAAAAAATGGCAATTTCATAGGTAAAGACCTATTATTTCATCAATTTCTACTTTAGTTAGGTCGTTTGGCTTTACACACAAAAAAAACATAGAATTACTGTTTAAAAATCATCTAAGTAAACAAAAAAGCGTACTGATTGGAGTGAGTTTTTTAATTATAACGTCCCAGAACACTTACAATCAATTATTTTCAAAGTCAATAAGACACAACTTATGCATCACTAAATCCTACATTCCAAGAAAAGACGACCATTCTATCGTATGTTCAGTGTTCAAACAACCATTCCTACACGGTCAAGTTTTATTTTTCTTTCTCTACCAACTTTGCCAGTAGCACAAACTAATTAAACCAAAAAGTTTCAATTACTGGATAGTATCGCGTGTAAATTACTACCATAGTGTTTCATTACATTTGACGAATTGTTAAACTTTGACCGTACAATATTGGCTATAAAAACATTTGCTGCTTTGGCTGGCAAAAAAAAAATTAATTGGGCCTGACAGTAGGTACGAATGTATTCATTTGTTTTGTCCGTAGTTCACAATTTTCGAAATTTTATAGACGGCCATTTTTTATGAATATTCTTCATCATTTTAGAGAATATGGCCTCTCTAGGACTAGAGTCCTTCATAATGTAACATAATATTCCCTACATATTCTAGAACTAACAAAGAAGAGTTTGTACTATGAAATACTAGATTTTCAGACCAGAGCAGAGGTAGATATGTAAACATTTAAAGTTATTGAAATCAGATATCACTGATATAATCAGTTTACTTCAAGTACTTGGTTGTTTAGGTGAAGTCGCAACGAAAATCTTTATAAATTCAATACAAAATAAAAGACTTAATGAATTTGTCGATAATGAAAACGGTGGTTAGAGTTTCTAGACCATAGTCTTTACAAATATTTGCTAAAGCCACCCTGGTACTTTGCCACATTTTAATATTTTTCCACTCTTTGAAAACTTAGAATCTATAAAGACTACTATTGACTAGTATTGACAATTTATTATTGTTTTAACCTTTATCTCGTCTGCCAATATCTGCATCAGTTACCTTCAAACGAAGAGTGTACAAATTGTGCGTGAACCGTAAACGTCACGCGAAACACCAATTACAGGGAGCGTGGTGTTAAAAATTAATTTATACATTACCTCGCCCTTTTAACTAACGATAACGCCCCTTCTAATGTTATATTGCTCTTTTTATTCAATATGTTACCAAACTATTAGTGGCGGAACAGAAATGGATTACGGCCATTTATTAAACGACAGCTATCATAGTTGTGATTCATGTGTTACCAAACATTTTACTAATCGAGAACATGTTTTAAATTAAAGAGCGTGTTTTATTTTAGTACCTAGTTTAATATTTATAAAATAAATAAGCTACATTTAGAAGGGATATGTGATTTAAATATTAAATTAGATTGGTAGATTAAAACAACCCATTCTAGAGGATCAAGTTATTGAAAATGGAACTGAACTTAAAACTTTTCACACCCTTTTAATGATTCCCAGTACCAAAAAAGGTTTAAATAGTTTTTTAGTATGCGGATTAGAACATGGTCATAATAGTTGGTTATTGAAAATGCGTAAATCCAAGCTGATTCAGATAAAAATTAATAAAAACGAAATTTGGAAGCAAATTTTATAAAGGAAAGAAATATCTAAACATATCATACAAAAGTTAAAGTATAAACTGCAGATATTTAAAACTTAAATTCAAGTGTTCGCAAGACGACAACATTTTCTCAACGACGACGACAGTAAGTAAAAGCTTTCGTTCCATCGCTTAGGTATGTTCATAGCTCTCGGTCAAACATAATCCTTATAAAAACAGCCATCCAGAAAGTGTTTCAAAGATATAATATCTCGTAACATTTTCTTGTTAAGTGTTATAAGAAAAAAAGTTTCACCACAAAAGACAGTTAAAAAGACCTATTGCCATCAATTGTCACTGGTAGGCAATAAGCGAAACAACGACACGAACTTACCTATCGTGAGGGCCTTTTATTAGAAAACTTTTATCTACGTTGAACCTTGAGGGCATGGAAAAATAAAGCTTCGGTACGTGTTGCAAATAAGACATAACGACTGGACAAACCACCAGATTAAACTTAACGATACGGTACTAGTTACGATACAAAGTGACTTTACTACTGTTCTGTGTGCGAGTTTCGATTGAGTAACATATCGTTTACATTTACCGATAATTATGTTAACTAGATATATTTTGTTTTCTGAAGAATTGCCTATTATATTCATCATCATCATAACAGCCCATTAATGTCCCACTGCAGGGACGGGCCTCCTCCAGTGACGGAGGGATACTTGGCCTACTAATACCACGCTGGCCAAACGGATTGGTATAGGGTTTAATTTCAAGTTTTCCCCCTTTTTATTACATAAAAATAATATTCACGGATAGTACCTTTGTCAGTTTTTACGACACCCATGGGATGAGATGGGGTAAAAACGGAGAAACGGAACCTGACGGAGAAACCTATTATATTACTAGAATCAAATTAAGCAAAATAGGAGTAGCCTACTTGCATCTATAAAAGCAACTCTTTTATTTCCTCCTGAAGCAATTCGTTGCGGATTCCTAGACCATTCACCCTTGCCGGTTATGCCATTGCGTTTTTTCCTTTTGCTGGTTTAGCTTTACCTCATGTAAATCAAAATCGTGTTTTGATCTAAAACCATTTATGATTAAATATGTATTAATATTCAGTAATTATTTAGGTACCATTAAATAAATGACAAGCTCATAAGCTTCCCTTACCATAAATACACTAAGCTCGTACAAAACCTAATAGCCAGTTGATTCGCTAATCAATATGATGCGTTAGCCTTTACAGTGTTTAATCAATGTATGCTTTCAATGTGAATATAGAGACATAAACCATTTGTATTGGTTACATAGGGATGAATAGTCATCCGGTACCCAATATTATTCGGTTTATTATATACCTCTAAAATACGATATTTGGTAGAATTACCTAACAAGTTTCGATAACTAATACGAGTATAAAGATAAATGGTATGAATATTCGACTCGTATCAGTTGTCCATTTATATAAAACTCCAATTAACAACAAAGTAATAACGAAATCGCCATGCACATAAAATGTCAGAAAAAAATATGTAAAGAAAATAAAATAATACTTAGTTTTATTGATATTCTCTAAGCGCCAACAAATAATAGATACTTCCATTACCAATAGAAGCAGGAGCTGAAAAATTTACTAGCGCAAAAATAAGTTCTTTTAAGTGTTTTTAAATAAACAAAGAACTTAACTGCAACTACTACGTCAAAGGAACATTTAATAATTAATTAAAACAGTCCAACAACGTCCGAAAGTAAAATTCTCAATAAAATAACAAATTGTAACCAAATACGAGTGAAACTCAAACAAGCAATGGTCATTTTTAAAATACACACATCAAAAAAGTCTAAGCAACATGCATGATATTACAAATTTACCATTTATATTAATTTATTTTACCATTTATTTTAATTATAACGTTGTATTTTATTTTTAAAATAATATTTTTAGGGTTCTATGATGTAAAAATAACAGCTGTTTTCTTTATAAGTTCTTTTAATAACAGAAATTAACAATATTAGAATATACAGGTACATAAGAAACTAAACTTTTTTTTTACAAATTGAAATTTCTTAAGAAAATGAATTTATTGTGAAAGAATAGGACAATTTAATACAAAGTATGGCCTCCTCTGCTATTCAGAACTTGTCGGCAACGATTATTCATTGAATTAATGAGACTGTTTATGTCATCTTGCGGTATTCGCTCCCAATGGAATTGTAGCAAATCCTTCAGCTGTTGGGTTGTTGTCACTCCGTCCAAGTCCTTCAAAACACGTCTCTGGAGCATGTCCCATGCGTGCTCGATGGGGTTGAGGTCTGGCGATTGTGCAGGCCAGGGCAATACCTGGATGTTCTCCGTTGCCAAGTATTCACTGGTTCGCCGAGCTGTATGTGAACGCGCATTGTCATGCATTAACGTAAAATCGGAGCCAAAGGTTTGTGCAAATGGATGGACATAAGGTCTGAGAATATCCTCAACGTAATTTTCAGCGTTCATGTTTCCATTTACAAAAACGAGCTCAGTTCGCCTGTTCTTCATAATACCCGCCCATACCATAACTGTTGAGCCGCTGTATGGATGAACTTCCTGAACGCACCTGAGTCTTTCAGTATTTCCGGGTCGACGGTACACTCGCACCCTTCTTGTATCAGGCCTAAACCCGAATCGCGACTCATCGGAAAACATAATTTTATCCCATTGTTCCTGGGTCCATGTTATGCGTTCTCTACACCATTCATTTCGACGAGCGCGATTCCCGTGACGTATCGGTGGGCACCTGATAGGGCGTCGAGCTCGTAGGCCGTACTCATGCAGTCGATTTCGCACAGTTTGGGGACTTACATCAACACCACTTGAATTTTGTAGCCTCAAACTTATCTCTCGAGCGGTTAACATCGGCTGGCGTCTTGCAGTCAGTTGTATGTACCGGTCTTGCCGAGTGGTTGTACTCCTTTTACGGCCTGGATGCTGTTCAGCGGGTTCCCCTGTATTATTGTAGCGCTGCCAAAGACGACAAATAACACTTCTATGAATACCAAAATGTCGAGATACCTGAGATTGATTACTTCCCGCTTGCAACATCCCTACAGCTCTTTGCATTTCATCTGCCGTCAAATGACGTCGCTCCATGACGTAAAGAATATCTAACAATTCAATTTTGTCGCCAACTGTATTTAAATGGTTGGTAAAATTATAAAATCAAGACTAAAACGTAGCAATTAACATGCACTCAAATTCAAACAAATTCGCAGTCATTTGAATTTTATGAAAAAAAACAAAACATAATCGAAATTTTTTTTTTACAACCAGCCAGGATGTCATCAATAACAAAAAAGTTTACTTACCTATACACTTTGAGTGAGTAAATACTTAGAAATTAATTAATATAAATGGTAAATTTGTAATATCATGCATGTTGCTTAGACTTTTTTGATGTGTGTAGCATAAACGTTTTTCTTCGTGTTTATTTTATACAGTGCAAATAGATACGCTTTTTGATTTGTATATTAATTAAATACAGAAAATATTTTGATATTTGTATTTTTTATATCAAAAAATATTATTACTTCCTGAAACTATTTGAATTGATTACGGTTAAAAATTAATATTGTCAGAATTATATTATTATTTATTATTTTTATTTTAGTAAAAGAAGATAATTTTCAAAAGCAATTAACCCATCCAAATAAATCAAAAATCACTACCTAAAATTGACAGTTTACCGATTTACGCCTACGTTTTCTAACCTACAATAAATAAAAATGCGTAAATGGCATGGATGAATCAGCACTGTTTTGTCGAGCTAAGATTTTGCTTTAATGAATAACTCATTTAGAGTAATTAATAAAAAGGCACATGAGTAAAAATATCAGTAGGTACCATTTTTTTGTAGAATAATAATCTATACTAATATTATAAAGAGGTAAAGTTTGTGTGTTTGTGTGATTGTGTGTTTGTGACGTTGTAGGGGGTAATCTCTGGATCTACTGAACCGATTTTAAAAATTCTTTCTGTGTTGAATAGTCCATTTATCGGGGAGTGTCATAGGCTATATAGTATCACGCTATGACTAATAGGAGTGGAGCAGTAATGAAATATGTTTAAAAAATGGGCGCTTTTTTTTCGTCGCCTAACGAAGTGGGCACGGGTCAGCTAGTATGTTAAAATACTCAAAGGTATTATAATAATATAGGTACGCTCGGTTAATGTATAAAGCTTTTTTGTTGCACTGCTGGCCAAAACTTTGCAAAGGTTTTAAGACCTATAACTTTGTGCAATCATCTTTACAGACACTAAAAGCTAGGGCCAAGGCTTTATAGGCGACTAAATATTAACCAAACGCAGCAGCCGGCGAATACTAGTTTCATTATAAAAAGTCCAGTCTGTTCCAACACTGATAATATTTATTCAGTACTCTTTGATATAATTAGTCACACTGATTGGGCAAAGGTAGCTATTTAAACAATTTTAATAACGAACCAAACTGTAATAAACAGTTTTATATACAGGTGTATTTTATTATGAATAAAAAAAAGTGTTAAAAGAAATACAGAACTATTGCGAACAGACTAGAAAATCCTAAGAATGAAATTAATTTTTATGAAGAATTGTTGTCCTGCTTTTGTGCATTATAAGAAATACAAGGATTTTAATTCAGACTAGGTTATGATTTAACATTATTGTAACTTTATAAACAAAAATAAAATAAATAATAAAATAAACCTTTCTTGAAGTATGAAAGTTGTTTTTCGATTTATACGATTCTATATGAAAAGCAAGTGTTTACTGTAGATGTCTAGACATTTATCTAAAACTTTCTGAGAACAAACATGATGCAACATCACTTCAATGGTTTAATAATCTCCCTGTAATCAATATAAAAACAGAAACAAAACGTAATATTCATCGATGAAAATTTTAATATAGGCAACAGTAGAAATAAGTACAATAAGGAACGGACGGCTATTAGGCAGATCCCCAGTTATTGCTGCCCGTGATGCCGTGACGTTTATATTGTTCCTGGGATAATACCTTATTATTTAGCGCACAACACTAATAACCCAATATTTGGATATTTTTTTCTTTCACGTCGCTTCTTGTTAGTGATGTACAACGATTAAATGATACCGGTATCTTTTATAAATCTCTGTCATTATAAAGGCTGAAAGGGTGATGCAAAACGGTATTTTTATTTAAATTACTATTGTAATGGTTGGTCTTTTTAATAATATTCTGTTATTATATAAATTTTATAAAATTTTAAATGTGACTTTTATAAAATTACTAAAGACACGTTCATGAAATGTCTTATGTTGAATTTCGTGATAGCAAACCTAGTGTTATCCTTCACAACAAGAATAATTAATAAACATACTATGAATTTGGCTAACAATTAATAATGTAAAGGCACATTAAAACACGATACAACTTTCAAAATAATATTTTGGGTTTTTAAAATTAAAATGTACGATAGTTGTATTATAATAAACATAGCTATTAAGTATTTAATATTTGCGAATAGTTTTTGTAAATCCGCCAATAACACGTCCATTAAGCTTAAGCCATTAGTGAAACAAAAATTATTAAATGGACTACCAAATAAATAAATTAAAAGCCAAAAGTAACGTAGTAGTCAAATTAATAAAATTGTTTTGTAAAGTTACCCTCATTACTTTTAATACTTATAATAAAATAACTATATTGTAATTAGTTATTATTTCTTGCCACAAATAAGTGCATTTTTTGTATTTACACTTTTAGATAATAGGTAATTATTCGTTAAATATAATGTGAGTTCCTTCTAAGATGTGCACATTCCATTGTTTGTATGATACAGTGTTAATTGTTATATTTTAAGGTATGTATTTAAACTCAACTTTGTAATAATTGAAAGACATATATGTTCTAAAGACGTTTAGTCTAATGTTCATAATAAAATCATGTAAGTGTATCAAAATGAATAAGATCTTTTGTTAACCAATTTGTAAAATTTATATTAAATAAAGAAATTTTCAAAACAAACAAATTCAAATTAATAATTCATAGTTTTATAAATATCCCAATCCGGGTACAGCGCGTTATCAAGTCAGATACTTTGGTTATTGGTCATAAACTTTACCGAGCATAATCCTAAGCTAGCCAAATCGATTCTCAAAGGGCTCTATGTTTTTTTAAACTAACCCTCTCTTGTTTTAATCACATTCAACTTATTAGAAGATACATAATTATTTGACTAGATCAACGTCATAATACCAGTGAGGTCTTGATTTTGTTTAAATGTTAGACTGACTTCTTCTTTTCTTACATTTTATTTTAAAGGTATACGATGCATATATTTTAAAAAGTGCAAGTAATTTGTCATTGTCGCTTTATTGAAGGTGAGAGTTAGGAATATTTATAGTCATCGAGTGTGCACTTTGAATAACGATAGATTTTTAAAATGTCAAAGGGTTAAGTGTGTCGATATCTTGATGCAACTTACATGTAGTACTTTGTAAAACTGTTTTTTATAGGTTTTGCAGTCCGCTATGTACAATAAAGATACATGGTAATGAAAGACAAAATATGTTGTTTTCTTACCTTCCTGGAAGGACTTTAAGCGTCATTTGTTATTTAACAAATACTTAATTTGAAGGAATTTAGATTTGTAATAAATAATTTAGGAAAGTAATAAAAACGTAAATATATACTACACCGACATATTACTGAAAAGACATTTTTGAAATATATTTTTTTTAATCATTGTGCTGTGACTGAATGAATGCTTAGTAGCAATTAGGAGTTTTTGAAAGCCAATAATAAGGAACGAAAATGTTCATTATAAAACAGATTCCAAAGGAACTGGGACAGTAGCCATTGAATCTGTAGACATCATATCTTATATCCATCTCATCTCGGAAACGTTATGAATAGCATAATAGAAAGAAAGGGAGAATTCGCAGATGTTTTACAAGACGAAAAGAATAACTATGTAAGTTGTAATGAGTTAAATTAGTATCTATGTACCACTACAGTAAGTTTGATCCTGAAATAGGCACTCTAGTACACATATGAATGGTACGATATGGAAAAAAGTGCCGGTATTTGCATGTTGTTTCCAAAAAAACGCTTTAACTATTGAACGGATTTAAACGACGCTTTATTTTCTAAATTATGTTATAACTAGGACAAAATATCAAACGAAAACTTATTATAATTAAAAAAAAGAAAGAAAGAAATGCTCCTATCTTATTAAGAAAATAATAGCAAATTAATTGATCATATAAAAAATTCACAATATAAGTATGTGGACAACAAACATAACTAATTACATTTGTTTACAAAATACAAAGCTAAGCTAATAACCGAACAGTACATAAATTATCGAATGCATAGGAAACAGTCTCCAAAGGAATCTCGGAATATAAATAAAAATTGTGAGTTTTCATTACAGAGTCGAGTGAACTAATTAGCTGTTTTATTCCAGTGCAAAAAGCAACATGGAAGATATATCTTTGTTTCTTAATTAATTATTATTCATCGACTGTTTTTCTGTATTTGCAGTCAAGGATTAAAAAAACTAACACACGCGGTGAGAGAGTATTTTCATTGGTATAGTGGTAAGTAGGAACCTTTGCTCAAAGACATTTAGCTGTCAAGTCTAATAGCCTTGTGATTTTATTAAATACTGTTCCACATAAAAACAATAACATTTTTATACTACGTGGCTTCAACGGGCACATGGGTGGTACCGATCTAGACGGTTTCCTGCTAAAAAGACGTAGGTACCACTTGGTAAAATACAGAAGTATATTCCTCATACTTTCACACAACGGCATCTAGTCCCAAACTATGCAGAGCTTGTACTATGGGTACTAGACAATGGATAAACATACTTAAATCCTTTTTTTTTTGTAAATACATACATATTATGTATACATAATATGTATGTATGCAAACATCCAGACAGATGCCACAAAGATTTACACTGAGCGGTAATCGAACCCGAGACCTGTGCGTAGCAGTCATGTTAAATAACCACTACGCCACAGAGGTCGTCAAACTGGTACAAGTATGATTGTTTATTGTATATTATTAGTATCTAAATAAAGCTCTCAATTACAGTTTTAATCTGTATGTTTTAACAATTGTATGTTATAACAATAATAATATATTAATATGAGCTAAAAATGAAATTAAAAAAAAATAGTTCTCGTCCAGCATTTTAATTGAACGTAAAACCCCATGCGCAGTTTGCATGAAATTGAGCAGATAATATAATAGGTCCTCTTTACACACGACGCCAAATGAACGGGTATTCGCAATAATAACTGAATGTACCTTTGATGTGATCGATTGGATACGCTGTACGGACATAAATAAATGGAGCAGTTTTTGTGACTTCTATTTATAGTATGTTCCGATTTTTTAACATAAGTAATGTTTGTTTCTATCGTGAAGAGAAAATGTGTAGGTAATATTTTGTGTTACCTTTAACTATTAAGTAGAAGTTTATATTAAGTAGTTGAAAAGTAAAAACTAGTTATTGCCTGTCAGTATGCAATTTGTGGCATCCATTATAGAGTATGTTAGTAGAAGTCCTTACTACTATTTGAGCTCACAACTTAATCGAGAGACGCAGGAATGATCTTTAATACTCCACACGTAATTTTTTCTCAAAATCAAATTTTTTTTTTCATTAAACCCATAGTATGTGTTTGATGAAAAAAAATTGAGTTTTAGTTCTAAGTGTATTATTTTTTTTTATTTTAGCATCAAAATCTTAATGCGTTTCACAGAATACATCTACCTAACTACCAAGTTTCAACAGTACAGCTCTTATAGTTTCGGAAAAATGGATGTGACATACAAACGGACAGACAGACATGACAAATCTATAAGGGTTCCGTTTTTTTGCCATTTGGCTACGGAACCCTAAAAAGTAGGAGTTAAAACAGGGGTGGAATATTAATAGTTATAATTTACTTAACTGCCACTATTTTAAGCACTACTGTAAAAAAATTAGCTGTCTATTTTTACTCCCAAGGGGGTAAAGATAAATTATTGTACTACAAAGAATATTTTTTTTTATGATGGGAGGCAAACTGTACCAATACCAATGTAACCAATTGTACTCGGTCCTGCGAGACTTCTATAGTAAAAATAAAATAGCAACCTGTATCTAGAAAATGTTGTTATAGTTCCAGCACACATAAATGTGTATATCATTATACAACTAGATGTAAGTAAATGATAGGTATCTTCGTACAGAACTAGTTCATACATAGTACATACACTAGTTTGTGTACTCACTTTGTAAAGCTTTAGTAATACACAAGCTCGTTTGAGTATTCGATGTACGTAATTACATTACACGATGAGTTACGGATTTTTTTTTATTAGTTGCATTTAGAAAAATATCTGTTCCGAATAAAACCTGAATATTTGTGTTTTTTTTTATTGAAAGTTGTAGTAGTATATTGTAAATTTACGTAACAGTCTTTCCTAAATTATCATTCAAAAGTGTAACACAGCTTCATAATAAAACAAAATCCATTAAAAATAAAACATCGCATTAGCAGAATGAAAGCGTGTAATGAAGGCAACGTGAATATGAGACAATAAACGACAAAGCTATATCGTAGCGGTCTACGTGTCGCTTCCGTAGCAAAACTCGTAGCCGTAGCGCTACGGCGTAGCAGCGGGATACATCTAATGAGGGCACTGATATTGTACTGCTCAGCCGGCCCCGACTCACCCGGCCTCTATAAATTGGTTTCATGCATATTTATTTATTCAAATATGAATGAATTGAAATCTCCGCGACTACTGAAATATAACACTTGTGGACGAAAATTGAATCAACAGGGTGAAATTAAGTTGACAGCCTAATAACTTCAATAGTGTTTCATATACAAACTCTTTTACTTTAAAATAAGTAGCATAAGTAAAGAAAGTGCTCTCGTGGCATTATTCAAAATACCCCTCATAAAGTTGGTAAAGGTGTGGAGGTAGCGAACTGCGAACAACACATTTTTCATATCTTGCAACACTGACGTTTGGGAAAATTGGTGTTTAATGAGTAAACTTATGCATCGGGGCGTGCGCTAATCTTACGTATTGTGATAATGCACGTTTAGAAAATACTACAAGTGTGTTATAAGTTGCAGCTTAATAGTTTTTTGATGGCTCAGCTTTGAGGGAAATTGAGCATGCTCAGTTTTAAAATAGTTGCTCAGTTTTTAAAATACTTTGAAGTTGCTGTAAACGTTTTGTTACTAAAATTTTATTTGGTAATGCGACTCTACAGTTTTGAACAAGCTGGCGAGTTTTGTAGTGTTTGTAAAACTGTTTAGTACTGTGTGTATGCTTTTGTATTTTTTTTTATGTTGTATGGTTATCGTTAGTGTTGTTCTACTTGGAGTTGTAAATATAGTAAGATTAAGTTAAACTGTTGTGTAAATTGAATATTTTTCATTAATCATTATCACAGCCCATTAATGTCCAACTGCACGGACGGGCCTCCTCCCGTGACGGAGGGATACTTGGCCTACTAATACTACGCTGGCCAGACGGATTGGTAGGTATAGGGTTTAATGTCCAGTTTTCCTTCTTTTCATTTTGTCTCAGATTGTTTACGGATAGTCCCTTAGTCGGTTTTTACGACACCCATGGGATGAAATGGGGTGGTGACATATTGTATTCTTACTCCTTCATCACACAGGGTTTAAAATTGAATATTAAATTATCATTTTCATCTATATCATTATCTATTTATATATCACTCTGGCTTTATATCTTATTTATTTTGAAAACATTAGATAAATCAATACTAGCTGTTTATTATAAAGTGCGCAAAGAACAAAAATAACTATTATTTATTAAAAGAAAATCAGTCACAGTGACAGATTCATCAAATACTTTACTGAAACAAAGGTACTCAAGTAAAGTTTACCTTTCCTCAAAGTATCATCATTCATCAAAATCAATAAAATATACAAACTTAAAATTAAAACAGTAAAGTACGAGTTTACTTCACTATAAACGTTAACGTAACCCGTATTTAAAACTGCACTCTGATTGGCTCATACCAAGTATTTCTCTAACAGAAGTATCGTAAACGATACACACTACCTTAACGTAAATAGTAAACCAATCTTGTACTGTACAGAGTATAAAATAGAACTGAATCAACAAATCTAACAGATAATAAATGAAGCGAGTCTCAAAGCTGAAAACTAATTAAACTCGGCACCGTACGAATCAATACTTATAAATTAAGATGGTTTAACTTGCAAAGGTAATTGGGCAAAAGTTCATCTCAAATATTGGTCCAAGGATGACGTCATCGTTTGGGAGACATTAAGTCTTTAAGGCACGGTTTACATTTAGCTCATCGGTATTCAGCTAGAGTGAATTGTTTAGGGAAATTTGTAATGTTCGTTTATTTTGTATTGCCGACCTTACTGATGGCTTAGTGGTGTACAAATCGATTATGATTTACGACTCGATTAGGAATTAATTTTTTTTTAAACGAGTTTTTGTAATATTCTAAATATTATACTTCTGGCTCTGGCTTCTCCGTGTGGTGACGGAGTAAGAATACAATATGTCACCACCCCATCTCATCCCATGGGTGTCGTAAAAATCGACTAAGAGTCTATCCATGAATATTATCTTTACGAAATAAAAAGAAAGAAAACTTAAAATTAAACACTATACTAAACCGTCTGGCCAGCGTGGTATTAGTAGGCCAAGTATCCCTCCGTCACGGAAGGAGGCCCGTCCTGCCCTTGGACATTAATGGTTATGAATGAATGAATACTTCTGGCACTTGCATAACGTGGCTAATATTACAATTGTATAACCTGTCTAATCTGTTGTCTATTAGGTTACGGACTAAAAATACTTTTATGTTAAAATTACATTCAGTAAACTAAGTTAACTAAGCTAACTAAGCTTAACATTACCTATAAATAACCGGCACCTAAAACTAGTCTTCCACGAGGCGATACCATGATAATAATATAAAGAGAAGACCCAAGCGTTGATTTAAATGATATTTAAATAAAATTAACCCAATCTTAATTATTACTTCTGCTTTTGAATGAAAATTAGTGGTTTTTAAATAAACAAAGTACTTTGAAACGCCTTAGAGTTCAGTAGATTATATAGAACCTTCGCGTTTGATCAATTAGTTACTTTATTATTCATGTTAACCGCGAGATTACATTCAATATTTATACACGAACATTTTGAGGTACCTCTTAGAGTTAGGGTCGATTCTCATTGACCCACTTCAAGATTAGTTGTCTTAAACTACATGGAGTCCGTTTTAAGGGACTATATTAAAGGGAAAACACCATAGAGCTATAGTGTGAATGTAAGTCAAGTTAAGAGGAATACAAGCAGTACAACCGAAAACTTTCTGAGCCGAATAAACTAATAAGTGGACTTGTTTAAACTAAAGATGTGTAGTAATATTGAGATATTGTGGTACAAAATTTATATCACGTGGGTATTCAGATTATGTGTTATAACGTCTATGTCTTTTAAAATTATAGTTCTACTATTTATAATTTATACTTTGAATTTTATACTTTGTATGGTTTTATAATCTTCCGACTGAGCTTGTACGTCTTTATAACTCACTAGCTGACCCGTGCCCACTTCGTTGGGCGGCGAAATAACGCGTCCCTTTTTTAAACATATTTAATTACTGTTTCACTCTTATTAGTATATATTATTATAGTATAACGTGATACTATATAGCCTATGACACTCTCCGATAAATGGACTATTTAACACAGAAAGAATTTTTAATATCGGTTTAGTAGATCCAGAGATTACCTCCTACAACGTGACAAACACACAAACTGGTAAAGTTTGTGTGTTTGTTATAATATTAAGTAAAGAAGTATAGATACAATTATCACAGAACTAAAATTAAGTAATCTTCTGTGAGCAAAAATTAAAAAAAAATGTAATTTAAAAAGAAATACTTTATGGAAAAAGAGCAATATTAACCAAATCAGAATACATTATTTTGTATGAAAAATTGATATTATCCATTGTTATAAAAAGCAGTATTTTTCTATTATTTACTAGTACGAGTTTTTATCAAATACGTTGTCATTATTTTGGTTCAGGTGTCACAATAATCAGATTAGAGTGGTTATCAAATTTAACGCATTTATTTACTCACATGTCGCTGCTCTATTAATAGGATAATGTCATTTTGTTTGTTAATTTGTTTTAGGAGTTATCTAAATTGGGCAGCATTAAACAACCGTAATTTTATGCTTGCTTTATTATTATGAGTGTTTAATGCGAACTATGGACGAAATAAAGTCACCATAAAGTGAAGGTATTAAAAAATTAAAGTCAGCAATAATCGCAAAAGAACAAGTCCTATTTTCTATACACTCTATCGAATTTTTGTTTCTTAGCTGAGATTATATACACCAATCCATACTACATTGGTTGGTGTATCAGTTAGTCACGGCGCGTTTCCAACATGATAGATAGATAACTTAATCGACACCAACTTGCATAAATACCGTTTAGGTATAAAGGTACAATAAATAAAACAGAACAGTAAATGTACAATGGGCGGCCTTATCGTCAAGTGGGACCACTTCCAGGCAACCTTAGGATGGACATAATAACACAAAATAAAAACAATTTAATGGGGTATTTAATTTTGTGTAACGTAGTTTCGTCAACAGGTATACAGAATATGTAAAAAAATATAAATATCTTGTTAGCGGTCACATTCACCGGCATGTACTTCTCTATTCATCGAATATGGTCCTAATAAAACTGATTTTGATAGAGGCAAAAGTAGAGCGTTTAGTAATGCTCTTGTCAGTTGTAAAGAGATCAAGCTGGAGTCCCACTAGTATAGGTACTAGAGGGATTCCACAGCAAAAAGTCCTAATGTAATAACATAAATAAATACATATATATATAATTCGTCTAATCTATACCTGAGTACACATCTCAAGAAAAAGTTATAAAAGTTACCTTATATTCTTTAGTAAGTACTTCATATTATTTAGCTTTGATATATTCGCAATTTAAGTTGCCTGAAACTCGACGGGAGCGTCCAGATTAAATTACATGTTTTTTTTTCTACTTACCAACGGCAGTAAACGAGTTTGTAATGTAAACAGAAGGTTTAGTAGCTAGCTAGCTTTAGTCAAGAAGAATTTTAGTTTTTAATACATTTTGGTACTTTTTGTAATACGTATTGTGTAAGTAAATATACAAATATAATTGCAAGTATTATTATACTTGAATATACAAATATATTATACGTTATACGAAGATAATTTGCTGTTAATAGTACTATTTAAATATAAGACAAAGGCTTTACATTAGAATAGGTACATACACCTTCCAGATCCTATAGGCGACCAATGGTCTAGAGACCATTTTTTATCTTCTATATACATGATGATACATACATGTAAATACATATCGCTAAAGGCAAGCTTTTAAATATATTCCTTACATATTCCTCACACTTTCACACAACGCCATCTAGTCCCAAACTAAGCAGAGCTTGTACTATGGGTGCTAGACAACGGATATACAGACATAAATACTTTTTTTTTGTAAATAGATACATAAAATATTATACATAGAAAATAAACAATAAATGAAGGTATACACAGAAACACTGATAGCTGTAATACATATAATTTTAGTAGTAACACATACCTTTATTCCAACGTGAATTGGGAAGTCGGAGGCTAATGCTGGTTGCGGGTGCAACGCCGGCAACAGCGGCAGTGGTAAGGGACAGGACATCATAGCTGCGCCAACCTAGCGCCAAACAAAAGAGGTAATTATAGTAAAACAATAAAGAGTAATTTATATTCTTTTGGGGAACGTCAATAATGAGTAATACATATTATGTATATGTTACAGACTAAGTAATAAATATGAATATTATACATAATAACTAGCCGTTATGTATAATGGCTACTCAATTTAGATAAAGTGATAAATGTCGCAGAATTAATCACATTAACTAGCCATTATAAATAATATCTTCAAAGACTCAGATAATGTAATAAAACAAGTAGGTAAAGATTACTAGAATATATTTATATGATACGGAGCGGTTGATTTATGTGTGGTTACTATTTATATAAGGATATATTTACTATAATATACGAAATTGTATATTACCTAATCGTCTTTACTTATAATACTTGTGTGTCATAAAAAAGGGTACTATAATTATTACATATCCTATTTTTTCTTGCTATAAAGTAATATGTCCTAAAATAAAATATTAGTCAGAAACAGTTGGTTAGGTTAGGTTAATACGGTGACTAAAGGACGCACGAGCCGAGCGAGCGAAGCGAGCGTGCCGCGGCAGCGGCCGGCGAGTGCTAGAATATAGTAATCCTCATAATAATTAAGGTAATAATTAGTTGGTTATACCGTATTTATTACTTTGACTAACTTTGATCAGCTATTATAAATAATATTTAGATGAAGTGATTAATTTATCACATTGTCTAGTCAATTTAGATATTATTTATAATGACCAGTCCTTATGTATAGTATCTATTTAATTACTTTGGCTGTAACATATATACAAAAATAACTAGACCAAATCAAAAATCAATGCACACAGAAACGTCTAAGTCATATGGGAATTGTATCAGCGGACCTCCGGCGTGTAAGTGTGCTAAAGCTTTGTACCGACAATAAATGAACGGAAATAATTATGAAAAAATTGAAAAATTGTTGCTAGCAATTGTACTGATGATATAAAAAAGAAGAAACAAATAAGTGGATGACGTGCCTAATCTCTAAACTTTCACTAACTAACTGTAATTAGCTTCCACGTTCCCCCTAAAAACTCAATATCGAGTAGCTTCAAAATTTTAGAATTTATTTCAAATATCTGTATCGATACGGCAAAGTTTTTTGACGACATATCGATATGATGACCAACATACGTACAGTCACGTCAAAAACAATTTCGTTAGCGATGAATTCGAACAGCCCGACAGATATGCTTCTCTAATATTCCGTATGGGGCGCTTGGTCCGTTGAAAACTTTATGAATAATCTATGGAGCAGAATGCCTGCCCGTGAGATCAGCTAGCATTACTCAATACAACCGGCCCTGTGACAAATATTACACCAATGTCCAACTGTATCTAACGTTATCAAATATGAATGAATTTGTATGGACTTTTTATGGCAAGTAACGGTATACTGGCGACCTGATAAAGGTAGCAGGAAGTCGATCGACAAGGGTATCTGAGTAAAAGTTTTAAACGTACCTGTTATTTATATATTTTGTAGAAAGACATGCCACTGAAAATTTGCTAGCCATTACATTGTTTTAGTGATTGTATAACACATATTAAATTTATTATATCACACACATTATACTCTTTTTGCCTCAGACAAACGTGCATAAAATTTAACTAACGTTTCCACTACGAACCGTCCTATTACTTCCTTATTCATCAGTCTCCCACCACCTAAGGTCGTCGGTCGCCATGTGACGTCTGCCCACTCTGCCTCTTATACTACAGGATCGCCTTTCAATAATCTTTCTACTTCATCAGTTATTATTTCTGCTACTTTATTCACCACAAAAATATTTAAAAAAATATTCTATTTAGTGGTGTATTATTATTTATTAACTCTACTTTATATTCCTTATTCATTATTTGTGTTAAGACAAAATTTTCATTAAACAAGGGTTACGAGTAAGTACTACAAGATAGCTTTTCCTACTAATATTATAAATGCAAAAGTTTGTGAGGATGGATGCATAGATGTTTGTTGACTCTTTCACGCAAAAACTACTGAATGGATTTTGATGGAATATAGGTAGTTAAGGGTGTAGAGTAACATTTAAGCTACTTATACAACGCGGGTGAAGCCGCGGGCACCAGCTAGTTATAACATATAGCTTTAGATATAACTTGTCAAACTTGATTGAATAACGCGGTATCCAAGCAACCGAAAGCACGGTTGTCCCAAGACAGATTTATGAACGTGCGACGCTTACCTAATGAACTTACCGCTTACCATTAAGTAATATTTACCTCTTATTGTATTATATAGCGAAAAACAGCCATGTTAAACACACACATATTGTTATCATAACGATTTGTTTTTTGAATGTTTAAAGTAATCAAGGATACTAAAATATCTTAATAGCATGATGTTTAGCAAAAGTGTAAAAATTACAAAACACAGTTATCGGTCAGTGGTAAAATATATCTTGTTTCAATTTAATAATTATAGTAATGTGTTAATTCTACAAAGGAAGTATGTCTTTTAAAAAGTGATTTTCAAGTATTATATTATTAGTAATTTAAACTTAATCCACAACGTCAACCCTAACTAAAAATAAGTTCTATGTATTATTTGACTAAAAACATTTTTAATTCTTTGATTTCTGTGTGAACAATGAAGTAACAGAAGTCTTTTGTAAACAGAGTAAATTCTCTCAAGCTTTAATCAAGGCAGGTGAAGAAACATTGTACGCGTTGAATTTCAAAACAAAGATAGCAATAGAAAGAATATTATATTATTCTTTGTAGATTTCAAAAATGACTTAACTTTAAAATGAAAGAAAACGCTACAAAATTGTATAGTTTTAGTTTACAATGTAACAATATGAAGCAAAACATTACAATGTTAATACCAATTCGAGAGGACGTAATAATAGAAACGTCGAGTGTGAGCGACAGAACCATCCTTATTCCCCGGGGGTGACTCGTTACAATGAATTAATTAACTATACATTAATTGAATGACTTGAACTAATTTAACGCCAGAACTGTTTTTGATAGCAGAATCGAAATTGACTCAAAGTCAAAAAACTTTTGTTACAGGTATAAATAATTGACTCCGGTTTATTTGTAGGGTACATTTGAAAATTACTTTTCTGTTGATTTTTCTGACAGTTTAGTCATTAGTTTGAGATAGATATAGTTATCTATATCTATCTATTAGATATCTGTCTATACACAGATCGAATTCAATGTACGAGTATAACACACAAAGGAAGTTACTGGTATAACATGTTATGGCTATCATGAATTTAATTATACTGTCTGCTGTCAAATACAAATTCATGGCGATATTCTAAAAGCTACACCACAAGATGTTAGGTTGAAGACTACATAATGTTTGTAACAGTTTATATGAGTAGCTCTCATATAAACTGTCGTGTGTTAAAGAGAAAACTCAAATAAGATAATTTGTGAACAAAAAAAGCGGGGAAATTAAAATGCATACAACAAGAAGTGGTAAACACGCTAGCGGTCAAAAATTCTACAATACCATTTTTTATATCTACTTATAATTATGCTTCTTTTTGAGCACTAAATAATCTTAAAAAAAATATTTCAAAGATAGAAAATCAAAGGTATTTTCATCCCAACTACCGCAAAAGAAGGGTTGATATAAAGCGGTCTATTGTACCGTCACCCCTATTCGACCGATTTTGACAAATGAGTTTTCAATCGATTCGTCTTCACAAGGGTGTTAAAAGGTTTACAAAATTGTGTGTGATTTCACTTAGATAGTAAGAACACTTCATGCATTTTGAGAGGAAAACTAAGCGATTATTTCCGGTATGCTTTTCTTGGATGGAAAAATATGAGAAATAAGTTACTAGATATTTAATAATATGCATACGAGAAATATGATTGCATGCTCTAAGGACGGTGTAATAAAATGCAATTTGAAGAGGCATCTATTCGATAGTCAATAGGCATCATTGGCAAAGAAAGATAACTTAAACTCCGACATTAACCCGGCTGTTATCTACAGCACAAGTTGTTTCCATCCACAATATCTACTGTGTTTCAATCAATACAATGGGAAGTTAACAGGCTACTTCTTTTTTCTATTTATTTTTTATAACTCCGGCAAAAACAGTAATATATCACAAAGAACGTCCAATATCGGAACCATAATTATGTCCGTGTGGTGACAGAGTAAGAATACAATATGTCACCCTATGTTATCCCATGGCTGTCGTAAAAACCGACTAAGGGACTATCCGTGAATATTTACTTTACGAAATAAAAAGAAGGAAAACTTGAAATTAAACCCTATACCAATCCTTCTGGACAGCGTGGTATAAGGTAGTAGGCCAAGTATGCCTCCGTTACGGAAAGAGGCCCGTCCCTACAGTGGGACATTAATGGGCTGTTAGAGTGTGCAAAATATACTGTGACAGTAAATTATAAATTAATTAATAATCCACGTATAAAATTCCAATGTTGTTGATTAATAATGATAAATATCCACAATGACCCCGTTCTATTTACACGGGGAGGAAAACCGCGCTCCTCAACTATTCACGAGGCGGGAACTTGTTATTATGACAGTTACCTAACTCCATTAATTATATTAATGAATGCATTAATATAGAGTTGCTTAACTATGCCACCGGCTATGACAGGGGAACTCATTTTTGCTAGGATAAAAATTGTGGCTGAATAACTTTACAGTTTATTTTAGAATATCTAACTAAGTGTTCTAATTGAAATTTACTCTCTGGGTAATAGATGAGAATATTCTCGTTTTATTAGGACTGTTTAATGTTCAATCAGCATGTTTTATTTTATAAAATTACGTTCACATAACGCCATCTAGTTCTGAATTAAACAATAATCATCTTAAACTCAGATATACAGGGGCTACATATTCAAATCACGAGGTCGTTATTCACAAGGTTAAGCAAATAGCAGCAGTAAAAAAAGGTTAAAAGAGATATCGCTTATTTATTACCTACATGTTAACAAAGAGCCAAAACATATAATACCCAATACACTTACTCAGCTTGGTATTCTTAAGACAATACACTACAGTACCGTCCCTATACGGGAGCACTAATAGGCAGTTAAGGTAGCAACAAATAAACAAAACATAATCAACACAGTCGTCAAATTAAATCAACAAAATGAAACCTGTATTATTAATAATTAAAACATTCAAAAATTTTCATATACCTAATAATTTTCACATCATAGACGTTAGAAACCCCATAATTAATTAATTAACTATTGTATAATTAAATTATTCTTGATTCAAAATTTATTCTTTAAATGGCGGGCGTAACGGCCAAGTTTGTTACTCTAATTATAAAGGAAGTAAGATCATAACAGAATGATTAACATTACTGAAGTTAAATAAAGTTTATTGTAAATAACCTTAGTGGGAAGTAAATGATGATTTATTATAATAGCATTAGCTGTTTTGTTCAGCTTTTACTAACGGAATTTAATGATGTTATTGACAATAAAATACAAAAAAGCATTAGTACTTATTGATTCGTTTCTAGTTAGTTAATTGTTGTAATTCAAAGAGAGTTATTATCTTTACTCTATACTATACTATACTTTATCTCCTTGTTGTGACGGAATAAGAATACTATGCGTGAATAATATTATCTTTACGAAGAAAAAAGAATAAAAACCTGAAATTAGAAAAGGCCAGACGAATTGGTATAGGGATTTATAACAATCCGTCTGGCCAGCGTGGTATTAGTAAGCCAAGGATCCGTCATAGGAGGAGGCCCGTCCCTGCAGTGGGGCATTAATGGGTTGTTAGAATGATGACGATTTTCTTTACGAAAGCAAAGCTTCCGCGTGGTCACGGACTACTTACACGGTACATTTTATATCGACTAAGGGATCAATACTAAACTGTCAATTTTTTTTTCTAACAAAGATGGAAAACGTAACTAAAATCGGATGGTAATTGGTTTAGTCAGCGTGACTTCTGAAGCCTACATGCACGCATGAGGCACCTGGACAGTCCATCTACTACATCTCAATATAATGAAGTCAAAGTAAAATAAAAATAAGATAATTTACTTACAACAACTTATCGTAACTTAATAGACTCCATATAAAACATATTTTATTCTCTTTGTTATAACATTTCATAGAACACGTAACACGAATTAAACTCTATGCCACATCGAATAAGCTTATTATAAAAGCATTTCTCTTCCACGTAGTGTTCACCGCTACATCATTTTAAGACGAGCTAACTACAAGTAACTTTGTTTTGTGAGCTCTGTGCATATGTGCTACATCATGTTGTGCAAGTATTCTACTGACTATGTTTGATGAATCGGTTTAAGTAAGGCGGTAAGTCTATCTTAACCGATATGTTAGGTTACTGGAAGTCGGTCGAGAATCTGGATCGATGCCTAGTAAGTATAAACCCTCTTCTAAATTGATGAAAATTGAGTTACGAGAGGTAACGAAACACGAGAAGTAATTGTGTTAAATTAGTCACAACAATGGTTAATTTTACTGTATAGCAATAAAATCCGATTGTACGTTTACATCTGTCACTAATTTAATTTTCCTGCCATCTAGAAGGACCACCTCTGCATTGACTGTAAACTCTTTTACTATCTATCAAAAGACGAAGAGTTTTGACTTGCTTTAAGCTTGATAGCTAGCTGATGCTAGCTTCCACTTGTGTATGTTTTCTTATGTAGATTTGGTTTCCGACATTCTGGTCACTTGAAATACTCACATAGAAAATGACTACCGTACTTCATTCGGATATTTAGACTTTGCTATTGGACGAATTGTACGTTATAGATTAAATAATAAACTACGTAGAACGACTTAATTCCACAATTTTTATTCAGCAAACATTTGGCTAAAGTAGCCCTTTCCAACTTTATATTCAGATAAATAGCAAGTAATTTAAGGTAAAACGATAAATTTATAATTCTGTAAGTTACTTTGCTAAATAAATAAACAACATAAGTAGGTAGTAAGATTAGTTTGAGAATATTGCTTGTCGATATAAATATAGGTTATACCTTCTAACATGCAATAAAGGATGTAAAAATGATTCCCACAGCACTCTTCTTACGCGTTGTCGAAGTCAAAAAGGGTGTAGGTAAATTGCGACTAAAGGAAAATTTACTACATTTTTTTTGCAGTATTTTGACGACCTCTGTGGCGTAGTGGTTATTAAACATGGCTGCTACGCAGAGGTCTCGGGTTCAATTCCCGCACAATGCAAATCTTTGTGTGCATGAACATGATTGTATTCATTGGTCTGGGTGTTTTCTATGTATAATATGTATGTATTAACAAAAAAGAAAGTATTTAAGTATGTTTATCCGTTGTCTAGTACCCATAGTACAAGCTCTGCTTAGTTTGGGACTAGATGGCGTTGTGAAAGTGTGAGGAATATTTATTAAATTTATTTATTCTTACGGGTTTGGATACAATGGACATCTTGAGGAGTCCTAGCATGACTCTTAGGAAATAATACAGCCCTATTGAAGAGTCATAGGTTGAACTATTGATTATAAAGCAAAATAAAACCGGTCAAGTGCGAGTCTGACTCGCGCACCGAGGGTTCCGTACAAACCTATTTATTTTCCCTCCAAATTGTGATGACGTCAGGATTCAGATGTTTAAATTCTATTTTTCCCGCCAAAATTCAAAGACGGCACGACTAAGCTGTCAATAAATATTTTCCCGCCAAAAAACTATGACGTCAAAACTGATCTGTCAAAAATTATGTGACATCACGACTCATCTGTCAAAAATTCAATGACGTCACGACTCAGCTGTCATTATATATTTTCCTGCCAAAATTCTGTGACGTCACGACTCATCTGTCAAAAATTATATGACGTCACGCACATCTGTCAAAAGTGACAGCTTTGAAAAGTGACATGGGTGTCTAAAATATTTTCCCGCTAAAATAATATGACGTCACAACTCATCTGTCAAATATTCTATGACGTCACGCCTATCTGTAAAAATTGACAGCTGTCAAAAGTGACAGCTGTCAAAGTGAAAGAGGTCTCAAATATTTTCCCGCCAAAATATGACGTCACAAATCATCTGTCAAAAATTCTATGACGTCACGACTCATCCGTCAAAAATTCAAAAACGTCACGGCTCAGCTGTCAAAATATATTTTCCTGCCAAAATTCTGTGACGTCACGAATTATCTTTCAAAAATTCTGTGACGTCACGACTCATCTGTCAAAAATTCAAAAACGTCACGGCTCAGCTGTCAAAATATATTTTCCCGCCAAAATTCTGTGACGTCACGAATTATCTTTCAAAAATTATGTGACGTCACGAATTATCTTTCAAAAATTCTGTGACGTCACGACTCATCTGTCAAAAATTCAAAAACGTCACGGCTCAGCTGTCAAAATATATTTTCCCGCCAAAATTCTGTGACGTTACGAATCATCAGTCAAAAATTGTGTGACGTCACGACTCATCTGTCAAAAATTCAAAAACGTCACGGCTCAGCTGTCAAAATACATTTTCCCGCCAAAATTCTGTGACGTCACGAATCATCTGTCAAAAACTCTGTGACGTCACGACTCATCTGTCAAAAATTCAAAAACGTCACGGCTTAGCTGGCAAAATATATTTTCCCGCCAAAATTCTGTGACGTCACGAATCATCTGTCAAAAATTCCGGGACGTCACGACTCATCTGTCAAAAATTTAAAAACGTCACGGCTCAACTGTCAAAAATATTTTCCCGCCAAAATTCTGTGACGTCACGAAACATCTGTCAAAAACTCTGTGACGTCACGACTCATCTGTCAAAAATTCAAAAACGTCACGGCTCAGCTGTCAAAATATATTTTCCCGCCAAAATTCTGTGACGTCACGAATCATCTGTCAAAAATTGTGTGACGTCACGACTCATCTGTCAAAAATTTAAAAACGTCACGGCTCAACTGTCAAAAATATTTTCCCGCCGAAATTCTGTGACGTCATGACTCATCTGTCAAAATTCTGTGACGTCATGACTCATCTGTCAAAATTCTATGACGTCACGGGTCACGTGACCAAAATTCTATGACGTCACAGGTCACGTGACTCAGCTTTCCCGTCAAAATTCAATGAAATCAAAATATAATATGATTGAAGTAAAAATTTAAGGTTTTCGGAATTTTCCCATTACATGTACAATAAGACCTTGCTTCATGCCAAATTTCAAGTTTGTAGGTAGACTGGAAGTACCCTGTAGGTTTTTGCCTTTACCCCTCTAAATTTGCGACAAAAACGGCTATATCTCTTGATTGCGTTGGATTAGCAGTTTGATTTTTTTACGGCACTAAGAGGCAACAAGCCTTAGTATTTGGTGAAAATCTCAACTTGATACGTCCACGCGTTCCTGAGATAAATGGTCTTGACAGACAGACGGACGGACGGACAACAAAGTGATCCTTAAGGGTTCCGTTTTTTCAAAACTGGTACGGAACCCTATAAAATTAGCGTTTTCATTTTTTAATATATAATTTTACAACACCTTTCCATTCCAATTCACAAGATGTAGAAAATAGGTATCACTGTTAATTTATTACAGCTTATCTGAGTAATAATTCAAAGTGAAATACAACTCTGCAGACGTAGCTTGCACGTCTGAATTATGTACAGTTATTATTTTTAGGGGACGACGATATGAGTAGTGACGTCATTTAAGCTTCTTATCCTTATGTCTCTATATTGCGTAGTGAGTTGTAAGTTTTCTAAGGCGACAAACAAAAGCTTTTGAAGAAGAGAATTTGGGGATTTTATACATCTATTTTATTTAGATTGATAGAAGCTTACACAAAATAATGTTATTTTAATAGCAGTAAATCCCTAACACTCATCATCATAACAGCCCTATTAATGTCCCACTGCAGAGACAGGCCTCCTCCTGGGACGGAGGCCCTAACACTAAATGCGGTAAATACTAAAATAAAAAGCAATTAAAATAATACATTGCCTTAATAGAGAAATGAAAGATACCAATGAATTTAAAATTTTAGCTTAACTTTACACTACAGTTTACAATTGTCGTGATGTTAGTTATAAGATACTAGCTAAAAAACATGTCACGATACTTCCCGTAATAAATATTAATAACCATTAAACTTAATAGTTTACAAACTAATCATATACCTAACATATATGTTTTAGCTGAAAATCAGTGATTTGGTTAACCGCAGCAAGTGCTGAGCTTGGACTATTTTCGACATAAATATATATATCCGAAACTAATTAGTAAGTATGATACTAATTAATTGGAATTTTAGGTTATTTGGGTACCAATGTACTGAGTTATGTGTTCTAAAAGAAGTTTTAAATTTAAAAGGACACAAAATCTACTTTGTTCCGTAAAATATTATCATTAGTCAAAAGACGTCCATTTTTGGTCCTCCTCTGCCTTTTACTTGGCATGCAAAACCGATAACTGATGCAATAGAAAGATTCATACATTTATTTTTTATTTCATTTTTTTTAGTAAAATATAACTTAGAAAAGCAGTTTATTTACTTTGTTTACAAAACAGCCATATTAGTGATGTTAAATTCCAATATAAAGTTAAGAAACTAATTCATTATAACATCACATTCAACATGTGTGTATGTAAGTAAAACTAAGTTGAAAGAATTTACTCAGATACGTCTTTGAACATTCGCTTCAAGCTCGGGCATTCTCCCTCTAATGCGATTACCGTTCAACTAGATTACTACTCTCGCCATCTCAGTTATTCAACATAACACTAACAGAAACTAAGAAAAAGATTCTCTAAGAAAATATATTAATACACGACAACTTTCATATTGTAACTCTTCATAATCTTGAACATAACTCATCCGATAAGAAGAATAGCAAATCTCCCAACTAATTGTACAACTAATTGTAATACGAGGAACAATGGCTTTGAACAAACAATAAGTTTGCGGAATACTTTAAGAATTAAAACTTGTTCTAAGCACTAAGTTGGCGATTAAGTTGCAATCACGACTCTGCAAGCTAAGTTACGGTAAACAGGCGGACGGGAGTCGCATTGTGCGGGACTGCAAGTCAGTTGGAAGCCAACTTCAGTTTGTGGCTATAAGTTTACTTAATTATACCTTACTAACATATTCTATCTGCTGCTTATTTTATAAGTTTGCATTTGTTTGTTTATTTACTCTGAGACTATTTTCCAAACATCCTACTTTTAGTTTTAAGAACAATCACACGAAATTGAGCAGTCAGTAAATTTTCCGCTGCAGGATAGGTCTACCAAGCTGGCCAGATAAATAACATAGGGTATTGTACCAAGTGTACTTCTTAGCTAGATACATGACTGATGAAGAAGAGATAAAGGCCCCGAACATGACACAGGGCGATTTCTTGGTAAAAAAACGAGCTTCAAGAAACGAGCGTATTCCCTTTTTAAAGGTCGGCAACGCATCTGTGGGTCCTCTGGTTTTGCGGGTGTCCATGGGCGGCGGTGATCACTTACCGTCAGGCGACCTGCTGGCACGTTTGCCTCCCAAAATATAAAGAAAAAACTAAATCACCTTTAAAACCACAACGAAATTAATAAAAAAAAATAGACACGTTAAAAAAACTTCTAGCAATGCTGGCAATATGAATACAAATACCATCTATTACTGTAATTAATTTCTTTAAACTCACAATTTTGGCATCAATTATATTATCGACCACTAATTAATACAATAATCTGATACAAGGACATTTGATATAATTACTATAACAATCAGATCCAAATTCAGTGCAGAGCTTACAGCTATTGTACACATCGCAGATCACAAATTAATATCAATGTAGGACCCATTTCTGTTCACTCGGACATTAAATGTGTAATGACATGAAATAATTGCATTATAATCAGTGTTCATTATTAAATACATGATTATGTTTGAGGTAACGAGATAGTCCACTTATTAAAATTAATTTTAATACAGCCTGCGTTGAGACTATGTACCTTTAATTTTTAATTGTGTTTACAATAACGTAGTTTACAATTTTATTTAAACTGAAGAGAAAATAAACTCGTTGAATGATGAACTGCTGTGAGTAATTATTGCTTGATTCCGCTTATTAATATCTCAAAAGCTGAGAACAATTATTTACTGAGAAAAATTGTTAAGTCGTCTGTAAATACTAAATATATATTCAAGTTAATTATATTTCTATATCAAGAATTAGTACAAATACACTAAAAAGGTTTAAGGTATTTTAGCTCAAACCGAATAAACCTACATATCATAAGTTCTTACCTATTGCGATTGTTTGTTTGATTCAGATATTGACGACCAAAAATATCAACGCAATCCGGAAAATTGTTATACCGTATAAAAGTTACAGAACATAAAGTATTCGCATAATTAGTTTAATAAATCAGCTTATTATGTCTTGCAAATATTCCTCGCGATACTTCGAAACGAGATATTTGCCGCCAGTTCAGCCTAATTAAAACGATTCAAATATTTTATAACGAAGCTAAAAACGCATTAAAAGTTTATCGAGGGGAGGCAACAACAATGCCACAGATTAAGTTATTAGCTTGTTAAAATATATTAGATGAGACAAAGAGGCAGCGATCTTAATAGGCATTAAGGAGTGTGGTTGTACATTAATGACGAGCTTATGGTTTATTATAAAATGTATTTTGTAATGCATATATTATTATATAATGTATGATTTATTATATTATATTTTACCTTACTAGGTTTTCTGTAAGTACTTGGTTGAACGAGTCAAAATTGTCTAAGTCTAGCCGCGAGCATGTTTTTATTTTTTCAACTTAGGTAAAGCTATTATTGCTATTTTGTTTAGTAACTTTAAAAAAGCTTGCTTGACCGGGTCAGTATCACCTTCTTATCATGTCCTACTGTATAAGATTGAGCCTCACATCCATTATTCTGTACTTATAGTATCCGATTTTTTAAAGTAGCAATGGCTTTAATAAAAAACAAATACATTGGTAGAACTAATATACCAGTTGTTTTTATATTTAAACAAAAATGTATACGAATTTGGACCTATTCAATAATCGTAAAACGAAACAAAATTGTTTTAAACCTTCGTAAATCTGTAAAAAGCAAATTCATTACAAAAGAAACATTTTCTGGGAACTCCGTTTTGACTTATTTAATAACGTTAAGGAAATCCAATACAAGTTCTTAACTCATTTAATATAATCTAAGAAAAATACACAATTGTAATAGGTATTATTCCCCTACGTCACAATGGCGCGACGTCTTCATAAATTAATTTGGCAAGTTAGATTGCGGTCTGAGACAAATCTGTGACGTCATAAGCTTTTCACTTTGTGCACCACCCTGTGTGTGACACACCCTTCTGTTATTGTTTTTTTTTTATCTTGTGTAACATTGCATTTGAAGAAGTTGTAATTGTTTAAGTTGCAGAGAGATAGAATGGAATCATGAATACTGAGATTGTGTTGTTGTTTTAAAATACTGTAACTCTTTTTAGGGGTGCCACTTTATTTAAAATGTTTTCATAATGTTTATTTTTGTTATGATAAGTATTTTTCATGTATTAATACAAGACGGCCTTATAGATTTCAATGGTGCCTGTATGAAGTTGTAGTTTGTTGTTTAACAAGTAGTCTTGTCGGAACTTTTTTTCCCAGAAATTCCTGAGCTTGACAACGTTTCCGTGGCATTATTTCATCGTTTTGTTTGATAAATCATGAAAACTCATACATAATGATAATCTGAAGGAATATTTTATTAAAAACGAGCCAAAATAGCTTTTTTTGAACAAAATATAAATCCTTAGCGCGCTTACAACAATCACATACTAAAACTGCATTTACCCATACTAACCAAAGAAAGAACAAGGAAATAAAAAGAACTAGCGAAGTTGAAAATGTTAAAATATAAATTATCTCAATTTGCTCAACCAAACTTTAAAACACGAACACGCTTATAATATTCTATAGAAAAACACAAAACTACGAACAAAATTTTACCTCATTATAATTACAAAGACTTGAAAAAGTTTCCATAATCCGTACCTCATTCTTTAAAGACAAACAACCTGTTCAAAGTTCAAACCGTGAATATAACTAGTTAAAGCTCACATGAACTTGTAGTGAGTAAAACAAACGGAGAACTAACATTGCTTCAGCTTATGACGACATTGAGTTTAGAGCAACGTTCAACCTCCAGGCAAGTATGCTCGACAAACAGCCAGCGTCTCACTAACCAGATATCTTACTAAACTGCATCTGTATTCAACTTACCGCTGATAGTTATATTCAATTGCTTTACGTAAACATGATATTTGTACCTACATATTTGTGTACTATAACGAAAGTCATAAGTTGACAGAAAAAAATACTTAATGTTACCAAGTAATAATGTTAGAAGGTAATGTTGTATCAAATACTTGGAAATATTATTAAGAATTATAAATTAAGAAAAAATCATTATTGTGACCTTTTTTAACGTAAATAAATAATATATCTTTATTATACCAAAACAATTTTATACACAAAATAATAAACTAAATATATATGAAAAAAAGTCAACTAGGTAAGTATATAATTTAAAAAAGTTGTTTCCTACAAGTTTGTACAAAACATTGACCACAATAATAAAATATGTATAAATGCAAAGAATGATTGTCACGTAAATCGAACCAGGCCTACCCTTTAAAAAATTTTAATAAATTCATTTCTCTCTATAACGTGGTATTTCATCTCCCTTGACGCTCTAACTTTCAGTTTGTAGACCGTAAATTGTTGTCTACGTATCGATAACTCACTTGTGTATTTTTAGTTTGACATTGAGCTAAGATCAAGTAAACCTCATGATATCAATAATTCAATATTTTTTACTGTAAGTATCGTAAATTTTAGTATGAAGTGCCTTTTTAAGGCTGGTAAGTAAATGTATGTTTTTCTAGTTGCGTATTTACAGGTGACATTTTAAAATAGAAATTAGAAAAAAAGGAAATCCTATTATATCCTACTCCTACTAGTATTATAAATCCGAAAGTTTGTGAAAATGTATAGATAGATGGATGTTTGATACTCTTTCACGTAAAAAAGCACTAAATAAATTTTGATGAAATTTGGAATATTAGGTAGTTAAGGGTGTAGAACGTTTAAGCTACTTATACAACGCGAGTGAAGCTGCGGGCATTAAGCTAGTATTTTATATTTAGTAAACGGTAAACTGTTAGTGGTTGGTGTAGCTAGAACCTAGGTACTTGTTTAGGTTCACCAAAATGTTTCAGTATTTATGTAGACGGGTACAATAGCTACGGAAACAACAGAGCTATGGGCTTAACAGCTTGTGTTCATAGGTGACGAGCGTGTTGCAAAGGCACGCTAGCCTTTACAATTTGTAAATCACATAATGTTTTGTTTATAACATGGACTAACGTACAGTTTACTATCGTCTCTTCATCAAATTGTTTACGAGATAATATACTATAAAAGCTAAGGAAATATAATAAATAATAAGTATTATTAGGAAAGCTCAACGGACAACATTAATGACAAGAGCGCTACATGAGTACTTATTAACCAAACGACAAAAGGTAACAATAACTTGTTATTTTTATAATCTTTTATCTTATTACAGGAATATTCCGTCCAAAAGACAAACAAATATGATATTAATAATATTGTTTTAGTTATGAAAATACAACTCCTACAATAATAAAGATCATAAACATTAACGGACACAGTCGTCAACAATTTTTTTTTAACTATTCTGAGTAGTTTTCTAATCCGGAGGGATCAATCATTTTGTTAAAATATTTGGTTTTTGGATTTGATGAGGTAGCTAAAATTATAGAAAAGGTAGAGACTACTATTCTTTACCTTTTCTATAATTTTAGCTACCTCATTTTAATAATTTTTTTACCTCAAATTAATGGTATTATTTATTTACATAATATGTATGCCATAGGAGACTTGGTCCTTTCATCTTGACGCTCACATTTTAGTTAGGTCTATGTCTAGCCGTGCACTGCTCTGATGACTGCTAATTATGATGACGAGGATAAATGAATTCTAAAATAAATATATATTTACTAAAACGATATATATACAACCAATTGTCAAAGACTAAACAAAAAATAAAAGATTGTCATTCGTGCGTAAATTAGATGTTTGTTTACAAAGTAGACATACACTTTGTATTCAATATTCTTCTATTGTCATAAGAGCGTTCAGAATAGTAGAATTTGTCCCGTGTTTGGTGCGCACTATGTACGTGAATAAAACAATACACAACTGCTTTACATACATGAATATTTTATATCACTCTGATTTTTGTACGGAGTCATGTAAATTTTAGACTAGAACGTACCAGCTTGCGATATGAGATACTAGTTATTTCACGCAGTATTTACTGATGGTATACGATAAAAGTTTACCTGTGTTGTTTGTTTTTGAACGGCAAGTCTCTATTTAAGTATTTGTAAGTGTAAATAAATTGCATCCGTTTATTTGTAAAATCATTGCAACACTGGGACTTATCAAAGATACAAAAGTTATATTTAAACAATAAGTCACTTTTTGTACGTACTACTTTTAACATTGTTTTGATAAAACTTCTCCATGCAAATGCAGTCACAAACAAAAGCTCGTACGTTTCATTATATAAAGGAAGGAATGGAAACTATTACGATAGCGATGAGCAAGGAACTCGAAACTCTCAGCCGTTACACACAAGATAACACTATAAACCAGTTTCACCTAACGCTTGTATCCGATTAATTGCATAGGCATTCTCCGCGCACCTCGGACCTAAGGCATGTCAATGAAAGCAATTACTTGCACAACGCAAATACAAACCACCTATTACTTGTCATACCATAACATCAATCGATTAACTAATAGATATTATAAACAAAGCATCTAATATTTAAATGGTACATTATTCTATAGCTTTTGTTAGGAATGATGGATTGCTCACCAATAGCCGGATGGCAGTTCGCAAACGTCTACTCAATCAACAAGGAAAAAGCGACTTTAAGAGCGCCTTTAGCGCACCATCCATCTACGGCTTAAGGTCTATGTTGCTTTGCATGATCTCGAACAATTTCTTCAACAAAGATGTAAACGCCAATCGATGTGTCAGTGGGTTGATAGGGAAACTTTTCATTTTGCCGATGCGATGTAGTACCCCGGTGTTGGTTTGAAAAACAATTTTCTTGCTATTTGCGAGCTCATTTTTAACATTATTGAGTGGTAACTTTTTCGAGTTTGTATATTATTTTGGCAGTTCCCATTGTTCCCTGATGGATGGAACATTTAACCATGTAATGATGTGGTTATTTTGTTTTCCATGTTTTGTTTTATATAGACTGATAAATAAATATGGCGTGTAGTGTATAAATAAATTTTCTCTTAAGAGAGAAAGCATTTTATTATAAAGTAAAGTGAATATTCGCTGTCAGAAAGAATGTGATGTAGTGGCCGCTATAAGTTTACTCCCCTATTTGGAGGACGACACGACCTTTGCTGTTGTTCACAATTTTTCTTCATTTGCCATAAAGTTCAGTGAGATTTCATAGTAAGGTAAAGTTTTGCTTTTGGGATGTGAAGCTTTTATAATAAAATTTAGATAAAATATCGTACAATATACAAAGTTGTGAAGGATTGCATTTTTATAAAAAATATATTGAAGTGTTATAAAACGAAATTAAGCGTTATTCACTAAAAGGCTATAGTAATGCATATCAAAATACTAATACTAGGCTACTCGGGTGGCCTAGTAGTCATGGCGCTGGACGCGTATAGTACAAAGACACGGGTTCGAGTCCCGCCTCATTTTTTCCATTGTCTTTCTTCTTTTCGGATTTTTCTAGTTATACCTAAGCTTTATAGATAAAAAAAATATTTAAAAATACTAATACTCAAATCTAGAAGGATTAATGGCAGAGGAGGAATTAGAAGCTCATGCCTAAGCTTTTAGTATTGTAAACGACTTTACCGATAAATAATTTTAAACTTGATAACTGTGGCATCACTTGTAACCAATTTAGATAAAATTTCTACGAAAACAAATTGACCTTTTACAAAAATATATTTATTAAAAAATTTGTTAAAAAATTACAGAATTCTATCGATAACCATTTTTAAATGGGTTAATACCTCCATGGGATTTTATTTCGTAACCATACGAAGAATATCATTATACATATACTCGTACCTTGTCATAATTCATAATTCGTCTTGTTGTAGATTATAAACATTGAAAATAAACTTTGACTTTATTTATCTAGTTTCAAAATAAAAATAAATAAAATAAATATTCCTCACACATTCACACAACGCCATCTAGTTCCAAACTAAACAAAGCTATATGGGTACTAAACAACGAAAAAAAAGACGGTATTAAGGGAGAGAAACAAATTAAAAATATTAAAATGTTGTAGTTTTTATTCAAAGTAAGATATTACAGACAAATTACGGTTACGAGATACAGGTTTTACAATTAAAAACTCATTTGTGACATACGTTTACAGCTGGAGATATGTTCGTGGATATAAAACGGATTTTAGGATTACCTACTTACACAGTGAAGTTACTGCAGTAACTGTGCAATTAAAATTAATAATTAAAAACGACTAAAATAGTTATAAACTATTCTTAATAAACTATCAATGGTGGTAGAACACTTTAATAAGAGACGGTCTATGTTAATACCACCACCAAGCCCACTCCCAAGCATTTTGGGGACTGAGCGGGATAAGCACATAGTTTTTCAGAATCTTATAAACAGACGATGAGCTTACCATCAAGCGATTAACAAGAACGGCTCGTCACCAAACGGTATAAATAAGAGATTACCAGATTATTAAAAAAAAGAATATAAGGCTTGAAAACCTATTTAAATAATTCTTTATTAAATATCTTTCACAAGAGAAAAAGAGAAAATCGAAAGCAGATAATTTATTTATTGTTAATAATATTATTTATTTTTGCAGCATACGGTAATATGAAAACCAATGGCCGTACTAGTGAGATTCGTTTAAGTTATAAGCGGCTACGTATTACTCCATTTTACTAACTATTTTATATAAAACTCTTTTGAATTACTTAAATAAATAATATTCTACTGAACTTTAATAATTACTCATATAGTCATATTGGCCAATCAACGTCCACTAAAGGACGTAGGCCCACTCTAACTGTTACCACTTAACGCGGTCCTCTGTCTTGCTCATGCTAGAACGAACGCTCGACTAGAACGTCTGTCCACCGTGTGAGGTGCTATCCAGCCTCCATCGTATACTCATTCACCATTCCATAACTTTTTCTGAGCGCTATGTTTCTTACATTCTCCTATGATTAGTAATAGTATTCAAGTATTTTGGTCCTACTTTCTTAGTCCACTTCCGTACAAGGCAACAGTTTTTTAATAGCCATTTATCAGTATGCGACCGGAGAGATTTCGACATAGGATTTTTTACCTTGACGCCAAGTAATAATTATTTATTTACTATTCACCACCTCAGCGAACTGCAACTTTCCTACTTTTATTAAATAGTTAATCGCTTATGACTTATACCACAGGTAGAGGCTCGCGGGTATTTTATATTTAAAGTGGAATATGTATTCCATTTACTCTATATAAAGCTTATGTATTTCACGTACTTCACTAATATTTATGTAATCCTGTTATTTAACATTAATGCATTGTGCAAAGTCCATTAAATGGGTTCGGGCTTTTAAGATTTTCGTGAACTGATTAAATGAAAGTACGGCTGAAATAATAATATTGTTATTGCAATTATATTTGAGAGTACCTTTCGTTAGCGGACGAATCAATCACAAATTATTATATTAATGTTTTGATGAACTAAATGAAAGAAGAAAACATTATTTATTTGTCACTAAAATTATAGTAGGTACTTATTGAAATTGAAACTTTAACGTAAACGTGAGAAAAGGGTCTATGCTCAGTTTAATGCGCTTTAGTAGGACTATCACAAGAGAGATTATATATTTACTGTGTCCTACGAAACTCGTAAATCTATTTAGAGAATTAACAAAAACATTAAATAGGTACCTATGTTTTTCCATAATCTAAAAGTCACTGTACAAGCTCTACATAATTAAAGATTAGATAAAGTTGTGAAAATGTTATATTAAAATTATGTGCTTATTAAGCCATAATTCCAGTAATACAGTTGTATATAGTCCGAAGCCACGAAGCAACTGAAGCCCATTATTCTCGTTTGTTCTCTATTATTTAAAAAATATCTCAACCCGCCTAAGGCTAGCTAGAAATGTAATATTCTTTGTGCTTATTATTAAATAATGACATTGCAAAGACTTTTCTGCATAAAACATTGTTTTGTTTACTTCTAAATGGACGCATTCGTGGCAAACTCTTATTTTTATTGTTAACAAAACAGAATACATCAGTCTAATAACTTTACATGTATGAAAGGATTGTATGTATATATACAAGTTACAAACAGAAATAGAAAAAGGACAAAATATATGAAAAACGTATCGTTTGGCTTTGATCACCCCTTTTTCAATAATAGAGCCGGGTCGCCCCCTTTGTACTGGGATTTGCCCGAGGCACATTTACCGTAGAACTGTAATATGTCCATTTAATTTATAATACGAAAATTAGAGTGACCCACTACATTAAACCTTTTTAAAGGATTGAATGTTTCCTAATTTCTTATAAATCTCAATGAGAACGTTGACAGATGGGTTAAGCTCGTAGCAGGCGGCCGCTGATGAACGCATAACCCTTTCAACAATAATGTATTCCCACTCGTTAACACATACTCTTTTTATTTTTGTTTTAATTACTTGTTCTTGGATTTATTCCTTATATGTGGAATACAGAATCAATTACTATTGTTATAATTTTGTAGGGTTAGTGATCAACGTAACATTGAAACTGATAACTCATTGCGAGAGAGAGCGAATTTTATATTCTATTTTTACCTATTGAATTGATAGTTTGTTTCCTTTTTAAAAGCTGTATACGGTCTTTGAAACCGTGTATCACTGCGTCAACACTCGGCGCGACGCGGCCAATAAATCACAGAATCAAACACATCTATGTGCTCAATCGGTAACCAATAATAATGTGTGTCTCTTAACACTACTACTATATTTACTTATTATTTAGAAGTGAATTTTTCTATTAAATAGTATAGTTAATATAATATTTTCTTTTATAGGGGTCACTATTTATGGATATTATACTTGTATAATATACACACTTTCAACACTTGAAATGGGCGACATGATCACTAAGTGGTCAAGCCTTTATTAAAGATATTAAAAACACTTGAAATGTTTTTCAATTAAATAAATATTGCATTATAAACAAAAACGGCTGCTTCTTTTAATGCGAAATTTAACTAATTGAAAAATATTTAAAGTGTTGAGAGTGTTTTATACTAATACTTTATTGCCTTTTCTCAAGACTTTGTTATCAACTTTTTACATTATTTGCGAATTATGGTTTTGTGAGTTGTTCCCTGAGCTTTGCTCAATGTAGGTTATGTTCTTAAATAGTCTTTAGTTTTTGCATTGTTTTTAAATTTGATGCCACAAATAAGTAGGTATCACATGAGTATCCCAATGTATATAATTAAAAAAAAAAGTTTTGTTTGCCTAGTATTGGGTTTACATTCTGTGTAGATTGTTAATTATATTTTATTATAAGGCATGTAAATAATGTTAAATCTGTTGGTAAGCATTATAAAAAAAAAAAAATAAAAAAAAAAATTATGATTTTATTTCTCTAGGCGGCGCTAGTGAGCCACGTAAAGACCCATAAAAGGAACTACAAAAATGACCTTTACATTAAAACACCGATGACATTTACGTCCTAACCTTTAATATAACTTATTAAAACGAGACGTAAAAGAGAATACGTCATACTTTGGTAATCTGTCTACGGGATCTGAGTTAATCATAAACAAATTGCGAAAAGCTCGGGGTCATGCGGGACGACAAACAAAGAACACCGCATCTTTTTGTTGGGACATGTTGAGCGGCCTGTAAAAGGTTTATACTATGTATTGTGTGTGTTACTTTTACACAACCAACTTAATTATCTGTTGAGTAATTAGTTATGTTTACTGCAGTTATGTGGTGAAGGATTAAGAATACATGGAGTCACCTTTTCACATCGTCCTATGAGTTTTATTAAATTACTACTTAAAACTTTTAAAAATCGATGTATTTCTTTAGCTGCAAAGCAAAGGCAATCATATTTACAATTTTTAAATGCAGATATCATTATAAACAAACCGTTTTAATTTTTTTTTTATAAAGTAAATTTTATTTCAAAAAGTATTTCATTCTAATAAGACTATTGTAATATGCAAGAACAATATGTAACGTAAGAACTGTTATCTTAGTGTAGATCTATCAAACACTAAAAGTAAACACGCCATGGAATTGAATTGGCTGTTCCCCAGCAAATCAAAGAATTTAAGTCTCAGGGATAAATGATTTTCTACAGCGACCAACGAAATTGGAAAAAAGCAGAGTCCAGTCTCCGTCAAAGGATACTAACCGATTGAAGTATCGAAAGATTAACAGAAAAAAAAATAAACAACCAAACAGAAAATAAAATCAACAACCAATACGTACACATAGGGAAAACTCGAAATGTAAAAATAACTTTTTAGTTTTTTTCCTTCATATTTAGCCGGGTTTAAAATTTCCACCACGATGTATAGAAAAGCTACAGGATTCTGTTTCATTTTTGTACATAGAACAGATTTTTCTAGCTTTATTATGTTTTATATGACCGCAATATTTGGAGGAGGCCTATTTCCAGCAGTGGACGTCAATTGGCTGAGATGATGATGATGATTATGTTCTATTCCCGTTTAGCAAAACGCGGGACAAGAGAATTATTAAAAACTATAGTATATATAACTTTAATTTTTTCGTGAAACATGAAGGATTACGTGTACAGGGCTCAAAAACAGGTGTTTCGAATTCCCGAAAAGATGTACATACAACACCATCTACGCATAACTCGCTAACTGCCACTTGACGAGTTATACGATTATTTGATTTTCGTAATCTACGACATCGACTTCGTATATTAGGCAAAAAAAATTTTTGATTTTTGCACTCTAAGCCTCTTTTTTACAATAGTAAAAGTTTCTAACTTCAAAGAATGGACGCAGCATATATATTTAATTGGTAGATCGATGTTTATGCGGGGAGTACTGCGGCGAGGTGCGGGGCTTATCTGCCAGTCAGTCACTTATGCAGCGGTGAGCGTAGGGAGCGCTGCAGTTTTCACGAAATTCCGCAGTTAAAGAGTGAATTCTACGTACTACTTCGTATATTTTCTAAGTTGTTATATTATTTGTATTAATTAATATGTGTAGTAAACGTAATAACTTCCATAATATGTTAAAAAAAGCTTGTACCCCAAAACAACCTTTTACAAAATAATAATATTTAGTATTATATAATATGTATTATTACACATTTACACGAACAATTATATAAACTAATGAAATAAAGAGTTCGTAATCTATTCCTACACTATTTAGATATATTTAAAGTATCTTTAAAATATATTTTATTAAATTAACAAAACCCAACGCAAAACTCAGTAACTAGCGCAGTTATAGACATTTGCTTCGGACTACTGGTTATTAGCTAACATATAAAGAGTTTTGCTTTGGAAATGTTATTTTATTCTTTATGTATCTGGTATTTACATGTATATGCATCGCTTGTGCTTATTTAAAAATAGTCCTAATTGCCACTAAGTAACTTATGCGTTGGTTTTATTAATAAATAATGAATGATAACTAATTGCTTGCTTGAGGCAATTTAATTGTAAAGTCCTTAAATCCAATAATTATTGCACTACATATGGGGTAAAAATATCAAAGCAACATTTTGTAGGTACTTAAGTACTTATTATTTTTTTTACTTTACGATTTTCCAGTGCCTAGCTTTTTTGAAGAAGAGAAAGACTTGTGGGCTAACAGTAATCACATTTTTGAAGACAATGATGATGAAAATGGGGACCCGAACATAAATTCACATCAAGAGAATATTATCTCTATCTAAGAAATTGGTAAAGACTTTGAACCTTTTCTAAATGAGCACAATACCGCCGCGTACATTGCAGAACAAGTTATAATCAATGATCCCTTACTATCGTCTGACAATGGTCCAAATTCTTGCATAAATAATTTAACAAATCTAAAATCTGTCCTACGGCCCACCCAATATTTCTTTAGTTAATGACTCATTCAGTGCTCAAACTATAGCGCATTTACTCGATATAGATGATAATATAAATTCTATTCTACCATCGCCGTTAAATACTGTTACTTCTGCTTCGCTCATAAATAGTCCTCATTCTGTGTCTACCAGTACCAGTTCAAGATTAAATAAATAAAAAGGACTAAACATACATAAGGACGAATGGAAAGATAATAAAAGAAAAGCGAATAGAAATAAAGGTAAATGTTATTTAAGTAGAAATGGTACAGAGCAACCAGCCAAAAAGATAAATCTATTTTGTAAAAAATGTAAATTAAACTGCTCTAAAAAGTTCACTGCGCATTCTAGACAAACAAAATTAAATATGTTTTGGGACATGGGGAATAATGTAAGACAATGGGAATTCATTGTTAAATTTTGCAAGAAAATCCCAAAACGTAGACGTACTACAGAAGGAGTATCCAGGAGGCAGTACACCATCACGTATAGTTTGCCTAGTGTAGATTGTCTTAACGATCCAATACCTGTGTGTAAAGTCATGTTTTTAAACACGTTTGGTATTGGAGCCGGTATGCTTAACACTGCATTAAAAAAAGTGGAAGATGGTAATGGTGTTATTACTCCAGATGCTAGAGGAGGCCGCAATAATCGTGAATTAATTATAGATGAGGCAATGATAAAAAGCGTTTGCGATTACGTAAATCATTTTCAGCCAGTGGAATCGCTTTACATTCGCAGTCGCACGTCCAAACTATATTTAGATGTTTGTTCTGTATAAGGAATGGGTTGTGGAGAATATTTGTCGTTCCGTAGAATAGCGTGAAAACCTAAGTTAAAATTACTATTTACTATGTCTCTATTCTGACGCAAAGTTTTAGCGGGATTGATACAAATATTCTCCACAAACCATTCTTTATACAGGACAAACATACGACTGTATGATAGGGTTTCATCTAAATATAGTTTGGACGTGCGACTGCAAACGTAATACGATTCCACTGGCTGAAAATGATTTACATGATCGTAAACGCTTTTTATCATTGCCTCATCTATAATTAATTCACGATTATTGCGGCCTCCTCTAGCATCTGGAGTAATAACACCATTACCTTCTTCCACTTTGTCAATGCAGTGTTAAACATACCGGCTCCGATACCTATCGTGTTTAAAAACATGACTTTACACACAGGTATTGGATCGTTAAGACAATCTACACTAGGCAAACTATACGTGATGGTGTACTGCCTCCTAGATGCTCCTTCTGTAGTACGTCTACGTTTTGGGATTTTCTTGCAAAATTTAACAATGAATTCCCATTGTCTTACATTATTCCCCATGTCCCAAAACATATTAAATATTGTTTGTCTAGAATGCGCAGTGAACTTTTTAGAGCAGTTTAATTTACATTTTTTACAAAATAGATTAATTTTTTTGGCTGGTTGCTCTGTACCATTTCTACTTAAATAACATTTACCTTTATATCTATTCGCTTTTCTTTTATAATAAGTTTCCTGTGCCAAAAAGTAAATTTCAAGATTTAAAATATTTGTGTGACCATCAAATAATACCATTTAAATACCACAGTTTCTATCAATCTTTGGTTCCTGGTGGCGATGATAAAGCGGAAATACATGAAGACTGAATTACATAGACTGAAGCATGATAGATATACCAATAACTTTTTTATTATTTAATTCATAAGTTCAGTACTGATTAATATTATTACAACTATTGTGATTAAAATACACACATCAAAAAAGTCTAAGCAACATGCATGATATTACAAATTTACCATTTATATTAATTTATTTTACCATTTATTTTAATTATAACGTTGTATTTTATTTTTAAAATAATATTTTTAGGGTTCTATGATGTAAAAATAACAGCTGTTTTCTTTATAAGTTCTTTTAATAACAGAAATTAACAATATTAGAATATACAGGTACATAAGAAACTAAACTTTTTTTTTACAAATTGAAATTTCTTAAGAAAATGAATTTATTGTGAAAGAATAGGACAATTTAATACAAAGTATGGCCTCCTCTGCTATTCAGAACTTGTCGGCAACGATTATTCATTGAATTAATGAGACTGTTTATGTCATCTTGCGGTATTCGCTCCCAATGGAATTGTAGCAAATCCTTCAGCTGTTGGGTTGTTGTCACTCCGTCCAAGTCCTTCAAAACACGTCTCTGGAGCATGTCCCATGCGTGCTCGATGGGGTTGAGGTCTGGCGATTGTGCAGGCCAGGGCAATACCTGGATGTTCTCCGTTGCCAAGTATTCACTGGTTCGCCGAGCTGTATGTGAACGCGCATTGTCATGCATTAACGTAAAATCGGAGCCAAAGGTTTGTGCAAATGGATGGACATAAGGTCTGAGAATATCCTCAACGTAATTTTCAGCGTTCATGTTTCCATTTACAAAAACGAGCTCAGTTCGCCTGTTCTTCATAATACCCGCCCATACCATAACTGTTGAGCCGCTGTATGGATGAACTTCCTGAACGCACCTGAGTCTTTCAGTATTTCCGGGTCGACGGTACACTCGCACCCTTCTTGTATCAGGCCTAAACCCGAATCGCGACTCATCGGAAAACATAATTTTATCCCATTGTTCCTGGGTCCATGTTATGCGTTCTCTACACCATTCATTTCGACGAGCGCGATTCCCGTGACGTATCGGTGGGCACCTGATAGGGCGTCGAGCTCGTAGGCCGTACTCATGCAGTCGATTTCGCACAGTTTGGGGACTTACATCAACACCACTTGAATTTTGTAGCCTCAAACTTATCTCTCGAGCGGTTAACATCGGCTGGCGTCTTGCAGTCAGTTGTATGTACCGGTCTTGCCGAGTGGTTGTACTCCTTTTACGGCCTGGATGCTGTTCAGCGGGTTCCCCTGTATTATTGTAGCGCTGCCAAAGACGACAAATAACACTTCTATGAATACCAAAATGTCGAGATACCTGAGATTGATTACTTCCCGCTTGCAACATCCCTACAGCTCTTTGCATTTCATCTGCCGTCAAATGACGTCGCTCCATGACGTAAAGAATATCTAACAATTCAATTTTGTCGCCAACTGTATTTAAATGGTTGGTAAAATTATAAAATCAAGACTAAAACGTAGCAATTAACATGCACTCAAATTCAAACAAATTCGCAGTCATTTGAATTTTATGAAAAAAAACAAAACATAATCGAAATTTTTTTACCTATACACTTGAAGTTTACTTACCTATACACTTTGAGTGAGTAAATACTTAGAAATTAATTAATATAAATGGTAAATTTGTAATATCATGCATGTTGCTTAGACTTTTTTGATGTGTGTAGGTTAAAAAAATTAAATTGTGTAAAATGTACCCAAGTCTTTTTTAGATAAGATTTTTTGCTGTTTTATTATTAACTCAACAACATCCAAAATGTTATTAATATGGTGTTGACTACATAGTTATACGCACATGCTGTACGCGTGTAGTAATACTATTTTTAGAATTACCTTTTTATTTCACTATTAAAATAGTATTTTACGTTTTGTATTTTTTTAAGTTTATTCTTTCACTGATATTTATTTGTTACTGGTAAAATAAATTACCTGTTACTTATTATGAATTTTGCTGTTTTATTAACCTAATTGATTAATAGTGTAACAGTTAGGTTTTAGTTTCATCCCATGTATAACTCTTTATCTGGTAATTATTCTAAAAGTTAAGGAAAACACGTCATTGCATATCTACGTAAGAGGCAGATGGGTTTTTGATTCAGCAATAATTTCCAGAGTATAACTGCGTATGTGGCACATTGACACAAAAATTACATTTCGAATCCGAAGTTAAAGTCTTTAAGTGTTATAATTTAATATTCAAAAGAATATAAATGAAAATACATATACTATTTAAAAGAACATTCAAAAAGAATACTACATGCCAATTTTCAAGTCAATAACTGCGGTATTATAGACGCAATCACCATTTGAAATTTTTGGCAACTTTAATCGGCTCTCCTGTAAAATTAGCGATTTTCAGTTAGCGAGTTATGCGTAGATGGTGTCGCAATAATAAAAAGTATTCTTGTCTTAAGACTAAGGGTCCTTTCACACAGACCGGCTCGGAGAGGAGAGCAGATTCTTATCATGTTGAAAACAGAGATTTTAGTATTTGTAGTAAGGTTTATTTTTGCATCTGCACTTCTTATGTCATTAAGAATACTCGATCGCGCTTGGTGTGAAATAATAAGAAGAGCTAGGTCCGGGTTAAAAAAATAGGCAAAACTGTAAAATAGAATACTGTAACTGTATTCAATAAAAACTTCTTCGATGTTTTTTCAATATTTTAAGTACGTAGGTACATTAAAAAAAACGATTTTTGCACTTTTCTTAATGTGTTTCGGAAAATTTTTGACATTATGCATTTACAGAACACTAGAGACATTCAGGCACATATTAAGCTACGTGAGTTTTGAACTCGGGACCTCCTGCACGGCAGACAATTAATACAGCCGCTATGTCAAGCGAAGCAGTAACACCTAATTAAACTCATTATCATCGAAAAGCGAAATATTTTACAAGACTTGTGCTATCACATAACCAATCTATCAAACGCTGCCTTCAAACATTAGAAAGGCCGACAAAGGGGTTTTAATTTACTTAAAGCAGGCTTTGTTATTCAACATTCTTTAGTTTTGCCTTTAATACTTCAGACAATAGGTGTGTAATGTGAAGTGTAATTGACGTGTATGAGCTTATACAATAAATATCACGTTATCGGATATTTTTAAATATTAAAATGGATCGGTAGTGTCTTAAAGAATAGGGGATAACAAACATAAATTTTGTATATGCTTAAATAGATGCTTATGATCAATCAATATTACAGAGAAGGGCTTTACCCATTAAAAATAAGCATAGGTAAACTTAAAAATAACCTGTAATTTAGCAACTTATACTAATTAATTTTTGTGTTATACCTTTAACGTAACCTAATAAATTAAGGAAAACGTGACCTTCGTAATAAATCCAGGTCACACATGTTGTTGACGGAGTAAGAATACAATATGTCACCACCCCATCTCATCCCATGTGTGTCGTAAGACCGACTAAGGTACTAACAGTAAATATTATCTTTACGAAATAAAAAGAAGAAAAACATGAAATTAAACCCTATACCAATCCGTCTGGCCAGCGTGGTAGCAGGCCAAGTATACCTCCATTACGGGAGGTGGTCCGTCCCTGCAGTGGGACATTAATGGGCTGTTATGATGAGACATGTTGTATCAGATATTATTATGCCAAGTTTTCCTTCCTTTTGTAAAAGACCTAGAGACAAAGTTTCGAAGTCACCTTTTACAATACTTTCTTTATGGTGGTATAAAAGGGCTTAATAGTAAGTAAACACTATAAAGAAATTTAACAGTGGAACAAAAATAGTAAATTTGAGTTTATTATTATTTGTTTTCTATGTATAATATGTATGTATTTACAAAAAAAAAAAAAGTATTTAAGTTTGTTTATCCGTTGTCTAGTACCCATAGTACAAGCTTTGCTTAGTTTGGGACTAAATGGCGTTGTGTGAATGTGTGAAGATTATTATTATTTATTTATTTATTATTATTAAACAATGGCGAAAAAAAACCAAAACTAATAATGCTTTTATAATTTACAATAATTAAAATGAACTAACAAAGCAGGTAGATATCATTTAATTAGGTATACATTGCAGAAAGGTAAGAGGTACGAACATAAACGATACTCGATAACATTTTAATAGAAATTCTATAAGAAAATGTAAGGAGGCAATCTTTTGTCACGTTAATACGTTGCTCATTATAATAGGTTAGGAAAATAAACACGGATATTTTTAAGCGTCCTCCTAAGTCAAGTTTAAATTAAGGCTTGCTTATGTCTGAAATTCGGTAGCATTATAAAAGCAAGCAAAGACGCGAGCCGGCCGCGCGCCTCGAGGCACCCTACTGAGCAGATTTAATTAACAAGATATGGGTCTCTTTTAAACCAACTGTACCTACTTTTCGGAACATTGGAGATTAAAATTCAATGAACCGACAGGATATTACATAAAATTCAAGACTATAGTTTTATGTACGTACGTAAAAGAGAGTTAATTAATTTAAAAAATTAATCAAGTCTACGTCGCTACCAATAAATTCTTTCTCTGCCCGTAACACTGATCGGGAATACGCGATCCCATTTTTAAACTTCGTAATTCGATTAAATTTCTGATGTAAAATTGTTTTCATTATCAATTTTGTTTGGGACATTGTTTCCGCTCGCGAATCTCGTAAATTATGAACTGTATGTTTCCCTGCAAGCCCTGAGGCCAAGCCGTACCTGTGTTAAAACGAATTGAAAACCGGTAATCGAATGCGCGCAATGGGAGCTATGTCAATATTTTAAATTTAAATATCAAATGGAAGTAGTACAGGACGGTTTAATATTTATTTTATTCACCATGTTACATCCATCTCTGTGAGGATTTTAAATAACAGACTTGTTTTAAATGGAACTATGTTTATTTGTGTTCGATTTGCACTGCACAGATATTATTTGTTATGTTTTTACGATATACATGATACTCTATACTTGATGAATTTTCTCGACATTCAATTTAACGCACAATAATAAAACATCAATTCAGTCTGTTTTTATATTGTTACTAACAGATAAATAAAAATAACTATAAATATGTTGCGCGCTGATTTTTAAAAATGTGGTTCTTTGTCAGAAACGTTCGGGTTCTAGTTGAATAAATACTTTAGAACAGTATGAGACATCATTCGAAGTACTAAGAAAATTGTTACTTATTAACTGACTTTCAATTTCTTTACATACTATATTATTTATAGTTACTTAAAAACATGTAAGTAAGCGATCTATGAATTTACATAAATTCATCAATAGAATAACAACAGCAACTGGCACACAACACAAAAAAAGTTCACAATTAAAGTCAACTTAACAAAGTGATAAAGTTACCATAAAAACAGAATATACTAATTTCAATTTCCAGGTTAAGAAATTATTATTATAAGTCTCCTTGTATATCGAAGCAGTTGTATTATGAAACAACAACAAGCTTCCAAAATGATATTTAAAGTTAAATTTGGTAAACGCGACAGTATCAACGATGAATAAAAATAAGGGGAGGTGACACAAGATAAAGGAGGTCACAACTTTGTTGTTACTTTAAGGTCTGAAACATCTTTCGCGTCATCTGACGGCGTAGTTCGACAAAGAAAATTAAAAAAAAACAGAACACCGGCTGCCCTGACTTAATTAGAATTTTTCGAATTACATAACATTTTTTTCGTAACGTTTCTGGAGCATATTTTCATGGAGTATAACATAAAATTGTTAATAACAGCACTAAAGTTCGTGTTTCAGTACATTGTTACCGATTTTACGTTAGTACAATGTTGCACTGCCGCTTTTGTGAAACTAGAACGTACTGTACATAGTTGTACATGTGAGTACTTATATCCTACTAATTGCATGGCGTATAAAGGTCTTATACTAAAGAATAACGTTCTTGTGACAAAATTATTTAATTTTAAGCGTAATGCACAAGGTGTGAGTGAGGAAACTGCAGTTTCAAGTATTGCTTTATTGTTTTCTTAAAGATAACTTCAGCAGTAAAGATCACATTTGAGTAGCCTGCACAGACATAATTTGAATGGAAACATTGAACATCCAAATATAAGGCAATCAATTGTGAATCACTGCAATAACTATCATGCGACTCCGTGTACGACAGCTTATTATATTGACCGCTGCAGAGGCAGCTAAAAAGTTTGAGCTTACTAAAAATATAAAATTCTTTAACAGTCATACTTACTGAGTAAACCATGAAGTTCCTTTTTATTTAGAAACGATACGTTAAAAGTTGTGTTGTATGAGGTTGACGTACCTGTAACAAAATAATAATTATCTTTTAGTAAATTTCAAAAAATCTTTTTTTTTAAGGTTTTGTCAAACAGAGTTCCAGGTTAAAGCACAATAGCATATTAGCAAAAGCCATTTGTGTGTAACTTATAAAGAGGTTATAGGTAATGATTAATTTAGTTTAAAACTTACTGTAAAGTCCTAGGCCTCGTCTAAACGTTTTGCGGACGTATGATAGCATCCTTCACCTCTCTATGTCTCGCGTGAAGGTTCTACCATAGATTTACATACAAACAAAGAAACCACACCACATTACAAAATGAATCTATATCAGTAGCTAATGGTACTTGACACTTACAAGTAGTGTGTAAACGAAAGCAAAACTAAATATATCACATTTAATTAGTACGTACTCAAAATGCTTTTGTTTGATATGTTGAGCCTTTTGGGAAATTGAAAACATTCCGCTCACATAAACATTTGTCTGTCAAAAGCCCCTCCAACCCAGTAGACAAAGGTACAGGTATTATCGTGTACCCACAGGTTTCCAATGTCTCTAAGTATTAGGTCTCTTAAGTGCCTTTACATTGAGAACAAACTGTTTCATTCTTTAAATTGTTACTAATTGTTTTCTGTGACATCGCCTGCATTAAAACTATTTTTGTTTCAGATTGACAATATTTACTTATATTGACGACTTCAGTGGCGGAGTGGTTGCTACGCAGAGGAACCAAATTCGACTAAGGCTCAATGCAAATCTTTGCGTAGATGAACATGTGTGTTTGTATCGGTATGTGCCTTTCCTATGTAAAATATGCCGTAATTAAAAAACAGTATAAGCATTTTTCTGATTTCTAATGAAAAGCATGATCTGCTTTGTTTGGGATTAGATAGCGTTGTATGAACGTATTAGGATTGTTCTAGTAGTTTATATATCTCGCTCCTAATTAATCTTGTCTTTACTTGGCAACACAGATTACAAAACCACACCATTTCAGTTCAATAGCCATATAAACTACCGCAGCCAAAAACTGAGCAAACTTAGTAAAACTATTCTATTAAAGTAAAGAGACTCCATTCTCAACACAATAGCCCACACATATGGTTGTTCTTCTAAGTGAAAAAACTTTCATTTAAATTCGTAGTCGAGTCAACAGGTGGAGCTGTTGGCGTGAAGCCAACGCTCCGTGTCTGCGAAACGAGCAAGCTTATCTACTCTACCATTGAATATTACCCACTCTACTAGTATTACACGACACTATTCTGTGTATAGTACAAACAAACATAATTATATGAAAATCCTTTTTGTATCTACTAGTAGCTTATGTATAATTAAATCTATGTAAGCCTAATCGATATCAATGATAAATACGAGAGTTACAACAAACTTTGCGATGTAATTTTTTAAAGTAATCATTAGCAATAAGACTACAGCTGTCCCTAGTAAACTATTAAGGTCTCATTAACAGAACGGATCTTTATTACGATTTGTTCCTGATTCGTCATCTTCCTAATTGGTCATCTTCCAAATTCGTCACTTTCCTAACTCGTCATCTTCCAAACTGGTCATTTTCCAGATTCGTCATCTTCCAAACTCGTCATACCGTGTACATTTGTCAACAAAAATTTATAACATAAATCCTTTGTAGTATAACCTTTAAGAGTGTTACTTGTCAATCATAAAGTTTTTATAAAAAATATGAGAAGTAGCACTTCGCCAATATAGAAAGAATAAATTACACACGAATTGATGAACCTGAATATACACTTCTCATCAAAAAAATCGAAACAGTTGCAAGTTTGTGTTTTATAAGGATTATCTGAAAAATGTGTATATTTAGGAATATGTGTTATATATCATTTAATAGGGAATTTAATGAGGTTTTCAAATAATGATGTTAATGTTCTAAATTCAAATTCAATTTTCATAGATTTCGTATTTTGTTTAACAAGTCGTATTTGCCCTGTACGTAGTTTGACGGAAAATGATAAAATTAGGCACGTAAATGAAAAAAAAAGCTAAAAAACGTTTATTTAATAACCCGTATCGCGCACCCAGAGTTCCTCGCTCCTCTTATTACTGCGTCCATGCGATGTTTACCCGCAAAAACCGCCAAGTGGTGGCATTGCTGAATTCTGGACTTAGTCAGGTTATTACGGCTGAAAGATTGCATCTTAGGCTCTCGTCTTTTCATAGAATCTGCAAACGCTATCAAGAGACTGGTTTGTTCACGCACCGTTAGAGATCTGGCAGAAAACAGGTAACTTCTGACCGAGTAGATCGATTTATAGTAACACCTTTCTTACACATGTCCTTCAACTGCAGCAGCAGCTTCATGATGAACCTATGGTGGCTGTAAGTGACTCTACAATTAAAAGAAGGTTGAAGAAACGTGGACTTGTACCGTACAACCCAGCAAATAGGTAGGAACTACCTGCAGATCATCGAAAAGCGCGCCTTAACTTTTTACGTAATTACCTAAATTGGTCATACATCTAGTGGAGCAAGTTCCTCCTTTCTGATGAGTGCAAAATTGTATTGTATGGTAACGATGGAAGGACTAAGGTCTACAGAAGTGATGGAGAACGCTTTGCACTATGCAGGATTAAAAGAAAAGGCCATCCATGGTGGCGGTTCATGGACTGTTTGAGGAGAAATTAGTGGCAACGACAAGACCGAGTTTATCTTTGTGTTTGGGTCCCGTCTGCCCTTTTTAACAGTCATAGGTACATCGAACAGTATCTTGAACCTCTTGTGATGCCCTATGCACATTTATTTGACCCCGGTTTAACATTTATGTACGAGGATGCTAGGACAAACACCGCGAGCGTCGTATGAGATTATGTTACTGAAGTCGATATCTCTATTATTGATTGGCCAGCAAGAAGCCCGGACATGAATCCGATTAAACATCTATGGGATGAATAAAAAAGACGAATTAGTGTAAAAGATCGTGCTTCAAAAACACTTAGCCAGCTTTAAAATGCAATCCAAGAGGAATGGAATAGAGCGCCACTATTTTTGATCGTGACTCTCATCCGATCGATGAAAAACCGTACAGAAGCAGTAATGAAAGGTCGGGAATGGTATACGAGTTATTAAATAAACGTTTCCTAGCTTTTTTTTTCATTTACGTGCCTAATTTTATCAATTTCCGTCAAACTACGTACAGGGTAAATACGACTTGTTAAACAAAATACGAAATCTATGAAAATTGAATTTGAATTTAGAACATTAACATCATTATTTGAAAACCTCATTAAATTCCCTATTAAATGATATATAACACATATTCCTAAATATACACATTTTTCAGATAATCCTTATAAAACACAAACTTGCAACTGTTTCGATTTTTTTGATGAGAAGTGTATATTTCTTTTCATTAGAGAAAGAGAAAAAGTAAATATTTTTGAATTTTATCTTTAGAAAATAATTAGTAAGACGAAACATACACCGAATATCAAAAATGACAACAAACGGAACGTCAAAAAAACCGGAAGTGCACTTCACAATTGACATTTATGCAATTTTAATTTTTACTAATTACTAATAAGAAAATATTTGTGTACTATTCTAAATGTTATATGTATAAATAAATATTTATTAAACTAAATACATATTAAATAGATAAGAATGATGATTAAACTATTTTATTAGTATAAAAATGTTAGGTACATGATAATGTTTTTTACGAGTGACATTGCATACCATTTGAAATACATAAGTCAATTTAATTATATTGTAGACGTAACTTTTTTGTAGCCCTTACAGATAACAATATTCATTTAAAATCAATAGTATTTAAGATAATTAGCACTTGTATTCATAAAAAAATTATACACTTTAAGACATATTGTTTTTGCCCATACTTGAATAATTATTTCTTTTAGTTTCTATTAAATTCAATTCGACAGTACAATGTCGAGTTTGGAAGATGACGAATCTGGAAAATGACCAGTTTGGAAGATGACGAGTTAGGAAAGTGACGAATTTGGAAGATGACCAATTAGGAAGATGACGAATCAGGAACAAATCTTTATTACAAGTATTCCTTTTAATATACTTTACGACTCTCTTTGAGTCACCAATTACGACAATCATGGCAAGAAGGTTTAGTCACTTTGATATTCTCAGTCAGTCGCACTCTAAACTAGTACTAAATAATATTTCACTTCGCAGGTAGGTAAGCAAGTAACAAAACAAGCATATTATTTATTTAGAAACAAAAAGTTCACAAGCCACATCTGTTAATGTTCATTATTGAGACCAGCTTTCTGTTGTTGTAAAAGGGTTGTAGAAGTAGTAGAGGGTTGAAGTGCAACCAAGCCAGGGCATTGACATCCATCTATCTCCAAAAATAAACAAGCGTAAACAAAGCGATATTTCACGGGTTGAATATACCTATTCCTCTAATAAATGAAAGTTAAGAGCTTACCGTTTAAATTCACAATATATTGACCCAGGGCTTTCCCTTGAGTAAACAAGGTCTAAGCCGGTGTCTAAGCCGGTACGAATACAAAATTTGTGTATTTCACTATATAGGATTACGTTCTTACTTACCTATACTGAATTCTGTGGTAAGGTTGAAATTAATAGTTTGAATAAAATACCTCTGAACAATTAATGTATGTGATTAGAGTTATGGCTAGAGGTAAGAGGTTGAGTGGGTGTGACTCAGTGATTTCGTGTTATCAATTGAGCACAGAGGTTTTGATAACACGTGGTCTCCTTGTCATAATGAGGTCCTAAGGGGGTAATGTGTGCCAGTGAAAACTTAATGATATGTTTTACTAAAAGAGCGATGACCTCTCTTGTAAAATGATCGCTTGGCTTTGAAAGTTTAAGTACTAACTAGTTGAAAATAAAGGTACCAGTGGTTAGTTTATTCTATAAATAGAGCTTTTAATAAATTACAGTTATTTTTGTATCTACAAGAAAATGTTGAGCTTAAAATATATATCTACCTGGATTTAAAACTTTGGATTTTTGGTCACTATTATTTGACTAATTAAAACAAGTGCTTTGTAACATTTATGTTATGGGACCCTTTTACTCACACCAAAACAAGTATACGTAAATAAATGTAAAGAAAAAGAGTATTTTTATTTATTTTAAAGACATCTTAGATATTAAGAATTACGTCGTGTGTTTGTAGGATTTTTACAAGCTTTTCTTTAAACAAATAATCTGGCGTGGGATAAGAAACCTCGCCACGTGAACGGCAGTCGCTTAACATTTCTTTTCAACCAAACTTATCTTATGTTTTACACAGAATTACTTAAAATTATTTGGTTAATGAATTCCTTTAAGAACCACATACAAAGCTATGAATATCTACTGTAACAGCCCATTAATGTCCTACAGTGACGGAGGGATACTTAGCCTACTAATATCATGCTGGCCAAACGGATTGGTATAGGGTGTAACTTCAAGTTTTCCTTCTTTTTATTACTTAAAGATAATATTCACGGATAGTCCCTTAGTCGGTTTCTACGACACCCATGGGATGAGATGGGGTGGTGACACCCTGTATTCTTACTCCGTAACCACACATAGAATGAATATCTACTGTTAAATGACTACAAATAAACCCAAAAATACTATACATTTGGGTGTTGTGAAAAACATTGTGAATGTATTATTAATTTATAAAGTTGTTGTATTTATTACCACAGAGCTCGGTCGTACAGCCAATCCTCAGGGATTACCTGTGTTGGGAAATGGACGCATGTAGGTTGATTTAATAGATAGGTAAGCACTTTATTATATATTTTATGATAAATAAATTCTTGAAAAACTTGCCTTATGTACGTTTTCTTTTAGATGTTTTAAGATGTGCTCTCTGAGGTATACCTACGTCAAATTGGTGTTTTATTGAATATTCTATTTACAACGAAGTTATGCGTAAAATAGCATCCCCACCGCATGGGAAAAGTTTGAATGATGTGTACAAAAATAAAAGAAAAAAACCTTGTTAAAAACCCTACAAGTACCTCGCATAGTTATCCGTTGACTCTATCACTATAGACTGCTTATCCTAGCAGTAGGCCTGTAATTATGTTACTATAATAAAACCACTGAAATCTCAGTTAGAACAAAATGTAGAACGCGAATGTATAACCTATATAAAGTATGTAAAAGGGACGAGGTTTATTAAAAAAAAAAGAGAGATATGAAGAAAAATTTGAATAATTCAATTGCACTCCGCAGTGCAGTGAATATTTAAGTAAGTTAGTATAATTCGTGGTACACTTATATCTATATGAATACTTTTATAAAATGCTAATGCTATGCTTTTATGTCAGCAACATATAGACATACACGGTGTTTAAGTGTTTTTGTTGTACGAGTATGTATGTATTGATTGGTTTATTGGAGGTATGAAAGATGAAAACTCTTTGTTTGGCCACAGATGACTTTGTTCTACTTCATACCAGACTATATACCTGCTTGATATCTTAGTGCAGTGACGTCAGAATGCTCGGTGTCACGTCCCTAACTCATCCAGTGGCTACCGTAAAAGATAAGGGAAATTTCACTGACATTATTTAAAAAAAAACAAACTTTATATATATGAGAAATCACTGGTTTCCTCATTTCCCTGCGACATATATATATATATATATATATATACCAACCAGTAGCAGAGCAGAAATTTACACATCAAGCATGGTAAAACGTCTGGCTCGCTCACTCTAAAGAAAGGCGTTAAAGTCACTCCTCAAGCAGTTTTTTCTGACAACGTATAGGCTTGATTGACCACACATTAAGAGATTTAGGCAGTCAAACGGAATAAAAACTTTTTAAAACCTAATTGATTGAAAATATACCAAATAAAAAAAATAAGAAATATATTTTCAGTAACTACTTAAACACATTCAACAGTTAGTCTTGCCCGAGGAGGCCTACAGCCGTCTAGTAGCTTAAGAACATGACAGTAACAACAGGTAGGCTGGCGTGCGGCCAACTAAGCCTCTACGCTGCTACGCTTTGTGCTACGAGCTACGGTCGTAGCGCTACGCCGCACTTAAATGACTTTCACTTTAGAAACGAAGACTTATTTTTGCTTCACGTTGTCTTAACTACATGTTTAACTTGGAACTGCTACGAGGAAATAGGATTGTTTTTAAAGTTTAAAGTTGGTAATAGATTGGTATTATTATGGTGACTCCGTGTGGTGGCGGAGTAAGAATACAATATGTCACTACCCCATCTCATCCCATAAGTATCGTACAAACCGACTAAGGGACTATCCGTTAATATTATCTTTACGAAATATAAAGAATAAAAACTTGAAATTAAACCCTATTCCAATCCGTCTGGCCAGCGTCGTATCAGTAGGCCAAGTATCCCTCCGTCCCTGCAGTAGGACTTTAATGGGCTGTTATGATGCTTAAAGTTTTACTAACCTTATTTTTTTACGATGTTCGCATAACGAGATAATAGTTTAATTTTCGCGTGAATATTCTATTAACCTAATTTATACGTTTTTAAAATAAAAATTTATCTCTTTAAAATAGTCCTTATGTCGACATTTTTATGCCAATTTTTGTTTAAAAGTTTATTCCTACACATTTAAACCCTTGTATTGCGATCTCGGCTAAATTATTCAGATTTCTAGAGAACAATTTTAAACCAACTGTCGGCCGACCTTTATACGAAAATATGAACCGGAGTTAACTTTATACTCCTTAATTATAAGCGTTGTTTAGCTAACTAATTAAAAATATTTCCTTGCTTTTAACATTATTACGCTGTAATGATTGAAAATGTTAATTAAATCATTATTTGTTCTTTAAATAGACGACTTATACTGGAGAGGTATCTTGTTCTAACCCTACGTAGGACAATTATTTATAATAAACTAGCTTCCGCCCGCGGTTTCGCCCGCGTTCCTTCTTTTTATTTCGTAAAGATAATATTCACGGATAGTCCCTTTGTCGGTTTTTACGACATCCATGGTGACATATTGTATTCTTACTCCGTCACCACACAGAGAGTGCCTGCCTCGAGTACTAATTGATTTCTTTTTGAGGATAATCACCCTTGTTGCAGCAGCAACGGGTACAATACCTTGCCTAGAGACATTTATGAGCTGATACAGACTCTCTCAAGACGTAAAATAAATTATTTTGTGGACTATGTGTAAGTGAGGCGGCCATACGCGACGAATTACCTTCTTCATTCTCATTATACCTTACCTACTCGCAGTTGAGGTTAAGCGCGCGTATCATTCTAACGTTTACAAATTTTATTACTCATCTTTTGTTCTCTCTTGCTAAGAGGGTGGGGACGCCGCACATATATGTAATACAGGCTGTTCTTAGTATAATGAATTTGGAGTTAGCTTTATTTAATGTTTATTTTTAGGTTGTACTTTTAATTTTATATTTTCTATTTATCCAGGACGTATACTCTGAGGAAACAGGTTCGTGTCCTCTATTAGTATGTAGCCATCAAATTATTTTCATTTTATTTAACTTTACTCCTTTTCGACCCGCGCAGCTTTGGTTTTCAAATTTCATTAGCATATTTTAAATAAACACAATATATTTTAAAAATAAATCTCTAAATATACTACCTAAAAATACTCAAAACAATGCTTTTACTAATTATGCTTGTTACCTGTCAGTTAAAATTAATTAAATTTTAAACTAACACACTAGTAAATGAAGTATCAATTATATTCCTGCATAAGTGTAGATAAAAACAACAATACATATTATGGAACATCAAATTAATTTGGAACAGTGTATTCTTTTTTTATTTTTAAAACAAATAAAATTTTTAAAGGCTCCATTCGTTAGTAGAGATACAGTTCGTTTACAGACGATTGTTTCACAATAAAGCATTCAAAATATTTTACACAACAATTTTAAACAAATATTACGTTGCAACCTTTGTTTACATAAAAATTGTTTTAACTGTACAAAACTCTATTCAAATTTTGCGAAAATAAAAATAAATGAAACTGATGAGTTTATTTTTAACATAAAATATATGAATATATAAATAATTAGAACGATAATGTTGGACTAAAGGTACAAAATGTCACTCTCTTCACTTTGCTTGCCCGCAGATTGGACAAGTAAATTATCCCTATAGGCAAAGGAAAATTCGAAACAAACAAGCAAAACATATTATTAGAGGTCATAAAAATATTTCCCCGAGAAATATGGTAGTAAAAGTACATACTGTAGGTAAATACCCTATCTCATCCCACGAATGTAGTAAAATCCGACTAAGAGAATCGAGCTGAATATTAGTAGGCATGTTTGCCTTTTTCAACAGAGGGCTATCTCACTTTTTGATAAATAAAATGATTATATAAATCAAAATAATTTGTCCAAATAACCAACACCATGTATATGAATCCCCTCACATCTGGGGGATTAGCTAAAATATAAATTCCGAAGATGTCTTCACTCGTCGAATGAATTATGAACAGCGTATCAGGTATCCTGATTCACGAGAATTCGCGCAGATATTAACGTATGGGGGGGACGAAATATGTGTGTTTTGTTATTTATTTATATTACTTGTGTTATTGTATGGTTATTGTTTTTAATTTATTTTATTATAGATGTTTATTTATGTCAGCACGCTGTCAATAAAATTCTACGTATTGTTTTAACATATTTTTTTAATATTTGTCATGCTGTTTAAAGTTATTTTAGGTTCTAAGCATACGTCGTATTTAAAAAGAACATATGTACCACGTTTTAAGAATGCGCTTTTTCGACAGCGTAGATACAATTTATTACGTATCATCATCATCATAATATCAGCCAATTGACGTCCACTACTAGACATAGGCCTCCTTCAAGTATTGCCAACTTGTGCGTACCTTGTTACGTATAGTTTGTTCTGTTTATTTACAAAAGATGTCGCTGTATTTCTAATTAACTTAATGTACTAATTACATTTATTGACTGTAAAACTATTTGCAATAAAATTTTAAAGGTAAAGGTAAATAAATCGAGATCGAAATGAAGTACAAATAAGTACACAGCCAGAAAGTTATTCCAGTCCCTCGTTTATCAAGAATCTTCGGCAAAGTTTTTGCGGTTTGATTTGTTACAACTCGTTTACAAAGATCTAAATATTTACTAGATGCGATATAAAAAATAAAATAAATGTAATGTAAAGATTTCATTAAGGAAATCATAGGTCAAATAAGTCGAAGTATTAAGCTGTTAGTTTTTCATTTTGTTTACCAATACTTTGTAAATTACTAAATTGCGTTATTTGATTTTATTATTTTACTATAAGAATGAATTTACAGTCCGTAAAGGCAATAAGCTTGACTCTCGATAAGGACTATAAACAATGAATTACAAGGAAATAGATGAGTTGAGGAAGCGGCGCGAAGGCGGAAGGGTATTACGGAAGTCCGTATGGTATTCCGAAATACCCCTCACCGAAAGAACGGTTTTCCGATACACTCTACTCGTTAGATAAATGAAAACATGATAAGCCGACGCTTGCTAGTACTAATGAATCCTTTGCCGATGGAACGGTTCGCTGAAAACACTCTTTAACGATGATTGGTTTGTTCAACCAACCGTCGGAAAAGAGTGTATCGGAAAACCGTTCTTTCTTATCGGAAATTCGTTTTTTTTTTACAAACATATCAATAATTAAGCAGCTTCATTGTCTGAGAACGATCACGCAAAGCTAAGAAATCTCCGTCATTTCATCAGCTACACCTTAACACACATACAATTTGCACACTACTGGTAAGAGGAACACTAAGCAAGCACAGCGGGTGTTAGACCAATAACACAAAGTTAGACTTTTCCATTCCTTCTAAGATCTCTGTTTGGTTACGGCTTCACGCTTTGCAAGTCTATCGCTCCGCTCCGTTTGAACTGCTTACTTATTTGGAAATGTTTAAAAAGTTCAAGTATTACCAAATGGATTTTACGAAATGAATGCTGATCCACTTTTTTAGGATTAAACGTTGCGATGAAATCGAACTTTTGATAGATCAAAATGAGAATTTGAAAATTACAGTCGTTTATATATTTTTGGTAATATTTTTCCGTTACTTCAGTGTTTAACAAGTTTGATTACCAAAATTGTAAAATAAAGAAAGAAAGAAAGAAAGAAAAAATATTTATTTTGCACCTCACTGCACAATACAAGAATTAATATTATAGTTACAATTAAACATAATAAAAAGTCACATGAGGTGTAAAACTAGGACCAGTCTCAGCATGATGCTGTACGATGATAGCTGCAGCGCTGTTATTCTGAATAGCTTTCTTCCGCTACTTTGCTCGCGTGTAACACATACCTATTTTGGTATATTTCATACTTTACTACTTACAACCTCGTTCCCTACTCTGAAGTAAGTCTAGTATCCATTCATCTTATCTCATACACTTCATCAGCGCCTTTCTTGGTCCCACAATCGTGGTTATCATTAGGTGTGTAGTTGTTATTTTGCCGCGTCACTTTGTAAAAAACCTTCTAGACCCAAACTGAATAGAACTATATTAAAGATTCAAGAATATACCCATAGAAAATTAGAAAATACCTGTACAATCATTTATCATCATGCAAAAAAAGAATGACATAAAGCGGGAATCAAAAACGAAACCTTCAAGCTAATTACTATTTCTACATGTATCATAGATTATTAAAACGAAAAAAAAAACAAAGAAAACGGCAAACCAAATAAGCAATAACGAATTCATTTCCAATAATTATAAAAACCTTATGTTCCAGATTGGTTGAATCTAAGTAATAACTGCCATTGTTGTGTGGTTCTTTCAAGAGAAATTTTAAATCGATTCTCTGGCGGTTTCTTCGTTGGGAAAGCAATCCCCGCGTACAATACCGCCGCTTACAATAGCTGCTGTTATACCAGGATGACGGGAATCACGATACTTACCGCCCTTACGCGAGGGATTATGCTATTTACGTACCCACGTACACCTACTTATGGCGTTTGTACTTACACTTATGTTTGTGTGAGTTTTGAATTAGAGATTTATTGGTAGCGCGTATATTTATGAATATAATGCTTTTATAGGGAGTAATCGGAACGTGTTGTTATAGTTTCAGGGTATCGTTTTCAAGTTTTGGTTACAACAATGTTTTAGTTTTAGTAATAGTAAGTGTTATAATTATTTTTAAAGATTTTTTTTCATCTTTTAGAGACACACAAGCAACCATTTAAACAGATACAAACAACATCCAGTGCCAGGATATGTATTTGATTACACAAATAATTAATTTTTTGCGTGGTTTTTAAATAGAGGAAAAGCCGCATACCGGCAGCATCATAGTAGTCAATTTAAAACGTGATGTATTTGCCTCTCAATCGTTATATAAACGCAGCTCATGCACGTCGGTTATCGCGACTATTTATATCATATGTGGTATTCTGATGCATTTACTATAAGTACATTAACTTAATTTACCCGACAGAGATCTCTTTAGCGAGATCCCATCTAGGTACAGATTTAAAAGGTATCTTGTTTAAGATTAAGAAGGCACGAAGTTTTAAACCAGTTCCAAGTATTAGTGTACTAATGTAACTACTTAACAACCATATAAAAATCTGCAGCTTGGCAGTGCTTTAAAGCTGCTATCACCCATGTTATTGATATGAATTAGTAATAAAAATGAGGCTTTATAATATTAGTAACCATAATTTTATAAAACTTCTTTCATTTCAACAGGTAAAAGACGCCCAGGTCAAATTCTCAGATCTTCGATGATACAATGGTGTCGGCGCACGGAGACATATTAATATATTAAAGTCCATCTTCTGGGAAAGAAAACCACAGCTACAAACAATAGAACAATTCATAGCAGCAGCTTACTAAGAACTGAGCCTATTGAGATTTCTCCAAACTGACCACTAAAATACATGACCCAGTAGCAGGTATTGTCATAATAAGGTGGCTTGTATCCTGTACTAATTATAAACTAAGCATACTTGCTTGAAACTGAAGAAAAGCCGTATTTATTTAAACAATAGCTAATTAGATTAATTATAGATTGTTGACTTTAGATAAATAAGTCGTTCATTATTTTATCCTTGTTGTTTATACTAAAACTTCTAAGAAGTAAAATAGACTTTTCGTTTTGTTTTACAAAAACGCCTTAAGCAATAAGACCTAAGCTAAAGTCACGGTCTAAGTCGCAAGGACTTTACAGACATGAATTTAAGATAAGATAAGATAAAGAAGTTTATTTAAAAGAATACACATGTTACATTTTAAATAATCCCACCAAACTGCAGAGCGGTTTGTCGGCGGGCGTTTATCAGAGCGGTTTGTAGTTTATATTCTAGTCAAATAAAAGAAAATAAGTTGCTAATGATTATGATTTGTATTTTATGATTCTTTAATTGACTAAAATCAACAAATCTAAGGAATTCTAATGTATGAAATAACACTAATCATTAGTAGTCCCTTAAGCCCGATTTACACATCGACAAGTACAGTAGCGAGTTAAGTAGTAAGTTGTTGATTAAGTTGATTTAAATAGATCTCCATCCTATTTTTTGACGAGTTAAGTTGGCGAGACGCAAGTGAGGAGGCTACTTCGTACTTAACTCGCCAAAAAATAGGATGGAGATCTATTTAAATCAACTTAATCTTAAAATACTACTTAACTCGCTACTGTACTTGTCGATGTGTAAATCGGGCATTAGTCGGTTTTACGGTAACATAATAAAAGATATAACATTTATTCGACCAAACGTTAACCGGACCTTCGTTCTTTAGATCGGTGATAAAAAGGTCTAAAGTAGTTTCGAACACTCGTAAATTAGTAAATCGTTTGTTCGGTCTCACGCAAAATAACAAAACGTGTTTTCGACTTCCAGTGAATCGACAAAACAAGTTTCGGAATTCCGTGGTACACTCTTTTTACGGACACCCATAGGATGAGATAGGGTGGTGACATATTGTATTCTTACTCCGTCACCACACGGATTATTAAAATAACACTAATACTCAAAATAAATTACTAAGTATACCTATATATTCCAAATTGAAATCGTCGTTTTGTAACAGACATACAAGCGCTTCTTTTGAGTCTGTAACAAGACATATGAAAATAATGTATTTAACGATATCGGTACCTACATGATGCGAGGCTGAGTCAAATTGCTAATTGATTACGTAACATCATCATGCTTGTCGAGTTCATTCATAAAAAGATTTAACAAGGGCGAGTATTTTAAATTGATTTCGATGAATTTTCGTCACGGATCATCTCGGTGCCCCCCGGCTCCATTGTATCCTTAATGATATTAGAGCCTTCAGTTCGAAGCAGCGATGGATTGAATAACCTCAATAATACTCAGTATTACTTATCTTTTAATTTAAAGAGAGTTTTTTCTTGTTAAAAAAGTCGCTTTGTCGTACCCCTTTTCTCATTGGAAAAGCGGAGAGTTGATTCGTTGATAAAATACAAAGCTTTGGACTGTATTTATCTTGTATTCGTTCTTCAAACCACCTCTATCGTTTTTAACGAAGGGAGTTTACTTCCAAGAATTAAGTTGTTTATTCAAGAATATAATACTCATAGCAATTTTCTGTATAACTACGTAATTTATTTCATGTTTAAAAGTTAAGATCTCGTCAAGAAAATGTTAAGAAAGTTATTAAAGCCGCCTAAGAAACGGAACAGATTCGCTGTAATGTTTATGTTTCAGTATAATAACAAGAAACGCGAGGAACTGGTATTCACCTGAGGGTTAACACTAACCTAAATCTTGAAATAGACGCACGTGTAACTAAGACGTAGGGGTTTTTCACGTACCTCTTTTAAAAAAAATACTTTACAACCTTAACTTTTTAGGAATCTATGAATGCTTTAGACTAGTGGTAGTAAGTAGTTCTATTAGTAATTACATGATAAAAATTTGTAAGCAATCAACCCGTAGGTATGTTTAGCTGGCTACCTGCAGACCAAATTTGCGTCCGTGCATATAGAGGAGGCCCGTCATTGCAGTGGGATATTATTTATCACTCGAATAAAACGTATATATTTGTCTAAAGTTAATAATGGAATGCTGAATTACGACAAATAACATTGTTTTTGTGGATAAGCACTCTAAAAAGTAAAACAAAAAGCTCTTTAAATACTAACGTTCACAATTAAAAACATTAGTGCGTAAAGCTCTTATTAGCACTTTAAAGTATTTATCCAATGAATTTAAACACACACAGCAACAAAATATCAATTAAATATTAAATGGCTTTGAAACCAAATAAATACTACATCCATTCAAATATTATCATAACAGCCTATTAATGTCCCACTACAGGGACGGGCCTCATCCCGTGACGGAGGGATACTTGGCCTACTAATATTACGCTGGCCAGACGGATTAGTATAGGGTTCAATTTCAAGTTTTCCTTCTTTTTACTTTGTAAATAATATTAACGGTTAGTCCCTTAGTCGGTTTTTACGACACCCATGGGATGAGGTGACATATTGTATTCTTACTCCGTCACTAGACGGAGAAAATATATATGTTACAGCCAAAGTAATAAATATGAATATTGTACATAATAAATAGCCATTATGTATAAGGGCTACTCAATTTAGATAAAGTGATAAATGTCGCAGAATTAATCACATTAACTAGCCATTATAGTAAAAAAATACAATATTAAGGCAAAAGTCAGAAACAACGCACGAGCCGAGCGAGCGAAGCGAGCGTGCCGCGGCAGCGGCCGGCGAGTGCTAGAATATAGTAATACCTACTATATTCTAGTTTTACATAAAAAAAAATGTTTCTTGTGAACGTCCTTTGGTCACTATGCTAACCTAACCTAACCAACTGTTTCTGACTTTTGCCTTAATATTGTATTTTTGCCAGTACTATAACATATATAATGGCTAGTTAATGTGATTAATTCTGCGACATTTATCACTTTATCTAAATTGAGTAGCCCTTATACATAATGGCTAGTTATTATGTATAATATTCTTATTTATTACTTTGGCTGTAACATATACATATAAATAACCAATAGTGTAGAATAACATACTCTTTTTTTTAATTTCCTACGATGAAATTATAATTAAGAATATAAGGTTAATTAATTCTTAAAAAGAAACATTAATAAGATTAATAATGTGAAGCTACGTTCAGAAAACTACTTTGTAAGTTATCTATTTAGTATCGTAGGGTACGAAAGCTTAACGTATTCATCCTGTAGTAGCCAGTTCCCAACTGAAGGTGATAATGTGCTAACATGAAAGTTAAAATAATAATATTTCTGAACTACTAAATTAATTAAGGAAACTTAATGTCAATGTCTGAGCGACTTCCTAAAGAACTTTGCAAAGGGGATGTATGAAAACTTACAAAGATGGTTCCTCTGATAGGACTAAGTTTGTCAGGTCGCAATTAGCCGTCTCGAATAACTACGTACGAACGTATATATACGTCGCATTTGTGGTCAGTGCAAACTTACGTGAACACATAAAAACTTTGTTGTGAATATAAGAACAACAAAGGGGAGTTGTTTATCAGTATGTTTGACACTACTTAACGAAACTAATTTACTTTGATTAACGTTTTAAAATAAAATTAAACCCTATACCAATTTGTCTGGCCAGCGTGGTATTAGTAGGCCAAGTATCCCTTCGTCACGGGAGGAGGCCCGTCCCTGCAGTGGGACATTAATGGGCTGTTATGATGAACGTTTTAAATAAAAACATTGTCAGCATCAACATAAAGGAAGAAAGTAGTCTCCAAATTGCAGGGCCTCATCGAGTTTCGGAAGGAAATTATTTAGTTATAATGGCAGCAGTTAAGCTTTGTTTAAGTAGTTCGTTACTACAGTTAACTAAATAAGTAACTGAATAGTGTGAATCTCCAAATTTTCAATTAGTTTGTATTTTAATTTGTATTACTTGCAAACGCATGAACATCCTAGAATGTGTTTAAAATTAGAACTTGAGGCAATAGCTTTAATACATTAAAAGGAGTTTATTTTATTTGCTCTGTAGATTTTTTTGTTCAAACCTAAATTTTGGTTTGTTATTGTGTACTGTTAAAAAACACACACTAACGCCGTCGCGAGCCAGCTAAGGTTACAACGTACAATGGTTCTCAAACTATCGTACACACTAAAAAACAATTTAAATGTATGGTGATAGCTAATTTTAGTTAAAGGAGGCATTTAGGCTACGATTGTTTTTAAGGCAATTTTTTTTAAATATTTTATGCAAAATTTTATTTTTTCGACGCGACTTTAACTGCTAATTGGCTAATAGTATAAGTAAGGGCTACTTTTCTGTTAAAATCAATGTAATGGTTCAGCAAAAAGACATACTGTTTTATTGACATAAGACTTCTTTATACAAACGTTGTGTTAGCTATTGAACATACGGGTACAAATGTAATATAAATTGTGTTACGCTATTACAATATGAGTGTAATTAGTTAAATAATCTTTTCGTAAGCAATCTTGGTAGAAACTAGTACATAACCAATTCTTTTGCCTACTCTGTTTTACTAAAGAATCTTATTATCTAAAAGGGTATGAAAACACTGCAAAAGACATGACAAAAAATCTTTGATCAGTTTTATTTTTAACACAAGCCTTTACCTCGTAAATGTCACTGAGTCATTTATACAGCAATTATTATTCTGGGTTTTGAAAGAACACTTAGGCATACGTATTATGATTATTGTATCATGTGGACTTTTACAAACGTACAAAGTACATCCAGACCCAAGAAAAACATTTGTGGATCCTAATAATAACAGCCGCATACAACCGCTTTGCTACGAAGGCAGTTAGAAAAAAATAAGTGCGTAAATGTTCGTACTTTGAGAAACAGTGGCGTAGACAACATAAAGCCCACCGTTATAAACCCGCCATATCCACACTTTTGTATTCATTGACCGTAAAAATATTTTCTATTTTGCGAGATTGAATTTTCGCTAACATTGTTTGTAGGCGTTCTTTGCAGGTAGAGCTTGTATATAAATTTTATTTTTATGTGATACACGGCTCTTTGGTTATCTTCGTTACAGTTTTTCCTTGATAGTATGACAGAGACTGGCATAGCTGTCTATCAAGGATAACCATTTATGTAAACAGTTTATATTAAATGAAAATGTTAGTCTTTAGCTAAAATATAAAACGCCGTAGGTAGACATGGTAAGTACCTATAAAGGAGAATAATATTCTAAGAAATCTTTTGTCACTACCGTTGGATTATTTGTTGTTATTCAATTGAGGTAAAGTTTAGTTGTGTTTAAATGTCTTTGTTAACATATCTCTCTTTTCCCTGTGTCACGGGGATTTTAACGGACCCAAAGAACATTCGCTCGAGACAAAAATTTGCAGATCGCTCAAACTTTTCTCCAGCATGGACTTAAAGGACTTCTGCATATAACGCCGCAGAGTTAGTTAGACGAATTCCTAATGCGTTTTACTATTAAATGTAATGACATGAATCAAAGATATAAAAGCATAGATAGGTTATCAACTATTACTTGCGTAATTGATACCATTGTCTGATGATCGACTAAGAAGTTTGGATACCTAAAACTTAAAAACTAAATTCTAAGAAAACCCAGTTTTGAATTATCGATACTTGAACTGTAGTAACACATTTATATATCATATTGCATTATAAACAACAACGGCCGTTAATTTTTCGAATGCAAAATTTATTTAATAAAAAAACATTCAAAGTGTTGAGAGTTTGAGAGTGTGTTATAGAAATACTTTATTGCCTTTTCTCAAGACTTAGTTATCAACATGTTACATTATTTATTTGCGAATTATGATTTTTTTCTATTGGCGGCGCTAGTGAGCCACGTAAAGGCCCCTAAGCAAATTTTACCGAGACGGTATAACCAGAAATAGGTCTCTTAATCAGTATCCATATCGCGAGGTGAAAAACACAGTGTCTTTGCCTCAATCTTTTTCGAAGAGGGAGTAAAGCAAATCAAATTTATTATCAAGGAATACCTTAAAAACTAACTATAAGTACTAATTTGACAGACTCCTCGTATCCACCTCATAGACCTAAGAAACGTACTTACAGAAAGAAAATACTTCTACACAAATAAAAGCAATGATGCTAAAGGAATAAAAGCCCTCTAGATCTGTTGCTACTATCTTAAACATATCTAAAGCGCCTATCACGTTTTACACTAAGAACTCGACACAACCTTAGCTAAATAAACGAGTTGATAAAGATAAAATAAAGCACTTGTAAACTGTCAGACGTTTAGTAAGGTAAGGTTCTATGTGAGAAAATAAATAAACTAACAACATATAGGATGACGAGACACATTTTTACATGAACGTTCAAAGGACTGACCACTGGGGACATTTGTTTTGGGATAATAAATTACTACTACGAGTACTTTTACGAATTTTCTTTTTTTTTAGTTAAAAGTTGTCAAATAAGCTTTGCGGGGCCATCAAATAGCAAAATTAAATTTGTATCAATAACCACGCCTTAGGTTTAGAAATAAGTTAGGCAAAACCAAAAATTAATCGTCAAGGATGACTTCTGATTCAAGACAGAGCACAAGTCACAAAGTTTTTAAAATGTTTCTGTTTTTTTTTTAAGACAATGCCCGCACTAGAAATAAGCGGGGTAAGTTGCGATACATGGGAACTGATTTTAATATAACGAACAAAAAGAAAATTTACACTCAGGTAAATAATTTATCGATCCCACAAAGAATAAATTGTCCTGACTGGGATTTAAAACTCTGACTTTTTGCACGGTAGTAACAACACCGATGTTTTGTACAAGAGGTATTATCTTTTTAGAGAGTAATTAATATCTAACAAATAAGAAGATACTACTAACATATTATAATAGCCATGTTAATCCTCATTACACAATCGAGATTACTATTAGTGTAATTAATATTCTCTATTGAGTAGCCCATTAATACATGACAAACACACAAACAAACGTAAAATGAAATTGTATGCATACATAAATCGGAGGTAATTCCCGACAAATGGATCATCTGTTCAACAGGGCTTTGTATCGAGAGGCTTAATATTAGTATCGATCTGTATTGAATCTTTACAAGAATAAGAACAGTACTAGATGTTCCAAGGAATGATGAATTCAAACAAATTGAATCGGATAGATATTTTTTCACTGAAACTAGGTCACTCGGCTTACTTTTTACGACTTCTTAGTTAAAATCTAGCAACTTATTTAAACACAAAATAATGGACGGACTGTGGAAGGAAAATGCTTATGTGTGTGAAACCAACAGCACCACTAATGAACAAGGTTGATGTTGATGTTTATTTAGCATTTATCGAATGTTTTCAATTATTATCTTTCTATAGTTCTATCAGCTCACAACAAAAAACAATCGCTTATTTTGGCAAGCCAGCATCGCACTACACTCTTTTTAACCATGTGCTTCATATTGAAATAAATGAAATACGCATATAATTTGCCTACCCAAAAATGTCACTTTGGAAATGAGTTACCCTGCTGGAAAATCTTTTCGCAGTTTACATAGTACCGACAGTAGTTGTCAACATATTTTTAAATATGTTTTTAAATATGTGTGTTACATGCTATTAAAATAATTAGCTCTCGAATATTGTGTCCCAATTATATTTACAATAAAGATGATAGCCATAATGAGGATGACATGAGTTATTAATTTTTAATTGCTCACCCAATTTCACTATAAAATTACAATGCAAATTGGTGGTTTCTGTTAATTGTGAAAATTTTAAAATTAATTTTTGGTTTATCAACATGGATAATATTAATTTCAGTATTTTGGTTTAAAGAGACAAAGAAATTCTCATAATAGGCATCCATGTGTTGCGGAATCTTTTACAAATGACCAAGAAGAAAAAATGCTACTACAGATCTTGCAAAAGAACAAACCATTAATCCGAAGTTTTATATCAATCCATATGGTTGCCGTAGTGTTGTTGCTGTCTACTAACTACCACAGAAATATGAACAAAGACTAACTACTGTAACTTGTGTAACGCAGAGAACACCATCGCGACCACCGAGTTGCAGATTCAAATCTCACATAGGAGAAAATTGTTAGTACGATTCACAGACTATAGCCCTGAGCCTGGATGTTTTTATGTCCGTTAAAGTCCTTGCAATACAAAGAATGAGGACTGGTAAGAGAGCTGTCTTTATAAGAAATAAAGTTTGGTTTTATTAGTAATGAAAAACAAGAAGCTTTCACGTTCCCAGGCGTCTACTTAACATAACAAATTTTTAATCGAATATCACTTACGGAGCTCATTATTCAAATATAAAATTATGCTAAGAGAGATTTATATTAAAACATAACACGATATTCTAACTGAAACAAGAATCTTGAAGCATGAAGTTTACCATATCAAAGCATAACCATTTACCATAATAAGCGATATTAATCGGATCAAAGCTTGTTGTAATTACATACGTTTATGTCACGCACCTGTATATGAACTATTATATAGAATAGTGAATACGGATTGTAATCAATCGGCTAGACAATAGAGAGCAACATATAGAGCACAATAGCAAAGGACAATGACTGTGACGGGGCAATTGTCGATGCATCTCCATTACCTTGCTTGAATATCGTGAGGAAATTTTGACGGATTGGACTTGATTGTACGTGCTTTAATCAAAGTGCGTCTTTGTTGACCAAACTCTATGTATTTGATTGAAATTGCAATTAAGGAGATATGCATCATTATCTGGTATTGCTTTTAGACTTTAATCAGTGGAATAGCTTTGATCAAGTCAGCAAGCTTAGCTATTATATAGAATAGAGTTCTACGTGTATGCCTAAGAGATATTAATTATTGTTTAGTTGACCATTAGTGACCATTTAACATGTGATGTTATTCGAACTGTTGATTGGTTTACAAGGCCAATATTTTCTTTTCTTCGCTTTTATAAGACAACTACCCCATTGGAGCCGTTAGTGCAGTGCAACTAGTCTGTCGTGCGTACAACTGTGTTAAACTTTAAAATATATATAGGTATGTTTACAATAATTTTAAAATATTATCATTATTGTATTATGTTGAGGCAGTGTTATTTTATTCTATTAAAATTTTAATTTCCGACTCCTTCAAGATCCTTAGAAACCCGCTTTGGTTAATCTCCACATGGTCCTTTGCCCGCCCATCGGCTAAGAGTACTATGTGTTATTACGAAATAATATAAATCAAGAACATTCAAATTTTGATAACAAAAAATAAAACCTTGTAAAAGCCAACAGCCTACTTAAATTAAAAATATATCAAAATGAAGTAAATTGTTTTTTAACACACTGCCACTCGACGCCCCTAAAACCGAACGATAATAAATGAAATAAATCTCATAAAATCACTGAGCCGACAAATTCGCATCTTCGATCATCAGTTCCGTCGACTCCATAACTCATCCGATTGAACGGTGGCTTAAAAACAGCCGGCTTAATGTCACATTTTTCCATTAGCTCGACATGATGTCGCCTGGTCGGATAAATCGACGACCTGTTGCTAACTTCCCAACGAATCGTATGCCACGTTCAAACTCGGCCTCTGCCATGCAAATTATTCTTTTTACTTTACTTTAGTAAAATATTTTATTTGTTTTATCTGTTTTATTCTTAGTTAGTAAGTTTACTCAGACTTAAATGTAATATAAGTCTCTAAAGGAATGGGAAATTTTCCTACTAATTAACCGCATAACACATATACAGCGTATAGTTGATAGCTACCAGGTAAAACTCAATATTAAATCGTATTCTAAAAAGCTTTTCATGATTATTTTCAATATTAAAAGAATCGATAATGAAAGAATACTACTTTGTAAAATGCCAGGCATATTGTAAATACCTTTTTAGATTCTAAAAGAATGGTATTCCTTCATAATAGAAGATACGGGGATTTCGATATTTTGAGTAACAATATCTAAAACATTCATCAGTTTTCGTTGTTATTATATTTTGCCTAAGAAAACCGTTCTTTACTCTTTACTTATTTATATAACACAAAAGGTACAAATATAAGAAGAGAACAAAGCATCGATCTGGCATTAAAGAACCTTATTTCTTCCATGAAAGGTAGATAGGAGCCATCGAAAACATCGAATAATACTTATTATGGCGTACCGGTCACAATAGAGGAGATGGCCGTCGATTACACCGACACGTAATTCCTTATTATGATACCAATACTTTTGCGGAAAAAAACACAGCACCTTACTACTCCCGGAAAACAGTGACGTAGTGTAAGGGTTACCTCAAGTCTATCCCCTTTCGAGAATGGATCGCTGGAACTACGGTATTCTGTCTTCAGGGACCCACCCAGCAATTACCCATAAATAATGTGCACCTTTTTTGGGTGGATGCAAATTTATGCACGGATACTGAAGGGTTGCCCCGATCTTTCACCCGCGGCCACTACTAATAAGACTACAAGTAATGAATGACATTTTCTATTCTTTTTCTGTCACCATAATAAAACTACAGAAAACGTGATCCGCACTAGTAGGTCATGTTTTTTATTTAAGGATGTCCTCCTTCTTCCAAATTTGCTATTCAAGGAAGAAGTGTTGATACTGTCTAACAGCCTCCTGAACATATTAAACATGGCCGTAGTCAGTGAAACTTATAGATTTAATAAATGCTGGAACTAATCTTAAGTTCCCTTCCTCCTGTCTTTAGTTAACCATTTGCCATTTGCCAAAAAATCTATTATGGTGGCCTAGCTTTTAAAACTGTGAAATCAAAATAATATTTATAATATTTATATTAATAATATTATGTATCTGTTAGTTAAATATTATTTAACACATACACTAACATAACATCATGTTATAAGCTACACATTTCTAATTTTATAAAAACTACATTGCCAAGTTACATAACGGTGTAAACTGCAAGGATTTCCGCTTTGTCCAAGCCAATTAGGCCGGTAGATGACGGAAATCACTTCATCATTCGTGGAACGCATAATAGATACTGTATAGGCGCAAATGATCTGTTAACAGTCTATTTTATGCCTTTACAAATAAGCCAGGTGCAATGACGACTTAGGAGTTATTTCTGCATCTTAGTGATTAGGTTAAGGAAACATTTTTAAGTCTAGACGTATGAATACGTGGTATTTTAATACCATCCTATACCCTTGAAATTGTTAAAGTCACTAACCTTTATGACTATCTCACTTTCTTTTAGCCATAAGCAGATCACAGTTAGATATAGGCCTCGCTAAGTTTGTGCTACTTTTACTGGTGCTTCGCGTGCCTCATTCAATCTTTTCAACCCATCCTTCTTTTTATTTCCGGCAACCGGCAACGTGTGTACTTTCTTTAACAGCCTGTTAATACAATCAGGAACAGGCTTCTTGTTCAAAAAGCTTGCCCAACTAATTGTATTCAGATTTAGAACATGGTTTTATTTTGAGTTTTCCTAATATTATTTTCGTAGATATCTGCAAACTTACCCTTAGTCGACACCCTTAGAATCTGATAGGTTGGTGACACCAGCATCCTCCAGCCCTTATCCCATTTTTACTTGGGGTCGGCGCAACATGTATGCTTTTTCCATTCATCTCTGTTTCCCGTCATCTCAACATTCACTCCTTTCCTAGCCATATCATCCCTCACACAATCCATCCATCTCTTCTTCGGTCTACCCCTCCCCTTGTACCCGTCCACTTCTATAGCCAATGCCTTCCTTACTATATTACTTTCAACCAATTTTCAATAATCCCTTAAAGTAAAAAATCACTGTCTCATTGATACATAAGTAATTTGCCGGTAGAGTTTGCCGTTACGGTGTCAGCCTTCCATTATTGGGATTATGTATCAGTTTGATAGTAACCGGGCTGTATCAAAGAGAAATATTCGGTACTCTGTAATACTTTTGTTCGTTTTCGTTCGGTATTTTACCAGTGTATTGTGGCTTGCATTGTAAATATAATGTGTATATTTCGTTACAAACGGAATTAATTATTGAAAGTGGTATATGAGAGGAAAGAAAAGCTAACGATACAAAATAATATAAAAAAGCTATTTTAATTAAACTTTTACAGTTTTAACCGAGCGTTTTATATTTGTTTACACTTCTTTGTCGTTTGAGAATATGTTTTTGTAGTTTATAGTTTATTCCCATTTTAAGCGTTTGGTGTTTTAATTTTTATCCTGATAGTCCTTGGCGCATTCCAGATTTTCACACAGTTAAAAAAATACACAAAAAAAGTAATATTGGTAGGCAAACTTTTCCTCAGTAAGTATATGGAGAGGGCCCGTCCTTGCAATGGGATATTTATAAACCGCTGGATGCTCTAGAATGATACAGCATTCCATAAAATAATCTAAAACATTAAGGTATATATTCAAAGTCTTTAATTAAAAAGCAAAGCCATCTAGTCCCACAAATCGTGTCGTTTCTTAAGTAGGAAGTTGTAAACAAAACGTGAAGTATGAAACAAAGCCCATCTAAGATATTAGCAATCCTTTTTAACTTACATTCGAGTCTGACAAATGAATATTTAGCTTAAGGGAGCAGGTGTGGGTTTGAGTCTCGGTCGGTCTCGAGACGATACATAAATCATAATAGTATACAATGGGTATTTAAACTAACTGCTTTAGATGAATTAGCTATTTTTGCATATATTTAAAGGAATATTAGTACCTTGTAGTATGCTTTTAGGAAATCGGATTTTTCATCCGGACTATGTACCTAGTAGTATGGGACTAAACCTAAAGATAATCTAATATTATACCAAAAGTGTTGTAAAATACGACTAACAGTTAAACCTGTGAGAATAGTAAAAAAAAACGTAACCATCCACGCTGACTATATATAATACTATATTAAGGAAATTATATTTTGGAGTTCGATTTTTACGACTTTTTTGAATAACCTTGCTTTTGTAAAAAGTATTTAAATTATACTTAAAATTATTCAGTACATAAATGACTGTAGGACCTGCATACTACTAGACAAGCAGCCCATATGTATCACTTGGGCTTTTCTAGCTGTTACTCGATATCAAGATTAGAAGGCGAACCCTAAGGGCGCTTGTACACGCTAAGAAAATTTGCCGTGTCTGCGCCAGACAAGACAAATCTTCGTGTAGACGTCAAGAATTTTGTCTTTTTCGCACACGAAAACTTTTCGTGTCTTCCGCAGACAAGACAAATCGAAACGTTTACACGATAGGATTTTTTTCGTGCAGTCGTCAGACGGGCGTTGGGCGCGCAAGTAATAACAAGTGTGATAATCAGTGTGAGTTTCCTTTAGTAAAAATGTTAACTAGGAAGCAAAAAAGCATGATACCCTACTACACCGCTCCCCGCCCCTCCGCAACAACGTTCGCCGTGTCTTGTCTAGCGCAGACAAGAATATTTTCTTATTCATCGCCGGCGCTGTGTACACAGGTCGTGCTTAGAAACGACACGAATTCTTGCGTAGGCCCGGCGATTTTTCTTACCGTGTACAAGCGCCGTAACCTTTCATTCTCTAACGCCATCATGTAGGACTAGTAGGTATTTAACATTAATTATTTTCTTAAGAATTTAATTCAACATTTAATTAGTATAAACGTCAAGCTCAATTATTTTTTATTTTATTTACATACACTACAGAAAACCTATATAAGAATACAGTGTGTCACCACCCCATCTTACCCCATGGGTGTCGTAAAAACCGACTAAGGGACTATCCGTAAATATTATCGTCGCGTAATAAAAAGAAGGAAAACTTAAAATTAAACCCTATAGTATACCAATCCATTTCGCCAGCGTGGTATTAGTAGGCCAAGTATCCCTCCGTCACAGGAGAAGGCCCGTCCCTGCAGTGGAACATTAATGGGCTGTTATGATGGCAGAAAACCTATTCAAAGTCACATAAGTCTAAGTAACATATTAATGTGTCTAATAGTTTATTTAATACGATGCGAATTCGTAGATACACAAATGGATAAGCTCTACTTTTATTTATAAATACACGTACAGAAAATAAGTAAACTGATCTGTAAGGAACAGGTAGCAAAAGCGTAGGACAAACCACTAAAAGAACACGTTACTTGCCGGGACACATCAAGACAGTTAGTGATGTTCACGATACGATATTTAGATAATATCGATATCGATAAATGTAATTCAGTTAAATATATTAAATGTAAGGTAGAAGACCTTTATAATCTCATCGTAATATCTTACAGGTGTACTTATTGTGAAGAGTTATTAAAATAAAGTATATCAAGTCAAAAGTATATTGAAAAATTACTTTTTGGTGTCATAATTTGTGTCTCTCCGTAGTGGTTATGCTATAATTTTTACATGACAATTGTAGAATGAAACATAAATTAATTAAAACATAATTAAGAATTATAATTAGAGCTCTATTTATACTTGATTCTCCATTATTTTTAAACCCTGATAGAGTTTTAGTAACAAATTTGTTTGTAACGTTATCTGCACGTTAATTTATACCTATGAATAATATAAAGTAATAAATACAAAAAGTGAGAACAAATATCAAGTAGATAACAAATAAAAAAGAATTATACACTATTTTCATATTTTTTTAGCCCAGTCTATAAGAGCGTACATATTTTGTCATTTAGTGGTAAGAACAGAAAATATGCTTTATATTTTACTCGCTAATATATGTAAAATATCAATGCGATATCATTTAAAACCTACTACAAATTAACTTTATCGTAGACTTAGTCACAGCACTACAACACTAGTAGGGCGGGGCGGGTAACGGGCGGACGATTAGCCGTGGTGTTTCTCTGGCCGCGCCGCCGCCTTGGAAATAGAAAATAAAGGCGCCGTGACACGGGCCCTGATGCCTTTACACTACCGACTTACTCGAGCTAATTCACTTGCCTTACATTGTTATGTTTTCTACATAATATGAGGAATGAACAAAGTTAAGTTTTTAGTAACTGTTTCTAACTTTCTACTAATGAATTACTATGTAATAATTTATAAACGTTTCATTTGTTAATTAGTCTTGAAGATATCGGAATCATTAGCATTTCAGGGCCTTCTTCCAGTATTAAACGTTGCTTTATAATGATAGTCCATGACTATTACATAAAGGTGTTGGGTTTGATAATCGCAAAGTTTTTCTTCTCTTAAATCTTAACATGAAAAGCTGCAGATCTCCATGACTTAGACTTAGTTTTGAGAGAAGAACGCTTTAAGTTAACACGTAAAACTGATTTCTTATGAGAACCTCAACGCGCTACTATTAAGCATTGTATTGTATAACGATCTTTTTACATTACCGCTTTGTGATGTTTAATCGCATATACTGATAGACAATAACAGGCAATCTAGTCTGATCAAAGCGATATTCTCTCCTGATTGTTCACTCTATTACACAGTCAGCTCATATGCAGTCTATAATTACGCACAGTTTCAGTAGATTGATCTGTCACTAACCTGTTTTGGTTGTGTGTGTCGACGAGGCATGAACAGAAATACGTTGGCATGTTTTGCTTCGTGAGTAATTGGTTGTTGGCGAAAATTGAGTCTGTGTATTGTAGTCTTTTAATATTTGACTAATTTCCAGATTGGTCTGGTGAAACTGGGTACACAATACAGGAATTTGAGTATCTTCTCCAAAATTATGTGTTCACTAAGAATAAATATATTCTTGATTTACTATCTATCTAGGTTAGACAGATTGGTATAGAACTTTTGTATAAAGTTTGTCTGAGTCATTTTATTATTATGGCAATTTACGATTTAAAAGAGGCCTGAAGTTTATCCCTACCATAGGATATTTAGGCTGTAATAAGAAGACAGATCAAAATAAGTAACAAAATAATATAATCATCGTACTGGCGCGAGTCGACTATCCCATCTAAAAACTCATTCCTTGTCCATAGACGATACAAGTTAAACGCGTGGTCCTCCGAACGTGACCGCTTACGTATTTATGCAGATATACACCTGTATATATATACACCGTATAGCTATACCACCCCACACCCTAACCCCAATACTCTACAAAGAATTCAACTAATGTCACGAGACATACTTATTATTGTTGAACAAGTTAGGATTAGTAAGCATTTCGGATTTTGGACGAACAATAAATAGGATTATAGGTTTTTGATCCTTCGTGCTTTTTATTTTATTATTTTGGATATTAAGATATATATGAATGTGTTTAGTTAGTTAGTTTAAAACTAGATAGCGTATCAATGTATCCGTATATTATCCTTTTTCCACAAACGTTATGACATAATTACATAAATAAAACTATAAATAATGTTTTAAACTTAGTAAGCCTAATCATTCATAAGAAAACATAGAAATAAGTAATCACCACGTGATAACAAGTATTCCTAAAGCATCATTGTCCCAAATAAGTATCTATTCATAATATAATATATTTTATTGAACAAGGGCTCAAGTGTCAGCTATGGCTCATGAAAATAAACAATTCTGTTTGTGATCCGGTCCCAGAAAAGGGTATTCTTTAGGAAAATGATAAAGATATCTATTTTGTTATAATATTTATTACGGAAGATTAATCATTATAACGGCGTATTTATGTCCCACTGCAGGGACGGGACTCCTCCCGTGACGGAGGGATACTTGGCCTACTAATACTACGCTGGCCAGACGGATTGGTATAGGGTTTAATTTCAAGTTTTCCTTCTTTTTACTTCGTAAAGATAATATTCACGGATAGTCCCTTAGTCGATTTTTACGACACCCATGGGATGAGATAGGGTGGTGACATATTGTATTCTTACTCCGTCACAGCACGGGCAATACCCAGATATTAATGCAGCGTAATAGTTTTAAAATCATAACTTAACTCCTCTCAATTCGTTTTCCTTATTTTTCTAAAGCTTATTTTATAAATAAGATGTAATCCTATCCTGCAAGCGCTCGGAAAGAACAAGTCACTGTTAGGAAGATTTTGACCCGGAGTTATTTAGCGTTTACACAAATATTTGCCTGCGGGCACCGAATTCAATTTTGGTTTCCCCAATTTAAAGTGTCTTGTAAGTTACATGTGTCAAGTGATAATTGAGTTAATTAGGGTGATTGAGTTGTGTAATTACTTTGTAGTTGCAATTAACATTTGTCTACGTGTTTTTTTAATTCAAAAACCTAATACTTGTTTAAGTCCCCGAAACCCAGGATATGACTGCTAGTGCGGAAAATGTATTTTTAAATTAGATTTCATAATCATTTACCCTTTAAAACTGAAATACAGGCGCACCAGTCTCCCGCAATATTGTACACTTTGTATTTGTAACTTTTATTGGTATTTTTAATATATTTAAATAAAAGTTTCTTCGTCAATCAATTACTTTGATGTTCAAACCAATAAGAGGCCTACTTGGTAAACAATGCAATAGCACAACACAGCTACAGCTTACTATAGCAGAAGTTAAGTCTGTAATTTCATTAGTTGAATTTATTAACATAAATTCCATTACTTTTAAGTTACGCAACACATGTTTGAAGTAAGAAGTAGTAAGAACCTATTTAGATTCAAACACTTAAGTACATAAAATATGGTACCACTTTAATATCAAACCTTATTGGACTGAAAGAGATTTTAAAACACTACGTAAACCTTTATTATAAAATGCTTGAGGTTTCACCTTGTCTCGAGGGCATTATCACTGTACAGATAACTTGTACAGAAGTACAACTTTAGTATGCAACTAACTTTTCATAAATACGAACGGTGGTCGTTTTAGAAGTTGGGTTATGGATATATATAGTAGTAGTCACTCGCCTTCTTAAAAATCTATATATAACAAAACCCTATTTGATTCTATGAATTTCGTAGTAAATTCCTACTAAGGGAAAGTTCCCACATTTAATATAAAATTGAAGAACACTTCTTACAAAATCCAGCACTAATCTTTCCGACCAACATAGTATTAGAAAAGCTAAGCTTTCTTAGTCACCGGAGGAGGCCTGTCATAAAATATTTTAATGTTAATGTTGTATCAAAATTATTTCTCAAAATATCAAATTATCGCTGTAAGACATCGTGTACATTACTTGCACGCACTTTACATGTACCTACATTGACTTCTGATCACATTTCTGTATTGTGACATCGTGCAAGGAGACTAAAAGCTTTTACAACAATAAATGACGTCTATTTACATTTAAATTTGTTTTATATTTCATAACTACAAGTTCTAATAATAAGCTGTATTCAAACGTTGTTTAACCCTAGATTCATAACCATATCTAAGACGAACATTATTCATAAGCATTCGTCTCTCAGATGACTATATTTAAATGAGAGGTTTATCAGTATTTTTAAATAAAACAAAAAAAATTAATCATGGCACTGTTAGATATGTTTTTTAGGGTTATAAAAAAAGTAATAAATTAATAATAATTAAGGTTCATTACCACATTTCACACATACGAGGCCGCAATGGTCCCAGCACATAAACTTTTTACATGACTACTCTTGGAAACTTGTCATACGACATTTTTTATACTCACAATGACCACAAATAGTTTTTTAGGTACTACTTGAACCAGGTGTAGCAATGGTAGGCGTTTTACCTAAAACTTCATCGATTTTCCTTTTTAGGCATCTCTTCAAAGTTGGCATTTTGCGCCTTTTACGTAACCACGGTTCAGTCAACTTTTTTGGAATATTCTTTACAAAACTGTCGGGACAGTCTCCAGTTATTCCACATGACATCACTCAAGTCAACGTTTCTTTGCTCGCTGGTAAAACCATCATCATCAGAACCAGATCAACAATTCAGATAGTCAATCCCTCATTCTAAAATAAAATTAGACGAAATGAATAACTATTCACGTAATTATACACTTTGAAAAATTATATAATACGTAATAACTAGTGTATAATAATATCACATACTTACTTTTAATTTATAAAACCAGAACTCTTCAAAAAATGATTTTCAAAAATAACAATCAATATAGTCAATAGTTACACTATTCATAAATATTCGTCCCTCAGACGACCAAAGGTCTATAACACGCTAATTGGACGTAACTACGAGGCAAGCGCATTCCCGACACTAGCGGTCCAACGTTTTAGAAAGGTACTTAGGACCACAGCTTTCTATCTCTTTTGCTGGAAACAGTAGAAACAAATTGGTGTTTTGCGCGTTCCGTGAGACGAATGGTTATGAATCTAGGGTTAAGGACATTCTGTAGTTTAAGAGACAATTGTTGGCATATACATATTTCAGTAGCGATGACATTTACGACAGTTTAAGAAGATAGTGTGCTACCACGATCATCACGAGAGAGTGTAAAAGGGGACTAAGGGACTTAACAAACAGTATCCTTTTTTATACGATGTAGTGACTAGTCAGATGACAGTCCCTAGCAAATGCAAAAAACTCTACACTTTATAGAGCTTAAAGTGTATTTTACAGTGCGCTTATCACTCAGGTACACAAGTTTTTACATCTCCACCACAGTAATTGCTTGTCACTAAACGTAACTTAAATTGCCATTTTTGTTAGTTCAACCATTTTTACACAACACTTCAGAATCATGCAACAATAGCATGAAGGCTAGCAAAGTCTTTATTTCCTAGTTCAAAGATCACCACCTATCATTCATCCACAGATCATTACCTACAATAAATCAAAGAGTCACCATCTAAAAATCAATCATCGTATCCGAACTCGTTGGTTATCGGTACTTGAGTCTAAACCGTCTCCACGGACCCAATCGTAGAGGTACATTTGGACAGGACCCCTCGTCACATGATTTTGAAAAGGGAAAGCCGACGAATTAGGATCGAGTGATTCGGTAAAGCATTAGGAGTTAGTAAATCAGATGGTGATCACCTGCAAGCTTGAATAAATCAATCACTCAATAAACGAATGCTATTTGTCATGAGTTGACTGATGATTTTCTTATAGGATGTTTTTTAAGTTGAATATTTTATTTTATATCTTATTGTTCAGTGTTTTCGCGGTTGATCAACAGAAAATATTTATTAATCATTTTCTCACGTCTCGTCAAAAGGCATTAAAACACACATAGTTAAACTAATACGATATAAGAATATCATACCTAATTAGTTTTGATACACCTCTAAGTACAGTCTTCAGTACGACGACTTTCAAGAAATGTTGCGACGTATACGAGGTTTCGGGTTTTTAAAGAGAACTTGACAGAAAATCATATACAAAATGCTGGTAACGATGTGGTTATAAATTATCTATTACAGAATAGATAAAATTAAGATAGAGATATAGGCCATTAAGGACCTAATCAAAATATAATTGTAGTATTTATTTTACATCAAATTATATGCCGAAAGCTTCTTAGTTCCCAATGTACTTTTAATAGTACAATAACAAAATAATACAGTACAAAACCTTCATGTATAAAATATTATGTAAGTAAGTAAGTACATCATTAAAATCATTGTTACTTGTTACGTTAGCAACGTATTTTTCTCAAATATCACAACGTAATAAGCCGCTTTGTTAACGTTACAATATTGTATATATAATACATTTTCTTATTAACTGATTGCACGAAGCAACTGAGATATATTTATTCTTCTTACAACGATTATATTATTCCTGCTTGTGTATTATTTATTACTACTTAGGTATATTTGTGGTTTTTTATTTATCCAAAGATATAGGTATTAACTGATTAAATGAATTATTTTCCTTGTGGCTAAGATTGAGAGTACAGAGTTTGACCGCCCTATGTCATCCTTTTGAATTTGAAATTAATTTCTAGGAAAGGGTAATCACGATGCATTGATTTTAATTTGTTTAAAAAAAAAAACATAATCAATTACATATCATTGACAAAATACCATATTTTATTGTAGTACATAATAAAATTTACATAAATACTTACTAAATAATTAGTACTCCGGCTATCACATGACTACGACGTGTTGGGATGCAAGCTTTAAATAATTCCCAATGACACTAATTAATGATACCACAAATGTTTTGCATTAGCAAAACCTCAAACGTTTGATCAATAGTAATAACATTATTTATATTCGAACAATCAGTATGAGCAATACTATATTCAACATTCAAAACAAAACAACCTTTGTCCTTTTCAAAGGACATTTTTGTTTTAGCAAACAAACCTCGATTATCCGCAGATTTGCTACAAAAATGATAAGTAAATAACAATATTTTAGGCAAACAACTTATATATCCCTAAGCTAACATTGCCGTGAGCCCGGGGGCCCTCTTCTCAGAGTCGGTACATCTTACAGTTCGTTACGCCGACGCCGGCAGACCATCTGTTATTTTTGCCCGTAACATATTTTAATGCTCCCGAAGGAGGTTGCCTTCCCCTTAACCGTTTCCAAACCATTGGACGACTTAAATGAAACATTTAAATGCAATCTTCAGCTTTGATCGCGACCAGTTTTTACAGTTTCAGTATCTCTACATTGAGAGGTGGTAATGATTTTTTTATATTAATTTTGATTTATGAGTCGAGTTCAGCTGTAAGATCGATTTAGATTAAGCGAAGTGATTTCTATTTTTAAACTTAAGGATTTTATTACGCGTAGCTATGTTTATGCTGACAAAGAAATTGTATTTGCGAGAATTTAACTAACCTACAGCGTGTGTTTGATATACTAATCGATATTATTTGGTAAAGAATATATGTCAAAGTCTATTAAGAGGAAAGATTTGTATTTTTGTATGTTACGAATAAACACAAAAACTACTTTCGATCGAACTGATTTAAAAAATTCTTTCACTATTGGAAAGCTACATTCACACTGAGTAACAGAGGCTAACAAACATTAATCTACATAAACATTTACATTAAGCAGGAATTACCAAGAAACCTTTACTTTACAATCATGCACTGAAAACCACTACCAGAGATCGTCCAACTAGTAATAATTCAGGCCGAGAATAGAGTTTGGCAAAAGCAAAACAGGAGTAAAATAATCCTATTCAGAAATACTACGAAGTCCCTATTCACTTGAAGTATTCCTTGCATATACATTGAATAAGATATTTCTACAATGGATGTTACAATACTGAATATTACATTTAAATAGCAGTACATTTGTCTGTAAAAGCTTTCCAAGGCGACGTCATAAGGAATGCATAAGGTCGCACAATACACGGATATAAGAACTCAACAATCTTCAAGTAAAATATGAACATGAATACTAATTGTTTCGTTCATGGAAGTGTTGGACTCAAGAAAAATTACGTTTAAATCAAGAATATGTTTTAAGGGTTTATTTTTTGTTTAAGGCGCCTGATGGTTTGACCTACCTGATAGAAAGTGATAAATGCCGTTTATCGGTAATATCGAGGCATAGACAAGTCGTATCTTTTTTTTATTACTTTGCGGTGTCAGGAGAGCTAGAGCTTACTTGATGATAGTATAGTAGTAAGTGGTATCGCTTATGATAGACAATAGCGATACCGGAACAGAGTTAAGTAGTTTTCATTTACCCTGTAAAAAGTTGTTAACTCTTTCCCCCTTACTTATAAACGCCTCTTAACTTTAATCACTGTTTAGCGAGATTTTTATCAGTAAAATCAACCTTATACTAAACAAAACCGTAAGAATTTAAGCTGTAGAGACTCATGTAGTGCGACAATTTTGGCAGACTGTAATAATAAAAAGGTAAGTACACAAATAAAATGAAAAATTAAAACAAGACGTTCCTAAGCCGTGCCTATTCGCCGAATTAAATTTAAAAAAAAGAGCGACATAATAAGGTTTTTCTTAAACAATTTTTCATAAAAATGTTAGCTGACATTTTATAGAATAGCTTTGTATTTTTTAATCATTTCGTTTTAGGACGAGACTTATAACGAAGTTCACCGACAACGTTGGGCATTATTAATGTGTATTATGTACCCTACAATGTTAAAACATTAAGTATAAACATAGTATTCCAGGTAATTACCTTTCTCGTGTAATTAAATATGGGTTTGGGTACTTCCTCTAGGGTTATTCTTTCTAGCTTTCCTGGAGTTCCCGGCATGTGTCAGCAGGGATGAACATCATGTGGTTTTAGTCGGTTTGAAAACAACTTGCCTATGTTCATTTGATAATCGCACAAACTATGAATCCGCATGAGATTCGAACCCATGATCTTGTGCACGACAGTCACATACTGCGACGGTCTCACCACGGAGGAATGCTAGCTTAACGTGTAGACACAATCCAAGACTCAAATCTGGATCTTGTCTTCGTTTAATAAAATTGGTAAGTTACCAGATTTTCCTTCTCCTTACATCATCAGGTATAAAAGTAATAGAGAAAAATCAAAGTAATGACTTTGCTGAAGGCAAGACAGAGTGAAGTCGTTTCATTACTACCATCCGATGCCTTGGGTTTTCGACTTTGGTTTATGGTTTTCCGTGTGGTGACGGAGTAAGAATACAATATGTCAACACCCCATCAAATCCCATGGGTGTCGTAAAAACCGACTAAGGGACTATCCGTAAATTATCTTTACGAAATAAAAAGAAGGAAAACTTGAAATTAAACCTATACCAATCCGTCTGGCCAGCGTGGTATTAGTAGGCCAAGTAACCCTCCGTCACGGAAGGAGGCCCGTCCCTGCAGTGGGACATCAATAAGCTTTTATGATGAAATAGATAACAGAACCTTTATTTAGTAATAGAGTAGAACACAAAGTTCTAGACTTGTAAACTTACGTACTACGAGTAATTACGTCATCACAGGAGACTATGTTAGCATTGCTCAAAGGAATAGATAAGCAGTATTGTTAGTTCTTGTCTTAATATTATTATAACTAGAATACCTTTGGTGATGTTCAAGAGAATATCGACGTATTTTAATTTAAAACTAAATAATTACTTACCATAAAATAAGTTAAATTATTAATATAAAACATAATGTCGATTGTTTAAAAGTAAGAAATCAATAAATAAGTAGGTAAGGTTAAAATTAAATTAGGAATGCTTGTTAAAAACAAGCCGTAGCCGTTCTCAATAAAAAATAGTAGAAGAAACTGAACGATGTTTTTTTTTTAATAGTTTCTTTCAATACAACAATAGCATCTATTATAATTATGTTTTGGTATAAAAAATACTATAGAATACCCGTTCCTGTATTGTGACTAACAGCTTTGATAATAATATCTCACTGTAAGGATGTTTCCCTCTAGTGATGAAAGGAAACAACTAAGTACATACAATTACGTTGGGTAAGGAATTTGTAAAGTTCAATTCAATTAAGTATCTGTTATATTATTATATTTTTTCTTATTTTTTGTTATTTGTAGAGACTAGAGAAGTAATTAAATTGTTCCTTCCTAATGGCGTATTAGCTAAAATTGTTTTCCATTCTAGCAACATTTAAACGAGTTTCCACGTAAGTAACTTTAACATATAAATATTTGAAAATAATATAAAGATAATATTATGTTACTCTCTGGACTAAATTATAACTAAACATAACAAAGTAAAATTATTCTGTAAAGTAATTAGTAAAGAAAACAATGTCACTATTTTTATTGCAGCGCCATCTATGTAATTTTACTAGTACTTGTATGAAATGTACGCATCTCAGTACGTAGATAGCAACCATCTGTGCGACACTCGAACAGCGAGCGACGCTAGCGCCACGAGACCTAGACAAAGTTTATTACTTGAACAACTTTAACTCACGTTAAACTTTGTGTATGAGACAGTTGTTTTTACCTGTAAAAGAAAAAGTAAAGGTTAAAAATCTATACATTTTAAAGCGTGATCGTTATTTCCGACTAAACGGGAAAAATGAAAAACATTTGGTGGAAACTGTGAGCAAAAGCTCTGTACATAAGTAATTAATATTCTAGTCAACATACGTCCGGTCGCGTCATCCCTCGTTCCCTATCAAATATTTACTCTCGGCTTTTATTTCAAATGCAACGATGCGTCATAGTTTTGAGTACATTGCGGCGACGAATTTTAATTCCGCGACTCGGGGCAATGACTTCATTAACTGACTTTATCACTTTCCAACAGGCTCATTATGAAAAACAAACACTTTGTATAAAAAAAAATACTGATGTCATTATAGATAAATAAGTATTAAATTTCTGTGAGATGACGGAATAAGCAAACATGGTTCACCGCCACTATATTATACGATGAGTGTCGTAAAAGCCTTTTACGCCAATGTTTTTTAAGGTTTTAGAATATGGTTATCCGTACCATCCCTTAAATATGCTACTGCTTCGACGGGCAACTTCAAGAGACAGAGGGAATCTAAGCCTACTAACGTGGCCGAAACCACGCTGAGCAGGTGGATACGCATTAATGTTTATAAAAATGTTTTACCTACCTACCTTGTAAGTATAGACAAAACCTTAACACATCGGGTTAAAAGCTGCATAACTTTCAATACTTTCTACAAACATTTAAACACAAAGATGCACTCTCGACACATATTCGCATAGAATATAAAACAGTATAATGCAATGGTTTCCTCATTCATTCACTGAGCTTACAAGCGATTATCACCTCAAGTATTTACATACATAATACAAGTTCCGCGAAAACTATTTTTACTTATTGCATTGAAGTGGCAGGCTAGCAAGTGACTTACCCCCTGACTTATAAACGCCTCTTAAATTTTAGACAATTGATTAGCTTAAATTTTTACGGTTTTGTTTGGCATAAGGTTGGTTTTGCTAATAAAAATCTCGCTCAACAGTGACTAAATTTAAGAGGCGTTTATGAGTAAGGGGGTATAATGGTAAGTAGTAGGTAATCGCCTCTCAATGACGTGTATAATGCTTAGCCGTTGCCTACTCTGGGACACAAGTTATAATGGCCCATGGCACTCTATTGACTAGCTACATAAACTTCCCACCTTAATACAGTATAAATTGCTCACTAAGCTATAAATAGTTCATAGGAGGAAATTAACATAAGAATTTACAGCGAGAAAGTAGTAGGTTGCATCGTTAGGAGATGTTTTCCGAGGACTTACAGAATCCTAATTGGTGCCATTCTTTAATAAGGGTAGGTGGTGCGTGCAGGAAGCGACGTGCATGTTCTTGATACACTGATTATACACTCATGGAATTATGCAAAGCCGTTATATAAGATACTTAGTAAAGATTGTAAATATTAAAGTCCTATTTTTATTGCTACACTTAGTCCCTTTACCGCTTTTTCACGTTATATACATACAATACACAAAAAACGTATCTTCATAAAGAAACTCTAGGAACCCAATTTAACACATAAGCACCAATTTTAGTAGCTTTTGTGTAAGGTGAATAATCTTCACATATCCACCTAACCATTCATTACATAGCATAAAGTATTTCCGTATTTTATGTGTTTGGTCCCGTTGCAGACCACAGCGCGCGTTGGAACTTACATGTATGTAGGTACATTCCTATTTATTGAATAGGTTTGTACATTCCTATTTATTGCTAATGAATAGGTTTCCATACTTACAAGTAGAAGTAATAACATTGACATGTTCAATAATTTTCTAACGTAATTACTACTTATACTATTCCGTGTGGTACCGGAGTAAAACACATACATAGCAGCATTTCATCTTACGGTGTCGTAAATGCCAGGTAAGGAATAAACTATCCGGATAGTACGTCTATCGATAGAATCCCGATAGTGCCTTACTACATGTGTGACAAAATTTAATGACAAATGATAACACTGTGAACTAAGATTACAACTAGTAAATGTAGAGACATTAAAAAACATTTTTGCTTTAATAAAAAATAATTTTATAGATTATAAAGTAAAATATTTAAATATGTTCAAATGTTATTCTCCGTGTGGTGACGCAGTAAGAATACAATATGTCACCACCCCATCTCATCCCATGGGTGTCGTAAAAACCGACTAAGGAAGAATAAGAATATCCGTAAATATTATCTTTACGAAATAAATAGAAGGAAAACTTGAAGTTAAACCCTATACCAATCCGTCTGGCCAGTGTGGAATTAGTAGGCCAAGTATCCCTCCGTCAAGGGAGGAGGCCCGTTACTGCAGTGGGACATCAATGGGCTGTTATGATGATCGTGATGTTTAAATGAAAACTATCTCGCAGTCAAGATCGAGACCTTCGTCGTGATGATTTTTACTAAAAAAATAACGGAATACATCGAACATCCAGAGATAAGCCAATCATTTGTATATCGCAAATTTAATTATCTAACGTGGAATGCGAAAGCGAGACGTCGCGAACGCCAGTCGTTTACACGACCGAGTTGCCACCGAAGTAGTTAAAACAAATAAATTAAAACGGTACTTATTACGTCATTTCACATAATACAAAACATTTTGCTGCCCATTCATTCGTTGGTTACCGCCGTCAATGTGCTTCATTCAGAAGGGCAAGTCGACTCGCACGGTTACGGAATATAAAATTGATTATACACTTCGCATATTAAACATGTAATCCAGACGTTTGCTTCGTGATTCCGGTAGGTGTGAACCTCTCATTATACTAGAATATCAATAAAGGATGTTCGTGTTAATTGGGAGGTAAATCGTTAACAACTACATTATGCGATACTTGGAATGTCTGTGTAGTGACGGACTATTGTTACCACTTTATTTCACGATCCCATCTCATACTAAGGGTGACGTAAAAGGTGACTAAAAGACAATAATGACTTTAGGTAGGTACCTACTTTGTAAAATTTGTAAGTCTTATAAGCTGTGTCTCTAGTCTAGACTGTGCTTTAGCAGGGACGTCTCCATCCGTTTTAAAATCTCAATTATTAGGTGACTCTACAAAAATCATGATAACACATACTTTGAATTTATTATTTTTTATAATTGTTTTTAGAATAATATAATTTTAAAACTATAATTTGTATTTCAAAGCTTGCCTCGAGATCCAATTTTAACTTTTGTAGTAGCATTTATTAAATTGGTAACAGATACGATCTGTAGTAAAGTATGAGGTATAAAACATCTTGTTTCCTTTACATTGGTCGTAAAGGATGATTCTAATTACAGTATAAATAATAACATGAAACAAATAAAATTTACAAGCATCCAGAATTAATGAAACATTCTTGGGAATGGAAATCTTAATGGTCTATTTTTTATATTATTATGTTACATGCGTATTTTTTAAATAAAAGTTGTGCTCGTTATTGTAATTGAAAGTGAGTGGACATGTGTGTATGTGAATGCGTAAAACTGTGCTCGTATGTGTGTTTGGTCCGTGTTTGTTCCTTCTTAACTACGAAACAGCTAGATTAAAAGTTGATGTAAAGATGGTTGACGCTATGGATTTAAAACAGCAATAAGAATTAAAAAAATATATTATATTGAATCATTAGAGATTAACCCCCTTACTCATAAACGCCTCTTAAATTTAATCACCATTTAGCGAGATTTTTATTAGTAAAATCAACCTTATGCAAAACAAAACCGTAAGAATTTAAGCTAATCAATTGACTAAAATTTAAGAAGCGTTTATGAGTAAGGGGGTAATTGTTTTTAAGTATTAGGACAGATACACTACAATGCCCATCACATGTCGAAACCATTAACATCTCTGTACTTCAGTATGAATAGGCCTTTAGCTAGCTAGGCCTAGCTAAAGGCCTTTAACTAGCTTTGGATGTGTGACTTGACAAGGATAGTGAAAATCTAAATGGGGTACATTTATCTGTATTTTTTTTCAGCTAGTGATATTACGGGGATGTAAGACTTAACCGCTAATGTCCAGGGTAGGCCGTGCCTTAGCTGAGTTAGATCGTTGCCGAAGTCTATGAGCTCCCTCGTAGAAATACACCAACTGATATACAAACACGCTTTCCAAGCGCATACGACCATACCTGATTAGTTGACCTACCATCAAACACAAACAGTCAATAATGTTATTTTTTACTACTCACTAGTATGGAAAGGGTGGGGAGTTGTATCCTATAGTATCATAAAAGAAAATGGCAAACTTATATCGTACCTATAGAAATTTAAAAATTTACATGGCATTATATTAATATCTAACCATTATTTCGGATTACAGAAACAGACACCAGAACCCGATCGTAAATACCGATTTAAATACCAACTCACGCAAATTCAGAATTTTCTAGTTAGTTTGTATGCGTGATTATTGTAGAATTCGGCGGCTCCAGTTACGTCACACACAAATGGGACATTATAATAGGATACGCGGCTTAGAATATCAAGGTCTTAAAACAATTGTTCCATTTTCATCGCTCAATACATAACTTGTATCGAGTTTCTTATACTGTTTAATTTCAGGCATAATTAAACTTAAATAATTCTATACAATCCCTAAAAATACCTTTATCTTGCAGGTTCTTTACTACTTATTCATAAAAACCATGCACTAAGCTCACAGTTTTGTAATTTTACAGAAACCTTCATCTAAATCCTAATTCCTATCACGCAACTAATTTTTCTTTTGTTCCAGATACCTTAGAGTGCTAAGAAACAATTTGTTTAAAGAAAATCATTTATTGTTCCAAACATTGAACCACACTAGAAAAACAAGAAAAACAAAAAAAATCCTGCTGGTTAGCAGTCCCGTAATGGGACATCATGATGTAGATTGAATAGTAGGTATACCTATATTGCACAAAGCTAAGCACAAGTAATAATAACCGCTGTCAATGTTTCCTCCTAACGGATATTTCATATTCAGGAAACAGTCGAAATTTTACGAAAAACAATATCCACCATATTAAGAGCGAATATGAAAATACGTAAAGTTAAACCAAGTAAATATACAGCGTTAAACCTTATATAAAGTATTTATTTTATCGGCTGAACTTAGCTCAGTTTATCCAATCCTTTGCTATACAATATTTCAATTGGTAGGATCATTATACCTAGATATTGAATTTCCGCCCCCTTACCTCTTGAGTAGGAACTACATTGTCTCAAATCCCAACGCACACATCGATATTAATAATATATAAGGTATCACGATCAGCTCTTTACGATTTTCTTTGTATCTCATTGAATACTTAATATAAGTAATGTTAGTACTTAACGTGATTCCCCACACTTTGTACAAAGGTTAATAATATATGAAAGTAAATAAAACAACTCTCGTATTTCTTAGCATCTACTATTAATAAGTAATTAGCTTTATTTATTTGTCTCTAGAGGGTACATTACGAGTACTAAGCTTGTTAAGGTTCTAGTAGTTGTGCTAAATAATTCTTTTCTTAGTGGTGTCTGTGTGGCCAGTATTAAAATGTCACCTTAAGCAGTTACGTTCCTAAAACGTACGAATGACCCCTGGTTTCTGAATGACTGATCAAGTCAACATCAACTAATCAAGTGTCAAAACTGTCATTTTAGTTCCTGACTTGATCAGTCATTCAGAAACCGGGGGTGAGTGTACCTATTACACGTGACGTTGCTAGAATACTTTGTTGATATAGCTATATCAACAAAGTATTCTAGCAACATTAAATTTTGAATTTTTTGGAAGCAGTAGTGGGTCAACTCAAGTATTCAAGTAGTAATTTACTGTCACTAGAGCTTGAAATGCAGCTTTAGTAGCTGCGGGTTGTTAAAAGAAAGGCTAATGGATCGCCAATAGAGGGACAGATCTTACCCTACAGAAGATTCCCCTAAATTGAAAAGGGATTCGCTAACCTGAGAATGTTATTTTAGGCATTGAAGGTTGGATTTATTAGTATAGGAGGTGTTATGTTAAGACGTAAGCACCACCTTACTAACGTCTTAACATAGCCTTTTTAGCCTTTGCATAATTAAAGAAGATACGAGTATAGGTATGTTATAAAGTCGTCTGATCAAAGAAAATTTATCTACAAAGGTTGAAAAAAGTTATGAATGAAATAAAAGAAACGAAATGAAAAATTACAAACATAAACTCCTCGACAGATCTGATCCCCTAGTAACTCAGAGAACAATCTACGTCACGTTTGAATTATTCAAGCAAAATATAATCACAGTTCAGAAGTCGTAGCCCCTTAACAAAACGTCGCTCACATAAATAATGCAACTCTATGACGTCACGAGCAGCGGCCATTTATAAATGGAACGTATTTGAATTGTTATGGTCTGTTCAGTGCGTCTACAGTTGCCGCGCACTAGTTTGACATTGATCTACAATAGTTTGCAGCGACATCTGTTTTTTATTTACCTTAACCTTATCGGACGGTATGTATTGATTTAGATAATTAAACTTAAAATGGCAACCAAAATAGAAAAAGGCATCAACAAACATGATCCTTTAAATTTTCCTTTTTTCCTTTGTGATCCTGTAATTATTGTCTTGAACCTAGATATGCTTTTTACCGTTAATTTGACAGTAAGCGTCCCCGAGATACTAAGCTCGAATCATAATAAAATAATTGTCTTCAAAAAAACTAATAAAGTCGCACAATACAGACATAATTTTCCCTTCATAGCTTCCTCCTAACACATTCTCCACCACTCTACAAACTTTGTCATTAGGAGATGCAGAAAATGTTAATATAGGAAATAGCCTAGATACTTTGAAAACAACCTATTGTTTCTGTTTTTCATTGTCGTTGACTAAACGTCAATGGGAGAGAACAGTTAGCAAAGCGACCATTAGTTTGTCTATTATTTGCGTGCTCTTGTCATAGATAACTTACTTTTATTATACCTATACAAAAACTTTTCAATTTAAATGAGTTATGGTCGTTTGAATAGTTATGTCATGTTATGAAAAGGACCGTTTGTTTTGTGGGTAGTTTGAAGTAAAACGGTGAATGGTTGTTCCCAGTTTTAACGGTAACTTTATAAAGGTAATTCGGGCATTAATTTTTGTAAATCGTCAAACATTGAGTTTGGTTTACTTCCTGTAATGTTTGATTTTATATTCTTAAAATTGTCTATTCTTATTACTATTCATATTCTTTTAATCAACTCCCATACTAGAGATCGAACCCTGATTTAAGAACTTTTACACACATGTAACGAATACAAAACAAATCGAGGTCTTGCACACAAAATAATCATTTTGTTAATCGCACAATTAATTATCTTGTTTGGAGTTCAATTTCGCGACCACCCACGACTGCTGCTTACCACGACCACACCACAGAGAGAAGTACACGTAGGTAAATAATTATAATTAAAAACGACAAATCAACGAATTTATTACCAAACACACAAATTTTACTTCATTGCTAACTACACACAATACACGGGCGACTTTAATAATCAAAATGAAAGATCAAGAATCGACGTCTATACACGTTTGTCACGTAACATTAAAGTAGGCGTGTAAAGCAACATCACCCGCAAACTAATATTAGTTTCTCGTTTCATTCAGTTGGTTGTAAATTTTACCAGTTTACGGTTTTGGCACAGACTGCGACAAACTTATATTTGCCGCTTCGTAAATTAGTTACCATTGTGTTCCACGCTTTACTTCGAACAACAATAGAGGGACGAATCTAACTGAGTACTGTCTGCATCATAAACATCATGAAGTACATTTAACATTGAACAATTTATTATCAAATCAATCGCATAGGGTAATGGAGAGACCTATGTATAGATAAACAAATAAGAGATCTCTATATCCTAAAAGGTGGACAGAGACAATCAAGAAAAGGTTATGCTTGAGCTTATGCTATGAGCAACCGATTCATGAAGACGGCACGGAACAGAGAAATATGGCGACGTTTGTCTAGCATTGAACGTCATTAGGCAGAGTTAAAACGTATGGTTTGCTTGTTTAGTTTAAAACGCGTTAATCTGAAGAGCTCTGGTATCGAATGAAATGGATAATATTTGTAAGTATTTAAGTATTTATTCTACTTTACTAGGTAATTAAATTAAATACACGAACTGAGAAAAACAAGAGTAACAATGTTTTTTACCAAGACAATTTACAGAGTATTTAAAACGTCATAATATGACAAGTGTACAATCTTCATAATAGATGGCCAGTGTTGCAATCAATCATGAAGATAGAAAATACTCACTTATAATAATTAATATTTAAAACAGTTTAGAAATTAACGCTCATTAGAAAGAAACTGTTATAGGTACTTACTAAAAACACAATTCGCTTATTCAATTGTACACTACTTTTAATAAGTATTCAAAAATGTATGTATTATTTAAGCAAATAAAACACAATTAGGACTAAGCCAACAAAGGCTCTTTTCCTACACAAAAAGTGATTTTGAATACCTACAATGTTAAAATTTTCCTTTTTTTTTTGCAGACCGTACAAATACACTTAGTCGTGTATAGAGAGTGCAGTTTTACTATGTGTTTATACTCAGCTTGGTTAGCTACGGCACCAATATGAATGATATGTACCTAAGTCACCGGTGAAGGTGATAAACTTGATGGCATTCAAACACAGGGTTAAGTGCCCGTCAAAATGTTTGACGAAAATTATCTTTATGTTTTGTTTGCTAATGAACATTGTTGCTTTATGTAATGTTAGCATATTTCAGGTATGCTAGTGTTCGGGTCCATAGACATTTCATTATATTGTAAATATTTTTACTTCTTAATTGCCTCAGTGGCAAAGAGGACGTGTATGCGGCTCTCTTGCTGAGGTACATCTCTGTCTTTCATTCTTCATTTATCATATCAAAAATATGTTAAATATTAATACTTCTACATTTTTTGTAAAGGTCCACGTACACGTATCTGATCTTGTGTGTGACGTCATCGAGATATCATTTACGTATTTTATAAGAGGTGATACACACGGCGTTCTTTCTGAATAGAGAACTATTACAAATATTAATTTTTTTTTTTTAGTTCATTAACGTTCTACTCCAAAGACGGATTCTTCAGTGGCCTACTAATGACTCGATACAAAAATTCGACCGAATTAAGAACCCGCTTCATTCTAGAGTCGGCTCAAAAGAATGTACGTCATCTTAGTAAGTCGTGTGTGAATTCAGTTTTTACGATAAGTTACGAAAGGACATATTAAATGAAGATTCAATATGTTAGGGTTGTGGGGCCGCGTGCGACACCATTAGGAAGTGGTGGCACGGAAAACCTTTGGAATGTCGAGCCCTGTTCACTATTGTTATTTACTTGACTGTCTTTTGGATAGTGTGACTACTTTTTTTAGTGGTGTAAAATTTGTGTTTGTAAAATTGCAGTTTATTCTAATTGACGACCTCTATGGCGTAGTGGTTATATAACATGACTGCTACGCAGAGGTCTCGGCTTCGATTCCCGCTCAATGCTAATCTTTGTGTTGTTATGCACACAAAATGATGGTTTGCATTGGTCTGGGTGTTTTCTATGTATAAAATGTATGTACTTATTTACAAAAAAAAGTATTTAAGTATGTTTCTCCGTTGTCTAGTATCCATAGTACAAGCTTTGCTTAGTTTAGGACTAGATGGCGTTGTGTGAATGTGTGAGGAATATTTATATTTATTAATGCTTATTTTACAATTTACTGATATTAACTTTCAATACTCTTCTTTTTTGTGAATGTGGGATTACACAGTATCACCATTTTATCCTATAGGTCTGACACCTAATAAGCCTACTTAAATACAGTTAGCAAATATCTATGTATATTTAATTATATCTAGGTATTCACAAAGTAGAAAACGGGACGCAATATCCTATACCAATCCGTCTTGCTAAAGTGTTATTAGTAGGCTTAGTAGCACTTACTATCCATGCGGTAATGATAAATTTTTATTAAGTTCAACTTCATAGGAATTAGTTTTACATACATAGTTAAAGTAAATTTATTTGTTTTAAATTTTAATTGCCTTGGTAATGCAGTTCTCGCGTATGTCGATGGCGCATTCGAATGCATAAAATTATATTTGTTAACCGACTCAAAAAGAGGTTGCACTTTTTTTTAAATGTTTTTACCTCAGAATAAATTCTTGACCCATTATAAAATATTGATTTTAGTTTAGAAGACAACGATTGGATTTTTACTTTTTAAACAATTGAATACATAATATAGTATACATAAAAAAGAACATATTTTTTAAGAGCCAGCATTTTCTAATGTCTACAGCATACATTTTGGGTGTTTGTGTGAATATAAGAGAAATATTATACGTTAATTTTAAAAAGGTAAAATTGGCTTTGACCTCATGTTAACCGATTGTAGTCAAACAACAAAATAAGGGCAAAGATATAATATACATTTACAAGAATTATTTAGGTATCTACCTAAGAACATGAAATTTGTACACTAAGCTTATATTAAGATAATTAAACATGGCAGCAAGATTGTAATATTAAACATATGATTTATTTTATTACTGCTACATCTATGAAAATCTTTGAGGAATACCAGCTGTCACCTATAAAATCTGATATGATACAGATACCACTAACTTAAAATAGTCTAGTTATAAACAATACACTGGCCTGCCAATATAGTGTATCAAGCCAATTGTATAAAACGTTTTCATATAGATAATAATTTTCTTATTAAACAACCAACTTTGAATTCCGATACTTCGTTTACATGGATGATTCACAGTAATTATTTATAAAAACTTAAATACTTTATTTCTAAATGCTTGAAGATATAAACTTGATAATATACTTACTATTTAAAACAAAAAAAATATATTTTTAAATTGTTCAATGAATGATTTCGTATACCTGGGTAACAATTTTAAATTAAGCATTTTAAATTCCATGCCAAAAAAAGAATAAACAAATCTACAGATTAACAATAGGTACCCGATAGATACGAGTAATCGAGCAAGTGCTTATGTTGTAGTGAACGAAGCACCAGCACAGATTCCAATGAAATGAAAGGATATGCGCTGTGGAAAAGCTCTCGACCCGAGGTAGCTTCAGGTGGAAATATCTTGACTTGGTAATCTTTTAGAACTAGCTAACGTTCACTTCAAATGGCCCTCATGCTCGTGGAAAGAAGATATCTTTTATTCTACTTATGAAGTGGTTTTAACAAGTTATTTATAACATTTAATTAGGAGATTATAAGTGAGATATTTATTATTAAATTTATTCGTAGGTGGCACTGTGGGTTTAAGTAGCGGTTATAATAATACAAAAGAAGCGTACATTTTTCGCGTAAGTATGTGCAAAGACATTTACAATTTTGACTTGAACTTATGTAAATACTTAAGTATTTCATTTAGTAAAAATACAGGGCTATAAGACTGAGATCAGACCATATTTGTATAGAGTAGGTTGCCGCAAAAAAAACAAACAAAAAGACATTTATTCATCTAAGTTACAACGGTATCGCTTTTGAATGTCGTTTTATAGTGACCACATACGCACGTCTGAATTAACGGCTAAGTTTACTGAGGGTTCGGAACACGACCATGTCAGAGAAATTACCCACAAGAAACTCTGCTAAGCAGTCTGACACTGTTGACATCCATGAGCAGTGATTACTACTGGTAGGCCGCAGTTTCGTATGAAAATTTTTATTTAGGTTTAGGAGGAGTACTAAGTAGGTTTCTTTCGATATACTTAGTAACACATAGAATAATTTCGCAATTAGAAACATTTAGCAAATGACCGTCTAGCACGTTTCACTATAAATAAAACTTCGTTTACAGTAATATGGAACTTCATAAAATACACAAACATTTTGTTATTCGGGTTACAGCACATACATATTTGTTAAACATAAATACGCTACGTAAACATCAAAGAAATAGGGTTACAACATAAACGAGACTGTTTGATTCTGTCTACAATGTAAGCATCGTTATATTAAGGGATTTATAGACGCGCTTAGAACTTTTGACAAGCATTTATTTGTTGTATACATCCTTCTTCTTTAGCCTTATGCGGTTTAACCAACCTAGTACGCGGATAGATGATGAGGTTTACCGCACAAAAATGACATCTCTCGACTAATTTATTTATCTTGTAATTATAGTTTTATAATGCTGGAAACCGTAAGCTCGATGTTATCGATATTTCGGTTTCACAGCATTTATATTACCGCAGATTGACAGATAATGCTCGCAGCATGTTTATAATGTGGTTCAGGTATCAAACCTGAACCACATTATAAACACGTTTATCTTATCGAAATAAATTAAAACACAAAAAAATTAATTAAGCTCAGGACGTGTATTTTCAAAGTAAAAATATTTCATTAACAATAGTTTTATTTCAATTTCATAATTGAATGTTTTACGCCACACTCGCTAGGTGGCGTTGTCTCGTTTGAATGAAATTATAGAAGTTATCCGTTCTTAAATTTTACGCAAAGCAGGAACAGTCCAACAAAAAAAGAGGCTAACATTGACCTAGCAGTTAAAGGCTTCTAAGACATTTCCTTAAAAAATACAGATTCAAATCTTGTGCCAAGCTTCAATTTTTATTTGTTTATTATTAGTTTTCGTTTTATTTAGATTAATCAATTGACCAATTCATAAATAAAAAAGCTTTGAAAAAATCCATGATATTAGGCCATCTTCCTAAAAAAATATTAACTGATGATCAAAAAACATAACAAGTATTCAAGAACACATATTCACCAATTTTGTACGTCTAGTAACTCCTTTACGTGTAATCATTGGAGTTAAAAAGCGTAGAACAGGGACGAGACAACTTTCTACGATTTACTTTGTATGAGTCGTTACCTCTCAATGATGCATTGTATACGCACGTAGTAACCTCTATTACCTCACTCACTACTTTATTTACTACATAAGTATCTAAACTATTATCTACAATACTTCACGAATATGAAATATCTTAATACCCACTCGATTATAGTCTTGGCTTAAGGTGTGTATATTTGGACGTGAAATTGTGACTTTTGGTCTATTTGTACATGTGTAAGGAAAGGTTCGAGCCTAGGTCTATTTTGTTATGTTTTAACTTTTGAGCTTGATGGTAGGTCAAGTAAAGGCATATAATGACTACCGCACATTCAAGCAACAAGCACCCCAATAGTTTGCAAAAGGTGTTTGGACATTAGTCCAGTGTATGCGTTTGAAAATACAAGCCATTGGAGAAAGGATAAAATCATGTCATGGGTCATGAAATCATGACTACCATTGTTTATACCATTAGTTTTTTTTATTTACACATTCACACAACGCCATCTAGTCCCAAACTAAGCAAATCTTGTACTATGGGTACTAGACAACGGATTTAATAAACATATTAAAATACTTTTTTTTGTAAATACATACATATTATACATAGGAAACACCCAGACCTATGCAAACCATCATGTTCATGCACACAAAGATTTGCATTGAGCGGGAATCGAGCCCGAGACCTCTGCGTAGCAGTCATGTTATATAACCATTGCGCCACAGTGGTCTATTGTTTTACTATTGTCTATTGGTTCAGATAATACCTAGTTTAGTGTCGTGTAATTTAATTCACAAGTCCTAGTGTAATTATAAAAATAGTAAGTTTCACTGAAATTTTCGTATCAAATAATAAACTCCGTCTCAGGGAGGTTTTACTGTCGAGCGGGCAATAGTAACAACACAAATAGTTTCAACCACTAGCCACTACAAAAAGTAATTAAGACATCACAGAATAATATAAACGCCAACAAAAATAATTAAGCTGTCTTAACATAGAAACAACAAATCAAACTTTAAGTTTTCGATGATAAAATAAGTTAATTATGAAACTTTAAGTTAAATTTGTAACTTAACCTACTTGTTTGAGTTGAAGGAAGTTATTTGTTTTCTCCTTTGAAATTACCTGTAAAATAAAGAATACGGTTAATTAATGTTCAGAATTCATTCGTATCTAATTACAATGAAATAATGATAATAGTTATAAGGTATCATTCTGACTGGTGATAAATTTAAAATACATGTTCTTAAACCCTAAAGACTTACATGGTCTAGACATTTATAAATCAAAAACAAATGCTAGGTACTTCTCCTTACAAACACAGTTACAAGAATATATTATTACTATTGAAAGTACATCGAATTTATACCAATACCTATATACCTATAAAGCTATTCCTAGAGTTTCCTGCAAACACTACAAAATCTATTAAAGTAACATCACGTATACGAAGGTCTACCAACTTAATTTACTTAGTACGTTGGTGCTAAAATTAACCTCGACATGAGGAACTATTCTTCAGGGAGAAGTATGTCCTTACGATCACAAACCAACACATCGACCTAGAAACCCTTAATCCCTTGTAATAAGAAACATTTTCGTATGAAAATATACAGCTTGATATGCTCCCGTATGTTCCCTCAACAGAGAATATTAACATTGAAATGGGACTTTTAGTTTGTTTAGTTATACATAGGAAACCTTGCTATATAGACAGACAGTTTAACGTGGAACTTAGGTATATTAAATCTTATTGCGTATAAATGGTCATAGAGTAGAAGATTACACCTGTGTCTTGACAAAGTTTGTGAAGACACAAGTTAATGTTTGTTGTAATTTTCTGACTTATATTAACGAAAATTTTGTTAATTTAGAAAAATGCTGTCTCAATCATGGTTACAAAACAATTTTACTAATCTTACCAGCAACAAACGAAATAATATAGCTTTATAATATCAAGAATGTTACATATCATCATCGATAAACGTATCAAGATTATTTTAACATCATGAAAACATCAATCAAAAATCGGCACATGGTATCTACGTACATTCAAAATAGTAACGTCAAACAGTTATATTGAGGAAATCATAAAATATATATAATCGTAAACGCTCAGTTGGGTGGCAGCCAACAAGCCGTCAATGAAAAATAATTCAACATAGTACCCCATGTTGAATGAATCTAGTTCACAAGTTTTAGCATTTATTGCATTTCACTGTGACTTCCGACGTATATATTGCAATCATCAATAGATTTATCATTGAAAACAGTACTGCTGTTTAAGATTAATGGTTGCTTTTGGTGAAGAATGTATACATATTAATATATAGTTTATTCTGTTTAGTGATGAACTAAGAAATTGTTATTTAGATACTAATTTAACCACTATTTTTGTAGCGATGTCTATCAAGATGGTCAGGCGAAATGAAAACTCTAATTGATATATGGCAGCACAAGGTAGTGTATTTGAATTGCATGCAGGAGCATTGTTTGTCTGATCCACTAATGATTGTGTCTTGTTCCTATTACGTCTCCGCGCGACAGCATGGTCCCCAATACAAGATTTGTCACTTTTGAAAACAAATATATTTTTTCTCATAATTATTCGGTCGACTGTTAGTATAACCATAGGAAGAGAAGCTGTAGTGATCTTTATAGTTAGCCCACAACTCTCATTAAAATCAACCACTATTCATCATCCCTATTATGTTGACAGACTTTAAGTATAAATACAGAGCATCTCATCATCATAAGCTGTGAATAAAAGCTTAAGGGATTATATCGGTCAGCATCGTACACGTTGAAACTGGGTCATATAGTGCCAAATAAAGGAATTCTGTGCCTACTTCATAATAGTTCATCTCGAGATATTTTCAGATAAGCAAAGTCGAAGTTCGTTGTCATTTATATTATATTTAAGATCAAAGTATAATGGTAAAGTAATACATAATATTTATTTGCTACAAGTTACAACAATTGTGACCATGTGTCACAAAATGTCATTACTTTCTGCTTCTCATAGAAATCCAAACAAGATTTTTTTAGAAAGATCGCATAGGTTATAGTTATGAGTGGAAACGGCCTATGACCTCGTGCATTGAAACCGTAATTAATAATTAACGAAATGGATGACAAATCTTACTGCATGCAGACACAACAAACAGAAAATTTATGTCATCTCCGTTAATAAATATTTTACTAATTAGCATTCGTTGTATCATATCAAATAATATGATAACGTGTGCACCCTGAATGTTATTAAACATTTACTTAAAATCCGAGCAAAATAATTGCCACCAAAAATTATCTCAACAATCACACAGCCTAGGGCTGTCAAAACAAAAACGCAACTTGGACCAGATATATAGTACCTACGAAATTAATTATTCCGTTTAAACATTATTCAATTACATTTACGAATATGGATGTCAGTTAATTCAATTAAATTTTATCAAATGATTTGGGCAACTGATTAATTATAGGATCAGTTATTTAATTAACATGAATGATCACTCGTTTTACGTCAAACGAAATAGTTAAGCGGTTTATTAAGTTCAGTGCGATTAGTTTGTACGGTACTACGCTAATCAGAATATTACAAGCTCGCTCAATCATATAAATTTAGTACCAGAGGCATTATTATAATCAATTTATTTTAATGATCTCCGTGAAAATGGAGTTAACGGGTAATTTATGAATATAATTTAACCCCTGAGTAGATTTCAATATTCAAATACGAATAATGAATAACGTTTAATGTAAATTCAAGTTTGTATTGATATTTCATGAATAAACGACAGATCAAAAATGTGATTTCGTAGTTATGAAATGGAACATATCCGCCGGGTAGCGGCAAATTATCATGCCATGATAGTAAACGTTTGAGTAAGTAAGTATCCTTCGTGCCATGAGATTTTTGGAGATATTGCAAGAGCTGTCCCGACTTAGAAGGTAAAAAGAAGGAAATTTTAAAAAAATATGGGAAGTAAATATTCGTCCGTCATAAACAACATAGAATTCATATAAAAATCATGTTACAACACAATTATTTTTAAGTTTAATACATACTTTTTATTACGAAATAACACAACACATAATATACAGAATTTAGTTATGAAATAGACAATTAACGTCACAGTCAGCACATTGGTAACAAAACAGTTTGTGGCAGCCCTACACAACACTGTACAGAGACAGGGGAGCGCACAAAACTGAATGCCTTAATTTAATATAAGTCAATTTGGGCCAATTTAATTCCGCGTCCATGCAGTCGCTTTACGACAGTACATCATAACTTATGTCTGTCCTTTTCACACTCGTATGCAACAATATATACCTATCTCATGTGTTGTGAGCAGTGATGGGATTATACTCGAGTAAAAACTCATTTTTGAGTAAATACTCATAAACACTCGTTTCTATCCGAGTATTTATCCAAATCTTGGGATAAAAACTCTGATGCATTTTTCTATCGAAATATTTAGTTTTTTTTTTATTTTATAACTGGTTTTGACTTTCTTTGCGATACTTTGCATCAACCTGGAAATTTACCTTCGAAAGTTACTATATTTTTAACCGACTTCAAAAAAAGGAGGAAGTTTCTTAATTCGATTGTATTTTTTATTGTGTTTGTTACCTGATTTCTCGAAAACGGGTGGACCGATTTGAATTTTTTTTTTTAGTTTGAAAGGGTATACTTTCTATTTGGTCCCATAGTCACCAGATCTGGATCTGCATGACGGGATCTCAGAGAAATCAAGGACAACTTTTGAAAATTGTAAGGAAGCATTATGTAAAATCTTGTTATACACGTGTATCTCTGACGTCAGTACAAAATAATGAAGAGTTAGAACTGGTCTGATGATGGAGATCACAGACAAATAAGGGAACTCCTCAACGGTATATAGCAGCTAACTTGTGTTTGGCCTTTTTTTATTCGTAATGATGAAAACTTTACACAAACATGATCTGATGCTGAAGATGACAGAGGGTCGAGGGAACTCCTCAACGGTATATAGGAGCTACCTAGTCTTTGGGGTTATTTTATTCATATTGATGAAAACTTTACACACCCTTTCACAAACATGATCTGATGATGAAGATTATAGAGAGTTGCGTTACTTTTCCGTCTTAGGAACATTATTTTCTTTGATTAGTGACCATGATATAATTATCTACCTTTATAATATAATATTATTGGTAAGTAGTTATTATAATCAAGTTTGTCGTTGACGTCGGTTTTTTAATTAGAAAATTTTAATTTTTTTACTTTATTTTATCTTGGTTTCATTACGTAGAATACTTTATTTGACCTCTCTCGAGTAAATACTTCTTTATAACTAAATTTAAATATGTTATTTTACTATACTTTTATTAATTTTTTATTTTTATTTTTGAAACATTATTTTTAGTTTTTTATTGTTAATATTATATTTCAGTATTTAGTTTTTATATTATCTTTTTAGTACGGAATTACAATCATGACGTTTGGTCACTATTACAGATGGATCTCTAGATGGATGGGATGGATAAATAGGTACCTACTCCAAGTTAATTAAACGCATATTTTTTCGAATCTCTTGAAGGCTCGAATCCGCACAATAACCGACAACGCTTCGGTACTCAAAGCTCTGAATAAAATCCCTGTCACTTCGAAACTTATATTGGAATGGCACTATGCGATACAACGGATTGCGACTTCCAACAGTAACTTAGTGAGACTACAATGGATAAATAGACACGGCGGATCACTAGAAAATGATGCGACTGACGCACTAGAAGGGGATCTGATATCACGGTCTTCGGACAAGAGCCTATCACACCCATCCCCTTCAACCAGGTTCAAAACTCAAGATCACTGGCTATCAATCCAAAGCCATGCCATTCCTTAACAACAAACTGACCAAACGCATACTGTGTCTGCACAGAAACGGTTTGCTGCTGATGACTGCAATCATCACCAGACATTGCTTATTAAATAAACACTTCCACACCATAGGAAACGTTGTCTCACGTGCTTCTTGAGTGTACAGATGTCGCTAACACACGGATAAAAACACAAGGAGCCCTGAAATCTGTAACAGAATGCCTGGACAGTCTCGGAGACCTCATACGCTTCTGGAGGAAGGTAGGCTGGCTGGAATGACTAAGTGCGGAAAGCAACCCCCAATAACTATAAATTATGAACTGAATAACGGAAGATAAAGCTGCGAAATTTACCTTCATATTGTATAATTGGAATCTCTTCAACAAAATTACTACATTTAGTACTTCTTCAGAAGACTGCTTCAACCAAGACCTTAATACTGATGCCCACACAAATGAAAGTTTTGAATATAATGTGACTAGGAACATGAGGAATTTGATTTCATGTAACATAGCTACATCTACACTTCTACACTATTATATAAATAAGAAACCTTTGTTTTTTTTTGTTTGTATTGAATACACTTCAAAACTACTCAACCGATTTGAACAATTCTTCCACCAATATAATACATTATTTGCGAGTAATATAGGATATATAACATTACGCTAAATTTAAGCGGAGCATATATGAAAAATGTTGCAAAAACGGGGGTAAATTGCTACTTTCGTAAGCTTACATTGCGTGCGCTGTGTATATGGTTACATATAGTTACACAAAAATATGTACTTGCGACGGAATAATTGAATAATTGTTCTTAAAAAGTTTTCAAAATAGTCCATTTATTTATTTAATGTTAGCCCTAAGTAACTATTCCACGCGGACGAGGAAAAGCGCGGAAAGCAACTAGTTTTGTTAATAACACTTTTACATTCATACAAGTAGTTTTTTTAATCCTACACATACTAATAACAAATAGACGAACTCACAAAAGGAGACAAAACATGTATAAATTATTTAAAAGACCAAATACTTTTATACAAAACTGTAGTAAACTATTTTTATGACTTGAATACTTAATGACCCTGACTATGTAAAAGTAGTCAAAATTAGTTAAAATTCTTAATAAAATAAAAACATTTGATACACGAATGCAGCTGAGTATTTATTGAGTTTTTATCATACGAGTATTTATCTGATTGCCCATCACTATAAAAACAATATATTAACACTATATACAACTAATATTTTAAACCATAAAACACCTGCAGATAGACAATAAAAAGAAGTTAGAAAAAAAAATAATTAGCAACAAATAAAGCCGCAAACGTTTATTATTGTAGTACAACTAATATTTTAAACCATAAAACACTTGCAGATAGACAGTAAAAAGAAATTAGAAAAAAAAACAATTAGCAACAAATAAAGCCGCAAACACTTATTATTGTAGTATAACTAATATTTGAAACCATAAAACACCTGCAGATAGACAACAAAAAGAAACTAAAAAAACAATTAGCAACAAGTAAAGCCGCAAACACTTGTTATTGTAGTATACAACAAATATTCTAAACCATAAAACACCTGCAGATAGACAATAACATAAAAATTTATTAAAAAAACCATTAAAAAATCCAAAACATTTGATACATGAATGCAGCTGAGTATTTATCCTGACTTTTTGAGTTTTTATCCATGAATTCGGATATTTACGAGTATTTACCCACTTTTGGATATTTACTGAGTTTTTATCATTTGAGTATTTATCCAATTGCCCATCGCTAGTTGTGAGTATAGAGTTAGTAACAAACATAATGGTATGATGTTGTGTATTGGAGCGATGTTGTCGCAACTCACGACTGCATCAAGTATGGGTGAAACAATGAATACCTAGTTACGGACTTTGTGAGCTAATATGGAATATGACATAAGAATTATTGTGAAGTTAATATTTAATGTACCTTTAGAGAATACATTGTTGCAAAAAAAAAGGATGAGGAGAGCTGAAAAGAGGAGTAGGAAAAGGAAGTTTCATTATTAATATCTCTGAAAGATAGACGACCTGTGTGGTCTAGGTGACGTTTTGGGAATGTGTGGCGATTATTAAAGTTAATACTTGAAATACTCTACATTAACGTTGTCCATGTATGTACCGCGGTGTATTTAAGTAAGATCCGTTAACACAAGTTATTAGTATTGGCTTATATTCAAATGCATTAGTACCTACTCGTAATTTTTTGTAGCCAATAGTGGTAGTTGATTATAATGCACATTATAATTGCTTCTTCAACTTCGTAATGTTAACACCGTAAAAGCAGTTATAGGACTATAAAAACTTTAACTCGTGTAGCGTCATCTACCGACTAACTCAAGCGAACACCTACACTACGTCCTGAATCGCGATATCAACATTCGCACAGCGATTCCGCATATATACAACGTCCAACGAACAACTGTTGGGCAGTTGGCCCGCCAGGCGCGATCACCTTCGCCTGGTTGGAGGATCCTCCCTTTTCGTTGGAGGCGTGGTGCTGTTACGTCACCGCGACCTCCACAGTGGTGACCCCGACGTGATGAAACCAACCTTCTCGGAGCGCACCAGCACCTTCGGTCTGAACAGGACTACTCCATAATGCTCGCCGTCATGACAAGCCTGGGGAAGCCTGCGACCTCATCACCCATCATCCGACTCACTGGATACGCCCCGACTCACTGGGGAAAATGGGGAAGGTGGACACCGCATTCCGACTCACTGGACCGGCATTTCAGTTCCGACTCACTGGGACTCTGGCATCAGCTCCACAAGAAGTCACATCAGCAAGTTCGACCTCCGGTCTTCCGGGGGGAGTGGTGTAGCGTCATCTACCGACTAACTCAAGCGAACACCTACACTACGTCCTGAATCGCGATATCAACATTCGCACAGCGATTCCGCATATATACAACGTCCAACGAACAACTGTTGGGCAGTTGGCCCGCCAGGCGCGATCACCTTCGCCTGGTTGGAGGATCCTCCCTTTTCGTTGGAGGCGTGGTGCTGTTACGTCACCGCGACCTCCACACTCGTATTACTATTTTCCTTATCAGAAGGTTTAAAATCAAAGAAAAGGCAATGACCAGAGCTATGAAAATATGACCTGTGGTTTAGATTACTAAGTACTATATTTTCTTACACATTATGTTTATAAAACAGTAATATGACACCATGGGACCAGAGGATAGTGCATATCCAAGCTAGTGATGAAGGCAAAATAAATAAAATAGAACAGTCATACTAGAGAAGTCTAAGAACAAAAATTACACCACTATATTAAAAAATAAAAAAACTTTTAAATCTATTAAGTAATTGATTATTTTTTTTATAGGTTACAACAACATTAATCATGCATTGACTCAACAATACCTATTCGCAAACTATGTAGTGAATTTTGGTATTTCTATTTTTTTGGAAACAAACTCATCTAATTAAACTTACACAATTTATTGGTAATTCATTTACATGTAAATACTCAGACGAAATATTTGGCTCGAACCTGCTACCATCGACTAATTACTACTCTACATAGTCGTCAGAATGTATTCTATGATCTATGCGTAAAATAGAATGGCCGGTATTTGTAATATATCGCTCTTAACTAAAATCGTTCTAAGAGGATACTTACCCTAATTGTATATATGAATATTCAATTAGTTCTCTAATCTCTTCTACCCATCGACAACACATACTGTCAGACTTAAGCCTATAAACTAATGAACTTATGTTTATTGATCCCAACTAGTTTCACACACCACTATTAAGAATTACGCCATTATAAATCCAAGAATTAAATAAAATTGTGATAATAATCATAATTATACAGAAGCTTTTAGTCTGAGAATTTAAATACCGTGATAGTTTTCAGACAAGTAACAAGATTTTAAGATTGTTTAAGAAAAAGTATTTAAAAGATGTCCGGACTTGAAGTAGGTGTATAATTTGTGAGATTCTTTAAAATGTTTCTGGTTTTTATTTATTTTTCTACTATGTCCCACAGCAGAGACGAGCTTCCACTACCAGCCCCACGCTGGCCATAAGGATTAATATCTGATTTTCTTTCAACCTTGAGATGATGAGTGTCATTCTGTACATTAGTGCGTCACCATACACCCAAAATCACAGCTAAATAATTTAACAACAAAATAACAATCATACACATCTGTTCCTTCTGTCTATTTTCCTTTTTCTTCACGTAATCTTTATTAATAACAAACGATAAAGCTATAAATAACACACAAATAATATAAAAATACAACGTCGAACGTCGATAATAATTATATTCTAAGCTATCTTCGTTACCATTTAAAATAGATTTTTCGTATATAACCGTCGTCGGGGTAAGAAACCTCGCACCTGATTGGCGATCTCATTAAACCCAGGAAGCACCCAACGCTTACCTACCCCACGTTGTGGTGCCTCCAAAGTACTCTTTTCATCTTTATTTTATATTTTTTTCTTTTCTATTAACAAGTAAAATATGAAGGACAAATATTTTTTTGTGAATCTTTGACGTTGTATTGACTTAATCTTTTAAACATCAAACAGGAATGTGTTTTGCGTGTTCGGTTATTTATTTATTTGTATCCTTGCAACCTGTCTATCGACTATCTTTAGTACACGGCGTACCTAACATAGTCTCTGCCTAGAGGCAGAGGGCCAAAGCGAGAATTTTTGTATATTCTCGTATTTATCTTACAGTACCTAGACTTAGAGCTTTAGTTGAATTTAAGATTAAAAACATCTATAATCACAAGACTTTATTACAAACTAAAAATCTAAGTCCCAAAGTATTTTCCTACACGTCTTTCTATATTCTATTGTATTAAACATCCTTAAAACATTACCGGCACGTGCTTAACTCTTTGGGCACGTTTAAGTCGTTGTACACAACACATCTGAGTGTAAATAATAATAAAATGTGTTTGTTATATCTTTAATATGAGGTTATTGTCCATTGCGACGTTCCTCTAAAATAATCAGAGTATTCACAGCAACACATCAAGCTACACATTCTCGTTTCAAAAATGTATCTTATTACAAGGCATTACAGTTTACGATGGTCAAAGATGATGGGTTGCTTGGTGAACCTTGGATTCACCAAGACAGCACAGACAAAGAGGTTTAAATTAAATTAATTAATGTTAGCTTGCATCTATGCCCAGCATTGGGATGATGTTATAGACGTCTCCCTGTAAGGATGGGATTAGGGGAGAGACAAGTGATAGACGCGAGTGCAGTTATAAGACTCCTTTATTAATAACAGTGCATGTACTTATATTGTACATGCACACATATAACACTACACCTCCGGGGGTGCACGAAAAAAAAAAACAAATTACATGAGTTTTTTTTTTTGGGTAAATAACATAACTTACAATTAAAATTTAATATAATTGATATAAGAAATAATATTACAATTCTTAGCACAATAAAAAAAAGGTCCTAGAAAAAAAACAAATAACAATTTTTTTTTTCTTTTAGATTACATAAGTTACAAACTAAACTTAAAACTTAATATGATTGATACAAAAAATTAAAATAATATTTATTAATTCTAAGCACAATAAAAAAATAGTTCTGAAAAAAAATAATATCAAAGTCAAAATTCTTGTAACTCTTTCACAAATTCGGCTCGCGAGATTTGCGATGAAGAAGATACATAATTATTTAACATCTCTATTCATTTAATTTTAGTAGTGGCCGGTCCACTTATTCTATCTACTTTCTTTTTGGTTAACCATTTTAATATTTTTAATAATATTTATTCATTATCATTTTCTCATTATTTTTATTCATTTTACATTTCAAAATGCACAAGTTCACTCAAATATTCGGCTCGCGATATATTCGATCGTAAAACATGGCATGTAATTCTTTTAAATTACTTTTTTTTTTTACATTATTTATTTCACTTCTTCTGTCTAACACAACAAGTCTCGTAATTATACCCGTAGCTAGATAACGATTTCCACAGGCAGCGGTTGATCAGTCCGATTGTCCCAGGAAATGGTTATTAAACTTACAGTTACATTTTTTTTATTATTATAACAATAAAACATCATCACACATTTTCGTCATAAGTACGTTATAGGTATTTAAATCTCATTTCATTGGATTCGAACCAACGTACGTCACTTGGCATCCTATCCTTCATCTACTAATCCAACTGTCATAAACATCTCAAAAATATTTATCAATTTACAATCGTTTGCTTATAAGCAATTGCTTTAAATTTTTCATGTTATTAGGTAAAGACAACATGTACCTAACTCATTATTATAAGTCAATATTTTACTTTTGTTCACATTGAGCACAACATAAAATTATATCATTCTATTAAAATATTAAGTCAACAATAAAGTCACATTACAACTCTACATTTAACTTGTATACAAATTCCGAACCTTATATGGTTGGCAAATCTAAACAATATCATCACCAGTTCAAAGGTATGTATTGTTGCTAAGTACCTATACCAATATGGAATGGAATGTTATCACATCTCAATTTCACAAAGTAGTATCCAGGCTATAACATAAATTTAATAATTACGTATAAAATGACTAATTTATAAAATAATAGTTATTACAAATTGAAACTTGTACCTAATATTTTTTAATAATTACAAAAAACTCATATTTAATTAGATTAAAAAAATTATAATAATCAATAAAAATAATCAAATTATTTTCTAAAACGTATTAAATCGTTAAAAATATAATCAATTTATTATAGGTACCTATTTACTAAATTAATATTAACTATAAAACGATTTATGATTATCTAGTTTTTAAGTAAGTACCTATTTTTGATAAAACAAAATACATAAACATTATGATTATATGAAAAATAAACTATTTATTTTAATATTTTAATCTATGCTAGTAGCTTAAAAAATAACACTTTAACTACGCACTTTCACTTTAATCACGAATTTGGTTCGACATCGACGACCTTCGCGACATGGCATGCACCCGACAAAGGGGCACCAGCCATACCGACTCCAATTCAGCCCATCTCGAAGCTGTGGGTCTCATGTGACCCATTCTCCTAACTTAACCATCGTGCAATAGCACAAGATCGCTCCATTTGGTTACGACACTTTCAACAACAACATTTACATTACACTATAATGTATTCATAGTTCCTGCGATTTTCGAACTTTTTCATTGTACGTTTTATCAAAAGTTAACACTTTTTAAAACACTTTTCTTCTTATTTAAGTATTAAAAGTCACAAGTTTTAAATTACACAAAAAATGTTCATTTTTATCGATATAACAACATGTTAAGTTAGCGCTCGCTATCCGATGCCTTGCGGATCCATCTCTGGCACGGTTGCCATGTAAGGATGGGATTAGGGGAGAGACAAGTGATAGACGCGAGTGCAGTTATAAGACTCCTTTATTAATAACAGTGCATGTACTTATATTGTACATGCACACATACAACACTACATCCCTATGACTTGTACGTGCCGCGGACTATAGCTAATGAAGGTCATGGTTTTTGTGGCCTGTCTTGGTCGTATCGCCACCGCCTAAAATTAATGAAAAATTCATAAAACGTTCTATAGTAAAACAAAAGAACGAAAGCGTAATATAAAAACCAATGAATCAGGCCTGCGTGGTATTAGTAGGAAAATGTTACTTTTAAACTGGAGGCTCTGTCCATGTAACGTGGCATTATTTAACCGATATAACTTTCCTTGAACAGCCTTACCAATTATTTTCATATTACAAATATCGTTAGCTATCAAATCACTTCCCAATAAACAGTATTGGATAAAACACCTGATCCCTATGAAATAAGAACTTGTTCATTGAGTAATTTGGTCCAATTAGATGGCTGGATACGTCTTGCCTGCGTCAGTGAGCGAGAAGATTGCCTCCCTAACTAAAGTGAAGAACGATCTTTCTTACAGCTAAATAAGTATTACTTAGAATTAATTATGAAAGAACATAATTACCACTTGGTTTTATTAAGTGTTTTTCATTAAGGTGAAGTCATAGTTACGGAAGCATATCAATCTAATGTCATTAATTCAATATCGTTGTCACTAATAATTTATTAATGACATCAACACCTATTGACAGTATTAATAGAGTTGTAATTAATATTTTGACTAATTATATTGTCGGATGTAATCGAATATACACGTTTCGTGACTATTATAGAATTTCTATTACGAGTGGCTTGTTCGTTGTGGAGTGGGGGTTTTATTTGATCGTTTGATAAGGGATTACAAATAGAATACAGGTTTTTCACCACCATATTTCATCTTGATGTCGTAAAATGCGAGTAAGGGTTAACAGTCAATAAAGAAAAGATGGAATACTTGACACTGTACCCTCTACCAATTCATTTAGCCAGTGTGACATATTAGACCAGTTTCCATCCACTCCGAAAGAGGCTTGACCAGTTTAAGCACTGTTACCATGAGTATCAAACACATACATGCGAAAACAAACATAGCAAACCCTTTCTTAGTTGTAAAAACTTTTCCTTACGGTTCAATCGTTGTTATCATTAGTGTAAAACACATAAATACGAAAACTAACGTTAACCTTGTTTTGATGTGATTATCTTTAAAATACAATTATAAATTAATATTGAATGCCCATATTATTTCTGCATTGTTTAAAAATTATATTATTTAAGAACAAAACACTCTTATAATAATATATAGGTAAGTATTATTAGTAAGAAAATCAGAAGTAGTGGGTCGGACTATCCGATAATGTAATGAAGATTGGCGGGTATGCTTCGTAGAGATTGACACAGATACGTCTCTATTCGCCTGAAAATACAATGAATGCCAGACATAAGCATTTTCACATTATTTTCTAGCTACCGCAGTTAACATTTTAACAAATTGACATTGTTTTATAGTATATTATTAAGATGTTTTTTCATTTTTAGAAACAGCATTGTAAGAAGTTTTTTTTAAATATTTATGTCAATTTTATTAAATGTATAGGGTAGTTAATAATATAAATATGAGAAAGGGGTACTGCATTGACAAGTATAGAGTCATATGTTAAATGGTTAAATACACTACCTCCTGATGTCAAGAGACTCGACTAAGACATGCAAATCATTATATGACATGATCATTATATTGCATGTCTTAGTCGATTGTTACATAACTAGGTAAACAAAAAATTTTTTATGCTTTAAATTTGTCCGAAAATTATTGAAACTTGAGAGTTACAGCGCCAGTTGATCGAGTTACATTAGTAATTTAATATTTTTATATAATGGTACTGTGTCAATGGAAAAGTTAGTCTGTTATTTAGACGCTTTTATACAACTGTCTACGCTGATAAAGTTACGTAAAAGCGTATTTCATTTCACTTAACAAAGTTTAACTAAACTACTAAATGTTGATAATTACTTACTGTATGTTATTATGTGCAACAAAATAAATTATTTTATTTCTTTCTTTCTTAAATGTATAAAATTTGCCCACTGTACTAATATTATTAAAACTGTTTGGATTTTATTAACTGCCTGCCGCGCCGCTTTGAATTTTACGCAGAAAAATGGTTTGTTCGATCCAAAACTTGTTGTTTGAGTCTAGATGTACTTCGTGTCAATATTTTTGATATTTGTAAAGTCCCTGCGACACAGGGCATGATCTCTTCTGAGGGAGTTGAGGTAAAAAAAAGATAAATTAAACACGCCGTGTTTTATTAGAAATTATCTTAAAATATGAACAGGTTTAACAGACTAGACTAATGATCGGATATTAAAAAAAAAATCTTCAAAGCGTATTTAAAACTGTAGGCCTCATTTTTCACGCTACATACTTAGTTCTAAAAATCAAAATGGAATCATGGCGGAATTAGTACGTTCCAAAACTATCGGGGAAGCACGCAACAGCTGCTTGGATTAATTTTATCTGTCGAATGAAAACGTTGGATATTTTTTTACGTTACATTTTCTAAAATTAGAATCATGCATACGAAGCCAGAGACGATTTATTTCAACAGTTCTGTCTACATATTTGATGAAACTAAATAATAAATAGTGTTTAGTGGAAAAGCAGTTAAACTTGAAAAACTATAAAACATGTACAAACAGGTTATGGCTATTGGTATAAATAAATAATGGTAAACTAAATTTAAACTAATTCTTTGACCGTTACAGATGACATCGTATGGTCTACTTTAGTTATGCGGGGTGTGGGAATAAAATCCGGTTTACTTTAACATTGTATATTATCACTTTTCCATAATTATTGCCAAAATACAACTCTCTGTCTTTCCCGCTTAGATTCCGATATCATGGCCGCCGCCGACGCAGTGACGCGGCCTTGACAATACACTAACCAATTTTACATCTAAATTCTTAACATCATGATTTATCTATTTAAATGAATTTTAAAATACATTTGTAACAAAGTACTATTTATAATAACAGTTTACTACTTGAATAAATACATTAACTTCAATAACTTTCTCTATTGTTTACTTCCTGTTGCTTCGATCAACACAACGTCATCATTGGCAAAAACAATAATTTACGAAGAGTACATACGACATATACACAATAATATTATTAAAAATAATAGGTGAGCTTACAACTCGGCCTTCCTGTTAGCGCGAGTCCCTTCGCGAGTTGCTTTACTTTGTTTTAATACAAGCACATATACACGTGAATGTACCTACACAAAATTTGCTGTATATTATGTACCTACATTATTTCGTATAAAAACATTAACAAAATGTTATTTTAGATAATCAAACTACTTTAATATAAAATAACGACAAGGTCACCATCTCAAAGATATAACATTAATCTTAATCCATAAATTAATTCGTAATAATTCTTAAATTAGATATTTATACAATAATCTAATAACAATATTTATTAGTATTAAATTTAATTATTTACAACAAAACCATACAATTAACACTTAATTTTAAACTTCTTCACAAACAAAAAAAATTTTCGGTTTGTCCCAACACTGCAATTCACCATAACATTATGTTGCAATATTTATATTGCATTACAACAATAGTTAATATATTCTTGGAAATAAAGCCAGAAGTGATTTTTTTAAAAAGAATATTACTAATACCTAAATTAATGAAACTCAAAAATACACGTATTACAAAACAATTTAATAATTTTAACCATTTAACAAATTATCTAAAGAACTAAACAGAAATAACAATCCCGAATATTACACACTACACAATCACTATCAATACGCAAACCGACAGAGTAACGACCTAGTCAAGAAACGGAACGAGAATGTGTCGATGCCGGCCAGGCATCGCCTTTTTATTGTCTACCCTCCCCACTACTACTCTTATCTCCAACACGGCCTTTCCTGACAGGAGTCCGTCCTCGGGCTCCTTCTCTTCTATCTTAATCGGTATCCAAGGTTGGCATGGAAGCATCCTCGCTACCGGACGTCCTGAGCGGTCTAATGGGTTCCTCCACTAGTCTCTGCATCTCGGATGCTCCAGATTGGGGCTCGCCAGCGTAAAGCGCCTCGACCACGGGGGGTTGAGCGTTCGAGACAGGCTCCTCGTTTTCATTGTCTGCATCTGCACATAATTAAAACAAAACACAATAACTGATAACTTGAAAGTAACTTTCTCAAGCTAGCCTAAGCACAAGGTATACAACATACTGATATCTGCATCGATCACCTGGGGCAGTTCCCGTCGGGGGAGTGCCTCACGACTCGTTAGAGATCTACGCGCACTTACGTGAGACATAACTTTGCGTGTGCGTATCGATGCACATAAGAGGATGCCTCAACCTAAACTTATAATAACTTCATTAGTAGATAAGTTTAAACACCAATATAGTAGACTAGCTTTCTCAACCTAGCCTAAATACGAGGGTATAAAGCAGACTAATATCTGCACCGATCACCAGGGGCAGTTCCCGTCGGGGGAGTGCCACCTCACGACTCGTTAGAGATCTACGTGTACTTACGTGAGACATAGCTTTGCGTGTGTGAATCGGTGCCCATAAAAGAGTGCTTCAACCCAAATTTTCAACAACTCGTCGACAGTGCTTACGACAGTAATGCACACACACGATTACATCACAGAGGGCAACCCGTAGTTAAGCCCTGCGTGTATCTCTGCTCCAGGACCACGTCTCTCCAAGACAGTGTCCGAGCACACAAAATCAAGTATGTTCCATATTTATACTAGAATCGCATGTCTGAGTGCTCTCCAAGACAGCATTCCCCAACACGAAACATACCTCTCATTAGGAGTATACCCATCAGCCGGAACAAACCACCCAAGTACCCAGACTTCAAGATGGGTTCTGTACCGACTGCCATTCGATTAACCGTGTTCTTCCCCAAAAGTAAACATGTTACACAAAAATAATAAGGCACACAAAAAAAATACTTTCTCAAGTAATACTTAAAGATTCTTATCTTTGAGATAGACTGAGGTCCCGGCACAGGCGTGTCTAACAAAAATGCCTGAGCTATATTCCCAGAAAGCCGAAATAATCAATTTCACTTACCATTAAAGAAAACAGAACAGACATCAGGAGTCCATTCTCCATGCCACGGCATCATATATTCTGCGGCAGCCTGTGTTGATTTGCCGTATGAACCGGCTAGGAGCTGAAGTTCATAGCGGCCTTGAGGCAGAATCTTTATCACTCGGTAAGGCCCTCGCATACAAGAATCCAGCTTTCCCGTCGCTTGAGCCTGCTTTCTTACAAAGACTAATGAGTTAAGTTCAAACGCACGAGGTGGATTACGGTCTTTGTTGACATAAATATCTTGAGTATGCTGGTTTGTACGGAGACGCTCCGATACTCTTTGGCGACTCATTTCCCGAAGAGCTTCCCTGTTAGGGCTGGAGCCCGCAATGGCCACATCCCGAATCAGACTGCGAATAAGTGGTGTAGCTGCATCGATGCCAACTAACAGGTTTAAAGCCGAACATTTCGTTGTTCTATGCTTAGTTATATTAAGGACCAGTTGCAGCTTCCACATGACGGTTGGCCATCGGCGTTCACGATAATTGCACTCAATTCGTACCATATTGAGCACAGTGCGACAGTAACGCTCCACCTGTCCGTTGGACTGATGCATCTCGGGAGTTATCAAATGTGTATCGCAGCCCATTCCGTTAGTCCAATCGAGGAAGTCGGCGCTTTGAAACATCCGACCTCTGTCGGCTACGATTAACTTAGGGGTTCCGAATAATGAGATGAAGTTAGTGACATGACGCTTCAACTCATCTGACTCTTGCCGAAACATGGGATACAATAAACAGAATTTAGAAAAAGCATCAATTACAATAAAAACATAGCGATAGCCATCGGCTTCTGGTAAAGGCCCTAACACATCCATATGGACCGTCTCAAAAGGCACATCTGGCTTTTCCCACGAGTGAATGGGTTGAAAAGGAGCCCGAGCTACTTTTTTATGAGAAAGGCACACCAAACAGTGTGTTATATACTTTGAAGCGAACGCTCTCACTCCTGGGAACCAAAAGTGCTTCATGATCAAGTCGACTGTTTTGTCTACTCCCGGATGGTCATGTTCGTCATGGAAAATTCGTAAAAGGCTTAATCTATGACCTTTCGGAATGTAGCATAACAACTTTGTATTTTCACCTGTAGGTGAAAGTTTATGATATAAGATGTCATTCTTAACTACATATTGGGTAGGATCTAGTTGTCCATCTGACAATCTCTGCATAAGAGACCGAGTCTCTTCATCAGAAACCTGAGCGATCCGGGCCCAGTTGTGAGGCTTCTGAACGGTGACATTATTTACCGGATTTCGACTGAGATAGTCGGCGTGGGATAAAAGGGAACCCTTACGGTAATCTAATGAAAAGTCAAAATCCTGCAAGTATACCCACCACCGAGCCACTCGAGGCAACAAGTCCTTTTTTCTCTGAGTGAGTTTTAAGGCGTTACAGTCTGTAACCACGGTGAAGCGTACGCCCACAAGATAATGCCTAAAGTGCTGAAGTGCCTTGACTACGGCGAGCGTCTCCAACTCGTACGAGTGGTATTTGCTCTCAGCTCCCTGAGTAAGTCGGCGAAAATAGGATACTACCCGCTTACGGTTACCCTCATGTACTTGCATCATAACAGCTCCATAACCAATAGAGCTCGCGTCTGTGTGGACCTCTATTGGCAATGAAGGATCATAGATAGCTAGTACAGGTTCACTAGTTAAACAATCTATTATGTACTTTCGGGCGACCTTTTGCTCTATTCCCCAAGAAAAGTTAACATTTTTTTGAGTTAAAGCAGCTATGCACGCGGTCTTTTGGGCGAAGTCAGCTATATAGCGTCTAAAATAACTGGCTAAAAACCCATAAACTGACGGACCTGTTTAACATTTTGTGGATCTGCTGAGTCAATCAAAGCTCGCACCTTCTCATGACTCGGCCTAACCTGACCTTCACTAATTGTTCGACCTAAATATTCTATTTCTGTCGCTAAAAAGGAACACTTCTTCAAGTTAATGGAAAAACCGGCTCTGGTTAACGTATGAAGGACTTTTTGAAGCAAAATAAGCCCTTGGTCTACAGTTCTACTCAAAATAAGGATATCATCTATGTAAACCAGGATATCACCGGATTCAATGAACTCGCGAAGTGTTTTTGCAATAATTCGTTGATAAACGACAGGGGCGTTTGCCAAGCCATAAGGCATTTTCAAATACTGATAATGTCCTTCAGGCGTGACAAATCCTGTAAATGGTACGGAATCCTGATCTAAAGGGATCTGGTGAAATCCGGTTGCCATATCCAGGCTACTAAAAAATTTATAGCCGCCTAACCGATCTATGTGGTCATCTATTCGCGGCAGAGGAAATCTATCCTTGACTGTGACCTGATTTAGTTTACGGAAGTCGACACACATTCTGTCTGACCCGTCCTTCTTTTTGACAAGAAGAATAGGACTCGCGTATTCAGAATCCGACTCTTCAATAATGCCCTTGTCTAAAAGATCTGTAATTATGTCACGCACGCGAAGTGTCTCAGCATGAGATAGTCTATATGGGCGATAATTGACAGGCGTGTTGGAATTTAATTTTATTGACATACGCCCTGTTTTCACTGTTGAGGTCGCGGTACCAGAAATGAAAAACTTTGCAAACTCATTTATTGTGTCTAAAAGTTTTTGTAATTGAACGTCAATCAGAGGAGTGTTAATTGGAATTGAAACCTCAGATTGAACTGTCATCACCCTGTCCGAGCAGCGTTCAACCCTCGTAAGCTGCTGATAGTCCTTAGTACGAACATACCTAACACCTTCCCTGTTCAAAACATCTGTACCTAATATGACTGGAGTGTTCATGTACTGTGATGGTACAATGAATAAGTCCACCTCAAGTGTCAACCCGTCAAACTCAATCGGTAATCTCACAAAAGATGTACTTTCTACCTCCTGACTACCTAATCCTTATAAGACGCGAAAAGCAGGCTTAATCGAACAATCAAAATATTTCAACAAGGATGACGACATAAGTGAAATGGTCGAACCGCTGTCGATCAAAACATCTACTGGGACATCTTGAATAATAGCCACGACAACATCAATGTTGGTGGAAGTGACCAAAACCTTACAAAAATTAACTGTGTCCTTATCCGTTGCTTCGGATCTCTGCTTAGCAAAGCAAGTACTAACACTGTGACCCATTTTCTTGCAAAACGAACAAGGTTCAGACCTAGTTGGCACAAAAACAGGCTTTGACGACATGACACTGGAAGAATTCGACCCCTGATCGATCCTAGGACGCTTAGAACAATTAACCTGCTTATGCCCTGGTTGACCACACAAAAAACATTTAAAATCTCCACTACTTCTTTTACGCGACAAATCAGTCGTTTGTTTGCTTTGGGTACTGTTGGACATAACCGAACGAGAGGCGGAGCTCTTTGAGGTATTAGTTGGTTTAATATAAATCGAGAAAAACTCTATTAAGTCATTCGGCATTAACTTTGCATTAGTCGCCGATGCTCGAATATTAGGATCACATATACCACGTATAATTATTGCCGAAATCAACTCGTCACTGAGACCCTGTACTATACGTAACCGGAGCAACGTACGTCGCGCATAATCTGCATATGTAGTGTACTTGTCCGAGTTAGTATTAATAACTTCAGCCAAAATATTAGCAAAATTAGGTGACTGGGGACACAACGGCTTAAAAAATATTACTTTTACTTTTTTACTTAATATTGCTTTTTAAAAAGAATATTACTAATACCTAAATTAATGAAACTCAAAAATACACGTATTACAAAACAATTTAATAATTTTAACCATTTAATAAATTATCTAAAGAACTAAACAGAAATAACAATCCCGAATATTACACACTACACAATCACTATCAATACGCAAACCGACAGAGTAACGACCTAGTCAAGAAACGGAACGAGAATGTGTCGATGCCGGCCAGGCATCGCCTTTTTATTGTCTACCCTCCCCACTACTACTCTTATCTCCAACAATATACTATGAGTATATATTAATTACACTTATTGTTTTATTAACCTAGACTACTACTATACTACTCTAAATACTAGAAATCTAAATACCTAGACTACTCTAATAGACAACACCATATAATATAATATCACTTGACATCTCTAAAAACTCACAATGATTACAAACGCACCAATATTGCTGCATACCAATACAATTCTTAGACAAAGAAGAACATTATTAATTTTATATATATATCCAATTCTCGCAAAACTAACTCCAATGCTTGCTAAACTAACCTATCCAATTCGACCAAGATTGGCCAACCAAACGATTATTATCAATTATTAGTGAAATGTTACAATACACGCCAACCCATCCAATTTTGGCACGATTATAACTCGACACATAACATCACCAGATATTAGTTTGCGAATCCATCCAATTCTCGCAAAACTAACTCCAACACCTGCCAGCCAATTCAATTCTGGCATGACTACAACTTTAACAACACATAACATCATTAAACCAACATTCTGGCTTGCGAGCTGCTACAATAGGTTTATGTCAACCCATTCAATTTTGGTACGACCACAACAAATAAGTACTTTCATTTTAACATAATTAACACTTTTCATTTATAACATAATTGATACTTTTATTTATAGCACAATTGATACTTTCATTTGTATCACAATTGATACTTTCATTTATAACATAATTTATACTTTCATTTATGACATAATTTATAAGTACTTTCATTTATGTATAACATAATTTATACTTTTATTTATAACATTAATTTATACTTTCATTCATAACACGAAACACGAACATTCTTTTATGACAATATTTATACTTTCATTTATGTATAACATAATTTATACTTTCATTTATAACATAATTTAATACCTACTCTTTGAAAAAGGTTTATTTTATTAAATATCGATAAACAATCTCCAACAAGTCCCAGTTTTAATTATTAGAAACTGTAGTGAAATATGTACCTATAGATAATATATGATACCCGCGATCGTAAAATATTTGCAACGATCAAGTTTCCTTGTCCCTTGTGTTATGCTTACTTACATAAGAAATTGTATATGTGTGGACAACGCAACGCATTGACAACTATGGATAACGCAGTCGATACCGCGCTTACCCTTGATATCGCTACAATAAAACTACCTTTTTTCCATAAAAATAGATCTCAGCGGGTTCATAAGCCCTACTTTTCCTCTATAACACCACTTCTAGGGATTTGCCATATTTCTATGCCACTCAAGGTCAGGTCAAGTATTGTCCGCGTAGTTTTTGCATTTCAAAAAGGTACAATAGTTTTGTCATCGTATCTACACATTTACTACACTCACTCGATAACCCAATGTCGCCGCGTCGGGCAGATAAATTCGATTACTTGCCTACAAATTGATATGTTTGAACAGATATCAAATTAGGAAGATTGCCTTGCCAGCCTGAGGCCCGGAGTTTATCAGAAGGTCCCAAAGCAATAGTTACTTTTGGAAATAATTCTTTAATTATTATTTTTTTTTTTTTACATAATATTGCATAAATCACTAAAACTTGGGAAATAAAAATACAAAACCTCCTCCTTTTTTTTTATGTCGGTTAAAAATATTAATACGAAAGAAATGTTATATTTACATACAGCACAGGAGTATAATAAGTAAAATACTTTTTATCTAATTAACTAAATAGCAACACTGATTTGTTTTAGCCTCAAAACAAATCGTTTAGCATTTGTTTTAACAGAAGATTTTCATAATACACTTATGTAGGAATACCTACTAATATGTAACCACAAAATATTTAAATTAATTAATTTGACCAAATGCATACCGTAAGTTTTTTTTTTTTTTTTTTAAAACAGCACCATCGAATTTAGTATTTTTATTCATTACCGGCAGAAAACATTCAAATCTTTGCCTTGGCTGGTTTCGACTATAACACGTAAATGCGATAAACTTGTGTTTGTCATGCCTGTTGGACCCAAGCTTAGCTAGTCTAAATCCGACATATTACCCAATTGAACAACCAGAAATCAAGCTTATTATTGTTCATAGGTTCATACCTCATGTACATGCATTAGTTGTGGCACTTCACTACTAAAAAAAAAGTTTACACAAGTTGAAAAGTGATTCATTGAAGGATAAACAAATGAGAAATATAATTAATTATCCATCAAATAGCACCATGTCAGGTCAGACTTTAATGTTATTTTTGAAAACTGTAACTAGCTATACCCTTGGTTTTAGTGTTTAAATTACAACATCCTTATATCAGCATTATAATGTCTATTTATCAAATAGATTAGGTATCAATTTTAATAAATAAATCTGTAAGTAACAGAAATAATCAAAAAAAATGAAATTACCTACAAAAACATTACCATGATAAATATTTTCCAAATAAAAGGCTATTAATGAAAATCAGTCCATGAGCAATTAGTCAATTATGTGAATAGGCCAAATTTATATCTTTAATTTAATTTAGCTAGGTTCTAAGGTAAATTACTTGCACCTGTAATTAAAAACTATTTTTATTACAGCTACCACTAACATTTGTCACAACTATTGGTGCAGGATTAAAAGTCCATATAAGGAACAGTTCCTGAACAAGACTTGTCAATGTTAAGTTTTACGTCCTGCTCAGTTTCTTCTGTCATTATTGTAATTTTTGATGACACAAACAAGTTGTGAAATAATTAAACTATTTCAAAAATATAATGTGGTCTTTCAAATTTTAAACTGTCTATTATTTCTATGAAGAATTGAATACTTATTCTTTTCTATAACAACATGTGATATAACTGATAAATATATACCTATAAACTTGAGCCTTATTAACAGGTACCCTACGCCTACGTATCTGAGTATAACATAATTTTGTAGTAAATTAAAATACGACTACAACAAAAAAATAACCTACAACTCAAAAACCTCAGATTTGTTCTCCTAAATCCTGTTTCTTTTAACATAATTGATTAATGGTAGTAAATATTACCATTCTTACATTATTTTCATTGGGCCTAAATTTCTATGAAAACCTGGAATTCCCCTTTTGCACTCACTTCACCTTTAAATATAATGTGCAGGATGTATAGTGATATTTCTAGACTCCCAGTTTTAAACATTTTTGAAAATAACCAGAGTGAATGAGGATATGACCAAACTTAAAAGTTTCTAAGCAATATTCATTACCTAAATAGTAGTCATAAGTAACTCTTTATAATATTACTTTCTAATAGTTCACTGTTCACTAATAAGAATCTTAGTCATTCTTTTTTTTTAATTCCTTTAACATTTATTGCAAAATAATTATTGGTATGGAGATATTGTATATTACAAGCTATGGTTTTCTGTAAGTGTCAATATTATTATTTTTTTGGTTTCAATTATATTTTTATGTGTATCATTAATTGTTGGTAATCCTTAATAAAATAAATAACCTTCCATAACCAAAAACATTCCTTTTATATTCTTATGATTAAATTATAGGAGCTATACTGCTATATGCTAGAATGACTTTTGTACATAAATTATTATCTTGGTATTTCTTAAAGCTGTACTAGCTGACCTTATACCATCCCTTGTAGCAGGCTGCTCACTGTTCTCCTGACGTTGAATTCCAACTACTCTTCCTCTCGCGCCTAGAATTCGAATGCGAATCCCTCTTCATTTTCGTGTCGTAGCTTGTTCCAACTCGTACGCTTCGGTCCTCCGCAGACTAAAATCCTCATTGCATTCAACCTCAGTATCACGCACTATTGATACCCTGGTTCTTGCTCTTGTATACAATCTTAGTATCACGCATCTGTGATACCCCTAGTATACAATCTCAGTATCACGCACGTCCGTGATAACCCTGGTCGCTCTGAACATAGCCTCCAGGGACGCATCCCGCGCTTTCTCTCAGACAAGTCACCTCACTTGTCTCTCGGCATCCCGCCTTTTCTCTCAGACAAGTCACGTCACTTGTCTCTCGGCATCCCGCCCTTTCTCTCAGACAAGTCACGTCACTTGTCTCTCGGCATCCCGCCCTTTCTCTCAGGCAAGTCATGTCACTTGTCTCTCGGCATCCCGCCCTTCTCGAATCCAGTACTTCACGACCCTCGCCCTCAAACCTGGGCCCTCCTGGGTCTGGACTCAAAAACCATAATCTATGTCTCTAGTTTCCTTACGATCCATTTAGCTGAAACTAACAAATATAGCTTAGTTGATCGGCATTTAAAAACTTATCATTTTGAATGTGACCGTTCGCATGGAACACCACAACATTGGTATTTATGCTCACACTTTTGTTTACACCATCAACCTCTAACAATATTGCTCTACTCTATAACACTTACAATATGTAAACACACTTTTGTTTACACCATCAACCTCGAACAATATTGCTCCGCTCTATAACACTTAACAATATGTAAACAAACTTTTGTTTACACCATCAACCTCGAACAATATTGCTCTGCTCTATAACACTTAACAATATGTAAACACACTTTTGTTTACACCATCAACCTCGAACAATATTGCTCCGCTCTATAACACTTAACAATATGTAAACACACTTTTGTTTACACCATCAACCTCTAACAATATTGCTCTGCTCTATAACACTTACAATATGTAAACAAAACCAATCAGCATAAAATTGATTATGCACAAGTAGTCAATTGTTACTCAATGTATTTTTCCATTTGCTAGAATACACTGTCGGCACAATTTTGTGCTTCAGTCAAAATCACATTAATCTTGTAATTTTTTTTCTAATGTTAAATATTTAAGTCCCACTCAGTAATAATAATACATTTTTCAATTTTATTCGCCTTTTTATTAACTGTCTTTTTTTATTCTCTTTTTCTTTAATAAAAGAAAAAGAACTCTTTTCACATAATGTTGCACCTTCATTTAATTTTCACAACCATTACTAAAGAAAATACAGTAGAAGCAATCTAAGATTCCCAGCCCATTAAATACCTCATACTGAAAAGGTTATGAACTCATATGAGGCATGCCCAAGATTACTTATTAAATCATTGGCTCTCTCTTCAAAGTGTGAAGGCACCTAATTAGATAAGTAATCCAAATAATTGCTGATTTTATAACGATTCAAACTGTTATAGTAACACCCTTGCAACATTCCTCTTTCAATTATCATTGAATATTGTATTGTTTAAAACAATTAAAATTTCAGCCATTCCAAATGACAGAATAATGAATATAAAATTCATCCAAAGACATGGACTAAACAAAAGGTAATAGTCAACATCACCACTTGTTAAACACATGTAAGAAGTCCAATTGTAAATGGTAAATAACTCTTTAATATTTATTAGGCACTATTGAAGCCCACATACACAGCACTTACTTATTTCCAATTTTCATTACACACCCATACAACACAAGTGCAAAACAATTATAATTTTTTTTTTATAACAATATAAGAAACCAAACCTGTTACCAAACACTCCTTTAAATTAAACCTTTAATTTTTCCACTTTCTTAATATGAACCCTTCAATCACAGTAGGCATTTACTTGATTTATACTTAATATGTAATTAAGTAATACTATGTAGTAATCTAAGACTAACCAAAAGTAGACTATTATTCTCTCAAAACATTAAATAATCAATCAACTAGAACAGTTTCTTGAACCAGTTGTAATATAATATATAATGAACAGTTGTAATCATCTTCACCTTGAACTTTAAAAACTAATCCAAAATACCAATAAACTATAAAATCGCATAGTACCTGTGGTACTATGTTATTTTAGATAAAACTTAACGTTGTCATTTTTCCTTTCAGAATTTCAGATAACTTTAGTCTGTACTGATACTTACACAGTTTTTAACTCCTGCCTTTTGGCACAGTTTTAATTTTGAATTTGGAACAAAAATACATTTACATACACCTTTCAAGTTAAAAACTGTGATTAAACAATGAGAAAAAAAACACTATAGGGAACCAAAATAGTAATAAAAAGTAAATAACTTGCCTTAACAAGAAGTCGGCCGTTCTTATACCAATAATTACTTATTTTATGTACAATACAAGTACATCGACTCCTTTTTGTCTTCCTTATGCGTAGATCAAAAAGAATATTCTTTTTGTCGATCCCACTTCTGAACTATGGTCTACTTTAGTTATGCGGGGTGTGGGAATAAAATCCGGTTTACTTTAACATTGTATATTATCACTTTTCCATAATTATTGCCAAAATACAACTCTCTGTCTTTCCCGCTTAGATTCCGATATCATGGCCGCCGCCGACGCAGTGACGCGGCCTTGACAATACACTAACCAATTTTACATCTAAATTCTTAACATCATGATTTATCTATTTAAATGAATTCCAAAATACATTTGTAACAAAGTACTATTTATAATAACAGTTTACTACTTGAATAAATACATTAACTTCAATAACTTTCTCTATTGTTTACTTCCTGTTGCTTCGATCAACACAACGTCATCATTGGCAAAAACAATAATTTACGAAGAGTACATACGACATATACACAATAATATTATTAAAAATAATAGGTGAGCTTACAATCGTATGTTCTTCTTTTGAATCGTCAGTCTGCCAACCTAACAAAGAATACCTACGCTGAAGTACCTGCCAAGGGTACAATAAATAAATAATGAAGACATAAAACTAATCTACACAAGCTCATCTAAAAAAAACAATTCTTAAGCTATGTTGTCGCGTTAAAATCAAGACAAAACTATTTGATCATAAATCTGTCAACGACCAAAATAAATGGCATTCTTTTAAAAAATCCAAATAGACCAAACGAATAATTTTGTTCATATGAATGTGAACAAATAGATATAATCTCCCTTTATATCTATCTCTCTTTCAAGAATCGAAATCAGATCAAGGAATTTAGGATACTAATTGTTCACTGTCAGCCATTGCATTCAACGCTGCGTATAATCTATCAACAGTTTTACTCAATATTTATCAAAGAAACCAATGCGATTTGAGGATAGCTACGTAATTTAACGTTCGCGAAATGCGTAGCTTGAAACGTTAACCAAGAGGATGAATTCCGGGCTATTTGCTGTTTTAAAACGAACTGGCTTACGACCTCGTTATGTATGCCACAAAAAAAATATTAGGGTTTTACGAAGAAGTGAACTAGGTATGTACTTATCTAGTATTATAATTATTGATAGCTTTCAAGCAAATTGCGTAAACTGTATAAAAATATGAACTAATTTAATCCAATATCAAATAAGTACTATATACTTACATTTAAAGCGACTAATAAAAATAAAAAGCTTAATCATGATAATATTTCAGTTTTATCCTAGACAAAAGAAGTAAAACAGAGACTATTGAATCATCAAAATAAATACAAAGTTTTCAAAAAAGTAAAGCATTTCTTTTGGTGCACTAAGATTTGTGCCACATAATTCAACACTGTATGTCGAGCTTGTAGACAAAATGAGTAGTTTTGAAAAAGCAAATCTAATATTTCAAAAACTAGGTTGCATGATTAACTAGGTCACATAATTGTTAAATTACGTCAAATAGGAATGAAATAGTAAGGTACAAGATTAAGATGCCTTGACATTGTCAATTATACTATTAATACCAAATGCGTGTGTTTTAATGAGCCGAGGGATCTTAGACCTTTGAATACTCCCTTGGTTTACGTAATGAATCAAATTATTCGCATATTGTCGTGCGTTAAATAGAGAGACGTTTTCGAGTATTTAGCTAAGTTTGCCGCTAACGTTGGATGTGTTTTCTATGTAATATGTATTAAATAGTTCATTAATATGTAGGTTTACAATTATTAAAACACTATAGGGTCCTCGACGGTTAAAAAATAGCTTTTCACGGTTATCGATCAATGGAAATATTTACAAGTTCACATAAAAATTGATGACATGAAATGCAAACCAGGAAAAGTGAACACTTTATTCAGCTCAACACTCTTTCATTCAATAAATGTCTAAATTATGTAAGATTAAGACTGGTTTCTAACTGAGAATTTTAACTTCTACTAACAACTCATAGGTACCAATTTTGTCGATTAGAAAGAAAAATAAACAAAGTTGATAATCTGATAAGTAATCGAATACGATGGACTAACAACGCAATATTCTGTCATCAAGCCCATTATTACCACTTCTACGATTAGGGACTAGGCTAAAGGCACTTGAGAAAATTTAGCACAAATGTAACTTGTAGATAGAATAATACATTTATTATAATCTTAAATACAATAATATATTTAAGATAAAAGCATTATAGAAGCAATAGAGAGCATTGGCAGCAATAACACAGGGATATAACGTATTTCAACCATCATTTGAACTGGCAAACGTAGTGATTGCGCCAATAAAATCCCTGGAGAACCCTTTGTAGTCTAATGCAGATATAAATTACAGATGCGCCGTTTATACTGTTGGCATAAATATCGTACAATGTCCACGTACTTCTACAGTGAGTAAAACGTGATTGGTTGTTGCAGTTTAATACCTTGGGTGTGTTGTCATCTTAGTAGCTCAGACTTCAACTTAAAAAAGTCTCTTCAAAGATGTTGGACTAAATAGATATTAGCTCATTGGAAATAGAAAATGTTAAAACTTCTTTTAAGAAAGTAAGATCTTCTAATCTCTAAGTAAGACTTCTATTTCCAATATGATTTACATTATAATGTAGGTATCCCTACCTAGAAGTATATTTTACCAATAAAGATGGTTCATCATCTTCTGATTTTAAATTCTTTAAGCATCAAACCTATTCTGATGGCATATTCATCATCAAACTTTTTAGTGCAGTGACACGAAAAGTGGAGTCTATTTATAGACATACATTGCTTGACATGAAATATATAAAATAAAAAAATACAACCGAATTGAGAACCTCCTCCGTTTTTTGAAGTCGGTTGAAAAGATCAAAATTGTTTCGAATAAAATAACATACGTAAGAAGTTGTTTATAGACAAACAAGAGCAAAGATGTGGAAAACGAGTTAAATGTATTGCAAAAAGAAATCTTCAATCTCAATGAAGTAACAGCGGATGCCATTATTTAGTGCGGAAAGATATCAATTTTTCTTACAAACGATATAAATAATGAGTGAACTAGTTATGACATTCAAATATAATCCCACTACTGAACTTTTTAAATTTTATTAAGATTGTCAGAACATAGATAAATTGTTACTAAGTCGTTTGTTAGAAAAATGACAGTGATATTGTGAATAACTAATTGGATGGTAGTTTTAGAAATGCTTACAAAATAAACATACATTTATTAAAACGAGTTGAATGTCTTAAATGTTTTTAGTAGGTACTGTTATAAGGTCGTGTACGTACCTATGTATGACGTTCTTACTAATGTCCGTGGACTTGTGACGTTTATGTCTAGATTAAACTTTCTTAATTAAAAATGTAATGTAATTATGCTTTCATACCTTATTAGATTTAATATCAAACAAAATCAAATTCTTTTAATAATAAAATGAACGCGAGGTATCAATTGAGAGAGGACAAACATTATTTGAAAAAAATTACAAGCAGACTACATCACACTTAAACGTTAAAAAAAACAATTCAAAATGAACAATAACAAATATGAGCGACATTTATATTCCAACAACGAAGTTTCTAGATAATCCTGATCTTTGATCAAATGCCAACTGTGAACCGCAGAGCTGTCATTTTAATAGGTTGATGTGAAATAATGGATACGGGGAGCCATTCAAATTTTAGCAGACTTTTGTATTTGTCTTATTGAAACATGTTTAGGCTAATGCTAATGGCTTTAGTTAACATATTTAGAAATGCAGCACGATGCGAGGATGTTTGTATGATTGACAGCGTCCTGTTTCGTAACAACTACGCCGTTGATATAGTGCAATATAGTGAGTGCAATTGCTATAGATGTTATTACATCTACAATGTTTACAATTTAAGGATAAAAAAGATAAACTCATTAGGTACTTAAGTATATTGTTATAGTTCGTCGCATGGCAAATTGTGACTTTTATTAAAAATTTTGTACTTTTCAAAACTTCTATATATTTGTTTAGATTGCTCTTGTAATATTGATATCATATGAAAAACGTGAACAAGTTATATATTAGTATCAAAATAGTACATTATAGTACTCATTTTTTTTAAGTTATTAAAATGCTAGGTAATACATATCTCTAAAATAGTGGTTGTAAATATAATTTCAATTGTTAAAGTAAGCTGTTACGTTACTCTACAGTATCTAATACAATCATCTTTTTACGTATATTATTGTTAACATAAATAATATCTGTCATCCAAAAATAATATATTTAGTCAACATAATTTAATAACATAATTGAACCATTAATACTCAAATATTATTCTAAAAATTATTATAAAAACATAGTAACAAAAATCAAAATATATCCGTCAACAGCTTATAAATTTATGATATCAGAAACAATGTCGGATGTAAAAGTTAAATATAGTCTGTGAACATTTTTTATGCGGCAACATAATTTTATATCAACGCTTTTAACTCCCGGTCTTTCTGCTCTAGTAATATTATTAACGTGGCGTTTATAACTTTAATATATAAGGTTATTTATGTTAAGGGAGCACGTGGACTCATAAAGCATGTCATACTAGTAAACTCCAATAAAGCTGGTTAAGCAACGTCCGCGAGGTTATTCAATAGGTGGGTGTGGTTCAGTTATATTTCATCTGAGCGTCATATTCATCGGCATCGTAGTAAGACAGTCGTTAAGCTATGTCAGAGGTCGGCGGACGGCGAGTGACTTGAACTACTCTCATCACTAGGTTGGGCACTAAGCAAACGATTAAGAAAGAAGACTAAGACTTAAAGTAAGAAGGTTAAGAAGGGACGTATAGTGTCATAAGTGCTAATGCTTACGTCATTATTCCAGACAGCAAATTACTTTTATTGGACGAATATTCATATCGAGTGGAACAAGACAGCCCTAATGCTAAAGCATTCATGCCAACTGTTTAACGAGTTCAATGGTTCAAATACTCAATCAATGGCGCCTAAAGATCGTTATTTTAAACTATCGTAAGGAATGTTTATTGGAATAGGTATTGTCCATGTGGTGGACTAAGAATACCTTCAAAATGCCCAAGAAACTGATATAAAACTAGCTTTCTACCAATCAGTTTGGTTATCAGGGCAACTTGCACTATTAAATAACTAAGGTTCTAACTGACACATTGGGCATGTCCTTGAAGTGGAATATTTAAGGGTGGTGCTATGTAAGAAAGTAGACCAAAGTTAACTTTATGTTTTACATGGATTTTTCTTTAATTGAAACTTAGTTATTTAAAAATAATACTTTTCTTTTTACAAGATGCCAGACAATGGTATGTGAGACTTGTAAATACTTTGATGAATGAGGGTAACGCTTATTTTAGCATTTAAATCACAAGACAGTCTAGGAATACAAACACGGTTTATCTGTAGCTTTATAGCGAGTTTCATGCCAAGTCGTAAAATGGGAAGAAGATCGAGTGTACTATAAATCGATACTGTTAGTTTTACTCGATAAACTATGTCAGACAAACATCGAGCATTCATGGCTACCTACAAGTATTCACATTCATAAGAATATCGATAACTCAATATAAAAATGAGTGTTCCTTAGCCTGGTGCATCTAGTAAAGAACGGTATGACTACTTATGAATAATACTGTGTGTTGCTAAGGTTTAAATGAAACTTCGTGTTAGTACTGCCATGCCAGGCAAATTAAACACACAAAAAAAGCAATCAAAACACCCAAATAACCGCTTCCTGCCTTCTGGCTAGCAACAAACTCTTACAGGCAATCTTTGATTCTCAGACGAATATCTTGATTTCTAATTTAAAAAAAGCAATATAAGACGTAAATTCTTAAATGTCAAAACATATGTTATACTTCCACAAGTCGTATTATTCTAAGAATAATTTTGCGTAGACATTGTAACAACAGACGTACGTTCATTTATTCTCACAGATCTAAATAAGTGCCAATCATTGTAGTGAATAATTACGCCACTGATTCATGTTACGTTTAGACATATGGCGTTACGAGAAAGCGTTTGGGTAACACGTTTAGTTATTTATATTATTACAATAGTCCATTAATTTATCTGAAGGTGGTCTTATACTTTGGAAGGGAAATTTGGTCTTATACTACAACGATGGATAAACGGATTGAAATAAGGTTTTTGCTTCGTTCTTTTGTTTAATAATGCCGAGCTTTCCTTTAGGCGGGTTTTACGACACTGCATCCTCTGACTATTTTATCGTTTGAGACACAGAAGTGAGCTCAGGATATAATATTTTTTTCTTTTGGATACACCAAAACGTTTTTAAATTTCTACTCCCAAGGTTAACTAAAAGTTACACAGTTTAATGTAGTGTAGTGTTTAGTATTTTTTACATTGACTCATCAAATCATGATGGTAAGCGAAACTAAAGCTGATGATTAAGTAGGTACTTGACGATCCTCATCTAGATAGCCCTTATGCACACCCAGTTTAAAAACTAGCCGTAATAGCAAGATTATCTAGGTATATTAAGGTCTCTCAAGTAATAAGTATTCTATCTGTTGGATCGCTCACGCATAGTAACAATTTTATTATGTTGTTAGAATCAAGCGTATGTATGTGCGGTCCAGAAATGATTTTCCTGAGCTTGAATGTTTTTGAAGTCATTTAAATTGATGTTTGTTAAATGTCCCGTCAGGTAAGGCATCCATAGTGCGGAAGTTCTCGATAAAAATATGTTTAACGCATTTATTGTTGTTTTGTGAAATAAAAGTATAAGTAAAGTAATTTTAAATGTGTCACAGAAATACATGCATTTATCACTTTTCTATTACAACGGTTTTCATGCTATTCTTAACATGCGTGTATAAGTCAATGACAAATTTGTGTGTCCATGCGTGATCAGGACAGATGTTTGACTAACGATGTTCTTATGTCACGACCATAGCTTTTGCTGGTATAGAAGTCATTTCACATTGCATTAATCTAAAAACGCGTTTGTAATTAAATAAAATAAATTACATTATTTTGTTTCTCTTTTCCATAATACTCGGGTCTATTGGAGACCCGGTTCTTTGGAAGGCATACATCGGGCCGAAGCCAAGACGAAGAGGCCCTTTTAGAGATATTTAATCTGGTAATGGATACACAGGGCAGACACATTATTACATTATTATTAAATTTCATTATTTATTTTTGAGGGTGGACAAACCCCTCACACGGTGGACAGACGACCTCTTAAGGACGGCGGGAAGCCGATAGATGAAGAAGGCGCAGGACCGCACAAGATGCCAATATTTGGAGGAGGCCTATGTCCAGCAGCGGACGTCAATTGGCTGAGATGATGATGATGATGAAATTACATTTATTTTACACAATATTAAAAAGAAAAAATATACAATATTCTTTTCATTTACTTTAAATAGATAACCATAAAGTCCTTGTAAACAACTGGATAGACAGATTATATTAGAAACTTAACAATATTACAAGCTTCTTATCTATTAATACTGTGGTCAAATAAGGGTATTTAATGGAAAGTCTCGCTAAACCTAAACTTTGCGGTTTAAATAAGCACTCTGTGACTATACCAAAAACTAAAAGTAGTTTGTAGTAAGTTTCCCATATTATTACTTTTTTTTTATTCCTTAAAGATAGCAGATGATCAAGCGGCTCGCAAGGATGGTGTAAACGCCGGTCATACGTCAGCAATGCCAGTGCAAAGCTACCCTGAGGCATTATTTTTTTTTTACGCGACCACAGCGAGGGAACCGACTAAGGAGGAAATACCTACTTGAATTCGCACGGCTCGACCCAGACTACTTTTCTCTGTGTGATGATGGATTAAATGAACGCCACATTATCTCATTCCATCCTCTGTCTCTGCAGTGGGACATTAATGGCCTGTTGTATTCTTACTTAGTATTTTTATACTATTTCATTGTAGTTGACTACCATACAATAAATAAGTACTTACATACATACATACATAAACTCACGCCTTATCCCGGCCGGGGTAGGCAGAGACGACAGAACGTAGTACGAAGTACTTATATTTAAGAAACAAGATAAAAATATATAAGAAATAAATACAACATTGTATTTCTATGTTATACCAACATAATAAAATTTCATGGGAGCTCTATTTAAAAACGATAAAAAGAATTCAGCCATTGAATTCATTTAAATTTATTTAACCGTTTGAAAATCGAATCGCATTGAATTTGTAACTGGTGAAAGAACATCGATAGCCGATAGCGCACAGATTGTAATAAAAAAGTACTTTTTTTTTTTAAATCCGCAAAGAAATGTTGCAAGCAACAAAAGCCAGACTGCCAAGAAATCTCTTGGTACGAGAGTAATCCTCTTAGCAGTAGAGAGAATGGGGTTGCTTACTGTGTGACTAGCGTAGGGAATTAATAACTTACCGCTGTATGCTTATAACAGAGTTATAAAAGTAGTATCGTGATTGAAATTTAATTAGCACTTGGTTAAAAGTGGTTTAATATTTTTTTTTATACATAGTGGCATCGCGGTCGCGATATGTGGTTGCCGTGCCCGTCGCGACTTCGAACACCACTTAAGAGAATAATTAATAATAATATGATAGATAGATTGAGCCTAGATATTCTTTGTATTCTTTAAAATGATGTTTGTAAATTTCCCCGCTACTATAAGAACATTTTTTTAAGATAGGTCAGGTCATAATATAAATATTTTACCCATAAGGCCAAGTCAACGGGGTGTGTATTATCAATTTCAGTTTCTCCTCTCTAACCGTATAAGTTTAGTTCCTGCAATAGGACATAAATGGGATGATGATAATTTGAAGATTTAAATTTATATTACCTTCTCTCAATATGGAATAAAATTACACAGGTACCGTTGAAAATAATATACATAGGTACATTATTTTCTATACAATGCATTTATTTCCATATGTTAAACTTCTCGAGAGCATTTTACCGTCATGTATGCAATTCGCCAACGTCTAGGGAAACGAAGATCCGCCATGAATCCTACTGGGCGGTCCTCATGTGTGAAGCTTAGGCAATATATTTCACGTCATGGCTTATTAATAACGTCTACAATACTATCCTACCTATTACATTACATAATTTATTGCCCAAATCCTGCCGTACAAGCGTTCCCTCTTAACATGAAAGTGTTTGGAACTCAAAATGAGGGAACAAGTATCTAATAATTTTTGAAACATTTTTGAACTACGTTAGGAGCTTTTATTTTAAATATCAAACGGAGAAAAGGTGAAATAAGTTTAAATGTTTAGCTATGGCATTAAGGTAACAAACTTGTTCTAAGAGAGCTAATGAGTATGTTTTGAATTGAATAGTTAAGAAATTATTAAAATAGTTCTGTACATTCTGTATAACGCATCATTTTTTACAGTATGTAATTTTAGGTAAGTAGGTTTACAAAGAGATAGTTAAAGTTTAGGTTGAATGTTATTATAACATATCGCCATTTTTGTGCCGTGTTTGACACAAAGGCAAAGGAATATGTAGTAACAGTTATTGTAAAACAAATGAAAAAAGAAAAGGTCACTTGTTTCATATGCAGACTTAAAACATGAGCATTACTGATTAAAAACAGGGATTTAAGGACTGAAATTTTGATTCTCACTCCCCATAAAAGTAAGAATAAGTGTAATCCCATAAGTCTGAGTGTTTTCTATGTATAATAATATCTATGTATTTACAAAAAAAGTATTTAAGTATGTTTATCCGCTGTCTAGTACCCATAGTACAAGCTCTGCTTTGTGTGAGGATTATTTTATAAAAGTTAAGTTAGCATAAAAGTTGTTAGTATTGGGTTTTAAGTCAAGTAACACATCTACATTCAAATGCAAATGGGGTGCAAACAGTCCAGTAGGATATAATAATATTCTATTAAACTTAATAATTTACGAGAAAATAAAATGTTTTATTAGTAAGACATCTCGCTTAAAATTTTTCCCTATTACAAAATGAAACTGAACGATCATGACTCAGTGAATTTAGTAATGCATCTAAAAAAATTCTAAAGGAAATTATAAATGAAGAATGCTTTTTATTTTAGAGGTGCAGATAAAAACCTTTTATGCCAAACAATAACAGCAAAAGCTTTTATGCAATTAAACACAGCCCAGTGATTTAAAATACCGTATAAAGTAAATTTGTGAAGCATCTGTTAGGGTATCTGTTGCAAAGGAATAATAGCTTCATTTAAGTGTTTATTATTTTATATAAACAATGATAAAACTAGATGTTTCGTACCTATTATATAGCAGATAGCATAAAACGCGAGGGAAATTCTCGTAACTTTTCTTCAAATCTTATTTCATTTTGTACAAAAAGGTCATTAATGTCAAAACACCTAAAAACAAAATCTTACTCACTAGAGTTGTCGCTATTAATTATCCTAATCTTTTGATTCGTAGTATTTAATAGATTCTCCTTCTGAATTTCGTGTCTATGGTTACAAAAAGAACGTAAAATTTCCATTCCAAGCAATAAGATTATGGTACGTAATGTTTATTTTCACTTTAAGAGTTGTAAAATCAGAAGAAAAGCAGACATTAGTCGCGCTTTCCATTACGTCCAAAACGGCCATATTGACGTGTTTTTACATAAAAATGTAAGTAAAGTACACCTTTGTTTGCTGATAACAAGCAAAAAAAAATTAAACCTCTTCTAACCAAATTAGATATTATTATCAACTGCCGAGATTTAATTTTTGACAAGGAGCACGATACAACTCTTCAAAAGAATATTCGGAAAAAAAAATTAAGCTTCCAAAAAGTTAAATGGAAAAGTTTGGCTCAAATTGTCAGTGTCGAAGGGACGAGACCCGACCGAACGAGGTTAATAAAATCGGTTTGTGTCATAAAAGTAAAAGTGTTATATCTCTATTACCTACGGCTATAATAAAATAAGTTTATGCTAAATTTTGTATCGGATACATCTTCATATTTTTAAGGATTCCGATAGTAGATAGTTCTTTGAGTACCTGGCTATCATGTCCTATGTCGTTGGTTAGATGATAGTGCAAGTCAAACATTCGTGTAGAAGAACATGGTAGTTTAATTGAGTCTGGCGTTTTCTATATAATCTGTGTATGTTACCTAGTTGTCTATTGCCTATATGACATATTTTTATCCTATTTGCTTGAATGCAGTGGTTGTCATTAATGCTGATTAAGGGAGAGCCTACTAGTTCTAAGCTGGCAGGCCAGGTACAAATACAGGAGAAGGTCCTTTCCTTCAGTAGAATATTTAAGGCATCTAAAAATAACGTTATGAATATCAATATTGTTAATGTATAAAAGATGTCTGTACAAATTTATATCAACTGAAATTGTCGACTGACATAAATCGAGAATGAATGTACGAGAAAATTTAAAAAGAAATTCCATCACGGGAAACTTTGTTTGTTAAAGGGATTTCCCCGGTAACAAGTAATAAAAAAAGTCTTAATACTTGAAGCTAAAGCAAGTGAAAGTTGACTGAACTTGCCGAGCAATCAGGAAAAACTGCAACGTAGAGGGATATTTAAGGTATTTTTATTCTTATTTATGATGTCTGGTTATTCAAAACAGTACCTGCAATCCAATTTTTAAAATTATATTATTGTGGTATCCTTCTTGGATCCACTAATAACAGTCCTGAACCATGATTTGGATCTGTTCTGTATTTATCTTACAATAGGCTTATCGTTTACCGATGATTCTGCTAACATCAAGGTAGATAGAATAAAAGAAAAAAAAATGCCCGATTTCTAATTAAGAACAGAAAATTCGAAAGTCTGATTTTTATAAGATAACTAACACAAAATAAAATTAATAGAAATAAAGCTTGGTAACTCATCGGTAGACAGGTAAAATATTCTAAGTAAACTGGATCCAAAAGTCCCCGTTACACAAGATTTTGACGTCAATTAACTGTTTAAAAGAAATGAAATTGCATCAATAGAAGACAAAAATAGTTTCAAATCGTTGAGTGCCAGACGCAACATAATACAAGTATTAAGACTCCTTGGACCACTTAAGATAATAGTGAGATTTTATTCTATTTTTATATTCTTCAAGTACCGTTTAAGCAGAACAGCTTACCACTTGAACACCACTTCACTTAATATTCATATTTCTCATGTGATTCTATGTTTAAATCATAAAAAGTAATAATTTAAAGCAAAGTGCAAGTAAGTGGGATTCTTTGTACTTTACAAGGCAGATTGGGTCTACTCCAGTTTTAAAGGTGGACCTCCAAATCCGCTTTTACGATAAATTGTCGGCAATGGCTTGAACATTGTATCGCTTTGGCTTAAAAGTCTATATCTCTTTTCAAATTTTGTTGATTATAATATATGAGCGTGAAGAATGATCACATGCATTTCATAATAACCGCTTTTTATAGTCCCATTACAGTGACGGGCTTCATCTATTGCTGGGCGGGAACTGGATTTTGCTGAGCAGAAGGATTGCTATAGGGTTTTGATAAAACTTTCGCTTACATGTAGTGATAGTATGTATTTTATCTCTGTCACTACTCAGACAGAGATGTTGAATTTATGAAATGAAATTCATATCCTAAGAATCGACGGCAAATATAATCATATTTTCCCACCAGACAAACTAATTAGGCCGCAAAAAAATTATGCTACACTTTTTAAATCTGAGTGCACTAGAGTAACAAGCATTAAAAATGTTTACCAGCTACTGATATTGCGGATAATGTGAAGAAAACAGCTCGAGAGCCGTAAAGCTAATTACATTTAAAACTCATTCACAGCGAAACGCTGAAACAAACGGAACAGATTTACAATCTCAAAATAATAATCGTTTATTTCTGTTTATTGTACGCACAGAAACAGATGAAGTTATACTTAGGAAAATATGCCTTATTACTAGGCATTAGAGTGTTAGTGTGTGTAGGTTGATGAGTTGCTTTGTGTACAGGTAACATCTACTTTGGCGCCGTTATTCGCACGTGTGTTATTAATGAAGGAATAATGCCTACGTATATTATACTCTACACTTTTAGTTGACAAATCTTGTGTTAAATTTTAGTAACATTAATATAAATAAATAATATAAAGAATTATCATTTATAATGCCGTTCAATAGTAATATTCCAAAATCAACAAAATCAAAGGCCGTAAGAAGGTTGGCCTACAAAAATTGTCGTGAGATATCCTGAGAGTTTTCCTCTTACTACAACATGGAATCTTTAGGCTACCTGTAAATTGCATTTAAAAGAAGACAGGGAACGTCATTCGAACAGAAGTCCAATGAAAAGTCTACGTCTTGGAAAAGTTTGTTCCTAATTTAAACGCTTTATAGAAGTTCTTGATTGTATACTTGATTGGAAACAAATGCTAGACTAAACTAGGTTGAGTTTCTTTTCAAACTTTTAAAATTAGTATTGCAATGAGCACAACAAATAGTGAATACAACGCATGAACGTTTGCAGTAAGATCGTTCATCATCCCAACAATGACAGTTCTGGATATAGACAGATGCGATTACCTCACTTGCCTTTAGGTGACGCACTGTGAATAATTGGTTTGAATGCATAAATCATTTTGTGAAAAACAGTAACGTATTTGCGAAACATTCAGTACAAAAAGGACCCAAATTACGAAAAGTTACCTACATGAAAGTTTACAGGCAAATTGAAACTGTTTTTGACGCTTTCTTTTCACTTTCTATAACTGTGACTACTGCAAGCCATTGACAGCGTAGCCTTACAATAAATCTATTATCAAACTAAGTTACTCCAGTAAAATAAGCATTCAACCTCGGAATAGAAGCGAATAAGCTGTAAATTTGCATAAACCTTTGTTTTGGTGTACTAATGACTGGTAGAAAAGTCTCATATGATCACGTGTCTGCGTCATAAGTTATTCAAGGTCAAAGGTCACGAAAATCAGTTTTTTCCCATTATCTCGTTTTCTATGGGAAATACGCATTTAACGTCATTATAAATATTGTAGATCATAAAATTGTCTACAATTTTTATATCAAGCATTATTTTGTATCATGAACCGTTTTCGAGATATAGCTCAAAGAGTAGAGTGCACGCACCTGTACATAAAGAAGTCATGTGAAATGCGGTGCTAGTTTGTATAGCTGAGATAATAGTGAACTATGAAAAATTTATATTAGGATAAAGATACAGTTATTATTATTAATTTATATTAGTTTTTTTTATTTTTGTACGAATGTGCGCCCGCCACTAGTTGCGCTATATCTCGAAAACGGTAGGTGATACGGAAAAATGTTTTGAACAAAAATTGTAGACCATTTTGTGATCTACAATATTTATAATGACGTAAATGGCGTATTTCCCATAGAAAACGAGATAATTGGAAAAAACTGATTTTCGTGACCTTTGACCTTGAATAACTTATAACGCAGACACGTGATCATATGAGACTTTTTCACCAGTCATCAGAACATCAAAACAAAGGATTATACGAATTTACAGCTTATTCGCTTCCGTTCCGAGGTTTGCCCCTATTTTAGCCTTATTTGACTGTACTAAGTATAATATCTTGCATTTTAGGTATTAGATAATTAAAAAAATATTATACTTTTATAATAATTATTATTTTATTTATATTCATATTACCCAAAGGAAAGTCCGGACCAAATTACCGCATTTAAAGTACGTATTACATATAAAGCTCGAGAGTTTGTAAGAAAATTGCAAGTCATAATAAATAACCACAAAGATATTGTTTAATGATGCTTAGAGAGAAAACTCTTCAACAGTTTAAAGTACTTACAATCTTTTAAATAGCTTTGTGGTTTAAGCTATTGACTATTATTATAGATCACAAGAAATAAAGTGGAAAATAGTTACCTGACTGATCAAGGAGGTGAGTAATGCTTTTTACGTTCTCCAGTGAACAATGCTTTTCACGATTTCCAATGGACTTAGCCGATTTTGGAAGTCCAGGTGCTGATTCGTATTATTCCCAGTATTAAAATAAGGTGACGTTAGTAAAAAAAAATAATAGGGCAGATTGTAACTGTTAATATCACGAATTATATAATAACTTGACTGGTTTAAAGGTTTTAGGATCAATATCATTAGTAATTTTTATAGTTTTAATTTAAGGGCTCTTTTAATTTAGCCGGCTGCTGTGCGTTTTCGAACGGCAAAAGCAACGTTTGTTTGTTTTCATACAAATCTTGCCGTACCTACGGCTGCCGCCCGACACTTTAAATACTACCGTACGGCACTAAACGGCAGCTGTACGGCTGCCGCACGGCAATATTTAAAAGAGCCCTAACTGAAGTTTGAAATGCCTATTTATTGTTTGACCAGTAGCATCACTTAATACGAATACAATATTCCAGACTTATTCACTGTAGCTGAAGCTCAGCCGATTTTACGACAGTTTAGAGTTTCGTTTCGGAACACGAGACAGGAAGCAATCGATTTTTATTTACAATACCAGTCGAAGTATCGAGGCACACTTAATGATAGCAAATAAAACTGGACTGATGTTTGCTACGTAAATTATTCGACCATCTTAACTTCCAACGGAAAGCAACAGCGAAGAAATCGTCGGAAAAACCTATCAAAACTTGAGAAAATTCAATAAGGGCACTTGGAAAGTTTGTTAAAGGAAGTAGCGAGAATATTTTTATGAAAAAAAAAAAAGAATCTCAATTTGTGTCGCCGGTAAAATAAAAATAACGCGCGAACCCTCAAGGCTTTACGGAAGAATCGAGTTTGTTTGTTAACTTTGTCTGATGATGTCCTGTTAAAAATATTTCGATTCATTACCAGCGTAAAAAATAGGTTTGTCCTTTTTTTAGGACAAGACACTTAATTCGTAAAACTTGGCAAGGCATATATTAACGTAAAAAGTTTTATAAAAAATATTCATAAATAAATATTTAGATTCTGTTTATTAAAGTTTAGTCTTAATGATATTCAAATGAGTGACTTTGGTAGCGTTATCTGCTAATATTTTTGGTTAGACATAAAATTATTGTAAAAGCTTATTGAATATACTAAAAAACTATTAAATATACAAATGGATAAAACTTACATTTATACAGCTGATGTTTTACCTATATACCACTACTAGCTGACCCGTGCCCACTTCGTTGATCGGCGAAAAAAACGCGTCTCTTTAACATATTTCATTACTGATCCACTCCTATTAGGCATAGCGTAATACTACATAGCCTATGACACTCCCCGATAAATGGACTATTCAACACAGAAAGAATTTTAAAATCGGTTTAGTAGATTCAGAGATTACCCCCTACAACGTCACAAACACACAAACTTTACCTCTTTATAATATTACTATAGATTAAAAATTCTGTATCATACATGCATGTCAGTATAATACCTACTATCACACATATTTACATACACCGACATACAAACCATGAACTTGTAATAAATAAAACATACAAGTCTAGACTTCATAATAAATGTTAGGTTCAATGGTTTGTGTTAATAAACACGTAATCATTTGTACTTTGAAATGTGTTTACTCACGCTATCATATGTAGGACGTTTGGTCTGCTGTTATTCTTACCTGAAATTAAAAAGAATTTGTTAGTAATTAGAATTAGGAAAGTCCTAATTTCTGTATCCGCGTGGTGACGGAATAAGAATACAGTATGTCACAACCCCATCTCATGCCATGGGTGTCGTTAAAACCGACTAAGGGACTATCCGTGAATATTAACTATACGAAATAAAAAGAAGGAAAGCTTGTAATTAAACCCTATACCAATCCGTATAGCCAGCGTGGTATTAGTAGGCCAAGTATCCCTCCGTCACAGGAGGAGGTCCGTCCCTGCAGTTGATATTAATGGGCTGTTATGATGATGATGATGAATTTCTATGTGGTAACGTTATAATAATATGTAGTCCACGTTATCTCCTGGGAGACAAAAAAGCAAAGATGTTATTTCTATGAAAAATAAGACAAGAAAAACTTGGCATAAAACACTACACGTCTCGTCGTTTTGTCTAGAAAACCGTAAATACAAAAGTTAAGTTTATAATATTAATAAGATAAGTTTATTTTATAATAAGCACATATTATTATGTGTGTTTATTTATAAAGAAGCGTAGCATATTCATCTATTTATTTGTTTTTTCTTTTCTTAACAGAGGATGGTTAACAGGAATTAACTAGGTATATAGAAAATAAAACAGTTCATTTCACATGAGCTTCATATTACGCAAAAAGATAAAACGACATGATTGTCCTTCACAATGAATTAAATTCTTTACGGATCAGTACGGGACATTACCAAAGCAAAGACAAATTAAACAAATGTTCAAACGAGGACACATTAAATAGGCCCAAACACGGCATATTACAGAACATTCTATACTTACTTGGGTTATCGAAATTCATTAAAAGTTTTAATGAAGCGTCCGTTTCTGTCTAGTTATTTAGCAAAGGTTTATAAGTACTTACGTCTTATATAATACATGAAAGTATGAATATTTATAATCGTAGATAACTTTTAACTAACTTGTTGTACCTCGATTGAGATATCAAAGAATAAACATTAATTAGGGCTTGAAGTTAATTTTGAAACTAGTTGTACTGTTATTATTCACGCACAATGGCCCATCTAGGTTTCTAACGAACAGCCCAGGTTAACTAAACTAATAATACTTTTGTTGCATTTATTAATGATATAGTAAATATGACAATATTTCTTACACGAAATATTGCTGACACAATTACATAACTTCATCGTGTCCCAAATTAAACAGATTTTACTGAAGATACAACAATGGGTATAGGAGAACTAAATACAACACGTAGGACAATTTTTTTTCTTAGCCTATTTTCTCTGCTTTCTTTAAGTTTAGGTTTGTAAAAATCCAGAACACGAAGCCCACCTAAAGCAATAGATGTCTTCTAAGAGATAAATATATCAGTAATAAAACAATATGACAACAGAAGCAATTACTGGATACGTCACAGATCTATTACCATAATTACTTATTTTATTTGACATGGAAAACTTATTTCAGCTGTCATTAAAATAGTGTTGGGCAAACTTAATATCGATTAACGAAAAACAACGCGTCGCCACTCGGCGTGCCGAATCTGACGCACGCTCGTCCCCAATGCCATTAATCAAATCACGACTATGCGGTTTAATGGCAGACTAATTACAGTTTGCGCGCGAATCACCTACACATACCGTCGCAGTAATTACTGCATTAACTCGACTGCGGAAACGCTTAATACGGGATAATGCTGATTACATATCGCAATGCGGGTGGTAGCCGAAAGTTTGCCCAGTTCGACCGTCAATCAAATGTCGAACGCAACATCATCCCATTGTGATGTCAATGGGAATGTTGAACGTCATATACGGTTACACCGTATCGTTTTTGAAAAGAGATATTGTTTTAACAAATAGCAAAATAAGGAAAAGCTGCCCAAATCAGGAACACTTTTATCGAAATAAATAGAAAAACAATAGACATTTAAGTCGCGGAGTTTCTTGACACAATGCTGTGCTGGTAGCTTAAAAATAGACTTTTATTAAAACTGTACAACCTACTTTTCGATCTGTTATTTTATCTTGGATACTATTAAAAATGTACAGTAAAAAATTTCAAGTCAAAACTTGATGTGAGGATATCAGGTTGTCGATAAATAAAGTACAGAGAAGTGTCGTTATTATGCTGGTACGACATTATTGGTATTATCGATAAACATACTTCACTAGTTGTCAATTCAAGAAACCAAATCTTATACTGTTCAGTGCTCCCAAGGGGTTCATAAACGAGGTGATAAAATGCTGGCACCCCACCTTAACGTTTACCTCTGAATACCGTTTTATGGATATTTACTCACTATCCACGCGAACATAATGAACTTGGTTTCATATTTCTCTGCGCCATTGATTTTGATTAGAATAATAGCTTTGTTATTTCTCACGTACATTATATAAGGAGCTTCGTTTGGATAGTTTGAAAATTGATTTTGTCTGCGGTGAGTTTAGAACAAACATAAACAAAATACCTACTTGCAGCATTAGGTTGCTGCGATCACTTGAGATTTAACAAGATTTTTATAAAGGGCGTACAGTTTTTTTACTCCAAATTATAAAATATGATTTGACAAACTTAAATTATCTTTATCAATATAATTATTCAGATATTTTAGTTTAAATAAAAACAATAGTTAGGTCTTAAAAGTTTTGAAATACATCGTAGTCCATTTTCAATAGATCTTAACTGAAAAAATAACATTAAGTAGATTGTTATAATAATATCAAGACTACTTATAAATTTAAATGACAATACCTTGTTTTTTACTTAAAACTTAACAAGACAGCTCGTTGTTCATAACACAGATCATAATAACGAAGTTGAAGAAGTCACATAAATACAACGCTCTGTCTACGTAATTGTACGGTTTTACAACTAATTAACAACTGTTCCCAACATTTTGATGTTACTCTATTTTACAGCGCTTAATTTATTTTATATATTTTAAGTCCTCATATTCGCGAATTAATTTAACTGTGATTATGAATTAGTGAACTATTTTATATAGTTTGCAATAAATAAAGACAGTCATGGTTTTAAGCTATCACGTAGCGAGCTTATTGTTTTCGCGACTGATAGAATTGGTAGCGAAAAGACTACCATGAAAACCAGTGACCGCAGAGTGTGTAAAGAGGCATTAAGTACATAAATCATACACCAAAGAAAGCTAAAACCATCAATGATAACACAGTACGCACCAAAAGCAGAGGAATTAGCAAATTAAAAGCGATTAAGTAAGTATTCAGAATAAAAACACACACAAAGCGTATTGCATAAAATGTTGACTAAAGTTGACTTTTTCGATGATAGCATAAAATCAAACACGTATCACTATATTAAACTGCAAACAAAAGATAATTCAATAGAGTACAGACTCAACACACCATCACATTGTTGTGTAAAATACTAATAGTTACCACACATGTATACACAGTATTTAAGGCTTACTAGGATGACAGAGCAAATTGATTGTAGCGCCAAGCAAAATTCAATCTTCCTGCTATACCGTTACAATTTATATTTGACAAATAAATCCCTGTTGTATCTCGTAACCTGTGGAGAGGAAATGTGGTTTTACACCCTCAGTATATTACGATAAGGTAAATTTCACTTCGGTCGATATACTCGTATTTAGATGTGGTTTGCCATGTTTCTTCTTGCTGTTTAGATTCTAAGAAAGCCTTGAGATCAAGTAGTAAACGTTTCTTCGTAACATCACATTATAATTAGTGACAACTGAGCCTATTGTTCTAAACAATAAGGAGAAATAAGAAACAATTAGCGTTTGTAATTTGATATTATTGAGATATTTGTAAACTTGGCAACGGACTTTGATTTAATTAATCATTGATCGGTATTGGACCAACTATTATAGGGAGGGGAATACTCCAAGGGAAGTAACCTGACATACGATAACTCATTGATTTAGAGCTAATGTAGACAATTTTAAGCTTTCCTTCTTTAGCAAAAATAAAACCTATTTAATTAGACAAACCAGTGTCATATTTTATGTTTTACCAAAAACAGATTGTAGACAATTATTATTACTTTGGAAGCAACTACGACGATACAACGACAATATAGCGGAGATGCAGAAAAACTCCGTACTTAGGCTGAAGGCAAGCATACACAAGGCTCAAAGTGCCACACAAAATGTAAGTCCCATATCCATTAACCAGCTTTATACCTAATAATAATATAAAAAGTAATATTCCAAAGAGTCTCTATCAACATCTACGGAGACTCTCGCTTGGTACTTGGATCACAGGCCTGATGCAGAAGGCAGTGCTGCTCGACATGGCACGTATTGTGAGGAGGTTCCTATGTTTGGAGCCCTAACCACCAGTAGCTTTGTCTTTGTACCCGATGCTGGTGGGTCCTTTTTTATATTTTTAAATGACGTGTTTATTTTATATTTTAAAATGTAATGAATTGAGAACTAATGTAAATAAGGAAAATATAAAAAGTAAAATGATGTAGTTGTAATGACCGTAACAAAACAATAAAGTACAAATTATAGTATTAAATGAAGTTGTACCGTTAACAAGTAACAAACTATAGAGAAATAAACTTATCAACAACAACTATTCTTATCAACAACAACAAATCAAAAGGTAGCACGCCACTCGTTTATAATTCAATTAAAAAAGGCATTAATAATACCTTACCTAATAGATTTTTCACGCAACGTTAGTATTTAATCAAAAATCAGTCTTATATAATACTGAATAAAGTATACGTTATTTTTAAAAAAATTTGTTAGTTATAATTTTATAATAAATATTGGAAATTGTGGTAGGTGCTAATTTGTCAAATATTAATAAAGTAATTGTTTAATCATAGTGGTTGTTGTGGTTCCGGCAAAATAAATCAAGCTTGATGCTAATCTTTGTGTCCATGAACATGCATGTTTGCATTGGTCTGGGTGTTTTATGTATAATGTATATACAAAAACCAAAATTATAATGCTATTTTCTTATTTGCCTATTTTGGACAAGATGGCGTTGTGTAGATGGATTAATTATCTATTATATTATTAGGTAATATATTTAATGTTTTAAAAGAATAGCAGATTAAGCTACTTGCTTAATCTGCTATTCTTAGCAACACATCTATATTTTCATTCATAAAAGTTGCTTATTAGAAAGTACTGTGATATAAGGGTATATGCTAAAATGGAAAAGCTGCTCATAACGGGTAAAGTAAGAAGGAAGAGACCTAGGGCCAGGAACCTAATATTTTGGTCGGACCACATTCGGTCTGCCTTAAACACCTCAGTCAACAATGCACGCTGCCAAAGATAGAGCAAACTAGCGCAACCCTCAGCATTGAGAAAATTCAAACGCAAGGAGGAGGTGATATACGGGTGTCTAAAGCCAGGCGCGCACTACGAGTTTTTCGCCGCGCGGCAGAAAAGCGCAGCGGTATAATGTCGCACTGTAAGGCCAGGCGCGCACTACGAGTTTTTCGCCGCGCGGCAGAAAAGCGCAGCGGTATAATGTCGCACAGTAATACTGGTGGGCTGCGGTTGCTCTGCCGTCAAGTGCGCGCAATACAATGTAAAACTGTTTGGTACAGTATTACAGTGCGACATTATACCGCTGCGCTTTTCTGCCGCGCGGCGAAAAACTCGTAGTGCGCGCCTGGCCAAATACTGTACCAAACAGTTTTAAATTGTATTGCGCGCACTTGACGGCAGAGCCACCGCAGCCCACCAGTATTACTATGCGACATTATACCGCAGCTCTTTTCTGCCGCGCGGCGAAAAACTCGTAGTGCGCGCCTGGCCTAAGTTAACGTTTTAGTAGGTAAAAGTATAAGTATCAATTAACTAGCCTATTGCAGTCTACTGCTGGACATAGGCCTCTCCCAACACGCGCCAAAGAACTCGGTCCTGCGTCTTCCGCAACCAGTCCGACCCAGAGACCTTTATGAGGTCGTCGGTCCACCTAGCTGGGGGGCGTCTAAATATAAGTAAGCAAATATTAATACAAATAATAATATTTTTACTTTCGCCGTTGCATCACAAACAAAAAAAGGTTTTTGTTTACCTTCATTTATTTATTTGGTTTGTGTGTTTTATAGAAAGGAAACAAACGTATGATACGATCGAGACCAATGGGGATGTTTGCTAACCACTGAGGGGATCCTGGGGTATTTATTCAATTAAGGGTTGGCAGAGACTAAGGTTAGAAACAAGAAATAGAATTATTAATCGATTTGTTTATTCAACAATATTAAGTAAACACATTAAGTTAAAAATTAATCTTACAGCATACCTAGTATGTACGACAAAACTTACTTTAATAGTCATTATCACAATATATTTTTATTACTATGACGCGGAGTAAGAAGAAGTGTCGTCACTGCCGCATTTCATTCCTATGTAAAAACAGATTAAGGAAATATTTACAGCTATTACCTTAACGGAAAAAAGGGAAAAAGTGAAGTAAAACCATATTTATGCCAAACTGTCTGGGCAACGAGGTTTTAGCAGGCCAAGTTTCTTTTCGTTACTGAAGGCCCAGCCCAGAAAAGGAACATTTAAAGACTAGTAATAAAATAGATGGATCTCCGTGTGGTGACGGAGTAAGAATACAATATGTCACTACCCTATCTCATCCCATGGGTGTCATAAAAACCGACTAAGGAACTAACTGTAAATATCATCTTTACGTAATAAAAAGAAGGAAAACCTGAAATTACACCCTATACCAATCCGTTTGGCCACCGTGGAATGATTAGGCCAAGTATCCCTTCGCCACTGGAGGAGGCCCGTCCCTGCAGTGGGACATTAATGGGCCGTTATGATGAATAAAATAGATGAAAATAAAACATCTAAAAATATAACTACAGAAACAAAGAAGAAGAGTTTTTGTAAGTATTATCTTTTTAACCATTAAAGTATTGTTATTTCAAGCCTTTGTATCTGACGGTCAAGTCAGGCAACAAAATAGACTATCTTCATTTATGTGTAGCCGTTAAAATAAACATTGTGATTATTTTGTAGCATAATGTATAGTTAGTACTTACAATGTGATATAAGTGACGTTATTTTAGGAAATTATTGTTATTTGTAAGTTGATGGATTAAAAATATACACAATGGCAACGCCCCCTATTCTCAGTAAGAGTATGGCGACTAAGGTATGACCTATATTATCTATGTAAAAGAAAAAAACTGAACATAATATAGTGTGTCAAACCGGCAGAGCAGCATACTATTAGTTGGTCTAAGTTTCCTTCCCATCACTGAAAAGAGGTAGACACCTCTGCAGTGGGCTATTATAGTCGTCACCAGTATATAAAATTCTACAAGAGAAGCATAATAATCAATAAAAAAATAATATAAATCACATAAATGTTATAAGCGATGTTTGCTAATGACAATGATTGAAAATGCTGTTTAACCAATCAAACGTAACTATAGTGGCTTAAAATGAACAAATTGCTAAATTAAAAATGAAATACTATTCACTTACAGATTAATAAATGATTACACAGAGTATTAAAAAAAACAATTTATTTATTGAAGCCTCCACGATCCAGCAATTATTCATAGAACAGGAGAAGCCTTTTAAACATGACGGAAATAAAAACACTGCTTTATAATTTTCACAATTTGTTCATGTGAAATTTTAATTATCGCAATGAAAATTCCATTTCCTTCAATAGACCTCTGACTATCTACGTACCAAATTTAATTAAAAATGGTTTACCATGCAATGCTTATTAACTATTTTTAATAATATTAAATAAAGTGTAAGGAATCGTAAAGCTTACTAAGTGAAAGTTCCTACTATTATAATCTCTACGAAAACCAAAGAAGGAAACCATTAATGAAAAATCAAAAGCCAATAAGGCCTTACAGGGCAGTGTTAGTGGGCTAAGTTTATCTCTATCACTGAGAAGCCCACACAGTTAATAATTGTTTAGTGATTTATTTATTTATTTTGCATAAAGTCAAAATATTTGGGCATGACCTACTTATATTCAGCAATAGACGAAAGCTGTTGACTGACATGATGACATAGGAACTATTTTAAATAGCTTTTCTCTAACAGTGGACTTCTATTATAAATACAATAATGATAATAAATATGTTTAAGTATGTTTTTTTTATGTTTATCCTTTGTCTAGTACCCATAGCACAAGCTCTGCTTAGTTTGGGACTAGATGACGGTGTGTGTATGTGTGAGGTTTATTTATTTATTTATTATACCTATTTTTACATTTATACTTACTACGATTTGCAATCGTATGTAAATCCAACCGATACCGTATACTCTGAGCGGGTGATAAACAATGCATAGGATTATTCTTCCATTGCATTGAGTTCTGTACGTATCGACTTCTCTGGTGCGTGTAATTGGCTTGTTAGTGACTTCACATCGGATCCTTAGCGATGTGCACTCTCATGTAGGTGTTCATTAGAATCAAAGGATGCGGCTGAAGTTACGAGCGTTTGTTGATTTTATAGAATTTACTTGAAGTTGGAGCTGTTTTCTTTGAATTGTAAACATGTAATGTTTACTTATACAACAAAAACCTTGAACATAGGTACCTACTTAAAAGTATAAAATAAAAATAAAAAAATATTGTAAATACTTATGGAGTGCATTAAACGGTTTGAGTTTTTTTGAGTTTATAATTCTGGAACACATGAATTTCGTTTTATTGTCACGTAAAAATCAACATTACGAATTATTCGATGCACTTATGTTATGTTTAACTTAATTATTAAACACACCTACTAACTACACTGTTCAGTGGTTATAATTTGACCTATTATTTGGTCCACAAGTGTAGAGAACCGGAATCTTCATAAATGGTCTATTTTACCAATCACGAAGCCAGCAAATCAGTTGTTTTACCTACTAAAGCTAATAAGCGATAATAAAACATTAATTCTAATAATACTCTTAAAACGTTATGATGATCGTATTTAGAACTCTTATATTACCAAGTTTTCTATGCTATTGTTCACTAGGAGCTGTTTACAAAGCTGAGAATGATGCCTTTGTTTACTCCTTTTCTGTTATGAAAGAATAGTCTCAAGTCCACAATAGCAACAATTGCGTGAAATTGCGCCTACTAACGTCTTCAACTGTGAGTTTTGAAATATGATTTTTACTAGAAAGTGTTATTAAGGTCATTTTTAACTGAGTTCAAAAGGAGTTAACACATATATTTTTTCACAATGACATGTTTGAGACCTCAGAGCTTTTTCAGCTTTTGAGCCGATTATTTTTGGTTCAGTCAAAATCAGTCGTTTTATACTTAAAATATGTACTTACCTACTCCTAAAGCTATCGAAGCGCTGAACAGTAAGGCATGACTTGTGATAATAATCCACATAATATTATTATTTTAACAGCTTATTGCTACATTCCTCACTAGATATCCATACTCATTTCTTGAGCAGTTATCTAAAGAGACTATTACGCTTCGACCATATATAAGTAACACGTGCAACACTGACACGTGGAATCATCCGTATAATTGGTAATAGATGCAGATAACTTGCAAAATAAACCGGACGAATGAAAGTAGAAAGATAAACGAGATGCAAGGATAAATATAACTAATCTTTTAATCTCTATTTTATAGGAAATACTAGAGTAAGATTTTTTTTTTGTTAGAGCCTAGGCGATAAAATAACTCCACCAATAAGTTTCACGAATAAGCATTCAAAATAAAGAAGAATTATAAATGTTCCTCACACATTCACACAACGCCATCTAGTCTCTAACTAAGCAAAGCTATGCGTTTACTAGTGCGTTTTGTAGAGCAGATACCGTTGCTCCGGTGTGAAGTATCGCCGCACCCTGTTCAGGATGCCAAGTTTACGTGAAACTGTGGTGATTACTCCTTCGACATAGTCACGATTGTTTAGATCATGTCGAAGGTTCATCCCTAAGATGTTTAAATTAGTCTGCAGCGACAGCGTAGTGGCCTGAAGAGAGGGTAGTGGTAGAAAGGGGGACTTTTTAGTGCTAAACGCGCATTCAGTCGCAGAAACAGTTATCCTGTAAGATTAGAAATGACTACTATTTAGGCCATGGAAGTATTAGGCTGAGCGCACATTGGAGACTAGACTGTTTCAAGACTGACTTGCCTCATATAGACAAGTCTGTCTTAAAACTAAAACGAAACAGTTTTGACTACGATACGTAGCACACATAAAACAAAACTGTCTATCTGAGACAATATTGTCTATACGACGTAAAGCAATAGTCTGTCTTAAGACTGTCGTGTTCCAAGTCTGCGCTCAGCCTTATTGTAATATGTTGGTATAACGTTATTATTAAATTTAAATTGCTACAGGTGATAACTACAGGACAAGTGAAACCATGAAAGTACATAATCATATTTTAGTAAGTGACAATGTCTTTCGGAAGACCAATGCACACATAATCAAAGTTTCAAGCATAATGAAAAGTATTATATTTCCCGCATAGTGGCCACTTCACAACAAAATTAGTGCGAGCTAAACAGGTGTGGGCTTGTCCACCGAGCTTTTATGCTAATATGTGTATTACGCATGCGCAAGCAAACATCATTAAACTCATGCATTATACAATGAAGGCATTATATTTTCAGTGTGACGTCATTAAAATTTTAAGTAAGTTTATAAAAACTTTACTCTGTTGTATTTTAATTTATGTTTTCGTGACGTAAACAAGTCATTCAATGGTATGTTATACGCTTGTTCATAACAGATAAAGAACAACATTGTATTTTAAACTTAAACATTAATAAGCCTCTAAACTGCGCTCGTCACCCACAAGCTGTTAAGTTCGACCTGTAATTTCGACTACAATATTATAGTTACTGTTACTGTAGTTATAACATTAGCATGCCTCTGATGGAAGGTGGACTATTCGGGCACAGTGGTAGAAGCAAACCCCTGGACTCTTACTTATTACCCTACCAGAAGAGCAGTAGCATCTTCCTAAATCCATATGTTACATCTCTCGATGTATTATTTAAAAATTTAAGTTTAAAGCCATAAATTGAGCGTCATCGATATGTTTTTAACATTTAACCAGCGCCATTTAAAACAATCACGTAACATTGATAAGCAGGTGAATTACAATGACATAATCATATTATCATAAGTCACGAGTTTTTCTCCTTATACTTAAAGACCTATTTAGGACGCACAAGTTTATCAAATAAACGATAAACATCTCAATACGACCGAAAACAATTGAGAGTAATTCATGCACATTTTGCTACCGCGATAACAGCAACCATATCGAACTACGTTTTATAAACAATTTTAATCGCCGATTGTTCCGGCTCCTGGTTACCTACCACTTACGTCAACCTATTGTTCAAACTACTGATCAAAAAACATTTATTTACAGCAAACACTAATACATAGCTGGCATTGTTCACAGATTGTAAGCGCCACTCTGAAACAAGCACGGAATGTATCAATGTCAGCGAATAAACGCTCGACGACAATCATACTACAGTAGAGGATTTCAACGAGAAATGAAACTTTGCAGAATGCTAAAGTGAAAAGAAAAAAACATTAAGAATAGTTTGGTGTCAGATGCAACGACGTCGCGCCGCTTCGTGGTACGAGTCTGTTTGAAACTTTGGATGTTACTGGGGACTGGCGGGAACCATTGTCGTCGAGTTGAACGACTTTTATTAAAACTAAAGCGCCTATATTAAACACAAATAGATCATTGTGTGTTTATTAAAAAGTTAAAGGAAATAAAATACAAACTTTCGCCTTGTTCTCTTATGGGTAAGTAGGCATAGACTACTTGAACGCCATGGTGGTGCGATCCTTACAAACTGCTTTGCTTGGTGGCTAGTTAATGTTATTTGTTTAGTATATTAGGCCCCATATGTCATGAAAATTTTCTTCTCATCCGAGGTTCGGTCGAGGAAACTTTTGATCTCACGCAAATTTGTTTAAAAATATTTCTAAAACCTTTTGTGAAGACACTTATACCGTATCCTTATGGCCAAGCCTTTTTCAAAAAGAAATCTCCTTTTCTTAACCTTTGTGTAGTTTTCTATAGACCCTTATTTATGCAATACTTAATAAAAAACCTTAAAACATGTAAATTTACTTCCATGCTTTTCTTAGGGCATAAAAATTCTACTTCACTTTACTTAATACCTTAATAGCGAATCATACTTGCGGTTATAAGTAAGTATTTATATAATCTGTCTGATAATCTTTAAGAAAATTAAAGATGCAAAATTTGACATAGAACCATCGACAAATCTACCTGGTCAATGATTATATTAGTGTATGTCTATTATTTCCTTCTGATGTGGGACGTTAGAACTTTCTTCTATATGCCAGCTATCCTATAACATACTTTAAGACGTCCTCATTCTTCAGTTTCCCTAAAAATACGTTTAATATTCACTATACGATTCATACATAAATAATACACAAGTACCCTTAAATTGAATTGTAAACGTGACATTAAAAGGGAACTTACGCTCTCCAATATGATGTACGTACTACGACCACCCTCATCCATAGACGAACTCTGCCTTAAGTATTAGAGTTCCATTTAGAAAGACATAACCAAAAGTCGATATGACATTCCCGATTCGACAAGTCCATAACGTGAGAAGCGTTAAACGCTTAGAACCCGATATTGTTTATTGAAATTTAGGCCATACTACACTCAGGATTCGGTCTGGAATCCTATATTAGAAGTTTCAATACGTTTATTTTTATTTAAAATATAGACTTGGCTGCGTTCAATGTCGTGTGAAGTGAGATTTATGAGAATTGTGAAACAGTTTCGTTTGCAGCCGTACTCTATATGCATGGAGGCACTCAACAATCGCGGAGAATCTTAATTGTAGTCCATTGAGAGATTCCAGAGCGCAGCGTCTTTATTTTTGAATAGAGGGAAACTTGTTGCTCTCTACACGTAGTTGTGACCGTGATTCACGTGTTGCACTGCACATACGTTGAGAAACATATTGTTGGCAATGCTTTTGTTCTATTTACATGGTTTCTGGAAACGCGAACAAATATTTGCAACGTACTGCTCCAATGTTTATGCGATTCATCGGTATAAATACGCTAACATTTATCCGGGGGATCGTGGAATCAATAAACGCTCAAGACATCACTGACACATGTCGTAAAACAAGGCATTTATGATAGCCAATAATCGTAAATAGCAAGGGGAATATTTCCTATATTCTATGATTATTTTTCGTACGTAAGTGATCTGTAGTGTTACGAGTGCAGGGCTCTAATGAAACTGTTATTTGAAGGCACTCAATCGTTGTTTAGCTGTCTCGGAGGCTACCCTATTGACCCGTCGTTGTCAGGTACCCTCTTCAGGTCGTCTTACACAAGGGCCACAAGTCACTGCGCTCCCTTGAACGTGACCTCTCTATCGGGGATTAGAACTCATCAACTTCAACGGTAATCTACCCTGGGATAGTAGCGGACAGTAATTTACTTTACATTAAAACATATTATACGTTACATGAATAGCTAACGAGTTCCGTGATGTCAAGGACAGCTTATATATGCATATCTTTTTTAAATAAGACTAAATTGCGTTAATTTAAATTTCAAGGCGAAAACTTTTATATTCACACAAGTTACAAGACTTTCTATCTGAATTTTTAAGTTTTTGAATTTTAAAAAAACCTACTAAATACCATTTTAACAAAACCGGAATTTGATCATTTATTCATATTTATAACTTTAATACTTATATGTCTACAAATATATTACATACTAATATACAAATAGCAAGACCCTAGGTTTTAATTGGTTAACCAATTTCTGCAGGTTACCAACACATATCCGTCTAATCGGAGCGTGGGGGACAAATTTATACAATACATTTTAAAACTCTTCTTTTAGACATAAGCGGTCCACCGCTGAACAGATGCCTCTCTTCAAAACTCATAAGTAAGAGTTACTATAGCCTTTGAGCATTGTATTTATACAGGAGAAGTCTTATTAAGCAGGTACAAACCCATACAAACCAACGCACTTACAGGTAATACATGTTGTCATCATGTTAAATATCGAACAAGTCACTGTCAATGATTGACATTTCCCAGACAGCCATGACCCTTTCTTCTGTCTATATAAACACTACCAATATCATCCCATCAAACAAAAGTCAATCTTGTTTCTATTATGGTAAATCTCAAATTTGATTGAGGCACATGTGCATAATTTAAGCCTTTATGAGCACATATTTAATTAAAGGACTGTCTTCGAATGTTAGTGCGTTATTGAATGAGAATGGATAGGTCGGTTAAGTTTAGGCTCGAGTCGAATATTTGCATATCAGATGAAGCGATAAAGACGTCAATACATAAACTATTATACTGAGATGAGTATAGGTACATATATTTATGGAAGTGTTTATCTACATATCGTATAATACGGAAATGAGCGCATTGTGTGGCATAGGATTTAAGTAGTGTCTTCATTTGTTTCGTGTCGTAGAGATTATATCTAATACTTTTCCTTAGTTGGCTTTGAAGATACCCATGGTAGTAGATGAAGTGGGAACAAACTGAACAATTCTTTAACAAATAAAGACATTAGGCAATCACAAAAATGTCAAGTTACATCATCAAGTGGAAATTCCATATTTTATTGCCGACCAGCAAGATGTCAAAGGTTACATAGTAAATTATGTATTTATTTATACATATTTTAATTATTTAGCAATATCATTCGTCATAATTTATGACGAAATTACACGAATCAAAAAGGTCATAAAGGACGTTACTATCTAAATTTTCAAGGTAAAATGGTTATACAGTCAAATATAACTATTGCTAAAATATACGCTTGTGCTAAATCTACACTAATATTCTACTTATAATTCTCACCCTATGGATATACATTTTAGACAGGCTTTGCGTGTGTACAAGAATAAACAAATAATACTACTAATACTATAAATTTGGATCTTTTTATACTGGAATAGTTTATAGAGATCCCAATTCAAAATCTCAGCTACACGATATTTTGAGTTTAAGGCTTAAAATTACCTTCACAAAAGATCATTTCGTTCAAATAAATAAAAACAAACATGTGCGTGGGGGTTGTAAATTAATTACTCATCGAAAATAATAACACAAATTAATGAAAACAAAAAAAAAACACTAAACTAAAAAGCAATTATATTAAAATAACACGCTGTTAATAACGTTAAATAATATTGCTATTTCATAAAGCTTTAATCTAACTTCAATTTAAAATAACTGGCGACTTTAATATAGTTATAATAAAGCGGGCGGTAGGTAATCAAGCCGCGGCTTTGTCCAAACTGTCAGCTTATCTGATGTGAAATTAATTACAGCTGCTATCAATCACCAGACGACAAACTGTTTCAATGTATTCATTGGTATGACTATAATATTCTTGTTAAACTAACAACTGAATGATTCAAGATAACCCAGATTATCTTTCATTGGATGATTTTGAAGAGTCCTTTACACTGCATGTCATAAAAAAAAGTAAAGTCTTAAGTTAGTAAGTAATAACCGCTGCACATGGACGTCATCAATGCCAGAGCACAGCTAAGCAAGCAAGGGTAAGCAGCGGCTTACCCTAGACAGATGATAATAAGTTCTCTAATTACACTAGCTATACTGCATCCTTTCCATTGAAACACAACAACATTTTTAATACTACTGCTTATAGGTGGATTAAGCGGCCACAATGAGGGTATCTACCTAGACGTCTTCTTACTGAAGAGTCCCAGGGTTCAACAAGGTCGAATGATGTAAAATACAATAATTACATATTTATTAGTATATTAATTTGGACGAATCAAAGTCACTGATTCAGTCAAAATTATACAGACAAGTAAAATTGAACGCTAATTTATTTTTATTTTTTATCTTATTAATTTTCTCTGCTACAGCTTTTAAGTATACATAAGCAATAGCTACTACGTGTTTTTGTTTGTTTACTAAATACTAGTACGTAATTGGGAAGTACAATTTACCGAAAATAAAGTAACATACATTTATTAACTTATACTTTATCGAATTCATCGGAAATTATTAGGAATGAAACCATACAATTAATGTTTAATAAGAGTAAATAGGTTCAAAGGTTCGTCATGGAAATTAATTATTTTAAATGTGGGCGGGATATATACTTAATACAATAAAGGACGACATTCTTAGGAGTCTAACTATGAGAAAATATATGGTTTTCAATAACAGTTTCTTCTTTGGTATTTGATTTTAACTACACTCTTGGCATACGATAAGGATGTGACTGACAGTGTGACATGTTTAAAGAATAGGAAGCTGGTTAAGGAATTTTATCGAGGTCAATTCATAGATAGCTGGTGACAATTCAATGATGTTTCATCCGAGCGTCGTACCACGTAAAAATCAGTCTTGTTTGTTGTACATGTGACAGCAGATTGTTAAGCAACGACAGAGGTCTATAGGTGGCTTGGACAAGTTGGCCACAAACCACACTAGAGAAAAACACACCATACAATAGAGTTGTTTAAGGAACATAGGAAATATGAAGTTACCTTTACAATACAAAAAAAGAAGTATCTACATTATTATAATAAATGAAAGAACATTATTGTAATAAATGAAAATGTTATCTAGCGGTATATTAAAGTTGGATTGTACCGTTGCTCACAGTGCGGTATGATAAATGATTTTGACAGGAAAAGCTATAAAAATCGCAGAGACGAACTCTCAGTACCAATTATACAGTTTCATATTATTTATGAGACTTATGACATCATTTAAATATTTTTATCTTTAGATCGCAAACGTAATAAATACATATTTAAATAAATAAATTATTTTATATTGAGGTTAAGGAAAACTGAAGGAACGGTTACTAAATGATGGTTGAATGAATTGGTTAATGAATGAATAAATTACGACCATTATTGAATGTCTACCATTCAAGTGGATGACTTTACTAAACCTTAACAGCTATTTTTATTGCTTTGACATGGTAAATGAGTAAAAGGCTAAACACTGTAATATTTTAACACTACTGCTTCAATGAAAATTAAGCGGACACAGCGGGAGTGTCGACCTAAACTCCCTTTTATTAAGTAGATCGATTAACTGGCAAATGTAAACATTAACCAGCTGCCGTATTAATTTGTCAATACAGTTACAACTAAATTAATTAGTACAACTGTATTCTAATAATACTAGAACTAAAGACATTACAACCGATTCTGCCAACAGAAGCAAAATTAATTGATAGAAAACGAACGAAATGAGTTCATATTACTCAGTTGTCTCATTTTAATCATTAAATAAACTAGTGCTGTTAATAATTCAGGATTAGTTGTAGCAGTTATTTTTTTTTATAAAGTTGGCAGCGGTTCTAAATACTAATTGCTTGTTGTCATTGCACAAGTGATTAACAAAGTACGATGAGAGTTTCAGATCATTTTGATAAGCAACCCAAAACATTTGTTAGATGGATGGATGAGACATAATTCACATGTTGAAATCACTAACGAGATTCGTGCTAGTTTATTTGTGCTAATTTCTGGGGAATTAATTGTTGGAATTTGTATAGCAGATTACTAAATTTTGGGGTAACTTTTGTATGCTATTTGTTCGCAGATTTATAAAAAAAAAAAAATAAGTACGTCTTCTTGCATGAAAGTTTTTATTTTATAGAATTCCCTTTAGAAGTCACTATGCATATACCAGACAAATTTCAGTATGTTCCCACTAACTTCGACTAATAAAACATATTCATCAATGTTGTCAATATAAGCTATCGATTACAGAACCGATACAAACGTCCCTAAACAATTATACAGGATCATAATAATAAATAATTTATGTCCAAACTGCTGTTTCATACGGTTTTGATTGATATTAATGGCATTCTATATTGGTAGTTCATTCAGTTATACCACTAAACAGGTAAATGAAGAACTCAGGGATTGTATTACTTAACTTTGCATACTGTGACCCCGATCACGGTCACGCTAGAATTGTTAACTTTTGCTTCTTTCTTTACCGTTTGCTTAGTGGTTAACCTGGTGTCTAGAGTTGTTCCTCCCTTGGCCTTTGACGTTAACGCTTAACGACTGTGTCACTAGAACGCAAGGCAGGACCGTTTTTTTACGTGCCCTCCGAGGGCCAAAGAGGTGAATTTCCTAGAGAATATTTTATATGACTCATGTATCTATCGGTATAGGCATGACAGAATAGTCGTGGTCATTACTTCAGATGTTAGTGGCAAGCTTTACAACACATCATCATCATCATAACAGCCCATTAAAAGTCCCACTGCAGGGACGTGCCTCCTCCACTGACGGAGGGATACTTGCCTTCTAATACCAAACAGGCCAAACAGATTGGTATAGGGTTTAATTTCAAGTTTTCCTTCTTTTTATTACGTAAAGATAATATTCATGGATAGTCCCTAAAGCCCGATTTACACATCGACAAGTACAGTAGCGAGTTAAGTAGTAAGTTGTTGATTAAGTTCATTTAAATAGATTTCCTTCCTATTTTTTGGCGAGTTAAGCTAGCCAGATGCGAGAAAGGAGGCTACTTCGTACTTAACTCCCAAAAAAATAGGATGGACATCTATTAATATCGACTTAATCTTAAAATACTACTTAACTCGCTACTGTACTTGTCGATGTGTAAATCGGGCATTAGTCGGTTTTTGCGACACCCATGGGATGAGATGGGGTGATGACATACTGTATTCTTACTGCGTCACCACACGGAGAGCTTTACAACACGCCTCTCTCTAATGGCTGCTTTTCACATGCATTCATGCAGTGTCTGTCTCTATTAGTTGTATTTATTATGTGAATTAACGTTCATCAGTAAAAAGTTCTTTCGCAACCTAAATGCTTGCGTGGGAAGTTTTTAATTTATTTTGTTGGAATATTTTTAATAAATTCCCTTAGAATACGACCTAGTTTGACATTTTGATATTAGATAATAAGTTTAGAAATGTGTTAACGGACTATTTGGAGTTTCATAGTCAATTAGTAACAGACGAGTGAAGGGGTATTTGGATTAAGCTTTTCAAACTTATGTTTTTACATAAATAATCGAATAAATTAGAAAAATAAACTAAAATATCAAGAAAATAGTTGCAGCGTTAATGTACTGTCGACAAGAATTGGAACGAACATAAATAAAATGACCTAAACAAATATGTTTAGGTCATTTTATTTATGTTCGTACGCTGAATGGTTTGAGTACAGTATTTGATGTTCGATGGGTAGTAAATTTGTAAGCAAAATACCATAGTACCACCTAAGGCTCTTTATTACAAGTAATCAGTAAATTCTATTGATAGAGACCATTAGGCCAGTTGCAATAAATGGTAACAAAATATTGTCCCGTATGGTGAGGTGTGAGTGCTATAGCGGCCGACGACCATCTTCTATATAAAAATAAGTCGGGTTTTCCTTCCTGCCGCTATAACTCCAGAACGCACAAACCGATTTTCTCGGTTTTGCATTCATTGGAAAGGTCTCGGGCTCCGTGAGGTTTAAAGCAAAGAAAATTCAGGAAAATGTTTAACAGAAAAGCGGAAAAATAATGCCCGTGCGAAGCCGGGACAGGTCGCTAGTTACTCATATTATTATTTTATTTTATACTCAGGGAAAGTCGGTAAAGATTATCGTTCAGGTATACCACTAGCATTGGAGGAGGTCAGCCCTTGGAATAGCACATGAATAGGTTATTATCATAGCGACTTTAAATATACCTGCGCGTTTATCCGGAAATATATGAAACAAATATTAATAGCATCATAATTTATATTTAACTACTACATCGTAAGCCATAACATAACCTACTATTAACACAAGAGACATCTCGAATCGACCTATTCATTAGTCTCAATGACTACAATTCTCTTGGAGCCACAAATGGCCGCATGCTGTTTATAGCATGTCGCCAAGACCATGGAGCTCAATTGGTTAATATTGACGTATGCAATACGTCCCATTACTTGGTGGATGTTCATGTATTAATATTGGTATGGAATGACCAATTGGTATTGAATAATTTGTATGAATATGTTTCTGTGTTATTCAATTTGTTTTTGTAATTGAAATGATTTGCAGTGGATATTTTATTGTAAGTTTTTGGCCGTGACTTCTACTGTACGTACATATAATATGTTTACTTTAGGCATTATAGAAACAATATAATTATATTTGTTAAGATGTAAAGGTAGAGGACCTTTACGAGCAAAGAACATGTCTTTTGTATATTAATTTGTAATATTTTTTTTCATTTCTTTTTACCTTCTAAATTGACGACACAAATTCTTTTGTTGGTTTTAAGGACTAACTACACACTTCAGGGCCGGGACCGGGACGTTCCCGGGGCGTGGCCATGCTGCGACATTTACACTAAGCTCCGTTGTCGACACGGACAAGTGTGATCGAGTCAATATAAAATGTATGCAACGATATTTTTCTTCATTCCTGACGGAGCACGACCACGGCACGTCACGGCCCTGGCCAGGCCCTGACGTGTGTGGTTAGTTCTTTACCCAGTCTGTTGTAGAATAATAAATGTGCTATATCATTAACAATTCATACGTTATATTTATATTTATTACTATAGGTATGCAATTAACAAAAGCATGGGAAAATTTACATCATAACATAAGCTGACTTTCACAAGTTTTACTTGTAAAACACAAAACCTTCGGTAGCAAAAAACCTTCGGTATAAATAAAAAATATAAATAATTATTATATTTATAAATGTCTTATAAATATGTATGACGTTTTCATTACTAATTATTCACATTGGTAATACTCTAGTGTTTTAATTATTTTAATCGCAAAATGGTTCCAAGCTGTGTGAATGCCAATGTGTGATAACACTACGGCACATTTTATTTACCTTAATTTTTAAAGCTTAGAAGTTATGCTCGGATCTTACCTGCAACAAAGTAAAAGAAATTCAATATAATTGCATACTTTTAACCAGAGACGGTAATTTTCGGTAAGGAAAGAATCTAGAACAACTAACATAGTTATGAGTTTATTTTGAATTATCCTTCGACGAAAGAAAATTATGCTTTACGAACTTCAATTAGTCGTCTTTTACTATTTAATGCCCTCTTAATGAGGAAATTCAATAAAAGCCTAAAGCTTAAAAAGTGGTTGTTTTGTTTTTGGAGTCTGTTATAAAGAAGGTAAACCTGTCATAAAAACCCTACACAATTCCAAATGGTATATGTACATGAAGTTTCTCTACGTTAGGAAAACCAGATATACATTCCAGAACTGTTATCATAACAGCCCATTAATGTCCCTCTGCAGGAACGTGCCTCCTATCGTGACGGAGGGATACTTGGCCTACTAATACCACGCTGGCCAGATGGATTGGTATAGGGTTTAATTTCAAGTTTTCCTTCTTTTTATTTCTTAAAGATAATATTGACGAATAGTCCCTTAATCAGTTTTTATGACACCCATGAAATGAGATAGGTACCCTCATTCCATGGCTCCATCTCATGACATTGTATTCTTCCTCCGTCGCCAGAACTGTTATAATAACTCCAAAATAAATACAAATTCGGAACATATAAACTAGGTCGATCACGTGACGTAACCCAGAATGTCAATACATAGATGTAATTATCAAATGGTCACGTAACAAGGTCGTAACCTCGAGACAGGACTGATACATATAAAAGCAATCTTCTAATGAACACTTACTATTATCGGTTGTCGAGAAAAGTAAATATAAAACATACTTTTACTTTCTCTTGAAATTGTTAAGATGACTGATGAATTTGATAAACGAAATCATTATCATAACAGCCCATTAATGTCCCACTGCAGAAACGGGCCTCCTCCCGTGATGGAGAGATACTTGGCCTACTAATAACACGCTGGCCAGACGGATTGGTATAATTAAAAGTTTTCCTTCTTGTCCGTCACCACACGGAGTAATACGAAATAACAACGAAATCAAAATTACATTAAATCAAAGAATCGCTTCTTCGTGTGGTGACAGAGTAAGAATACCAACTTATTACTTGGTTGTATTGTAATAAAAGCAGCCTAAAGAAAATTTCGACTTGACGTAAAACTCTATATTATTAGTCCGGAGAGCGTGTTATAAGCAAGTCTAGTTTACCACCATTATTGGAGGACGCCTGTCATTATGAGCAGTAGGACATTGAAGGAACCTCCGCTCTCTGCAGTACAGAGCGGAGGTTTGCGTAATTCCCTTTGTACTGACCCGGTCGTCTAAATTTAAAAATATAATAGTAAGTACTTAAAGCAAAAAACAATACTTAAATACTATTTATTTTTTTAAATAAACATTTTATAAATTTATTCTAAAAAGTTTATATAATAATAATTAGTTTAAATGTAATAACATTTATGTTACTTTAAGTAATTTTAGCTCTTCTACAAGAAAAATGACCAGCAATTTCTTCTAAGAATATTCCGAAGTCTTGGTCGTTTCGGCAAATAAATAATTTTGTCTTAAATAGTGACTGATTACTAACATTGACGGAGAGGGACAGCTGCCTGCCCTCCTCGACATCTAGAGGGGAAATATATAATAACCATCCATAATCCCCTACAAAGTATCCTCTTAAATCAATTCGTTTTCATCTGAAAATGAAACGAGGGAAGACCCTTCAATCAAAGCCCTCAACTTTAAGAAACTGTCATTATTATTTGTTCATTTTAATATATATATATTGTTCACAAATTAGTTAAATTTGATTTTATTACGAAATGAAATTTATTTCTGATATTGACGAGGAAGATTTTGTTAAATGAAATTTTAAGGAAGAGTTTAACTGGGCTAAGTTTAATATATACTAATATTATAAAGAGGTAAAGTTTGTGTGTTTGTGACTTTGTAGGGGGTAATCTCTGGATCTGCAGAACCGATTTTAAAAATTCTTACTGTGTTGAATAGTCCATTTATCGGGGAGTGTCATAGGCTATTATTAACACGCTAGTGTAGCAGTAATGTTTAAAAAAGGGACGCGTTTTTTTCGCCGTTCAACGAAGTGGGCACGGGTCAGCTAGTATTATTATAAAGGGCTAGTTATTTTGAAAATACCATCGTGGTAACAACCTAAGGTGGTTTATTGCGTGGACGGCTTTCAATAGGGATTCTGACACACCTGCCCGCTGGGGCCAAGTCGAAGACTAGACGCCCTACAAAAGGTTTCCTAAGTTAAAACATATAAAAGTACAGAATAACGAATTTAGCAGCTATACAAACTACTTACAACTTAGTTTAAGCAAAAAATTAAGTACAGTATCACTTTTTGTCGTAAACAGAATGTAAAACGGTCTTGTCCGCTAATCCCTTAGGAAGCAATTACTTAAAACTAAGTTGAAGTTAATAGATAAACTTGACAAAATAAACAATTTTCCTCAATAGCTAAATATTTTTAACCCTCGGGTATGCGTGGTAAAACAACTTCCCCCTAAGGGTCGATTATAATCTTAACAGAGCGATTACAATGAATATTTAAATCACCATAACAATTTTCTTGCTTGTAATGTTAATCGGTCTATAAAAAAATAATTTTCACGCCTGTCCTTTGAATATTAATTAAGAATTAGAACACGCTATTCTTGTATTTATAGATTAAATTTAAATTAGAATCGCTTAATGAAGTGATAAGATAGTATTGTTTAACATGAATTAAAAAATAATATTTATTGAAAATTGTGTTTTGAAAGTAATATAAAATATACTATGCTGCATAATTCCTTAAATTTTGTCATGCCAATTCTTTAAGTAATACACGGCAAAGGCTATAACCACGGTAGCGAAACTTCTTACTTTCCTTCGCAATGTTCCTATAGCATGTGAAAGGGATTTTGTTATTTTTAGATATTTACAAGTGTATCTATTTAATTAAAACCTGGTTTGCATGGTAAAAAGACATAAAGTTCTACGTATCTACTAAGTTCTACGTATAAGAAAAACATTTTGGAACTGGGCTCTGAAAAAGATCTGAATTTGGTATTTATTGGTATTATTATATAATAACTAGTAGTTATTATATACTAAGTAACCTAAACAATGATTTAAAAAAAATAGTATAATTTTACTTTAGCTATAAATTGAACTTAAATAAAACAAAATTTTGCCATTACCAAAAGCTATCAGAGAGTTTGCTTCAAATTGGTTAGTTCCATTTCAGTTAGATTTCAAATAAATGTTCTATCCTCTACTACTGGTTTCTTATAACAATAGACTGGTAATTTTTACCATCTAAACTTGCAGTAGCTCATTAAATATGAAATTTACTTATGTTAGACACGTAATAATCTCTTGAAAATCTATTTAACACATTAATTTTTACACACCTACTAGAAGTATAATTAAAATTTTAAGATACCTACTCCTTACAAGCAAAAATAAACCTACTTGTGTTATGAGATTCCTCTCTTCACAATTCACAGATATTAAAAATAAGTTAAACAAGAAGATTTTATACAAAGATGTTATAAGAGTGTGCATGTGATATGTGTGAGTATGTGTGAGCGTTTGAAATTGATAATGAAATTTTATGTAGGTGGTCATTCGTATTATTTTTATTTTTATTTAAAATTTGATGGTTTTCTAATTCTTTCTTTTTATTGTGTAGTTTTGTATTGTTTTCAAAAGCTATTGTCTTTTATAATCTTGTACATCAATGCAATAGATGACTACTCCTTTAAAACATAAACATAATTTAATAAATGAATATAAAACCAAAGAGAGTTTTGATAGTAGGTGCCGAGGTACTTGTAATTCAGCTCATGTCACGGCCAGAGTGGGCGGTCGAGCAACAATAGTTGAAGGAATCGGCCCCGGTTAACACTTATCGGTCCACATGTTTCAATTGATTCTTTAGCTTGAGAATGTAATTTCGTTCAAAATGTTCTTTTTTTTCTGTGATTAAAAGAAGAAAATTGTTACAGAGTGAAAAGAAAATTTTCGTTTATTGTACCGTTTACTGTTACTACTAATGGGACCATTAGACACATGTGTTGCAAGTCTTGTACTAAGCTTGATACTGTATTTACGCTAGGTTTACAACGATGTTCTAGTTTACTGTAAGAAAACTGAAAGTAGTTAAGTGATAATGTAGTGGGTAAGCTTGCAGAGCTTACATTTTAACTTATAAGTTTAATATAAACCAAATAATCAATAATGTCTGTCTAATGTCTCTATGTAAATCCCTTTTCTTGTACACGTAGGACAAGCTCAGCATAGCTTGGAACTACATAGATGGCGCTGTGTGAATGTTTGAGGAGAGTATTATTATGATACTTTGTAATGTACACTAATATATTACTGTTCATATAAATGCATGTGAACAACTTGGTATTAATAGGCATAGTTTTCTTCCAAAACAGAAGGATGCCAGTATCTTCCGTGCCATGTAGGAACTGAAAGAGCCTATGTCTATAATAGGTAGACAAAACTTTAAGCTAGAAAAATCATACTAAATTCATTCATCAAAGTTAAATGTACTTACGTACGGTACATAACAATGAGTAGACATAGATCGACAGAACAGTCGCAGGCACAATGTACCGCTATCAAACTTACTGAAACTCACTTTACTACACTACACTACTCACTTTGTTTGTGAACGATCATTTATGCCAAACCTTTCTCTACACTACATTTTCCTATGATATTTAACGTGAAAACAAACTTGATTGTTTAATTTCTATGCATTCTTCTTGTGGGTACTCTATCGAATTTAAGAAGTATGTTTTCTGTCACTGTTCGCAATCTCAGACTCGACCAATTTTATAAAATCCTAACAATGCCTCATTGCACACAGGCGCGTGACTATGTGCCTTGCGTAGTAGATAACTTAGTTAATCATTTGATAGTACTAGTTGTTTAGCATGCCATAGACGAAAATTCGAATTCCCCGATAGCTCATCCGTTAAGTCAAAAAATAATGCGTACTAACTACGTAATTCAACTAATTAAACGTAATTTACTTAGATTAATTTAGCTATCCCTTCATTTTCTATTTCAAAATTATTATCTTGTTTATTCGACGTAATACAAAGGTTACTTGAACACAACCTTCTTCAAAATTAATGAACTATATCGTAAGTAATGAAATGACACAACCAACAATATTTTTCTATTAATAATGTGTTATTTCATTGGTAAAATAGGACAATATGATATCGTAGTAGAGATTCAATCATCCTGTTATTTTGCTCTTTCCTATATGCTTTGTCATTCAATAAATTTGATAGACATTAACTCCATAGTATACAAAATGTGTACGCTTTTATGTTAGTCACGCGTAAAATATTAAACGTGAACGTGTTTTGTATGAGGTAGACGCGGAAAGGCATTGTTGAAATAGTTTTAGTTGTTCTGCGTACGATATAAGTAAGTTTGGGTATAGGTAAAGTGTATCTTTATCATTTGACCTAGAAATAACAAAAGTTTCCTCTACTAACACCACGATACCTGGATAGGTTGCTACCGGGATTGTTTTAAAATTCTCGGAACTACGAACAAAATGACAACGTAACGAATTGAAAGATATATTACTCATAAACGACTCTTAAATTTAATCACTGTTTAGCGAGATTTTTCTAAGTAAAACCAACCTTATACCAAACAAAAACGTAATCACTTGACTAAAATTTAAAAGGGTTTAATGTTCATTTTATTAAAATAAGTATGAATAAAAATCTTAAAAAAGACGATTTTAAACTAAACCGGCTTTTACAAAACCATCGTTGGGGATGGGATGGTTATTTAAAATTGTCACCACACGAGAACCAGCAGTAAGCCTATACAGAAAATAAAAAGCCTTGAACCACAAGCAATTAATTCAATATATTCAACAAACAGGCGACAGAAATAAACGAACGTTGTTCAGCAATACGTAAAACTTTCCGTTCAAGGACATTTTCAAGCTTTATTGACATATTAATTGTTTCTGCACGTAACACCTGTACCTCACGAGTGAGTATATTAACTGACTTAACCAAAAATGTCAATGGCGGGCAATTTTAGAAATGGAAATTTATTTTTTGTATCTAATAGTTTATTAATGTCCTACTGCATATTTAGTGAAGGTGATGCATGGTCTAGTAATACCATGCTGGCCAGACAGATTAGTATATAGTTCTTTGTTACGTTTGCCTTCTTTTAGGAGATATAATATAAACAACTTAACAGCATCACATTTAAAATAAAGAGCTTACCAAACTAAAATGCTAATACGACCCTAATGGATTGTAAAACTATTTTAATTATATTACTTGGATAACCACGCCTTTTAAATGATTTTAGGATAATAGAGTCAAGCATTCTCCAATAAATTATTATCTTTATATCATCATCATGACAGCCCATTAATATCCCACTGCAGGGACGGGCCTCCTTCCGTGACGGAAGGATACTTGGCCTACTAATACCACGCTGGCCAGACGGATTAGTATAGGGTTTAATTTCAAGTTTTCCTTCTTTTTATTTCATTAAGATAATATTTACGGATTGTCCCTTAGTCGGTTTTCACGACACCCATGGGATGTGATGGGGTGGTGATATATTGTATTCTGTATTCATATATTATTCATCTTTATATCATCTGCATTGAAAGAACTCTTTTTATTTCTCCTCTTGTTTTACGATGACCAAATATTATCCATTTCATAACAGTTGAATATTGAATACTCATCAAAAACAAAAATTAATTATCGAAATGTATGATAAATGAATGCGTTGTTAATGAACCATAAAGTATCTTGTTTATTTCCCAACGTTTCGATCAAATTACAGCATGGTTAAGATTACCCCATTATTCCAATTTTAATAATGAAAATGATGGGGGTATAATTATTCGGTGAATGTTTTCTTTAATTATTGAGTATGGGTTTCGATGAGTGCCTATCATTTTGCATGGATACTATTATTTTAATGGGAAACTGGAAGCATGATGTTTTTATATCCTCATTGTATGTAGTGGATATAAAACTGGTAAATGAATCAAAAAGTAGAAGGAGTCAAAAAGTAAATGAATGTTGTCAAAGCACGATTTACAAATGATAGAGACTATTTAAAACTGCAACACTTTGAAAAAAGAACTACTTTGTATTAGAAGAAAATTGTTTATGTAAAAACTTGAAATTTAACATTAACATCGTGATATCTATATCATGGAACATTAAATTTTTCGAGCTTCGTGTTTCATTCTGCCGCGATACCGGTGTACGACGATAACTTGATACATTGCCTTGACGGAGTGTCAACGCCATTGTTATCTTTATCGGTCAATGATAAAACGACTCTCACCCTTCTTGCTTCACTAAGGGCAGTTTATGAAGCTATTAATACCAATAAAAGCTTTTAACTAGTAATTATTATTCCAGTCTTGTCGCTTCCTACTAACGATATAAGTAATGTGTTATTGATGTCATAACATAAAGGTTGACCTATATATCGCTAAGTTTCCGTTCATAATATTGTAGGAGGTACAAAATACACCTTATACCAGACAAATTGTACATATTGGAACTCATGGGAAACATTGCAACAATGATGACATTTGGAACTTACTAAATTTGTCTATGGTCATTGCTCCTTACTCCTATCGTGCAGTTTTCACCACTAAATTCCCGGCGGTGCTTGAATTTCTGGCTGTGTTTTCCCTGTATAATATGTACCTATGTATTTACAAAAAAAAAACAAAAAGTATTTAACTATGTTTATCCGTTGTCTAGTATCCATAGTACAAGCTCTGCTTAAGTTTGGGACTAGATGGCGTTGTGTGAATGTTTGAGGAATATTTATTTATATTTATTTAATTATACTTGTCTTCACTCAGTCCTGTCCATTTAAGCGAGAGAGAGCAACACGGTTTTAGTCGCTATACCGCATCACAATCTATTCGAGACATACCTACATTATTATGACACACCTACCCGCTTAGACCACCCACATCGTGTGTCGGTCTCTAAGAGGCTTCCCACGTTAAAAAAGCATATCTATGTAATAAAATATGAGAGAAAAAGTTAATATTAATGAACTATTAAGACTACTACAATATCTTATAATACACAAACAAGGCCTTAAGATAAAGACGATAACATCAAAATAATTATTTCATACTTTCCATACCGATAGCATCACGAGATTATTATAATTTAAAATTAAATTATTAATCAAAACAGCTTAACGATGAGTGTTTTGAAGTTAAATTAATCCAAAGCGTACCTAGTTGTTAGTGTCAGGGGAGTCGTTTGCGTTCTACTCCTGAATTAACCCTCCCAGTACTTTATAAGTTATAGATAGGGGGGCTACGCTTGTTACTGGCATATTGTTATTCATGGATATTCGGTAATCTTTATAATTGTGTTATGCAATGTTAAAAATACTGATTAGTTCGTTATGGATATTTTTGGTAATCATTATAATTGAGTTATGTAATTTTAAAAATCCGTTCGTTAGTAATTAGATTTACTATTTGTACGTAAGAGTTGTTACACTGTTTAAAAATATACTTTTTCCACACTGAATATAAAGTCGCGGACTTTAAAAAAAATATATTTTAAGGATACAAAATAACTAGTCTCAAGGCAACCCTTTGTGGATCACCCAAATAATTTTGCATGGGATTTGAACCGGCGACCTGTTTGATAACCGTTTTCTCTTCTTAGATTACTTTAATATAGTTTACGAGTATCCTTTATGATATGAGTAGGATGTAAATGTATCAGAAATAAGATGTTTATATTCAAATATATCTCATAGTCAATATTTTTATAATAATGTACATATTTTTTTCTTAAAAACTAAATTATAATCATAACCATAGTACAACTTCAATGATAAGGAGAGTTAAGCCTCAAGTGTTACCAGCTGTATAAACGTACAAATTGTATAACAATACACATCGTTTTAGTGAATAAATGATTCGGTGATTGTGTGAACACGTGCATAGTTACAAAGTAGCATCTATTAAGCCCCATGATTATATAATCGCTTTTTGCTGATTTTAAAAACATTTAATTCAATTAATTAGGTTTTATTCAATTTTAAATATTTCGAAAGTCAGCATCCATTCTCCGTAAGGTTAGGCGATTTCATTCGACATAAAGGTAAACCCGTCAAGACTTTTTAACATTAAAAACTAATTTCTTCTAAGTAATGATTTTAGGTTTTGTACCTTGCTAGGACGAAGTTGTAATATTACGTAGGTATTCCTATCAGGTGACCACTTAGACAATAATATCATTTTTCTTACAAAGCCATTCCCTGTTCTATCCCAAGCAAGTACTTTAATTAATGAGCTTCTTACGCCGTGAGTAGAGCTCCCGATTGCGGAAACGAACGTCAGGAGCGAAAAGCGGTTATCTCCTGTCTAAAGACTTTATCAGGCGAATGGTTGACTTGAAAGTCTTTCATTTTTAATAAACCTATGAAATTCTTTTTTATTTTTTAAATGTTACTTGATAGTAAAAAGGTGCACACTTGAATTTTCTACAAAAATGATTAAAAGTGACCAACTAAGTAGTTAAGTATTTTTTTACAAAGGCTACTTAATTAAAAGTTTTTCTTTTTTAAATTTACCTTAATTTTTGCAACATTTTTAAATCCAAGAGGCGATAAAGCCAATCTGAGCCAGGCGTTCACAACTTTTCGATTCATCTACTTCGATCAAATTCAGTGTAGGATATACGCTTACATATATCATTCGAATGTGCTCTGTACCAAAAACAAAATCTAACCTCAAAATTACATTTAGACCACACATTTGATACATAACCATCTCAGATCATTAGAACAAATTGACTTCCATCATCTTAATACACAAGGAACACACTAGAACATATAGAACGCGTGACAACTCAATAGTTTCTAAAGTCCAGTACAATTGCCTCAATGAATTCGACCTCGCATCGCACGGGACGTTAGACCGTCATCGATGAAGATACCCGTATAATCTAGATAGATGCATTATCCAATACATTTGATGCGCCAGGATGTTCCAGTTCCCATGGCCTGGACTAAGTAGATGATTACGTCATTATTCCGATTGGAAAAACAATGTATGCTATTGTTACATTGATTGTGCTCATTAGAAATATCACAAAAACGTAACGCGTGGTATTTCTGGTGCTTTAGTGGGGGTCAACGATTTGGTTTTAATATATAATTTTGATATTAATTGTGTGGTTTCGGACACTCCGTAGATGAATGCTAGTGCTGGGATTTTTTGATTATATTGGATAATGCACATTTACATTTTGTGTGCACATTTACATCCGGCAGAATGTCTTAATACCTATATAAGGTAACGTTTTATTGCCAATGTCGGTAGTTTAGGTCGTGTTATCAAGTAAACAGTATGGTAACAGGGACCATTATCCAGAAAATTATTTATAACAACTATAAGGTTTTTACTATAAATGAAATTTTGCTTTCCCATTTTTTCCAGATACAATTACGTAGATTGATTATATCGAAATGCAATTGTTAGATTCAAGAAAGGTATACCGCAGTCTACTGCAGTTATCTTACAGTTAGCTTCGGTAAGAAGTTACAGATAAAATCATTTGTAGTACGAAGAAAATTACACACAGCAAGCAATGAGAACTGACCTTGAAATCATAAGGAAGGGTCGTAGTCAATGCCCATAGAATACTAGTTTAAAAACATGACATCATTTTATTCTTCTATTATTACAATAAATAAGTTACATATTATTTAACACCTGGAACTCTTAACAAGTTTTAGTTAAAGACAAAGTACACAGACAGTGTTAAAATACATTACAATATTTCTGAATAGGACTGTATCATATCTGAATATGAAGAGCAGGCTCTGAAACAGACAATTGGACACGGTTCTAAAGAGAAAAAAAAAATATTCAAGAGGGGCAGACTAAATTCTTTTGTTCGTGACATTGAGGACGAGACACTTGTTATGAGTACGTACTGTTTCAACATATTTAGTCGCCTTGAGAATATTTTAAAAGGTACCCCTTGAACACCATTGATGTGAGATAGTACTTGAAATGCCAAGCTTGTTGTTAACTTGAGATGGCGGGTCAGAATCTTGGTAGAGGTGATGAAACGGCATTTGAAACTAATAATACTTATAATACATGTACTTTAATACAATAGTCATCATCGTCATAACAGCCTATTAATGCCCCACTGGAGGGACGGACCTCCTCCCGTGACGGAGGGATACTTGGCCTACTAATACCACGCTGGCCAGACGGATTGGTATAGGGTGTAATTTCAAGTGTTCATTATTTTTATTTCGTAAAGGTAATATTCACAGATAGTCCCTTAGTCGGTTACTTCGACACCCATGGGATGAGATGGGGTGGTGACATATTGTATTCTTACTCCGTCACCACACGGATCACTCCGTCACCACACGTCTATCACAATAGTCTATCAAGTTATTTTAAAAGTAATAATGAAGCTATTAATATATTACAACATGTGCGTAAATGCATGTTTTACGATCATTGATGTTTGTGTTATGTCTTAAACTAAGACATTAGTTTCCTATGACGTACATGTGTAAATATGTGGATGGGCTGGGTATCACTTGGAAAATGTAGGTAACACTTTATAACCTAAACAAAATTGATGATTACGACTCTACATTAAGCCCGATTTACACATCGACAAGTACAGTAGCGAGTTAAGTAGTAAGTTGTTGATTAAGTTGATTTGAATAGATCTCCATCCTATTACTTAACTTGCTCCTGTACTTACCGATGTGTAAATCGGGCTTTAGTCATCATATACTTCAGACAAGGAAGAAGAAAGGGCGATAACAATTTATAATCTCAATCCGTCACCACAAACGATTTAAACACATGTACAAAATTCCTTACAAGCGTTGCATTTATTTGAATCATTTTTCATAATTCTTGTTCCCCAACCACCCATGATGTATGACCGGTCCCGTCCTTTGACATCTGGTAAAAGGCACGTCTTCTAACCGTAGAATTATTAGGAAGGGTCGCACCCGCTTTACGCATCGTTTACTGTTCTTCAATTACGTGATTTTCTTTAAGTGGTCAACCTCCTTCGTCGTTTGCCTTTGATCATGCGACACGGTTAACTTGATGTTGTGTAAATGTATCAAAGGATTTCTGTGATTATTTATGATACATATTTAGGTGTATTTTGTTTTTTAATTTGGTATGTATATTTTATTTTTATATTGTTGCAGCAACTTTTTTTATTTACTTTATTGTTTAAGTAACCGGCCCACTAGATGGTAAATGGTAAACGCTGATAATTATTGTAAAAACATTTACAAGTAGCAAGATATTGAACACTTAATTTATACAAGTTTAGTAACATTATTTATGTATTTAAAAAAAGTATATAATAAAATTTTAGTTTGTTCATCCATAGCCTAGTATTCACAGTACAAGCTTTGTTTTGTACTAATAGGATATACGTAACACCTTAATTTTTCCAGACAGCATCACCTAATTAATAATAATTAATTAAACTAGAACTACAACTTAACGTCTACTACCTAACCTCTCTAACTCTCTAAATACACTCTATTCTAATATTTATTGATCGTACAACAGCATACATCTAAACATACCTAACATATCTAACATACGTAACATACTTATAGTTAGAACGAATGCATACGCTCGCACAATTTCCCGACGTCGCACCATACGGCTCCCGTATACCATGATAAGGATGTGTAAGTAACTATCGCATCAATGATACGTGATCAAATTGTACGTTTCTATTGCTCGGTCACCCCTACCCCTTACAACGTGACGACATACTTATGAATATAACTTATTTGTTTCTTTATTTTCGGGACAGCAGGAAAAGGACCGCACAAGTTGGATATATTTGGAGGAGGACTATGTCCAGTGGTGGACGTTTATTGGCTGATATTAGGATTCCGTTATTTTTTCTTTTAAGTTCCTACTGCACAGTCAATTTAAGGTTTCAACCAGTGATCATAGCAGCACTTTACTGACTTGCAGAAGCCTAATTAAAAAAAAACTTTGGTGAACAGATGACAGGGTAGCCATGTATCAGGCTTTTGAATATTTCATTTCAGTCTTAGAAATATTGACAGTCCTCTAAGGCTTTACCTCTGCCAGTTGTCGTAGTAATATGTTAAATAATCAAGCTTTTATGTCCCCAATAGACAATTGTTAAGTAAAAGTAAAACCAAGGTTCTCAACGGCCTTTCCTTTAGCGGAAGCCACAGACTAGATAGGCTTCTCACACAGGAGATCGAAAACGCAAAGGCGATAAGCCGATTATAAGGGTGGTGCATATGCGTATAAAGTATACATACTTGGAAGAGGCATATATCCTGCGGCAGAAGAAGCTGGACTGTTAGAATAATCAAAACGTAATAGTAATAATAGTAATTTTAAAACAGGATACTTTAGTTACTGTAAACAATGTTTTAGAATGCATTTTCAAGAATTTATAAAAAACAGAACATTGATAATATATATTTTACTCTGCAACTGTAACGGTCACAAATACTTCTATTTCTAATACAAGGAATATGTTCATCCTTCGTTAATAAAATATCAAGAAGTCGTAAAACAAAATACAAGTAGTACCGTTTATTGACCATAATACTGACCGAAGACATTAATTACGCTGGAAGTTTCCTTAGAAAAACATATTGCTACTATGTAACTTTGTTCTTCAAACAGTCATCCTAGAATAGAATTAAATACTGTATTATCCTTACATCTCAATGTTTTAAACAAGCAATAGTCTAACATATAAACTCAAATTAAAATAAATAAATTCCTTTAAAGATGTAACACAAAATAAACGCCAACTCTCAGTAGCCATTTTACAAACGATATAAAATTCAATTCGTAAAAGCTTATTACAGCTTTAAACATCAGAGATAGTTGCGAACGAGCTACAAAGCGAGATAATGAAAAGGACCAGCCGTTATTCGGCGGAACCCTAAACAGGGCAATGGGCCGCGATATGAAGAATGTTCCCGTCCACACAAACTTTCCCTCGTTACATCTACCCTACTAATGACGACGGCCAACCTTTTTGCGCGATACTTGCCCATTCGTCTTCTAACCGGCGACGTGTGCAGAAGCTTCCACATGCCGTCTGCTGTCACGACACGAGATAAATGAATGGACTTTACATTAGTTCACACCTCTCCTAATAAGGTTGAGAAGGTCATTAACTTGAAAAGATTAAATCAAGGAAAATAATACACATTCCATTAGTAAAACAATTTTCGATACAATAGTTTTCACTGCCCCCATTTTGTCGAAAATAATAAGAATACTGTCAAAACAAATAATTGACCTTTCGATTACTGTACTATTTGGCCCGCTATTCGCGAGCTTTCCTTCACAATCAAAAATTTAAATGAGTTTCCTCGATTCACGAGAAGAGCGTATTTTTTTCTTCTAATGCCATTTCGGGATGGTATTACTCTTAAATGAATATTCATTCGGTGCGAAATCGTTTAAGAGATAATAGATTGAGGTTCATATTAGGATCGCAATGAATTATGGGTCTTCGTTTTGTACGCGAGAATTCAGTCTTCGGATTCGTTTAAAATGATTAATTGATTGGTAAAGCGATTACTTACTGAATGTGAGGTATAAAGTAACTGTCAGCATGTACAGGAGCTTACCTGAAAAAAGGAAAAAAACGACGTCAATTTAATGAATGCATGAATTTTTTAAATGCCGGTGAAGTGTCCGCAAATTAAATTCTGATCATTTATTTCGAAGTCTTAATGAAGAGTGAGTAAGTTAATAATTGAAATTTATTACACTTTTATTTTATGAAAAAAGTAGAAATTGAATATATAGACCAAGAATTCAGGTAATATGAGTATTAAACTTTCACTATCTAAGCTATTGTAGCCGAAAATCTTACGTAAATTTCCCGGGAGGGTGAAGAAAAATGTGTCTTATTATGTAGAAGAAAGCGTAACTACAGTCGAAAGTAAGTTACCATTGTTGAAAGTTACAGTTTTCAATCTTGTACAAGTTGCTTCATAATTCAGACTCTGGGGGGTGAAACTAGAACCGCAACTTTCCGCAGTGGGAATTTGGTAGTTTACGGCAATAAGTTATTACACAATGTCAAACAGACAGAATGACCAGCGATGCGACATGGTCAACTTACAGTAACTATACCTTTTAAGCACGCTATTCCCAAGCGATGTATTTACGTGGCTTTGGTAGGTAGTACCTCACACCTTACTTAACTGTTGTTTAAGTTAAAACGAACTCATACAAGTCTACAAATTAATTTAGTTTTATCAGTATCCTACGTCACTGTCACTGTATTATAGCCCCTTCTCAGTAGCGATGACTGACATTTTAATTATCTGCGATACTTGCCATTTCCCTACTGCTTTTATAATTATTTTGTAATATTGTTTATAATAAACTATTAAATTTCGACGTCGAAATATTTACAAAATCTGTATAAAAGACGCTTGGGACAAATTGAATTATAAGTTTAGAATTAATTTATTTTATTAAACAAAGTACAATAATTCGAAGTAGCTGTTTCTAGTAAAAATAATTACAACAATTATCTTATACGATCTGAATATAATATATGATATGATAATGTCGAATAGAAAAAACTGTGAAATGTTTGTATAATTCGATTTTAAAGTATGTATTTAAATTGGTCAATAAAAAAAAACTGAATTCAAAACCTCCTCCTATTTTAAAAGTAGTTACAAATGATTATTGGATTTAAGTGGATTTGGATTTGAGTAAAAGTGATAAAAAAAATATCAGCTTTTTGTATTAACAATCATTATTTTAACAGGCTCAAGATATTATATATTCGAAACCATTTCGCATTGATTTACTCTGCGCCTAAGGGTATAGAACAACTACAGAGCTAGTGTTTTGTTTAGTTGTCGCAGTCCAGTATTGTGATGAACAGTATGTATAGGATGGTCAGTATAATAGGCGCACATCTCCGCGTCAAATCCTCTGGCGGCCGCGTGTCGCCGGTTGATAAGCAGCCGATGGGCTAGAACATTTACGTGTAATACACAAGCTACAGCGATTTTTATCACTATTTATATGATTGTTTTTACTATAGAGGCTCGCTGCATTATTAAGCACCTTCCATACAGTTGCTGTTCAGAAATTAAGGCATGCTTCTCACTGTCAACATTACTTTGTCGGACTGATCACACCGGTGCGCTGAATGTACAAATAATTATAAAAGTTAATAAAACAAGTATATAAATATAAAAAATATATAAAATTTCTTTAATTATTTATTTTTCGTACACTTTCAAAACTTAATAAATGCATTGTCCCACTTGCTTCGTATTTTTTTTAAAGATTGCATTTTAAAGTCTAATTTAAAAACTAGATTGCATCAGCTAATAACTTGAACCTTGTTAGTCTCAACGCTCCGAGATGATAGCAACACCCTGTTAACTAACCGTTGACCAACGACAGTTACGCTCGCTTTGCCCCCTCTATATTTTAAGTAGAAAATCTAGACTATTACTTTCTTAAATGTTTATATTACTTAGATACTTAATTAGATATTTAATTTTTACTTTTACTACAAGCTTAGGCAAATATTTTGTTAGCTTTTTAAAAGAATAAACAAAACTTTTGCCTATATGGTTGCCATGCACAAAATAGTTCGAACCTCATGCGATAATTTAATTTTAAGATCTGAGTCTACGTATTACAAATAAGTATTTACATTATATTTTTAACATTTTTCTTTTTTATAACTTTCAATCAATCATTCAACTAGCCTGTCGCAGTGAACCGCTGGACATAGGCCTGTCCCAACACGCGCCACATTACAAACCATCGCTTAAAATCTAATCCCTGCACGTAATGTATTGCTAGCAAAACACTCTCCTACTCATATCAGCAAAAGGACGTGGCTAGACTGGCTAGGCCATAACGAATGTCATCACATACATTGATTCCTTATACATTATGTTTTCGCATAACCTTAAGCACATAACAATTACTTTATTGTATTTAATAATCGATTTGCACATATGTTGCAAATCCCATTAGAAAATAAATATGAATACATTATTTTGTAAAACATTTTAATTATTTAATGTTTTTCCTTGTGGTGAATCAGTAAGAATACATGGTATCACTATGTCATCTCATACTGTACCTAATTACTCTAATCTAAAACAGCGCCTCTCTCATCTATTGATTTCTGCCGTCCTCACCTGGTCGTGAGGCCACCATGAGATGGGTCTACAGGAGGCACAGGTTTCTCTCCGTCAGTGCAAAATCCGTGCGCACTGTAAAGGTAACAAACGATAACTAACCAACCAAACACGTTCGGATCAGCATTAAAAAAATAAATCCAAAATAAATTACCAACACGCCAATACTAAAGACACGACGAAAAATTTTTCAATTAAAAACAAAACACCACGGAGAGTATTGTATGGTGCGACAGTTGGCAATGGCTAGGTATGGCACGGAATGAGAACAACGCGCCACGGCGGAAGTCCGGTGCGCGAGCTTGCCAATGCCACGGGACACTATAAGCCGGCGCCGACGTTGAGAATGGCGAATACCGTGGCGTATTCGCGCCATTAAGCTCGATATGACGGAGATTACGCTGTCTGATATTTTCTGATAGGCATAATCCTATACGGCTTTACGTGATGAATAAGTTAAATGTTAGGATTCGAAAGGATTTTTGATTTGTTAGTTTTATTTGTATTTTATCGCTTTTTGTGAGGTTTACACAAGATTATAGAATTTTAGGTTATTACATGAAAAAATATTGATATACATAAACACCTATACGACAAGATAATTAAGTAAACAAGGTCATCCATCTGGTTATAGTATATAATGGTTATAGTAGTAAAGGTGATGTGGATGAGACATTTATAAAACCTATATAAAAATTATACTTTACAAGCACATTAAGATATTAGGTAAGGTATTTTTTTAAATACAATCCTCGTATTGACAAATTCTGACTAAGAGTAACACACATTAAAAAAAAAGGTGCTAAAACGTCTTCCCGCAGTTTCTTCTTTCAGAACAGTAAAACCAAAAGTAATAAATAAATATTCTTCACACTTTCACACAACGCTATCTAGTCCCAAACTAAGTAGAGTTTGTACTATGTGTACTAGACAACGGATAAACATAAATAAATACTTTTTTTGTAAATACATACATATTATACATAGAAAACACCCAGACCAATGCAAGCAATCATGTTCATGCACAAAAAGATTTGCATTGAGCGGGAATCGAACCCGAGACCTCTGCGTAGCATTCATGTTAAATAACCACTACGCCACAGAGGTCGTCAAAATAACAATTACAAAAGCTCACGTTTCGTATATCTAACCCTGTTGTCACTTGATAGCACGTTCTTATCCTGTAAGTGACGTCTAGAAATTAGATTCCAGCTTTATGTTATCACCGCGATAACGCGTGAGAATGGTCAAGTTTAACATGTAGAATTTCTACGAATATCACTTCACAAGCTGTTAGAACAATGGCTAATTGAAGTAGCTTATAATACTTTTAGCATAAGTGTGTTTCTTTATTGTAAGCATTTGCCTCTAATGTAACATTTAAACTTTATTGTAAGTTTAAAGTTGATGTTAACTATTAATCATCTTTTATTATCAGAACTAGTAGCCATGAATAAGATGCTAATTCACCTCTACCTTATGTCGTTCGTAAATGGGAAAAATAATCTCAAGAAGCTAATATTTCTTTAAAAAAATTATATTTACTTGAATATAAATTATTACCACCCCATCTCATGCCATGGGTGTCGTAAAAACCGACTATGGGACTATCCGTGAATGTTATCAGTACAAAATAAACAGAAGGAAAACTTGAAATTAAACCCTATACAAATCCGTCTGGCCAGCGTGGTATTAGTAGGCCAAGTATCCCTCCTTCACGGGAGGAGGCCCGTCCCTGCAGTGGGACATTAATGGGCTGTTATGACGAACTTGAATATATATAAAAGTAAAAACGAAACATAAATTAAACTTCATCTATCTAAATATCCATCCACCACATTTTTCACACCTTTTACAAATTCACATGAATCCTTTATTTTAACAATATGCTCATAAAACGATAAAAACGAACACCTTACCTTTTCTTTCCTCTTATATTTTATCAAATAATATACGAACATAAAAATACTTTTTGGTCAAAACATTGACCTCAATATATTTCGTCTACGTAGTTATCTAACACAGTAACCCTTATTCAATAACACACATCATAAAACATGACATCATCTTGGTATTCAGTGCTCGCCAACAAATATACAATGCGATACAAATCTCGAAGCAGACACTCTGCAAACATACAGTAGTATCTCCCCTCGTTTCCTGCATCGTAAGTAACGCACGTCCCGTGTAAGTCCACAAACATATACTCGGTATCTCTCCCTACAAATATATATTTTAAAACTATAACAATAGAGTAAAAAATTGCATGGCGTAACACTTTTTGTGTGCAACTACAAATCGGGACCTAGTATACTGAGCGTCAATCTACAGAGAGGGAACGCTATTTCGGTCTGCATGGCATACACAAGCGGTCTTTGAAATTTTAATCGCTACATTCACCCAGCTACCGTAGCATACTAGAGGCCGGGTGTTACCGTCATCACGAGCTGCTTTCTAAAAAGGATAAAAACTACAAAATATCTCAACACTGTTAACTTGGAATGTTCTTAGATAACTTCGTTTACAATTGTTGTTACTATTACTCTTAGTTGTTAAAATAAATAATTATTTTGTACCATATAATATTAAATATGAAGAAACAACATTTATTGATCCTTTTATTTCGAGGAACTTAACCTCTGATATACTTGCAAAGATTATAATATCTCTCATTTTACGGAACTGGTAAAATGATTTTGAAATATTCTCGTGTAGACTTACTACTGCTGGTAAGCTTTACCAACAGTGGGCTAAATCAATTATAAATAATTAATATCGATTTACCATTTATTTACGCGAATAATTGACTAAGGCTAACATTCACATATGTCAATTTCACAGCAAAACATCGGAAAGATACCACACTAATCGATGCTCTATTATTTTTTTATATGGCAAAACATGTAAAAGTAATAAAACAAATATCAGTTTGTACCACAATTTATGTAGTGGTGTGTAATATTTTAATTGTGTCATATCATTTAACAAACAAGGTTTTACAATAATAGCTAAAAGTACTAAACTAGTTCAATGAAACTAGATATACTGGCATACGTTTTCAGAGAATCCTACGCCCTAGACCGGACAAGAGTATTAGATTTTATGTCAAGCCCGTATAATCTCCAGTTATCATGACTGTAGATCGAATTCCGCCCGTTAAGCTCTTGTTTCAGACCCTTTATCGTAATTGGTAACACGTACGCCATACGTTCACACAGAACAAGAATAAACTTGAGAACAAAGTTTAATCTATTTATGGACGCCTACCCTCTGACTTATATTCCTTTCTTGACTGTTCATTCATTAGACAATGTTTTCTCTCATTCTATTAAACTAGGTCAAAAGAAGATAAGGATATAATATTGTTTAGGTTAGTAGGTTGGTCACCCCTCGCAAATCTTTTCAAGTATTTTAAATGAATAGTATTTTGTGTATTGATGTCGCAAAGGGAGATGAAATCAATCTGGTTGCTTCTGTTTTCGTATTTTACTATTGAATTAGGACAGTAAGGGTTTGCTGTATGGTAACAGAGTATGAATACTGCATGATTAGTATTCAACACGGAGGTTACAAAAATCGACTAAGTAAGAAGTTAAACAATACTGTTTCTTCTTGTCTACTATTCTTATCATACATCTACATTCATAGATCACATCAAAATTGAGCCAAAACCGCCGCCATTTTAAAGTTTTTTGAAGACTATCCATAACCAAGGTTGTCTGGAAAAGATCGCTCTTAGAGATAAAACCGCCGTTTGAACATTTAAGTAAAAAATGTTACCTTGTATATATATTTTGATTAGCTAACAATGAAGAATATTTGTATTGTATTGTATGTCAAATAAGTGAGTAAAAAAGTTCAGTGTTTTAAATACAAGTGTTAAGATTTTATGATCGCTCATTTCGCTCTTCTCCCTTAATCTAGTTTGTCGTGCCAATCTGCTTTCGCAAGGAATAAGTTGTTTCTCCTTCGTAACACTATAGCTTTAATTTTAGCTTTATTGGTTTCATTAAGCTGAAACAAAGCATAAGTCGCCTGTGCTCTGGATAATCCTTGTAGCGACTTGTTTGATTCAAAAGTTATTTAATTAACACTAGGATTTTATGATTTTAAATGTTTAACTTGATCAAAGAAAGTACTACTGGCAGTTACAATATTGTTTATGTTTTGTAAGCTTTTACGTTAGCGGTGAATTTCTTCTAACGAGTGTTATCGTTAGAAGAAATATAGGGATAAATAGGGGTAAAAAGAAATTTTGACTGTTATTACTATGGCCCGTCAGGTTATAAGCCCGTCAGGACAGTGGGTTTTCTTAGCGTATTTCTACTACTACATCGTTTGCTAAGTATTTTAAGTACCTTAAAAACCCTTTGTATACATATCAAAGGATGAAAAATTTAATGCAGGAAGCACCCGCGACACATTTTTAAGACATTCTATAAATCTTCAACTCCATAAGTCAACAGTTTCATAAAAACATTTCTATTCACAATACTATACTATACAATTTCGCAACAGAGTAAAGTAACGCAGCTAGAACACAGCAGAAACGTAAGTACACATCCCTCTATCAGTATGTATATGTCCTATTATTGAAGTTCGCTGATCCGATTTTGATGAGATATTACGCTACGGAAATATGGGACACCATTCAACGTACGTAATGCATGATATATACCGATGTTGAGATGTATCTGTCTATCTACCGTAGATTTACGAGCGTGAATATAAAGTTAACTATGTTTTTGCTTCTAGATAGGTAAAAAAACAAAACAAATAAGAAGAAATATAGGGTTTTTTTCTTTCATTAAGAACTAAGAAACTTTTAATACTCAAAATATAAATAATTAAATAAGTATTTATTTCTCTCTAAAAATTAGTCATTTTCACAAACTTATCCATCGCACCGTATCATTTAGACTAATATGCTAAAGAAAACAAAAAAAAAAACCAACATCCGATGCGATTGTCTTCCGTAGTTTAGGAAGCTGAGTCCTTATCTACCACTGGAAGAGGCTTATGGATGCATTAGAAATCAAACGGTAAATAAGAAGAAAAATGCAACTATGCATGAAATTAGTTACAATTATAAATCAGATCGCACAAGGTGGCAATACTTGGAGGAGGCCTATGTCCAGCAATGGACATCGATTGGCTGATATGATGATGAAAAATCAGATGAAATTTCTGTTTAATTTTAAATTTAATTTCATCGTGCTACAAAACATCAACGTCTCTTTGCATTCAGAAATCACACAAATTTAATATAAAACACGTTAAATATATTATGAAAATTAATTAATTAAAAACACATGCATAAATAAATAAAACAAAAGTTGAGACCAAAGAAACACAGGTACGTAGACTAGTAAAATTAAACATCACCCAAGAAACTCACAAATTATTCAAAAGTTTCATTAATTAAATGTTCTTGTTAAAGTTACTTTGTTAATGAAATTATATTTTCATCAATACGTCTAGTTGACAACGATATGACAGCTTTTTAAGCTCAAGAATAAGTGTTCTTGTAGGTACTTAATTTAATCAAAATATTTGGTGAACCTATCAGAACAAGTGTTACGAAAGTGAACTATGATGGTTATACTTATATGTAGATCCAGGATAATTTCAATTTGTCGATTTCTATGAAGTTTTATCGTTGGTCACATATTTGTAGGATAAGGGCTCATCCCGGAAATATTTAGCCTGGGAAATATATCTGCTGATAAACTATTTTTTTTGGATTTCTGAAAATCTAAACATTCATCGATCGATATTCAAATTAATGAACATAAAATATACAAATTTGAATTTAAAACTACAATTAAACTAAGAAAATTACCAAACGCCAAAACATCCTCACTGCTACAAATATTTGCAACACTTAAACATCGCGGGCATATTGACAAATTGGAGTAATGATGCGCTACTACTCAACAAAACCATTCGTTATTCTGCATGAAACAAATACTTGCAAACTTTACAAGTAAATTGAATAAGAGGTGAGAATTAACATTTTAAAAAACCTAGTTCTCATTTTATAAATCAGTGCAAGTATGCTACCTGCTTAACACAAAGCACAGAACTCATCGTAATTACGAAACGTGCTTTAGCAATAAAACACACAAGTCCTACCTTAGTGAATATCTAGCAGCAACAAAAACGCAAAGCACTACATAAGCATTGTATGAAACAGAAAAAAAACGTACAAAAACACGACGTATTTTCATTGAAGTGAAGAGACGATTACGAGCCGTCTGAACTTTACAACACGCTCGTTTTAACGAATGTTAACCTCACACGACTCTGGACAAAGGAACAAGCTATGTCACAAAAAATTTTCAACACTGCGCATAAACATTCAACGGAATAGAAAAAAAATACACCACATTATATCATTTAGTACAAAAAAACGACATCAACACGCGATGGCTCTTCCAATGAATGCCCACTGCTAATACTCACCGCGTATATGTCCTACTTTAAAATTCAAATCTTATTTACATTCACCCCCTGGCTTGGTGTCTCCGAAAATGGGTCTTAACTAACACTGAAAACAGTCCGCAGTGGGACTATTTTCGTCGCCCCTTTAGGACTGTTAAAATAGAATGTTTCGAGACCCAGAATACAAAATTGAATAAACGTAACTCTAACTTAATTTATATTACATAATATTTCTTAGTAACGTCAGGCATAAAAAAGTTTTTTAAACAAGTTTGAGGAAAACGGTTAAGAAGTCAAATTAACGTCAAAGCGTTAATGTGTACGAGAATTGTCAAAGAAGACGAACCTCTTACTTATTTTACTTTAAGTGACTTAGGGATTTTATAACTTTTAATTTAGATATTGTCACTTGGGAATATTTTGCCCTCATTTTTATATTCGAATCATAATTGTAGTAAAAACGTCGTATCTCAGAGATGAGATAAACCTAAACTATTGAAATCATTTTTAGGGTAAAAAATTGATAATTAATATTCTAAATATTGAGTAATACAATACTATGACTTGGGCATAATCATACACATCAATAATGCCTTCTATAGAAATTTAGTACATTAAAGACTATAAATATTAGCCACAAGCAAACCCAATATTCTACAAATAAAATGTTATCAAGTAGTATCAAAACCCAATTACTCATACAAAAGATGTTTAAAACTTGATTAACTTGTAAAGGCACGGTCACGGACTTACCGTGTCATAAATTGAATAACATACTATAAAACAGATAAATAATTCCTGTACATTAGCATAACTAATATGTTAAGTATTCGTATTAAATCTTATTAGTTGTTTTACTCGTATTCTGAGTAGTATGACATCTCGCGCCCGCCAAAGCGATTCATGTAAATTAACGAGCTGTACACTGGATTTATTTTAGTTTAAGATTGTGAATGATGTATCTATTATTTGAAGAATTGATTTAAAGAAAGTGTATAAATTAAACCAAATAAGTAATGTAATGAATTGAAAAAAATTAAAACCTTTTGCCTTAACCCGGCGTCATAGGGGTGGAAAAGTGTTACACGGACGTTGGGGTGGGTCTCACCGACCCGTTCATAATTTCAAAATTTTTTCAATACTTTATAAATAATAATGATTATATTTATTTATATTTGTATTGTTGGGTATTTATATGATTAAATAAAACACAAATCTTGTGTTATATTATGTTTTAATTATGTATAATAAAATTTTAAAAAAATATCTAAATCTTTCAACAAAAGTTTTCTCTTCTACTTAAATGTAATATATAATTAATAAACAATCAGTTTTAACGTTTTATTGGCACTTTTTGGTAGGTAGCTAAATAAATTTAAAAGAAAAAAAATAATCATTTGAATTTTTATTTTTTGTTACTGTCAGCAGAAAACGCTGGTCTATTTATTACTAAGTACCTACAAAAATACAATTAATATACATTGAACTTTATTTAACCAGCTATAATATTGTAAATAACAACGAAATATCAAACATAAAAATGATAAACAGATAATAAGTAAAACAATATCTACACTAAACGGCGCGAAATTGTTACACCGACTACGGGGATGGGTCTCACGTACCTTTTTTAATTTTGTGCACCTGTATCTCCTACTGCAGCCGTGGCACAACTTACGTGTTGCTTGTGACGTGTAGGATAACTCAACAGCTCCAGCTATTGAGAAGAGCAGCAACGCCACACGTATAGTAACCTAACTACAAGCGAAATAAAATGTGGCGGGTCGCACAGACAGAACCCCAATGACGCCGGGTTAATAAAACATTTGTGCTTTACTGAGTAAGGACTAAGTCATTTCAATAGAAAAAAATATTTCAAATAAGACCTGTTGAGACTACTGCTAATTGTTTGAAAAATAAATAAATGGTGTGTTTTTAGCAGATACGTTCAAATATTTGTCACGTTTGCCTTTGCTGGATTCTGCGGTATACTACTAAATGCGATTTGCAGTGAGATCAAAAACATGACAGTTACTACTCGTTATCACTAACGTATTGTAAGGATGCTATGGGCCAAGAATCGGGTCTTTTTTATTAGATCTTTTTATACACTATTATAAAAGTCACGTTTTGTTCACTATTAATTATAAAGAAAGCCCGCGTGTCGTCTTTATTGTTATGATTTAATATTAGAGTTTTTATAGCTTATTTTATGTATTACCTCAGAATTTGCAAAGGAGAGTAACATACCTATAAATTTTTCGTTTTTTGTGGTCTATAAAAACTCAATTTTTTTTTATTAAAACTTTATTTTTTTAGTTTTAAATAATACGTTAAAGACGTAGTTAAACAATGTCTTATTTTTATTATAGTATTTTATTTCAAGTAGGTATATTACTTTTTCGTTACTTGTTTATACTCGTAGTAAGCCTACCAAATACACCTTACAAGATTGATGACTACCATGGGTAATGGACGGAAACCATACTTTACCTCAGACTTAAAGTACCCTTCGAAACATCGAATTTATTGCAATGTCCTACCGTAACGAAAACAGATTGAATATAAGTGCCAAAGAATACATGTAAACTAAACCAAATAGAAGCTAAGATTTACCTAAAGACTACTAACTAACTATACTTTAGTTAATTAAACATTTAACTCTAAATTTAACATTAACAATTATAAGCAACTTAGCCAAGCAAAAATTAATATTAGTACAAAGAAATCTAAAACCATAAGCGAAAACAATATCCACAAATTACTCTTAAGGGTCCAACATAGCAAATCAAAATTGAAACATTCGCGACCCCAAGCCACAGAATTTGAACAAAAGGCATCTCTCTTCAATCGGCTTTCTCATCTCCTAATAACTTTTCTCCTTCTTTAATAACTGTTGTATGAATGAGGCCTAATATTTATATTTTGACAATACGAATGCCGCTATTGTTGTTTTATTCATCCTCAACAATTAGGTAATATACGATGTTCAGTAAAAAAACAGATTGAATAAAATGAGATGGACCAAAGAGGAAACATTCCGGACAAAAAACAAGCATTTGAAAATGGTATATTCGAACGTCGAAATAAGTAAGCTCTTTTTTTAAATCATCTTGTTTTGCTTTTATTGCAAAGAATGTTAAGTCAACGTCATTGTGTTTTGTGTCTACTCTAACATGTATGGTCAAGGAGTAAGATATTTTTATGCTTCTGCTGTGGATTTACGAGCAGAACAGAATACAGACTTTGTGTAATACCAACAACGTACCTACTTGTAAAAGTCTGAGGGGTACAGTCTGAGTAAACAGTAGCTAATGATGCTTTTCACATATGGAAGAGGTCCATCATGTTCGTGACCAGCAATGAGATTATAAATATATAATATTCTAGAAATAAGATAAGAATCATTATGCTATAAATAAGCGATAAATCATTTAAATTACATTATTTTGTTACATTGTTTATTACAAAGTTATTAAAAAGCAAATAGATGAATGACCTCTACAGACTCTGAGTAATACAATATTGCATGTAATTCAATTTACCTTATCATTACAATCAATAATAGTAAGTAAATGCTACAAGAATTACGCCATTAAAGGCAAAATAACCAGGTGATGTAGCTTGAGAACAATTTATTTGTACAATTAGCACTGTGAAGGCTCGCTTAATACTGGTTGACCTTGTCTGTACCGCATGTGCGATCTTCTTTTGTTTGTCAGTACGAACACGAACCGCTTAAACAAGGATCCGTTGATTGGTTTAGCTTTCGATTGGTATTGTTAAGTTATACCTTAGGTGTATTTATAATTATAATTTTAGTAAGCTGAGAAATTCAATAAATTATAGATTTGGGAGATAATACGGTTTGTGGCACATCTTAGCAATAATAATACGCCTTATTTAACAGTGACAAAAATAGCAATTATACTTACAACAATTTTATTAACAAGTTAAGTAGTATTTTGTATTCTATTTTTTAAATTAATTTTATTTTCGTATTTATTAAAATGGCGATGAATTATTGTTTCATTATTTTTCAATTAAAATCATGTTAGATTTTTACAAATATGAGGAAATACTAGTAAAATACTAAAATACAAAAATAAAATACTAGGAAATACTAGTATACTACTACTAGTAAAGGGAACCATATTTATAATACAATTTTATGAGAGCGCAAGATATTGTAAAGAACGCAGACATTAGAAAAATCTAAATAATGTTAATAATTATTCAGATTAGTTTCATAAAGTAAAAGATTTTGACTAAGTATATCACGCCAATTGTTATCGTTTAAAACATATTAACGTAAAGTATTAGTAATTAATAACCCAATAAGTAAAGTCCCTCTTAGAATAGTTTTACTTAAAATAACAAAGAGTTATTAGTTTAATGAGACTAGCACTGACAGGACTATTTTTCAAAACGTCTGTTGACTCGTAACGGCTGTTCATATTGGCTGAAGCATTTGAAATTCGAATACGCGAAATGTCACTAAAATACTATTTAGCTGCGTTTGTTACTAAACGAAATTCATTACGTTAGATTAAAGTAATGTTATTTTTAAAAGCTTTTGTGTTATCTACCTTAGAAATTTAGCACTTACGCTATAATCGCAGGTATTTATTATATTATTAATGTCTACAGTTTATCGACAATGTCTAGAGTTAAATAATTCAAACAATTCAACGTTGAATTGCTTGAACAAAAAGTATTTAAATCTTTCAATTAGCTCCTTGAACGTGTAGAGAGATCTGTCGTCAAATCAACGCTGTTTTATTTTATTTCTGTCTCAATGAAAGCTGCCGCCACTGGGTGTTTTTTCTTCTTATGTTTTTACACTATCATCTGCTTTGTTTTATTTTATAATAGGGCCCGTTTTTATTTAAAAAGGAACACGTGTCTGAGGTTTTAATTTTTTTTTACACATCCCTGACAGACACAGGACTTCTTTTACAAGGGATTTTGCCGTGTGTCTCGGGGAATGTTGACAACAACCAATTTTTGTCCTGAAAAGTACATCGAATATGCGACCTGAAGCACGGTTGCTGCACTCCGCGACCGCAACGCATTAAAAACACGTTATGTTGAGTACAAGGCAGTAAACGTTAATTTTAGATTTAATTTCGGCAAAGTAGTTATACAGTCAATCAAACATTAATTACCGGTGCTGGCGATCGTATATGCATCCAAAAATAACATGCACTGCTCTTAAGTTGGTCGCTATTTAGCATCTGTCACTTCACGGCTGAGTGGCGGGCTGTCAACATGCGATTTACACGTTTCACACCCAATATACCAACATCTGACAGCATTTTGTTAACATTGTAACACGTTTTACTTGTCATTTTATATATTTTTTGTGTACATTTTTAGTGTCATTTCTTGTAAAAAGATCAACTAAGTTATAGAAATGTGTCAGGCAAGTTATTTAAATTATTAATATAATAAGTAATGAGTATATTAGATAATGCATTAAAGAGATACTTAACAATAAAAATCTAAGCTTTATCCTAATTGAGGAAACTACAAGATGTTTTTATATAGTATTTGTCACTTACAAATAAGGAAAAACACCTTCTGTATTAATGTTTAAATACGATAACTGCTAATCGTCATGGTATCTTATCTTTATATTAATATTTAGATGCTAAGATACCACTTGGGAAAACCCCAAGGAAGAAACGAAAGCTTAGGCGCCATATCATGCCGTAAAATCGGGCACGTTTTGGCGCACGTTTTAGCAAATGTTCCACAAAGAAATTTTTAAATATAATAGATAGGTACACTGTGATCATTTGATCGTGTGTTTGTGAATGTTAAGGCATTAAATTTGACGATTTAACACTACTACTACTACTACTTCTACCGACATTATGTACCAACCTTACTCAAGGCCTCCTTTCTGTTAAAGAAGCAAATAGAATAAGGTATTCTTAATGCGTAATCGTTAAAAACAAAAATGAAAAAAGGAGCAAAAAATATATAATTTTATCTGCTACACTTTTTTACTAGCGTACAAAAAGTCGAACTCTCTTAGACAAGGGGATTTATTATAAATATAAGCAATAAAAATATTAAAGTCAAGCGTTTGCACGATGTCAAATAAATTTATCAAATAAAAAAATAATTACCTCAAAATCTTAATTAATTAAACTATAATTTACTACGTGTAATAATCTGGCAGGCGTAAGTGGGAACATCACTGGGGCATCAACGAAACGCCTCGACGTGCCTGAGATAATATACCGGTGCGTTCAAAGCGCGTTCACCTGCGATCGAGGTGAAGGTCACGGCTCACGCGCCACATGAACCGAACGCGTCCGGACGCTATGCCAATGTTAATGTAAATAGTGATTTCCCGCCACGCGGCCATCTTGAATTTTGGCTTGACCGGTTTTGAGAGACTTCGAGACAAATAGCCTAAAGGATATTGTCTGACAAGCAAGTTTCAAGAACTTGACGGATTATATTAATTTTAAAATTGTATTGTTGGTCAAAACAGTAGCTTAATACCTTTGATGTTTTTATTATAATAATAAATATCAACACTTACAAGAGTTAATTGACATTAAGTCAATTAACTTCTACGTTCCTTTAATTTAGCCGATTACACTACTCTACATGTAGTGCACTACATCTTGTAGGAGACTACATGATGTAGGGCGGTCGAGACTCGCCAATCTCCGATATGTAGTGTCCTAACAGCCTACATGTGATTACACTAGACAACATGTAGTGCCCTACAAGATGTAGTGTCCTACATGTAGGGTAGTGTAATCGGCGTTATAATACTTCCCTGACTCTACCTCTTTGGTCGATGTAAAAAAATGTTGCTAGAAAAGCATAGACTTCCAGTCATATTCAATGTAGGTAAACGTATTTATTATTAACATGTTAGATGTAGTGACATGTCAGACTACCTTTAATTTATACCTGGATTGGATCAAAACAGAATATAGTGGCAGCGTTTAGGTGCTTCTGCTGTAGGTTCATAACACATTATTAACATCACATTTAATCTTTTAAATGTAAAAATATTCTTAAATTTGTATTCAAGTCTTTTGTATCACCACAATTTTTATTTAAAATAAAACCTATTTTATGTCCATTTCTCTCAGTAACTAGGTTCTATTGACCTACGGGAAATACCCATATAAATCAACACTGGTTTATCACGTCATTAATAACACGACAAAATTTTAAACTTGAACTTTGAAGGCCATGTAATAATATTAGCCATTAAGAAGTTAGTAGGGGCTATTGTATTATGAATACTAATTTAAGTACATACCTATCAGTTTTTTGTCACAGACGTTTAGTTACACGCTTTATATAAAAAAACAATTGCTTCCATAGACGGCATAAAGTTAAAATAAGAACAGGAATTCGAATAAAGATTCGTTTAGAAAGATTACAAACCATTCATATTTGTTCGTTTTAATTGGAACTAAATAAAAATACAGAACGAAGTAAAAATGTTGAACGTTTATTACGTTAATAATCCCAGACGTTGATTTAAAAACCGGTTGAACGCCATCCGATGTGGTATTTTAAAACTAAAATCCCTTTCCGCCCTTCTGAACCAGAACAAAGGTACCAATTAAGCTTCATAATCGCCGGCACCCTTATAATTAATACTACAGAAATTAAAACTCGTGCAATAAACCTACAGTACTGTGGAGAGCAGACTATACAAAAAATACACAATCGCAGCTTTGTGCTGTACCCGAACATTAATTAAGAAGAAAAGAATTTCATATCAAAAGGTCTTATAGGTTTGTTTGTAACATAATATAGATCTACCTGTTTATGTTATAAAGCTTAAAATCGCAAGAACTAAGACATGAGGTTAATATTGAACAAGCAAAGATGTATATTTGGGGCATTGAGGTTTTTTAAAAACATGCGCTTGCATGATTATGAAAGTGAGAATAATAAAGTCGGGTAGACTTTATCTAAAGCTTACATTGCCCCGGTTGTTACATAAAAGCGTTATTATTATATACGAGTAATAGTTTTACATTATGTAGGTACACAAGTAAGCTTATCGTCGTCCTTATTAAATGTTGATTCTAGTTATGAGACTTTATAGAGGTAGTCAAGAATATGTACATTTAATTAAAAAAAACGTTTGGTTAAGAAATAAGCGGTATTCATTTTAGAAAAAGGTTAGAATTGTTCATTAATTTTAGTATTATTAGATCAAGATAAAAAGAGCTTTATTATAATTTTCTGTACATGACCTAAGAGCGGGCCCAGATTTTTTAAGTGTTTTAGGGGACGCTGCCTGGATTTCTATATTCCTGAACCTATTCTGGTAAAGCGCAGAGTGGGGAGACCCCTCACACGGTGGACCGACGACCTAGTTAGGGCGGCGGGAAGCCGATGGATGAGGGAGGCGCGGGACCGCACAAGTATAGCCATACAAAACATTAAAACCTTAACAGGTTTATGCTGCACCTTGGTGAACATTTTATGTATGATTTGTGCTTTGAACTTAAATAAAATAAATAAATAATAAATACTTGGAGGAGGCCTATGCCCAGCAGTGACGTCGATTGGCTGATATGATGATAATGATGATTCTGGTATATTAGGAAGACGCTTAGATGGTCTTGGTAGTCGGTAAAATCCTTCTCATAAAGTTCGCATTTAAGCCACAGTTGCTGTATTTGTGCAGAGCTTCTGACTACATTATAGGTAGGTATCGTAAGGAGTCATTCACATTTATATGACGGTAAAAAAACGTAGGTATAACATCTACTATGCAAGCAATACTAAAATGTTTAACGAGTGTAATGATTTTGTGCACTCGACACTAACTAATTTATAAATTTAATTTAAATTATTAACTCGTTTATAGAGGTCTTTTGTATTAATACAGTGGCCTCTTCAAATATATTGAGGTTAGTTCGTAAACGAATAATTAATACTAATGTATTTACATAATGAACACCGCATAAAGCTTTAATGTTATGTTAGCTTTTATGTTTACCGACTTGCATAGACTGGGCAAAATATGTGTAATGCAAAAATATGCATGATAGTGTTACTCACTTAGCCCTAATTTTGCTATGAGTTCGAAAGTGTAAAAAAAAATTAATCAAGCTCAACTAAAACTAAGCCTTGTTTTTTACTTTAGTCTGTGAGATTTAAATTTATTACTTCATGTTTGTTTTGAGTAGTTTATTTAAAAGATAATTAACAGTAATGTCTGTAAATAAATGCACATAATATTTTACACAATACAAATAAAACAACATTATTTTTGTATAACATAAAAAGTAGTCGTTAATTGAAGAGCACACATAAGATAGTTTAGTATGAATGTAGTTTGATAGCATTGGGGTGGGGACAGCAGCGCGCCGGGTTACTAACGAGGGGAAAAGTGCCTATTTCCGAGCCGTAATGACGTCGTGTCAGCCCTCTAGCCCTGCCAAACACCCAACGAGACTGCATAGAATTCCAGATAATATTTAGACAACCTCTAGACATAAAACACTAAATATTAACACGAAGTAATCTACTAAAAGAACTTTATTACACGACCAAATAGTGCCCCAATATTCGCTACCTACCTTCACTACGGATCTAAGCAAGAGCTACTCAAGGTTAACCAAATGCTATTTTCGTTAATTTAAATAGAATATCAACCTTCTAAGAAGTTTAATTACGGCTTATAAATAGCTTTGGCCAGTTCTAAAAGATAAATAAGCTTTCATCTTTGATCAACTTTAATAAAATATATCTTTTGAATGATAACGTTTGACTAAAAGGAGTTGTGTTTGGGCTAATCAATAATAGTAGGTACTTATAGGAAAAAAGTTTTGACTGATACAAATTCAGGAACAATAATGAAATCTGGCACGGGAAATAAACAGTAGGAAAACAACAAATTGGACGGACCCTTGTCTGTGTCCTGAGATTTATTTAAAAAGTTAGTGTACAGGGAGGAGATTTTTAATCTGTACTTACAGATATGCAATTCTATTTTTAACTACTTTTGTTGCTTAGAAATGTTTAAAAAAGGAAATTGAAACATGTATGTAGATAAAGTTTAGACGTTATTGCTTTGGATGCCACAGCTACATTTACCAAGTAACTTTATATTATTTAAATAAGGTTTTAGGTACTTTTCGGTAAAAATCACATCATAATATTATTATATTTTAAAACAATAAAATTGTAATGTTAAAGTTAGTAAATAATTAAAAGCTATCAAATTATATCGGCCCTCTACTGGATATATTAAAGTGACACTATTTTTTTTTAAACCTACAGCATTGTCCTAAAGCAACAGTACACAAATCTCCAACCTCTCCACACTGGAATGTTTTAAGGATTTACCGAGGTCCTTAACCCGTGAACTTTCTCTAACTCCGGTTACACAGAGAGTAATAAATATAGATAGTTTTAGAATATACCTCCAACATACTCAAATTTATTTGAAAACCCGTTTAACTTTTATTGGAATAGGCTGCGATGCGACATAATCAACATTTGAAAGGACAGAAATTTTTTTTTCATGGGCGTAGCAACTTCGCAGGGGCAATCCTATTCGTAAATTTATTTGTTAATTAGCTTTTGCCCGCGGCTACACTCGCATGGATGTCGGTTATCAAGGGTAAACATATAACTACACAAAATTTCATCAAAATCTGTCCAATAGTTATTTGAATTACTTGCTTTCAAAAATCTCAATCCTTTGTTTTCAGGGCTATTTTTGGGATATATAAACTATTTTTCAAGTGTACTGTGATTAACATTTATGGGATATGGAATTCAAGGAATTATTAAATAAATTACGTTATAATATTTGTTTGTAATAAAAAGTGGAATTTTCTGGAAATACCTATGTAATGGAAGCGAATATTTTTACATACCGCTGTGTTATTTTGTTTAGTTCGAACTCCGAGTTTATAATGAATGAAGTAATAAAATGAAAGAGGTTTAGTTCTATTACGTAAAAACGTGAGCTGATCGGCTTGGTTAACATGGTACATATTAGTAGTAAAGCTAATATTACTTTTTTGTGTCCTAGAGACCGCGACTCGGCAAACGTAGTGTAGGACACCCCTAGCTAGGTGGACCGACGACTTTAAAAAGGTCTCTGGGTCGGACTGGCGGAACTCTGCGGAAGGCGCAAGACGAAGTTCTGTGGCGCGTGTTGGGGGAGGCCTATGTCCAGCAATGGACTGCAAAAGGCTAGTTGATTGATTACATTTGTAGAGGAGGACTCTAGAACTACCAAGCAAAGATAGAAAACAATCACCGTAATACATTGATTTATAAAAAACCCAAGATGCACATTTTCAAACAAAACTAACAGCCAAAAGTGTCACCAAATTAAACATACGCAATAAATACGTATAGTTATATCGTAAACATATTTTTTTTTCAAATTCAATCTTACACGCATGACATAAAGTTGTATTTAAAAAGTAATGCACATAAAGCAATAAAATTTAATGATTGACGTTTGCCGGTAGAACAACGCGATACTAATTTAAAAAAAGTGCACAATGCGCCTATTTGTTGCGGACGGTTTTGGGAAGTGGAGTGTGTATCTTTGGTTTTTTGTAAATCAATGCCGTAATATTATTGATTTTTTATTCTTGAGTCTTGTCAACATGCGAAGATCTGATATGATTTGTCTTAATAAATAACGATGTCGTTCAACTGCCAGCAGATGCTGTCATCACATGTAATAATGATAGTTAACACAGACAATAACTAATCTTAACGTCACATCAACAAGTTTATTAACTCTTTGTGTTACCAAGTACCATTATACTTTACTATTTGTTGGACAAGTTATTGTCATAATTCAACAAATACTTAAGATGCTGTGACGAATAAGCGTTTGATACTAAGCCATTTAATACATACCATGGATGTGGACTAAGTGGAGGGAAAGTTCGTAGATATTATCTTTACTAAAACAAAAGCTTTACAAAAACTCGGAAAACTTAGTATTCTATCTACCACACTCTGGTCAGACAAATGAGTACAGGATTAGTTTAAGTTTTGCATTCCTATCAATGAAAACTAAAGAGAAGGAAGACCGAACACAATAGGAAATAATTTCCTCACCAGGCTGACAATTCTTTCTACACAGTAACATAGTATGAATAAAGGAGAGTTGATTTTTTGCTACTAACTTAAAAGGGTATCTTAAGTACAAAATCCCGCAAACATTATCGTGAAGGCACGGACCCTTCCCTTAAGGTGAGCACTTTTATATGCCCATCAAACCTTACGAGTACAATAAAACACGATTGTTTTCCATTAACATCGACGTCCAACGCCCCCTCAACTAAAAAAATGTACATCCATTTATCTATTACCTGTGATGTTATTAAATAATAGCTGTGCTCACTACGTAATCGAAAATCAATGGAACAATAATACGAGAGGTGTATAAACATAATAAATTATTAAGTTATAGTACATCGGACCTGTTTCTTAGCTTTGCTCGGATACTCTGTGCGGGTGCCGTGTTGTAGAAGAAAAGCTGCTTGTGACCTTGACAGTGTCTCGAACTTACATCCCAGTTAAAAGTTTAAAGAGCCCTTTATATGTAGATTTAGAGGACACTTCCTCAATTGCCACTTCTACCTAATTTATGTGATGTTAATTACAATTAATCAGATTATTAATTGGTATTGAACCATTAGTTAAAATTATCTAAGCTTTTCATTTGAAAGTACTAGCTTGTTAAATATGAAGCTTTTTTCTTGTCATCGTGTCACTATGCTATAGTTAAATGTTTCTATATTTCTAACATTCAACACGTATCTTTTTGCGAGGTTATAGTAAAGTTCAATTAAAAGAGTACGTGACACGAAATTTACATAATAGCCTGTCCCTGCAGTAAAACTTTAACAAACTTTTAAAAGCTTTAGGTTGAAAATGCATCTAGTATCGTTATGAACGAGAACATAGAAGAGGTATAGTTAGAAATATCATTAGACAGTGCCACGTACCGGAAAACAAAGCCTACAGAAGTTGGACAAGACCACGCAAGTTGAATTATAAATTTGACAGACGAAGACCATTCAAAAAGCTGATTTATTCTGACAGGCATAACCTAAAGAAAGTAAATTCATTTCATAAATCGATTATAAATAAAATGCGCAATGGAATCGTTTTAATTCGGTTCTGTTCATCATCAAGATCGAGCAAACAAATTAAATTAGATGAGTACGGTACCTTGCCAGAAACAACAATGAACTGAGAAAGATCTGCTTTGCTTTAATTAAAAGTAAATTGTTCGTACATGCATTAAGCATTTAGATGAGTGTTGTGAACAATATGTATGTGTGGACTGAGGGCCCATTTTTTTTTTTGCGGTTTTTTGCAGATTAATCAACAAAAGTGCATAGTTAAAGTTGTTAAAGAGTTTGTTAAACGATTATCAGAGTTTGTTAAGACTTCATTCAAAAGATATATCGATTTAAGTGGGTCCCTCAGTTCAAACACAAAATCTCCCATAATTAGATAGGTAATGAATTAAACAACAATTTTTTGGTAAAAATCCTTAGTTAAACATGTATAAAAGTATAAAAAGCATTGAAAAGCCTAATATGAGTAGCTAATAAAAAATAACAAACGTTTTAAAAGGTCCCCGAGGGCCCACTTGAATTTATCTCATAATTAATCAATTATAGCATGAACATTAAATATTCCTAAGCCAAACATTTGTTAAAAGGGCAAGGATAAATTTAAAATTAAAGAAAGATCACAAACAGTGATAATTATTGTTATTTTTAAGTTTTTAAGTGGTCCCTCAGTCCACACACTATGCAAATGCTAATTGTTAAATATATAATTAAATACAACAATTACGAAAATGGGGAGCTTTTCAGTGCATAGTTAATTTTGTATTTTATCGATCTGTATTTATCTTGTGTCTGGTTTATTTATATTTTTTGTCATTTTAACTGTTTTATTAATTTTCATACTAAGTCTGGTGTGGGGTGTCCACGTTTTAAGAAAACGGCTGTATATTTGTTTTTAATGTCATTTATTATTAATTTAGATATTTATTTATTTATAATTAGGATAACCCACGAAACATACACAAAGTCAATCAGAAATAATACAATATTTAAGTAGCTCAAGCAACAGTGCTGATTCCATTACAAGTTGCCACGGCAAGCAAAACATTACACAATATTAATATTAATCAATTAAATCTAAATTGCAACCTTTTTTTAAATGTAAAAAATAAAACAATAATATTTGCAATACAGTAAAATTAAAATGTAATAAAATTTTAAGTTTTAGACAAGTGACAGGTTATATTATTAATTAGCTACAATCGTAATACATATCTGTATGTCTATACATATAAATAAAATTGGAGTGTCTGTTTGTAACACGAAATCCACAGTTTTTAAGGTTCCGTACTCAAAGGGTAAAAACGGAACCCCAATTACTAAAGCTCCGCTGTCCGTCTGTCCATCTGTATGTCACGAGGCTGTATCTCCTGAACCATGGCAGTTAGAAAGTTGAAACTTTCACAGATTATGTATTTTAGTTGCCGTTATAGCAACAAATACTAAAAACAAAATAAAATAAATATTTAAGGGTTATTTATTTTATATTGGAAAAATAATTTTTGACAGCTAAGTCACGTCGTAAAATTTTTAAAAGATGAGTCGTGAAGTCATCGCATTCTGGCGCGAAAATAAATAATAATATGGGTAGAATAATAATACAATTTTATTTTATTTTAATTTAAAATTAATACTCGTAACTGAACGAATTCACGATAATCAACAAGCTGACAGTTTACCACAGATTTGAGAGTTCTACTTTCTTTTATATGGTTCTTGTTTTTATGGATTTGAGAGTTACTATATAAATAAATAATTTAGAATAAAACTGTCAATATCTACTGCTATTATAAGAGGTCAGAGTGAAAGTAAAATAAAAAAAATATTTCAAAAGTTATGTAGACTAACTTATTATGTTTTTTAACATTTTTATCGATTTATTATTAACTGCAATACGGGACCATAAGAATTCTATGTCATAATTTTGGAAAATTTAAAGATTAGGTACTTCGTAATATATATTTTTTTAAATCATTAATTTAACAGGAACATGTATTTTTTTATTGTTTGTTTACGTTTGCATCAAATAGCACTCAATTCGGTCCGCATACGGCCCAACACAATTACAACTATTTACTTTTATCTCACACTTTATGACTATGCAGAAACTTTAAAACGTAATGTAACATCATTAATGTATGTAATGGTTCTTGATTATCTCTTGACTGCATGGACACTCTACTTGTACGAAAAACATATTTTGTAAATTTTTCGTAAAAGAATTATAAAACCAGTGATAAGATAAATACAGATCGATAAAATACAAAATTAACTATGCACTGAAAGGCTCCCCATTTTCGTAATTGTTGTATTTAATTATATATTTAACAATTAGCATTTGCATAGTGTGTGGACTGAGGGACCACTTAAAAACTTAAAAATAACAATAATTATCACTGTTTGTGATCTTTCTTTAATTTTAAATTTATCCTTGCCCTTTTAACAAATGTTTGGCTTAGGAATATTTAATGTTCATGCTATAATTGATTAATTATGAGATAAATTCAAGTGGGCCCTCAGGGACCTTTTAAAACGTTTGTTATTTTTTATTAGCTACTCATATTAGGCTTTTCAATGCTTTTTATACTTTTATACATGTTTAACTAAGGATTTTTACCAAAAAATTGTTGTTTAATTCATTACCTATCTAATTATGGGAGATTTTGTGTTTGAACTGAGGGACCCACTTAAAGCGATATATCTTTTGAATGAAGTCTTAACAAACTCTGATAATCGTTTAACAAACTCTTTAACAACTTTAACTATGCACTTTTGTTGATTAATCTACAAAAAGCCGCAGAAAAAAAAATGGGCCCTCAGTCCACACATACATTGAACAATACTAATTACTTTTGTCATAGCCACTGGGGTGCGATAGAGATAGCGAACAAGTATCGACTTCCCTTTTAAGGAAAACTGTTTAGGAATTGGTACTAAGTAAATGAGATTAATTATGAAAGACAAATAAGTGTAAGAAAGGATATTGTTAATGTATCTATTATTAGAGAAACTATTTGTTTTAGAATATAGATAATGCCTGTGCTTGTTTTGTTACCTGAACAACGAGTTTGTACCAAACATAGAGGCATCTATTTACGACCCTCGTAAATTGAGAATTCTTTAGAGAATAGATTTATTTAACACTACGAATTTCTCATGTATGATGTTAGTATATGTAACTAATACTTTAATTTTAACTTTATATTATCGAAACACAATATTGAACGTTATATAATTATAGAGACAGATATATAGTTTTCTATAAAACGTCATGGTTGATGTCAAACATTATGTTATTAGTAACGTTAGTTTATACAAACAGTAATATTTTACAAAGTTGTCTTGTTATTACTAAAATTATGTATTATTACTTAAGTTATACATACCTTTATTGAAACTATCTACCTTGTAAACCCCAGTTTTCTAGCTCGCGTGGTTTAGAAATTGGTAACAATCGCTTTTTAAAATGTAGCAAGGAGTCTTAACACGTATTTATTTATTTAAAGTATGGCACACTTACAGCAATACACACAAATTTACACAATAAAACTTACATAAACACAACATTAATACGTATTGTTATATATATAACACACAGAAGAATTTATAGTCATCGGACTTTAATGTACTATAATACTAATTATAGTACATTAAAGTCCAAAGTCCAAAGTATATAATACTAATTTAATGTACTATGTAATAATAACTAGCTTTAATGTACTATAACTAGAATCAAATAATAAAATTAGCAAGTAAAAACTGATTCTGTAGGTTCAAAATAACTGACACCTACAAAAAACCACGTAAAACAATGTGTAATATTCCTTAAAAGTTTTCCATAATCGTTTTTACATATTCATCATGATGTCAGGGTGCGTTTCAGACGAGACGTACAGAACGAATTTGAATAACAAATGGCTGACATCTGCATGTATCTAGCGGGGATTCAACTCCCTTTAAACCTTGATTCACAGAAACAATTGTCTCACATGAAAGCTGACAAAAGGTCATAACTCGGACTTACAAACAATTTATTACACGCACAAACATACATTCACATTTTAAATTAATTAATGTTACCCGTATATTCGAATTGTTTCCAAGTTATAAAAGGAAGCATTATCAGAAATGTACTCGGCTAGCAACCAAGGCTAACTAACAAAAAAAAAACAGAGTTAAACAAGTAAAAGGAAACATATCTAAACATGACATTGAAGATTGAATTTAACGTACAGTCAAACTAACGAGAGGTCATCGGTCTATACCAATAAATACTTAGCTCTTACGTCACCCTCCGCCAGACATACGCTTCTTGAATAACAACTATAGAAGTCCATTGCTCAGACAGATAATTAAATTTTCCACACGCACCATTCAACAAGTCAAAACGGAACGAATTCAGAACTCTGTGTGTCCTCTACAGCCCGAATTTGTCAAAACGAAAAAAGTTTTCGATTGGGTTCTAGATTTTTTATCTATTTTATTAACTTTTTGAATTGAATCGCAAAAAATATTTCTGAATGAATGTACTGTAGAATATTTATATAGTTATTTTTTTACTTAAGTATAAAGTTATTTTTAAACTAAGTACATGTTTTGAAAACTCTTTGAACTATAACAAGTTCAAGGTTGTATTAATTGTCTATTTCATTGAATTGCAAAACTCAGGTAAGCATACTGAATACTACCCTTAATAAATTTCTATTGCAGGGAAATATTCAGTAGTTGGCCTCCCTATATTTCAAGAAGCAGGAGCAAGAAAACTGGGGTCAGCAATCCTCAAGACGCCGATTAATTTTCGGGTTACCCTTGTACTTAGTTATAACTGGGCCACAAGACCGCGCCGCGCCGGCTGAACAAAATACGTGGGCGTTACCTACCTGTATTCATAGAGATACAATATTATAATAGAATATTGAAAACATTGAACTAACGGAGATCAAGGTAAGCTCACAATGTCGTACCGAAAATACAAAATGTTCTTTTGTATTCGAACGTAACAATTTGATAGATCTATTTTTAGATCATCAAACACAAAGACAGTATTTGACAAATACAGTAAATATTTTCTTTTTAATAAAAAAAGGGGGAGAAATAGGTTATCTGATGTTACTAATGACAGCCTCTAAAAGAGGTCGGTATTATAAAGAATTATTGGTAGGTTTACTACCAGGAGGTTTAGAAGTATTGACTGTCTATTTATATCCATCGGTTCGTAATATGAAATCTAAGCTTCTAAATATAGAACTTATAAAGAGAAACGTATTTCTTGTTATAAAAAGACAGCTCCCAAACGGGGAATAAATCTGGACTCAGAATATGTTGGCAGCATTATCAAGATTCTTACAATTATACTGCTTATACAAACTCTATGTTGACACAACACCATCCTCTTAGCTGCTAAGATATCAAAATATATCATTAAGCCCAATAGGTTTGCAATAGTTTTTTTATCCCAATTCAAACATTCCTCAACATTTCTTCTGTGGTTTCACAACCACGAGTTATGTTGTAAAAGGCCTTTGCCGCCATTTTGCAACATTACGGCTGTGATGAGACGGCAAATTGCTCATTTGTCTACCGCGACACTTGCAAAAGCGTTGAGATTGTTTGTACTATACGTCTCGGCGTACAGTAACCTTGAGAGTTGAGAATAAGTAATAACTTAAAAAAAAAGATGGTATTTTACATTACGACTTTGAGTATGACTAAGTAAGCGTGTCGTGACGGAGTAATCGTATGTAAAATAAGTAATTATCACGAAGTAATGTGGCTCATCAAGGGTAATACTTTTAGTTTATAACAACAATAATAATATATGTTTGAATGAAGTAGTTATGGACAATGAAGAACGAAAAACGTTTTACGTGTTAAAACTTCTAGCTAAACACTACCATTGAACAATTACAACACATTAAGAAGAGATATTGAGTTTGACTTAATAGTCTGTCATTAAGTTGGAGATACAAAAGAATATCAATCACTAAAATCTGATCATGAATGTGTCAGTTATGTGCTGAAGGGACAATTAGCTTCTTATAAACGTAGTCTTGAATCCGTAAAAAGAGATCTCAATTTATATCCCAGAGGCATATTCTCTATAAAAACTAGTAAATAAAGCTTTAAACCCACAGAGAAAAACGTCATCTCAAGAAAAATCCTACACTTAGAGATGCCTTTTGAGTACCAGAGGTTTTCAGCCATCTTATCCACGTGGAGTGCAGACGTCACAATGGCCCGGAGCGCTCGTCCTGAAAAACGTTAATTGCACGACACCGACCGTGGCGAGAAGCTCGCCTCTATCTCGCATTGCAACCAACATTCCATTCCACTGCACACACAATAATCAACCTTAACTTCTAGACGATAAATAACTTTTTAGCAAATAATAAACAAGTATTTAATATACTTTAAAATGAACCTCACTTAGCACCTGAAGACATTAACGATTAAAAAATAAATACTGAAATCTCTATAGATATTATAGCTCCATATTGACTTTCAAGCTGTGTTGATCGTAGCTTAATATTTTTCATACTTTTATTGACAACTACTCTTACGTAGTGGGTAGTTCTTAGCTGCTACGAAGAGGTCTCGTATTCATGTCCTGTCTTAAAAAAACTGAAAAACATATTTATGTTATTTATCGTAAATTCGAACATAGAAAACACTTTTACACAAAGTTTTAAAGAATGAACAAGATACCATGATTTTTCTTACCAATCAAATACTATCGCTACGACGTTATCCCTGTTAAAGCACAACAAAAATATTTGTACAATAGTTCATCTGAAGTGGTGTACCAACACTCAAAATGTAATGCCATAATTTATTTACCAACAGAACAACATACATTCTGCAACTCCCTAAAAGTCATTCGGGTAAGGGTGGGCGTAAGATATTATGTGCGTATAATACATCACATCCTACTCTCTAAGGAAGCTGCCTGTATCATACTTTATAAATAAAATATAAATATGTAAATACACAAACAAATACAGAATTTCATTATACTAAAATTTAATGAGGTGCACCTTTGAATCTGTCTAAACAAAACAACATTTAGTGTGTCAAACAGAAATAATGAAGAAATAAAGACAAAGAAAAATAATGACGAGTTGGAACTGCTAACAAAAGAATCGGGAAGTAACTTTAGAGAGATACGGAGATATAAAATAACTAGACTTACCTGAGTTCAGTTTAGATAGAGACTAAAAAGAAATAGTAGTAACGTTCTTCAACATTTTATTTGAAATACTTTGTCGTACTTTTCTATCTTTAACATTATAAGCCTGTAGGCACTTTTACAAACAATTTAACGGATCCAAAAACACCTAGGTTCAGGCCAATAATTTGAGTCATGCTTCGATTTGTATGTCTCTTGCAGATATATTCTTATAATCTACGTAGATACTTCCTCAAATGATTCCTACGATCTTCCCCTTCCTTGTATCTTAGATACTTAGGGGGTACGAGATATACGATGAATAAATGAAGTACATTTGTTCTTATATTGTCAACATAAGGAAAACACCCCTTATCCTTGTTTCATCAGCTAGGAAAAGAAATCACACCTAAATATATTTCTACGACCTCACAAGGCGGAGAACGGAGGCTCTTAATACCTAGCTAAAGCTGGCATGAAATTATTTTTTGTATCGAAAAGGTACATAATAGCCTTTTATTTAAAAAGCAATTAATCCCAAAAACAAACGCGCCGTGACATTTATCTAACGATATCACACAATACTTCATTGTTCTAATTTTTATTCATTAGACACAATACCATTAACCCCATTCCCTTACATTACACGAGGAAATAACAAAACAACACGAAACATTAAATATAAATGTATTGTTGACACTGACTCGGGAGGCTTTCGTCGCCTTATTGTTAATACACACATTAGCTAAGTGTTTAACATGGACTCGAGTAAGTTAATATCTCAACAATAAACCCACAACATATAAAACGATCGAAAAACGCGTCTAAGAAAATCCTTACAGTTACACACAATTGAAATAGAACCTAAATACAATTAAGCATAGGATTCGATGTCGCCCAACCGTGTAACCAATAAAGGGAACGAACGACGCAACAGATCCCCACGAATATGTTCGCTGGCTCACTCCGAGTTACTAACACTCGTAATTCATTTTGTGAACTGAATATATTATACCCTGATAAAAGATAATGCACCTTTCGCCCTCGGTGTAAGGGCGAATATCAGTATGAACAGAAGTCGTAGAAATAAGCGAGAATTTTCTAGCAGACTGCAACTGATTTTCATCCTTATAGATAAAAGATAAAAGTTGAAATTCTTATGCTGATGCATTATTTTTCCAAATCCCAAATCGCGATCATATGGCAAGGCAGACGATAAATATGTTCGGTGTATTGAAATCCAACACTGTCATAAGAAGTCGTAAATTGATCTGAAAGAACTTAAGTAACTTTATTTGCTAAAGTTTTATCATGTCGGAACACACTTTCAGGGTTATATGAACCTGGTTTTATGAATACACGAAATTGCAAATCCCTAACAAATAAAAATCAATGTATTAAATAGTTGTCAATTGTAAAAGCTGTTGCTCAATTTATAACCAAATTGCCTGGTAATTTCATCTTTGTGGAATCTATGTTATTGGTATTGAAAATTTTAAGTTACATTGTTCTCTTCATAGAATTCTTCTGTAAATCTGAATTTCATTGAGTGATGACGTGTTTTCGTCTAAACACAGCACATAACAATCGTACTGTTTATTGTTTTAATATTCGATATAAAGATTTAAAACATCAGTAGATACATAGATGCAGTTGGCTTTCTAAAGCCATAATTATTCAAATCAAACATTTACATCGTGGAAAAAGTAATTCTAACGCAATTGCTCTGTGAATATATATGATCTCCAAAGTATTATAAAAACGTTGAACCTTTCACAAGATATAAAATAAAGATGTAAGAATTTCTTGGTGACCAGCAATACATGTTTTATGTACCTATAACCATTACAGCAAAATTGATTTCAATTTTATGGTTTCTGCTCCCCTGAATCCAATCATTGTTATCGCTTTGTGCTGGTTACTCATTATATGAATATGTACGCAATTTAGATTGTGAACTAAATAACAAAATCTCTTTAATTTCAAATAATTTTAGCAGAAACTGTTGAGTGAAATGTACTTCAAGAATACCGTATATCAAAGTCGAAACAAACTTCTGTTTTAGACGTTCGTGTTTTATAAAATGCCTTTTACCTTACGTTCAGGATTTGGATAATACATGAATTTACATTTTTCAAACGTAATCGTAGTATTAAACTGTATTTTGGTGTATTAACAATGCAGAACAGGTAAAGGGCGTTGTTTTTAATGGTAGTTTTTAGTTACATGGTATAAATATACATCCTGTATGGATCAGGATCAGGAATTGGTTAATATGGCGATTAATATGTACAGACTTAATTAAAACATTAACAGAATACGAGTAATAATGCATTTCACTTATTCTGAATGTAAGTAGTTAAACTACTTACAACTTTGACAACCGTGGAACACCCCAAAGTCCCTAAAACTCTTCAACTAATTATTTACTAGATCTAGATTGTAAAACCAAAACCGATACCGTCAAAGCAGCATTTGAAAATGTTGTTTTTCTTTTATTACATACGAGTATGTTACAGTAGGTAGGAATGAATACTAAACAGATGTTATATATTAAAACAAGGAAAAGTTGATACCACGGTACCTTTATCCGATACCCAATTTGTGGCCGTATATTTATAGCAAAGACTTCTTCCTTAAACAAACACCTGAATTACTATCTCAAAATTTCATAAAGCAAGTATCATCACATTGTTTATTGCAGACCGTAAATCATTTCTTATCTAAGCTTGCACTATTGTGTATTAATTCTGGCAACAACTGCACTTTACCGAGATGCAATAATCATCAACAAAAACGTGCTTAATTGTCTATTTGTTTATAATTTTCACAAATATTGACGCTACTTCTTGCAGCAGTGTCAAAATGTCAAGATGAGTTGCGATTGCTACATAACGAGCACACCGCTTAGGGTTCGCCGTCCGCAGCCTCAGGCAAAACCGATATGTTTACGCATTTTATTTTGAATGAAAGGAAAATATTAGAAGGTGATAAATAGCACAAAAGAGCGCCCTATTTTTTCGCATACTTTCTTCTGAACACTTAACTGCAACTAACCATGAAAAAGTCAACAGTGTTGCCAATTGTACCATCAAAATTCCCACAGCAAAATTACCATACTAAATATCCTTGTAGATATGGGAGGCTGCTTATCTCACTGATTTATTGGTAAACATATGAGGAGTAACATGTTCGCACAGGCTGACGCTCTCGAGTCGACGCTTTCTCATGGATCCTTGCCAGACAGACGGTAGCAAATTTCTTTACTACTACATAAATATGAACGTAATAATCTCATCGATTGTTGTGAAAGCTGCAAGAAAGTAAATCTGAAATATCCTTTTCGCTAGCAGAATATTGTGAGAAAAGTTGTTATAATTTAAGCATTTTACAGAAATGGTTTTAGGTAAATTAAAAGTTTGTTGAAATTTTTAACAGTGTTATCAAAAGAAAACAAACTTGGAAATATACATACGACCACCAAGCATGTTGTACTGTATTTTGATTCTTTTAGTGTAACCATTAATATTACTTTATAATGAGTAATTTCATTCCACATGTATCCTAATAGAAATAGAATAGATATATCTTGAGGATCCATCTCAAAGACTGGTATTAAACATATAGCGTATTATGTAGTCCAACTTTGAAGTACACACAACTGGATGAACTAGTCTCCTATGCAACGGGTAATTTATTTTTAAAATGGAATGCATTTTAGTTAAACCCAGGCCAGAAAATAACACACGTAATTTTCTTGATTGTATATAGTTTAGCGTTAGTAACCAGTCTTTAGGCTGATGCTGTGTACAGCAGAAGCTTCTTGGAACATTAAATAAGTAGTCTGATTAAAATAATGACTGGCTTCTGTTGTTAGTGTTCTATTAGACTATTTACCTTTTTATTTGTTTGTTAAGTGAGGCACTGTGAGCTTATAAGTCCAGCTTATCCTTGATTTAAAAGGCTAAATTTCATATGGACTGGACTAGCCAACGAAGTACCGCAATTTTTTTTATTATCGTCATTTTATAGAACCAAACTACTTGTTACCCAGCACACGAGGACCCCTTATCTGTTTAAATTGCTTAATAGAAAAATAAGGAAACATTTTGATAAAATAGCTAAAAATAATCCAGCGAATGACAAGACCATTAGAAATTTGAGACTAAAATATCGAAAGTTTAACGTCGAAACGTCGAGTTATCGAAGCAAAATAGTCAAAGTTACATCATTCTACCTTAAAGTTTCAGTTTTAGAGTACGTTCAAGTTTATTCATAGTTTATTTTCGTAACGTATTTACCTAATCCTATCTCACAATCCCTTAGAGGGAAGCAGAAACATGCTCAGTCGTCGCCAAAGAGCAAAACTAACCTAAATTATTTAGACTAAAGGAAAAAAACGAACAAAATGGAATATACTTTTCGTAAATCTAAGAAAGCTGAAGGAAAAAATAGCACTACAGAAATCTCTTTTCTTTGGGTCGGAGTGGATAGTAAGTATAGTATGAACTAGAGGTAAAGAAAATAATGAAGGGCATTTACTTCCCACAGAGGTTGGTCAGAGGCATTCAGGGATATTCGGGACATTCTCTCTGATTGCTATCTCGAGGGTTCGTCATTTACGTCATGGTACGTTAGGGTACATCGCTCTATTTGATATGCCTTTCTGCTTGTGATAATGCTACTATTGGGTAATGTTATGCTTGCAATGTGTACGTGGTGTAATACTAATTATAGTACATTTACAATATTTTCTTGTCTGAGAATTGTGTAGCCTCAACTTATACCTAAGTGTGTGTTCAGATCCGTTCTCTTTTTTTGTACTTAAATACTTAGAATAATACTTTACTTATAATAAATCCTTAGAATAAAATAAAATAATGTATTCTACAATTTTGTAACAAGAAAAAAAAGTTTTTGTAAAAATAATGTTTTTAAAACGAATGTCGAATGCATGTATCAAAATGGTAAATAAAATATAAAACTTATTTTTATTCGAATAAATGTCAAGGATTGCTGTTATAAAAATGCAATAATAAAGGTAAAAAAATTTGAAGTATTTTGCATGTTGTATTTGGAAATCAGTAGGTATACATCTAGCGCATATTTGTGGTAAGTCAGGACACTCATTATATGATGGTGACGGAGTGTATTTCTGGACTGTACTCGCAATTTTGTCAGGGTGGAAACAGTCATACTGCCTATGATCAGTCCTACGTTAAAAAAATAAAAAGTATAAGAATATTTAAAAATAATAAAATAGAAATTAAAATTCACCACAGGTAGGTAGGTATTAAGCGTGTAAGATTACAATTTCACGTATAATATAAACCTTTTTCAATTAAAATACGTTTCGCATACATTTAAATTGTTCATTTAACATGGCATAATGAATAATGTATGTATTGCTATGCGTTTTATTTAATTGCTACATGCAAACTATATTTTTATTGTTTTCCTTGCGTACACTAAGCGAACTTATCGCTTAGAAACCAGACCTCTGTATACCTATCTTATGCCTTTTTAATAAGATACTTTTTGCATTAAAATTAATATCTTTATAGTGGTATTTTTTTATCTTTAGTTTCAAGAAATACTATTTAATAAAATATTTAATAATTTTTCTCTAAGATGTAAACTACATCAAGTGACATTTGGTAAGTTACTTTCAAATGCTGATATGACGATGATGGCCACCTTCTCCGATCCTAAGAATGCCGAGAAAGCTGCCTAAAAGTTTTTAACTGACCTAAAATATACCTAATATACAAAATGTCTTGTGAACTCCTGTGATATAAAAGAATACTAACATACTTACACTTAATAAAGAATATTTGCTAAGTATGTTTTCGCATTAATTATTCTACAAGAACCCATAAACACAAGATAAACGATCTGCTAGATTGCCTGTCGACACTATCAGTAAAATATGTGTAACGCTATTCATAGTGTTGTGACAATATCGATTCATTCATCATATATTATAGGAGAACGTGTGGCTGCATCCGACCCACTCTTGCCTACCGTAGTGCCGTCCCATATCGAACGACACAATATAGCGTTGCGGTTGACGCACCACCGACATAATGGAGTAACGTAATCAAAAGAGATTTAAACCTATCCCAGTTTGGTTTTAAGCGGTTTGAGGGCGAAAACACGGAAGTGCTCGGCGGAATCTCTAGTTTAAAAATTCATTTGTGTTTATTCCGGTTGTTTGAATTCTGTTTTTAAATTTGACAAGATGTATATGACTTAATTCCTATCGGAGTAATGAGGTCTATGATGGCGGTAAAACTTATAGATTTTTTTAACTTTCGTAAATGTTTAGCAAGGAGCGTATTAATCACGAAGGCCACGCTGAAGAGACGATTAAGAATAAGTAGAGCAGGGAACTATCATAGAATACTGAATGAAAATAATCCCTTGACATTTAGCAACAAAAAAAAGGTGATGCTTAAAAGAACGAATACATTTAAAAACTTTTACTTGTCACTTGAATAATGACATTAGAGATGTTACAATCCATACGATAAACTAGCTTTATAGATTTTAATAAATACATGTTAGTTTCGCAAATTAATTCACACTTTAACCTAAATTGACACAAATACAAGCAAATTGTATGCGCCAACCCCTTTATTTATCGATTTATTCGTCACCCCAAACTTAATTAAATAGGTAATAAGATCAACTTCTGCATAAGCAATACACAAAGCCGCATATATGCTACCTCGTTAAATTTGCAGGGTTTTACGTATACTAATATTATAAAGGTGACGAGTGTGTTTGATTAAAATCGTTTATAGGAACTACTGGTTCAAAATGAAAAAGTATTTTGTAATAGGCTAATATAAGATTACGATGCTCCAACGATGAAATGTGTTACAAAAACGGGGAAAATTTTAACGTTTAAGTTCCACTGCAGGGACGAGGATGCTCCAGTGGTAAAAGGAAATAATTATTACTTATACCAAGGTGGGCAGACATAATCGGTTTTAGTAAAGATTTTGTTTTTGTATTTTGTTTTTTTTTTTGTAAATACAACTAAAGAATTATTGATGACTCAAAGTTTTGGACATAGTACATTTATTAAGGAAGGCCTTCAACTTAAAATGGCATTTCGTGACACGGACAAAGTTGCGTGATTCTATCAGTCAAACATAGGAGTGTATAAACAAAAATAAAGACAAACATTTCACAATTTGTTACTAAATTAACACAAGCGATGTTTTAATTTGAAATTGAATGACATGCACGTTATATAAAAATGACTCTTAACTCTTATGCAATAAGGTTAATTTAAATTAATGTGGCGTAACAAAAGGTCATAGTGGAATGGACAATACGGAATACAGTGAAAACATCAGAATAGTGGCTCGCTATTACGAGAATATGTTAAGTGTCCCGAGGGTGTCAGAAGTATGGGTCGAGGGTACAATGTCGTTTTGTACCTACCTACTTGTATTTACACAGCTGTTAAAAATGTTTTATTGTCATGGGTAGCTTGAATAGTCCTTCATGTGTGAAAAGTAAAATAAGGTGTGTAGAACAATATTTGATGGGCATGTACTACTCGGTCAAATTATCTCGAGACCTGGCGTCGATGACGTCGTCGCGTCGGACGAATCACTGATGCGCCCGGGGCGAGCGCGGGGGTTGAAAGGAGAACGGGACGCAAATTCGCATTCCAGCGAGGTCTCTAGATAATGTGACCGTGAAGTATGTAGGCGAAATAAAACAGGTTCTAAGGACATTTTAGCGTATAGCGCTTAGTAGTCTCTGGCTACCTACCTACTGTATGTAAAAAACGTAATCATTTATTTCGATGCACACAGAACTGGTAAACAAATAAAGCAAGACTATACAAGAATAAAATCCAGTTTCAAAATTGCCAAAACAAATCTCTCTCGTAAAGAGCGTATAGGTCAGCACATCAAGAGAAACGTACTACCAACATAGTCTAGTATACCCTCGTGGGAGCTAAAAACGTACGCAAAGCTGCGGCTGAGCCCAAAACTAATTGACAAACAGCTGTTATACTCCAACATTAGTTATATTCGACCCTGAGTAGTTCAGACAGCTTATGCATTCATTCAAAGCAAGGTCAATGTAATTAAGCCGCTGACACACTTCAGTTACCTAAGGCTTTATTAAAATAACATGAAGTTTCGGTAAACAACATTCTGAAGCGGAATTTGGTAAGTGTGTATACGAAAAGCCAATTACCGTAACTTATAGGTATTCGCATGCTTTGTGTTAAGTTTGTTATAACTTGGAAATTCGATTTTAGGAGGAATTATTCTGAAGGAATATCTTTGAAATATTATCGAGGTGATTATATTCGACCTTACACTGTTTCATAGGTGAGTGAGGCACTAGATCGCGATCGTAATTATTTATAGGAAGTCTTTTTAGTAGTGTGTATCCTAATAGACTTCTCTTTAGTCTCTTTTTACGACAACCTCGAAAAGAGATAGGTTGCATCTATCCATCACGACAAGCACAATAGTGCTAAATTACTTTTATTTCATACTAGCTGACGCCCGCGGTATTACCCGCTTAATTGTTATTTTACACCATAAACTACCAATATTCCAAATTTCATAAAAACCCATTTAGTAGTTTTTGCATGAAAGGGTAACAAACATCCATCCATCCTCACAAACTTGCATTTATAATATTAGTAGGATAGGATAAGCAAAGGTGTGTCACTTTAGTGCCTAACAAATAAGGTGAATATTATCTTCACTAAATAAAAAGAAGGAAACCTTGAAATTAAACCCTATACCAATCCGTCTGCAAGCGTGGTATTAGTAGGCCAATTATCCCTCCGTCAAGGAAGGAGGCCCGTCCCTGTAGTGGGACATTAATGGGCTGTTATGATGAAATAAGTTGACAATTACGAATTTAAGCTCTCTAGATATATCAGACCCACAGCTAAAAAACCGGTCAAGTGCGAGTCTGACTCGCGCACCGAGGGTCCTGTACAAACCTATTTATTTTCCCGCCAAATTGTGATAACGTCAGGATTCAGCTGTTTAAATACTATTTTTCCCGCCAAAATTTAATGACGTCACGACTTAGATGTCAAAATATATTTTCCTGCCAAAATTCTGTGACGTCACGACTCATCTGTCAAAAATTCTATGACGTCACGCCTATCTGTCAAAATTGACAGCTGTCAAAAGTGACAGAGGTATCAAATATTTTCCCGCCAAAATAATATTACGTCACAAATCATCTGTCAAAAATTATGTGACGTCACGACTCATCTGTCAAAAATTCAATGACGTCACGACTCAACTGTCAAAAAATATTTTCCCGCCAAAATTCTGTGACGTCACGACTCATCTGTCAAAATCCTATGACGTCACGGGTCACGTGACCTATGACGTCACAGGTCACGTGACCTATGACGTCACAGGTCACGTGACCTATGACGTCACAGGTCACGTGACACAGCTTTCCCGCCAAAATTCTATGAAATCAAAATATAATATGATTGCTAATAAAAAGTAGCCTATGTTCTTTCTCAGGGTCTAAAGATTGTCTGTACCAAATTTCATCGAAATCCGTTCAGCCGTTTAGGCGTGAAAGAGTAACAGACAGACAGACAGACAGAGTTACTTTCGCATTTATAATATTAGTATGGATATACATTGTCATTATTACTGCACTGTCCCCGTATCCCAGTAAATCCTTCCTTAAAATGGCGGTTATAATACTTGGTAACAGCAATTTATCGGACAATTTGTATTCATTAACAAAGTGAGAAAGGTTCAATAGGTGTTAGTAACCAGGATTTAACGTCTTACTACCCACTGCGAGCGGCGTACTGCTGTTTCGAGAATTTTCCCGAAACATTCCTGGGACAAATTCTCAAGGAGTGGAGCGAAAGTTGGGCTGCGTATCGCTTAAATTGGATGACGATAGCATGCCTAGTTTCGTGCAAATATTAAATTGAAGTATATTTACCTATCACATATATGTATAGTTCTTAAAGTACAAGCACCTCTTGGACTAGATGGCGTTTAGTGGATATAAAATAATATTTGTTTTATATTTTACTAGACTTCTGGTGATCCAAAATTGGTTAGATATGATACTTTATATTGATCCTCTAGGTTTGCAGATCCAGAAAGGGTTATTATTTTTTTTTTTTTATTAATCATGAGTAACTGCGCGATCCAAAAAGGAAATATGAATTTATAAATTCAAATTTTGAAACTTCTAATGAGAATATAATATTCTTACAAACACATAGTTTTATTTTGTTTTATCATTAAAGTAGCATCGATACTTGTTAAAACGTAGGTGTGTTTATACGAAATAATATTTAACATTCAGTTTTATGAGTTTCAGAGCTATTTCATGTCGTTTTACGACTTGAATGCAAACGCAGTCTACAGCAGCAAAAAAGTAAGTTTTTATTCTTGCCCTACAAAACCAGGTTCAAGATGTTTTATATAAGAATAAACAAATACGATTTTATTTGCACTCTGTAGTTGCTAAATATGTCATTTAGGGGTTTAAATTTTCTGAAAAAGGCGCACTCCTTTACATGGTAGGGTTCGCCTTACCTTGGGTTGATTTCCTGTTTTTACTAAATAGAAACATTTAAAATGATAAAAAATACGTATTCTCAGAGAAACAAAAAATAAACATGTTTCTTATTGTATACAATTTGATAATCATGCTTTTGTGATATTGAAATTTATAATATAACAGCAACATACAAATAAGAAACACTAAGTATTTCAAACGTTTCCACTAATATAATTAACAAGAGAAATCCATAACAGTATTAATATTAAGCCACCTAATTTAATTATTGATTTTCACAGTTCAACGAACATTCCCCTTCTTAACATAATTTTAGTAGCTATGTAGAATATGTTTTAAACCAAGTTATACTTACGTCAAGTTAGTAATATATTTTTCTGAATACTAAATCCATGAAAAAAAAACTATTTCAAAACTTTTTGCTTAATTACAAATAAAAAAAAATAAAAAAAAAAAACTGCGCTTGATTCTCTCAGGACCTTGCCGCATACATTACAGAATCTTGCCGCTGTAATAGCAATAAAAGGAATGGTTTGTCATAAAAGACCGTTAAAGCCGTGTTTACTAAAAAACAACTAAAACTACTCAGAGAAAATGGGTTCCATGTGAAATCTAAAATATAAGATTAATGCTTACTATACAAAAATTTACCGAGATACAAGTTCATGAAAAATTAACATAATTATATAATTACGAATTCTTGTGAAGGCATGTTTAACACAACGGCCTTCGTTAAATGTAACCTAGTAACCGTGGCCCCTCTAATGTCGCTCAATGAACACGCCTGATGACATCAGCACAGTTTTAATATTATCGGCATTACACTTAGATGTAGCTTCTTGATTACTTCTAGCGGTTACCCCGAGACTTTATCACGAAAAGATTGATTTTAATTTAAAGTAAGAATTAGTTTAAACAAAACACAACAGAAAAACAAACGAAGCCTATGTTACGTAACTAGCAATCTACTAGTAAATCCCACCAAAATCGGTCTAGTAGGTTCAGATTACACTGAACAGCCAAACAAAAGGATTAGAATAAGATGAGAAGTTATATTAAAATATTTTATAAAAAATATTTTATAAAAATAAGTAGTAGGTATAAAGTAGGTTTATCATTTTATTTCTCGAACTTATATTAAAAACTAAACTTCTCTTGGCCTTGTGTAAATAACTCAGGGACTATTATTATTATTACTACGCTGTGGGATAGTCCAAGCTCTGCTATTTATCTTCAAACGAGAATAGTTTTGAAATGTATTTCTTCACCATGCATACAAAGTCCTTCATTTGATTCTAGAGAGGTATTCTTTTGTTTAAATATTCATGGCCAGTATGCTAATGAAGTTAATGCGTAGTTCATATTGACTACTTTTTTTATATTTTTGTGTGTGGTAATGGACAACGAATTCGTAATGTGACCTCTTCTTATACCAAGGATGTGGTAAAAGTGAATAATGATAGAAGTTACGCAGGTAAATAATTGTAATAATAATGTCGAAATAAAAGTTATTTCAAAATTCCTAGCAATCATACTCGTAGAGTTGTAGACTAACAAAGATATTAGTTACTAAGAACTTATTCACTGATTACATTATTTAGATATTAAATAATAGCCATTGAACTTCTGCGATCTTACTAATTTATTGAATTAGGTTTAAGCGATAACTATAATATACACACGATAAACTGTATCCAAACAGTTTGTACTTTGTTTGCATGAACCAAGGCACAAAAAACATAAAAAGCATAGAAACGAAATAACTACTTTTAAATGCAATACCTGGTACTCATGCAGGCTAGAGCTAGTTAAACAATAAAGCATTGTTGGTGACAAATATAAAGTTCTAAATTCCTTTAACTTGGGGACAATATCAACAAAAAATAGCGTTAACATTAATCGCCATTTTGGCCTAATTCGCAACATTATTATCTGTACAGAAAACGTGTGAATGAGGACGTCTTTATTTACTCTCATAAATTCCTTGAGAAATAGTCGGTTGACATTATAATAATTACGTTGGAGGACTTCTTACTGTTATTTATACCTGCACGAACTAAACGTGAGGTAAGCTTGGTGCCTTGTACCCTTAGGTCAAGATGATGAGCTAATATACAATACGGTCTATAAATTACTTCATTATTTCTATTTCCAATTCCTATTATATTTTTAGAATACAGTATTATATATTCATTAAACATTGAATTAAACTTAGACAAATTTAAGATATTAAGAATTTTCTAGAACTACCAACTACCAAAACTGTAGTGTAAAGATTCATCCTGACGAGATTTTTACTTAGGTACGAGTACGACTGGGTAACTCGCTATTTTGACATTACTAAATTTTATTGATTAGCTTCGTACGTTTTTTCAAACATTTTTACCTTTCTTACGATTGTGATCATAACAAAACTCACTGAACTCAACGAGACAAAAACGTCTAAAGAAACTTTTCTAGGCAGCGCTCTACATTGAATATAACGAGCACGCACCTTGAATTAAAACATAACCAAATATTACCATTTGTATGTATATCCCGTGGCTTACTAAGAAGCTCTACCTACAATACCTTTAATAAAGCTCTTGTTGTAGATAGAAGATTTGGGTCAAAGTATCAAAACGTAACCCTCTTCATAGTTTAGCTACATATATGTAGAAAATTTAATATCGCACACAAGGCATCGCAAAGCAATGGATCGAGCCGGCGCGGTCCCACGACCACTGAGCGCCCGCATTCAGATTCATTAACAAGGCTAACCATTGTTTATGATTCACAATCCACACACGCATTCTCTTTACCAACACTATTATAAGACCTCTTTGTTTTACTAATTTTATAAGTTTTATTATTCGGACAAAAAACGTCGCTTGTAAAATGTTAATTAATTTCTCCGTGTAGCAAAGGACTGTGGCAACAAAATATCAACATCCTTTATCGTCGCGTGGGTGTCGTAAAACTCTTCCCGTGGGTGTCAAAAATAGTGAATAAGGATATCAAAAACGTAGTAATACAATTTATTGCTACATGTACTGAGTTGCTCTTGTAAAAAGAAAGAGTAATCTTATTGCACCAAGCCTTTTAGACAGGATGACGTCACTATAGAAGTTCTATCCCATCCTTTTTATACAACGAATACGTGCTAATAATAAGACATGGTAAAACCATTCTACTTTTCACTAAGAACGCCTAGTTTAGGTATTAGTATCGTCCGCAAATATATCAAGATTAAAGACATCAAGATAAATTTGTCACAATTTGACATATTGACAGATTACAGGCAGACAAATAATTTCCGAGCTCTGTTATATGATATCAGCGATAAGCCGAGAGAAGTAATACAGATAAGGCAATACAAAAATGTTTTACTCAACGTCTTGTATTCTCGTCTCTTCATTTAAATAGGGCATCAACTTCATATGTTTTTAATCAAATAGCTTAGGTACTTCGAATATTTTATCTTCTAGTAGATTTATGTTCTGAATTTTGGAAGGTGAGTCGCTTTTAGATGAAATGTAATATGTTGTTATAATATTTTTGTCGTATTATATAACGTTGGATGAATTAAACTAGTACTGGATTTTTATTACTTTTAATTAATGTAAAAACATTTACTTATTTCCGTTTACCCATTGGGTCTAGAGTTTCATCCTAAGTTGCATACAAATACGTCCCATTAAAGTCCTGTTCGGCCATTTTTTTTAACATTTCAAATCATGCTGCCTGTGTAACATAATTACAAGTTATGACAGCATAATCTCAGGACTTCCTCTTTCTGGGCTATATAATATGCTTCGATTTGTTGTTATCATATCAAATAAATTTAATTTATGTTACAAAAGTTAAAAATAAACTGGCAACACTAAATATCAAATGCAAAGTTATATGATCATTTCCTGTTAACGATGGAGTAAAAGTAATCGATTTTTGGAACGTATCCAATTTTTTTTTCTCACTTGCGGCTGGCACTAGGAATCTTGAATGATATTTGATTCCTCGTACGAAATTAATTCTAATTTTAGAACATAACATTCGTATTTCTTTTTGTTGGAAATGATTTAAAAAATTGTTACACATAAAAGTGTCAGCATCTTATAACCAATGATAATGATGATGTGTGTAATATTAAATAAATTGATAATATAATTCTTCGCAAAACAAATCGGCTAGCAATTAACTAATATAAAACTTCCTCGGCGGCTATTTGTGGTTGCCATACCGAGGTCGCGGCTGCTAATCTCAGACTAGAAGCCTTTTATTTCTTAAAAGATAGTACATATTAGCAATAAAGTTCTGTGTCGCATGCGTTACTAACATGCAATGACGTATTAAAATGTTTTCAAAAATCCATAAGAATCACGCGTAAATAAGACAAACGCATGTCTTGTCGATAATTATGCATAGAAGTAATTTATATTAGCACATCTAATCTCAGTCTCCAAGTTACCCTACTAATTCTTCGCTGGTTAAACTGTGAATTTCTAAAAATTTCCCTTAGTTAATATTTACGACAATCACGTGGTAAAAAGAACTGTTGGCATCATATTTATATTCATAGACCAATCAACACATGGAAAAGCCTATAAAAGGTAGGTAAACCTAAAAACACAAGCCAGTATGATTGTTTAAATTTACCAATAATTGAAATCTTTATCACGCGTAATAGTTAATATAGTTTTATAACTCAGACCTGCCACCTCATGTTCTCCATTCACATACAATCATAACACCAACGTTGCAATCATTGCTTCTCACGTCGCAATACTAAAATAGTTTTTATTATCGAGCTGTTTATACATATGCATGTTCTGTAGAACATATACTTATGTATACATTGTGTATATTGTATTCGTGTTTGAATCTAGAGATGAAGGTCACAGTCGCTGTTCGTCACATTGAGCTAGCAATTTTAGGGCATTAACCGATACGCTTCACGGTACACTCAATACGAGACCGTACCTTACATCACGAGATATGTCGTTATGAAACTTTATGGGCCCTTCGTAAAGTATTTGCCGACGAAATACACGGATATATTAAATAAAGGTGAGTTTACTTTAAACATAGTATTATAAAAGAAATTCAAGGTATTTGTTACACTTTTTTAATTTAAAAAATACTAAACGTATTACATATAAAATATAATTCGATTTGACTAGACTTTGTTGTGAGAGGCTTGCCTATATGGCAAAGAAAAAATAAAACAAATATACTTCGATTGTGTCTAAGCTAAGAATTCTAAATAAAACAACGAATATGTTGCGAAGTCAAATAAGGGACTACTAATAAACACAGATTATCTCAGCATGCAAAAGAATGTGTATCTACAGGAATGCCGAACGCATGTTCTATATTATTATAAGCACAGTACTTTTAACGTTGGATGAGGCCATAGTTTGGGTTAGTAGCATTAGTCCCCAGTTGCATATTTCCCGAAAAAAAAACACCTACACTGCCTGTTTAAACTTCTACTTTATTAGGTTTATTTTTCCGAGTCCTTACTACCATATCTTAAACATAACGTACAAAATCAGTAAAAACTAAAGACGTCAAGTAAAGCACTGTAAGTTGTACGAGTAGATTTTTAAATTAACCTTTTATATGCTAACACAGTTTGCCTACATTACGATGTTAATTTAGTCGAGGTGAAGACAATTTTCTGTTGAATTTACTGTGGAATGTAGTGAATTTTGGACTCAGACCTAACAAAGTGAAATATTTATAAACAAGACATAGAAGCCGTGTTTTATTACACACTATCAAGAAAAATCTAGTAAAGAAATATAAATAACATTTATTTTATAATCTGATAAAGAAAATATGTATACCGTGAATTGTAAAATTTTAATTGCAAAAATTGATAAGAGTCTTTATGTAATTCGTGTTTGTAGTTAAATAACTACTTACTTGTTTCTATTGAATTAATCTTGAAGTAGTTTTATACTATGGCCGAAGATAGATGCATGAGGGGAATACAGGAACGCATTGGAAACGTTTAGAGGATGCCTATGTCCTAGTAATTGACGTGTCCAGTATGCAACTGCCAGGGAGGTACGCTATGAAGGGACTCAATAGGGAGGGGACGTAACGCGTTTTATTAGGATGGTCTATCTATATTACAGACATAGTGAAATAATCTTGAAATATTTATTATTATAAGTACATCAGAAAATAATATGCTATAACTTGATACCTGGTTTTACGAAGAGACTAAAATAGGGGAACACCATAACGATTTTGTAATGAAATCACCAACTTTTACAGAAGCCTAATATTGCGAGGACATTGACATACATGAGATTAACAAACGATAAGGAAATTCCGACTCCGGACAATAAAATATGGATTACATGAAAAATTATTATGCGAGGGCTGCTCTCATAAAGGAGATTTTATTTGACATATTTATTTAAAATATAAAATAATTCACAAAATATGTAATTCAATAATACATCAAAATCATGACAAACGAAAGATTCATACTCAGAGCCAAATACACTTTTAAGTAATGTACTAACTAGACGTGAGCCGTCGAAGTATCAGTTTAGTAGTTACCAACTAATTTACGAGTACGTCACTAGACGGCAGACTAGGGCGTGAACTTGTGATCGCTGCTTATTCATCCAATTATAACTTACAAACAACTTACGTTTTACACCTACTTTCATATTAACTTAAATGTTTAGTAACTTTTTCAATTATTACATATTATTATCACTTGTTTCATCTTATGTATTGTGTTTCTTGTATGTATTATTGTACGGCACAAGATATCGTTAGTAAAAGGTGGTAAGGCCCTAGGTGTGGTGTGTATACACACGAAACTGGTCCTATCTGAGAACACACCCATAGGTGAAGGGTTCCAATACAAGTAATTGCTTTTGCTCTTACAAGTCTTATAAATAAATCGAATTTTACGGGACCCGGGCACTTACAATGTACCTACATTGTAAGTGTACACTAGTTATATTAGTTATGAAATTTTGAAACTGCAAATAATATTTGTGTTATATTTATTGATCAGTTTAGTAACAAAAGTTAATTATTTGAAAAGTACAAAATTCTCGCAACATCACGTTGCCAACTGTAAAACTAAAACGTTTACGTCAAATGTCAATCATATTAGTCGCAAATTTTTAATATTCAATTTCCATAGCTTTCATACCAAAAGTAAATTATAATCACATAATTATATTTAAATAATTCAATAATATTATAATAGAACAAAGTAAATCCTATTACTAACAACGGTGAGTAAATATTGATCTTATTACAGCAAGTAAGGAAGGATTATGTATAAGAGCTTGCTAATTAGAGAGATAACCTCCTTAACAATCCACCGATCCTATACAAACTAACCCGAGACTTAATAAACAATCAAATCCATCTACTAACTCGAGATAGAAGCGTATTATGAAACGAACGAAATTCATTTACTGATTACTGTTATGTATGTTGTTATCATAGATTGTGCTTTCATTCATGGGTAGCAAACTACTTATTCTTGGTCGACGTTTCTTGGTAACAAACTATAAAAAGGTGTTATAGATAGGGTTTAATACATTTTCTCCAGTTCTCAATTTATTGATATCTTTATTTTTTTAATTTTGTCAGAACAACAATATTGACGACAAGCGGCCAATAAGGAAGATTTGAATTACCTCTTAAGTTTTAATCCATGCTGCTTTTGACAGAAAAAATCGTGCTCCACGATCGACTAAGTCTATGTCAAAAGAAGTTTCATACTGTTTTGCATTACGCAATTTGATGAAAATTTCAATGACTCATATCTTTACACAATACATTTTGATACGATTAATCATTGACTACATTTTGATAAGTATAGGTGGAAAATATACATTTGGTTTTTTAAAAAGGACATTGACTTTGTCCAGTCGCTACAGGGAGGTACCAGATGGATGCCGTAGTAATAACTAGTTTTATATAAAACTATCGTTCAAAATTCACTTTATGTTAACATAAAGCCAAGAATTGTAACAAAACCTGTCTACTACAAAGTTTTCCACAACATTCATGAAGATGTGTGAAATATAACCTGCATACAGTCTGATGTTCCATGTCCTATTGTTATGAGAAACTCGAGTTAAGTTTGTAGAACCACTTCGTATTTGTATTCGTTTTAGTTATTGTTTAATAAGCCTCGGTGGGTTTCGTGGTGGGTGGTTTATAAGCTGACTTCATCATTAGTACACTATTTCAGCGTATTTACGTACTATAACTAGTTCATCCGGTGATGCAGGGAAGCTTGGTCAAATAACACCACACTGACCAGGTAAATTGGTATATGGTATTGTGTCAGATATATTTTCTTTAGTTCCTTGGGATGTTTGATGAAATGACTTAAGAAAATTTCACTGATGTTTTCCTACGAAAACAAAATAAGGAGGGACTAGACGTAAAACCTCATCCTAATCCGTCTTACCTTATTATAAGTAAAGCAGGGTTTCCTTCGTCACTGGCCAAAGCACATTACAATAGAGCATTAATGGGCTGTTAATATAGGCCTGTAAGTGAATGTTACGTACGTAAATACTATGTAAATGCATTTACGTTAGCAAATAATTTTAAATGTTTTATGTATGGAAACGTTGGTTAACCAAATAAATAAATGGCGGTCACTCTCTCGGCTGTTACGTCATTTAAAAGGCAAAATATGGTTTTTTTTTTTCAAATAAAAACCGTTTTTGTAATTAGTTGAAATAACAAAGCGACTAATAACACTCCTGTAAATATGAAATAAGCTAACAATATATCCATTATAAATGTCATCATCAAGCAAAAAGCTAATGAAGCAAATCTCCAATCAAGGCTAAGTACTTATTCGGAGACATATCCGCAACATAACATATAGCGCCATTTATGACAATTGTTCAATTTATAGTTCATTATTTTGATGTTCAGTCAAAATATAAGATTCGCTTCATGAACGATGATGACGTCATGTAGGAAAAGCTAAAAAACAAACGTCATATTACAAACGGTAATAATAGAACAAACGAAATGAACTATGGCTTGGTGCTCGCCGAATAAACGTACAATGAACATTATGTGTTTGAGTGCGTGCGTGGTCATGTTCATTTCCTGTCTAATGAGAGCTTTGTACGTATAGAATTTGATCTAGGATTGAATGTTTAACTCGCCTGTGTGGAGAACGCAGTTAAATACAGACTAGCAGAATAATTATCTGCCTAGTTGCTATCTAATGTATCGTGAGAATTATTCATGTACGTTAGCTTCAGTCGTCTCTCTGATGACAGTTATTGGATGCATTTTGATACATCAGGAGTCGGCTAACGCTCTATTATATTCTAGTTAACAGTTCATTGTCGAGTAATTTACATTAACAGGTCATTGACTCGTGCGTGCACCAACAATCAAATGCGTTATTACTTAAATTACTAACTGCATGTCTACAATGTCCAATTTCAATCGTTTTGTTTGGATTTATTCTGTATATTCTTAACGTTTAACTGTTCGACACACATATCAAGTTTTGAACATAAAGGAAAACGGTGGGATTATTTGGAATAGTTATTTAAAATATTCGCCGTGGTAAAAGCTATGCAAAAGTGCCAATGCAATAGAATATTAGATATAATAATAACAAAAATCTTGTTCGATAAAAATATCTTTCACCACTTACGCTCACATTAGTCTCTACCAGTTTGAGTACCATGCATGCGCGAGCGTTTTTTTTTTGTACGTTACTAATTACTAAGTGTTATGATGAAAAATATTGCAGATTAGTCAGACCTCCTTAAGCACTGAAAGAAGAGCAAACCTTTCAAAATAAAGCTTAGATTGCGTATTTAGCCTTGCACGAAGCAAGACGGTACGCCTATTACTGTTGACAGACAATGCGTGACCAACCTGTCGGTTCCCTAGCTCTATCACGATCTTTGCCCCACATTATACGTGTGTAATACGTACGTATTATCGATGAAGTCATTATACATATAACTATATGCGAAAAACGATCTATTAACAGCTAATGTTCCATAGATTAGTCTGTTGATAGTTTACGTATATTACCAATATAGATTCTGTGTCTGGGATCGGAATGTTTGTGAAACATTAACGCATAACTCCTTACTTTAGGCATCGTGTTTGTTTGATATTGGTTATACGTATACCTAAGTAAGTATACTTATTGTGGTGTATTGAATTATATTGTCCTCGTGGTAGCCATAATAATTAATAACATTTGCCCAGCCCTTGAAAATCGCATTGCATTTTGGACCCCTGTTGAAACATAGGTAACAATAGAGATTAAACGTAGTCAAAAGTGCATGATAAATTATTCGTTATATTTTATGATCATCTTTGCTTTTAATAAAACCACTAGTAAAACTAGTTTAAAATGCAGTGAAGTTTTCAATAGAAATTTAAAAGGCATGCTTACATTTATTCTCGTTCAGCATATTGAAGTAAGTAGTACTTTCAGCAGCGCATTGGTCCGGTGAAATTCTAATGTGCACCGGGTTTTACAGGTACCTTGCGACATTGTGAACACTACCTTAAAAGCTCTATTCATGTTGTATGCGTTTTAAAAATCATAAATATCGTTTAGTTATCGCATACACTTTCAATTCATTTTCCATTTTCGAATTGATTTATAGTAGAATTTATTTTAAACCTTATTCTTTTGGACAAATAAATAAAGAATGAAGTTTTATATGTCGGGAAACATTGTCATCATATCATTGCCAGAGAAAAAGACTCGAAAGTTATTCAACCAACACGGGTGACCAGGTTAGGGACTGCGCCGAGGTTTCGGTCCGGCAATTAAATATCAAAGAATTTGTTAGACCTTTAATCTAAGAACCATAAATGAAGTCGTAGCTATTCTCTGTGGTCAGCCTGAGGGCAATGAAGAGACAGCTGTGATTTTGAATAAAACACGAGGTCATCTGAAGGAGAACCGATATTTTAAGGAAGATTTGTTTATTTAACAGGCAGACAGCAAACTACATAGCACGACCAATCGCTTCTGAAACATAAAATTTATATGTACTCCTACGACGTGGGCAAATGGTTTTCAGACAGGTAAATGTGTCGGCCGGCTGGTGAATAAGTCAGGCAAATCCCGGAAAAATAAGAAGAGCAGTCTCACGATTCGTATGTTAAGCAATATTTTAGCCACGACATAAGAATCAAAACAGTCAAATCTTGTTATAATTCCCATTGGACTCGAATCTCAATACTAACATGAAGATTTTGCCACAACGAAGACGTTACCTGTGAAAGTGTTTCTGAAAGTCTAGTCAGCGGGGATTGTCTCCTGCACTAACAAAACCTTGTTTCAATGCCTATGCTCTACGAATAAATGCGATCGGAATATATTATCGGGCGCATTACGTACGTTTCGCTTGAGGCGCGTATCTTCCCGAGGCTCCAGAATTCAGTTGCACACTCCTCCAACTTCATCCTCGCCTGGTACAAAGACATCTCTTTTATAGTGCACAAGTATTATCTAACGCCTAAATATAATACAAAATGTTCTTTACATTTTCTACGAGCGACGCCGGTAATGGTTTGGGGCGTAGAAATAAAAGTTAGTATTAAAACCGAAGCTCTAAGTTGGAACTTAGATTTATATTCTGAATTGTCTATTGATTTCGGAGGAGACGCTGTGTTATTAGGAGTTACGGTAGAGACTGGGAACTGTTTTGCTGAGTGCACGCTGATACAATGTTGCTGGGGTTTTAGAATATAAATAGGTAAATAGTAGTTGCTTTTAATTGGGATTGTATTTCCCATTGTGTATATTAGTATTGTACAATTTAAACATAATTATTATTATGAAATATCATTATATTTAAGAAAAAAGATTTAAATGAATATGATTTAAAAAAAGATTGATGTAAGTACCAAAATGTATTTAAGGTAGTTTATATTATAAGGTCTGCATACTACGGAACTAAATAATCTAAATTTTTAAAAATGTTATTGCCCTCAAAGCTTTAGTGTATAGATTACTAATTACTATGAAACTAACTATCTCAATGTTATTCACAACAATAAAGATAAATGTTGAAGGTTCTAGAAGGCTGTATAGTGTATAGTGAGTCTCATCGAATGTCAAAACACAAGCTTAGCGAACTACGCTTAGTTAGGTTCAATCGGGTAGCGGCATCGCGGGGGTGAGGCCGAACCGTAATTAATTACTGCTGTCGCTGACAAGCGAAGGCTGCTAAGTACCTATCGTTTCATAAATAAACTGTATAGCCGATGCAGGTACTCTTACGAGCTATTAATGTAGGAAGCTGTTCTCTTTTGTTGGGTTTTTCTTGGATGTTTTAACGAAATTTGTTTTCGATGATTTATAGTTAGATGGTTTTTTTTTGATTAAATTAAACAGTCCAGGAAAGATGACAATGGAGGGTAGAGAAATGGCTTTACGCTGTCACGAATTGTAATTTTCCGATATGTCCGATTGGGCCAAAGTAAGTAAGAACATTCTTTGTATAAAAGCCAACTATTGTCCTACTGTTGGGATTGACCTTACCCATTAACTGTGTTAAAGTTGATTCTGTCACCAAACATAATATTCAGGTACCTAAAATGTCCCAAACTACTTCTAATATGTTAAAAAGGCAAATTATATATTTTAAACAATCAATTAAATTTAGTACTTACATAATAAGTAAATATTTAAAAAAAAACAAACAAAAAACAAAAGTAAGTATAAAACGAAGAACACAAAATCAGGTATACAAACAAAGTTTATAAACGTTGATAAGGAACGATATCCATTCATGCGTAGCCATGTCCCAAAAGAAATAAATCACATTTCAAATAAGCGATGAAAGGTAAAATGCAAACATAGAAGCTGGTCCTAACAAAATAAGGATTGTAAACACATAGACAAATGTGGTTCAAGGTAGCTCTTGTATCTGTCGCATAAATTTTTAAGGTCCTTTGGCTAGAGTCCCAATAGAATACTGTTAGTATTGCGTGCTTTGCGATCAATAACTAGCGAATAATATGATTTTGTACTGGTACCTAGATTACGAACTTCAAATATTATGTAGTAGCTGAGGCGTATAATCGAATGGCATCTTCTTTAGGATTCTTCTACTCAATGGCGTAATATATTTGGAGAAGAATATGTTTGGAGAAGAAATAGCTAAAAGAGAGCATTTAGTCACCTAGTTTTTTTTACAGAGTATGCTGACTTTAAAGAGTCGACTATTTTCATTTACTTAAATTAGTTTATTCAACTTTGTGTCAATATTTAATTATCCTTGAAAAACATAAGTAATCTGCCTACTACACTCTCTAGGAGTCTATTTTTTTTGGCAATATGAACGTAGTATACCTAGTGTTGTACAATATAATTATGTATAATATGTGGATCTGGTGTCTAGCCTTAATTATATCAAGCGTTTAGACGAGACAGCCAAAACGTTACTGGAATCAAATAGGACCTTAAAGTAATTATAATTATTATCTTGTAAGAGTTATGACTATACTACATATTATGTAGTATAGTCATAACTCTTATATGTTTATTATTATCTTATATTTATATTATATTTATATATAGTTTATTATTATGTTTATATTATCGCAAAATTTAACTAAATATTATTTAGTTAAATTTTGCGATAATATCGGGACGAAATTGAAATATCTATGAATAAACTAGAAAGATTAAGGATTAATTATTATGTATACCTGGTCATTTACTATACGTAGTAAGAATACATTATATCACCACCCCATCTCATCGATTTAAAGAGTAGGTACTTCTAAGCATAGGTAGGTACATAATCTCTGCAAATGAATGAGTGCTTTAAATTGCTAACTATAAAACCACTAGCTTTGGCCAGGACTTCGCTCGCGTTAAATTCGGGGTAGCACTATTCCCATTTCCTGGACACGGGAAAAAAACGTAGCCTATGTTACTCTTCATGCCTTCAACTATCTTCACTTAAAAAATCACGTCAATTTGTCGCTCCGTTTTGCCGTGAAAGAAAGACAAACAGACAGACACACTTTACCATTTATAATATTTGTATGGATAACACAGAGTTAACATTCAATCATACAAGTTAATTTTACAAAGCAAATATTAAAACCATAAACGCAAAGATCGCCCACAAAAACTCAAACCTAATGAACGAGAATGAAAGTGAACTAGTTAGTTTATTCATGTATTCGGCCCCAACAGAAATCGAACATCAAGTATGTACGGTCGGGGTATTTGCCGCTCGACCACCCTTAGGCGAGAATCGCTTGGCACGCGGCGCATGCGATACGTGGGCGTGCCACGTATCGCATGCGCCGCGTGCCAAGCGATTCTCGCCTAAGGGTGGTCGAGCGGCAAATACCCCGACTGTACATACTTATTGTATAAGAGTTTTAAATTTACTAAGAACTTACAGAGCTTATCTCAAGTTATTGTAAGCTGATCTCGTTAAGTAATAACTAAATATATTATTCAGATTTGATTTGTGGTATTATTTTAATTATCATTAAGTATCTATTAAGATGCTCTTTGTCAATAATATAATAATATTCTTCTTACATTTACGCCACCTAGTCCCAATCTAAGTTAAGCTTGCACTATAGGTCAATATACATACTTATATAGATACTTTTTTTGTAAACACAAACATTTTTATCGCACGGAATCGAACCAGAGACTCTTCATAACAGCCATGAAGGCAACCACTATGCTACCAAAGTAGTCAAATGAGAATATCCCATACAATCACTAATATTTACGTTTAATAATTCCTAGGGGTGTACCATAATAACAGAATAAAACTACCTGAACTGCACGCGCCGACCTCTTTCGTGTAATAAAAAAAAGTTTCTTGTCCCAATAACAAGTTTCGGAGCGACTTCGAGGTTTTTTGCACTCAGTTTTTGTTCCACACGACAATCATAGATTCTAAAGGTTAAAAATTCTTGAAAAGACTTTTTAAACTTTTATAAATGTGGTATAAGTCAGTATGTAGGTATTAATCATTTAAATTATCGCTTTTATCGTCAGCTAAAGTTCATAACGGACATCGATGATCATTCTTCATTGGTGTATAATGTAAAAAATCTGTGATATATCTACTTCAATCGATGACATCACAAAATAAATCAGTCCGTCTGGTGTTGTGGAGTCGGATGGCGGGACTCGCCCGGATCCGGTTATTAAGCTCATTCGAAACAACTATTTTTATTGCACTCGATGTCGTTATAAAACTATTCTTGAATTCATATACATATATCCAGTCGATGGCGCATGTCTTTAAATCCCCACATTCTTATAAATAGATAGGTTAAATATTTTTAAGAACTATTTATAAAATATTCTATTCGAAAATATTTTCCTCGTTCGTATTTTTTTCATAATATCTTAATTACTATACTTAACTACTTCATAAGTCATACTTAATACAAGGTTACTCGAACAATCACGATTACTTAAATTACAACAGTTTATTTAAACAACCTATTCAAGTATCATGTCGCGATTACTGTGAACTATACTTTTACTCGTATTAAACCGTCAATGAATTCCAGAGAAAAAGCCATAAATTTAGATAACACAGACACATTCTGTTTTATAGCTTTAGATCTAGTTTCAACAAGTGTCAGAATTATGTTCGAGATTCGTTCCAAAAATGTAGACGAAAATGGCTACACATGTGACAAACTGCTCGCTTCTGTCCGACGTAACACTCGTAAATTCACACCACACCTTATTCACATATTCTTGTGTCATGATCGTGAACACTATGGTAGGAATGTAGCGTCTATTTCATTTTGTTCAAACAGCCGTACACTCTGCTTACGTCATGCAAATTGTGCAGCTTATCTAGCTCTCAAAACAGGTGCTTCAGTCTAGGAATGTGCAAGTTATTATGTGCTTGAGGTTTCAGGTACAATCGCACTCGTTTGCTCTTCTTCCCGCGGTTCTCCAGTAACTGTTTAATATTAAAGTTTAAATTAAAGTAAAAAAAGTTTTGATATTTTATTATACCTGAATAAACTAGATGCGTCTAGACGTTGTTTAATTACGTTTAGATTATGGTAGGTATATTTATTTAAAACTCGTTTCCAGAAACGATTCGTTTTCTTACGTTTTAAACTAATATTTGGTTCGCTACAAAAATGGTAACTATTAGCCATAGACACGGGCTGCTTTAAGCAAACTTTACGCAATATAAACTTGAGTGAACTTCGAGTCGGTATGACATTTGTTTTGGTTATGCACTCTCTAATGCACACGTTTTAAGTTTGTTCATAAATAACAGTTGAATCTCGGGGGTAATTTTTGACCTCGTATGTGTGAAACTGTTATATTGACTTTTTTTTTAAATAAGTATAAATTTTTGATCCGTTATTATTAAAAAATATATTTTACGCAAGTAGTTCATCGTGATAAGAATTACGTAGGAATTAATAAATTAAGCAGAAAAATAATGGGAATAACATCTTATTCATATATACTTAAGTTTATTGGTCTAACAGGAACCCAGATAAACAAGTTTCGGACTGGCCTGGAGTAGATTTCCCAGTGAGCAATAGTAAGGAGACACGAAACTCGCACCGGGTATTGTTATGGTCTTGCTGTAGGATTATATTATGTTTGAAAAATTATTATACCTCTTCATATTCAACCTCGAACTGAGCGTCACTGAATAAGAGAACGACGGTTACTTTTAGCCAAAATGGTTGGCATAAAATTTCTTAGCACATAAAAACAGTGTCAGTGACAGCCACTACTGATGTTACGAGCTCGCTTAAGAAGAGTGGGATTTACAGCTACAAGAACCTTGGAAAAAATCGAAATGGTGTAATCATAATAAAATATGAAACAATACTTGTAGTATAAATAACAAAAAATACATTAACGAGTAGAGTTTAGTCTGGCGACGGACTAAGAATACTAAGTATTGTCACCAACTCTTCGTTTTAAAGGTGATTGAAAGTTCCAGAAATAGAGCGATGATAATTTGAATTGATGGCGAGTTTCATGTAGCTTCGCAGCAAAGCATAGTATGTACAAGATTTTTTTCTTTATTTAGTCTTTTATATAAAAAAAATGTGATTTTATTCGTTGCGTACCAATGTTAGTGCACACTAACATTGGTACGCAACGAATAAAATCACTCTCGCATAAGTGAAAAAGTATTTAGTAACGATTAGGCAAGCCTTACGTACTTATATGAACCAGTGAATGTTGTACAACCAGAAATGAATGCTGGAATTGAAGATTCTACTAACTGGTTATGCTAATAAGATCGGTTAGAGTACCAAAGATTAGATTTAACTATCGAACAAGTATTAAAGAGGTTCGTGGCTGTTTTATGGAATGTAGATATATATATTTTATTTCTTCCGCGTTAAGTAATTCTGAGTTTGAATTTGAATTTAAATATTGAAGGATTTAATTGTAGCTAAATCTTATTACCATAAAATGTTTAAAAATGTGAATATTTTTGTAATATTAGAATAGGATAGGTATAGATAATATGATTATTATGAAACGAAACCAAAAGTCAAAAACCAAGGCAAGGCATTGAATTTAATTTTAACTTTTTTTAAATTGAATTTAACGAGTATTTCGACGGCACCCAAGTGTATTATGTGAAGATTTATTTATTAATCTGTGTATTCTGTTATGCTCTATATCTTTTTAATGTCTAGCTAAAGATGTTGTATTCGCTTTATTGTTTTTTGTTCATTTGTTCTCGTCATTTTACTAACTTAAAATGACGAGAACAAAAAGGCCTTCAGGTTACCCATACCTACTTAGGCGTAAATAATGTAGTTCTTTAAGTTCCTCAAAGACTAACTAAATTTATAAAATGACACTTAAGATTTACCTATTGGTAAATTCGCAAAGTCCTTAGCTTTCTTATTAGAACTATAGAATATAAATACTGAAAAAAAAAACAAACAAAATACTTACTCGCTTTGATATCATTGAAGTAGCATTTTTCCTGCAACCATTTGTGTTTAAAATCAGTCAGTGTCTTGGACTAACAGAATATTTTAAAATAAATCAATTTGTTGAATGGTACACGAATAAATTATAATAAATGTAACAAAGATGGACGGCGACGTACCTACAACATTTTATATTTCGTATTACCTGTTGTTTCTTATGCCACTGTAATAAGATACATTTTCCAACATAAATCTTGTGCTTGATCCTCATTCTGTTCAGCTTTCTTACAAATGTGATATAAATGTAAATCCTATTTCTTTCTTCCGTTTCACTTGAAGTATCGAATTCAGTTTTGGTGAATAAAAGTGTCCGACACACCCAATGTGACACTGAACGTGCCATGCAACGAGAACGATGTTTACATTATTAGAAGACCCACCACGACTGAGTAACAATTATTTTATCTAGTTTGTCTTTTACCACAAGCTTTATTTTGTCTTTCAGAAATTAATGTAAGTAATATGCGTTTCAAATAAGAATGGACGTGTCAATGACCTCTATCTGTCAAAGTTCTATTAAAAAGTACGGACGCCTTGCGAATTTCTTTGGATGATGTCACAATATGGGGCAGGCTCATGTACATTCTTATTTGAAAAGCATAGTACCTACATGACGGGTTTACGCAAAGTTTTAGTAGAGATATTAGGTACCTAAAATTTAACGTAGTACGCTCCAATTTTAACTAATGTTACAACCACGGTTTGAATAGAGATGGTTATAACGTGTATTCTATTACCACATCGATTAATTATATTTTAAGTACTTTAATTAAAAATGGAAAAGCTAAAAATATTTATCATCATCAAGATAACAAAAGAACAAAGACACAAAACATCAAAAACGTTACAAAATCATCTGAAAATAATAATAAATTTCTTACTATAAACAAATTTAATTTATCAATTCAACAATTCATCATTCTACCTTTTGATTCATTGGTGATTTTCTATTCGATAATAATTGGTGTGGGCGTAAGCTACTAATGAATGAATGACAGACTGAAACGATTATTAAATTGATATTTAATATTTTGAATAAGATTTTCCTTTCATTTCTGATAAATATCTTTTGTAAATACAAGAGGCTGAAGTCCCCTTTCATAATCTGGAAACTGATCAATAAATTACACAAAGAAACTCAAGAGTTCAAATAAAATTTTGTTCAAAAAAAAAGTTCAAATAAAATAGTAATTTCATAATATATTATGAAATTACTATTTACATATATATATATGAATAAGCTGCCTCGTTGCCAAGGCTGTTGTGTGTTTTTGCTGTGGACGAGATCGTATTTTTAAATTCTACCCGAGATAATTATTTTTGTAATCCTCAAACGATTGCCATGAGCATGGATGTTCGTTAATTTCATGTCTGAAAAAAGTTTCCGCGACAGAAAGCATGATGTATACAGAGTTGTATCTAAAAAGGTATGAATAAACCTTCGGTCGGTTTTTATGACAACTCAGGAAGTAAAAGGGTAGTAAAATCACTACACTACTAAAAGAAGATTAAAACACCTCTTAAAATAGATAACCTCCTTGGTAACTTCGAAGATCTATTCGTCATCAAAATTGCTAAATAAAATTGTTTATGCGATGTTAAATGACAGTAATATTAAAACAATATTGCTGTAAGTGGTATTTGTAAGGCTTTAGTATGTTGTAGGTAATATAAGAATAATAATAATCACGTCGCTCGCCATCTTCATGAGGAGGGGACGAACAGGGTTCCGAGCAACGATAAAAAAGCGTTAAATCGGACCCCCGCGGCCCCGGCGTTGTCAAAAACCGAGTGAAACGAAAAAACACTTTGTATGCCCATATTTATACTTTACTTTTATTTGTTGTTTTTTTCTTAATTGCTTTTTCATTTTTTTTAATGTAAGTCTGCTCTTCGTACAGCCACACATTAAGCTAAAATATTTTCATGCAATAATAAGTCATATTGCAATAGACTAAAGTCGACGTATGTAGTTAGACGTATCCCAGTGTATTCAATAGTATTTTTAATCGATCCTCTTTTGACCTACATTATGTTCCTACTTTTTTTATCTTTGAACTTTTATGACATTTATAGTGCGAAATGAAATGGTGACACCATGTATTCTTATTAATGACCACATTGACACTATGTACTCTACTGTGCCAGTAAAAGGGTTTTACCGACTGCGCCAGTAGAAGGCCTGAATGGCTAAATAGATTCTAGCTTGAGAGGAATCCTTAGATTCGTATTTACAGTGAAAATACTACTGGGTATAAAACACAAAAAAATAGTGGGGGGGGGGGGGGGGTCTGGCGCCAAATTCAAATATTTTTAAATACAACAGTATTTTTAGCAGTCGAATTTTCTGTTATTATAATAGCAATAAGTATAGTAGTTTTAAATTCCTTACAAGCCCTAGCCATCAAAACACAGTACAGTTAAATCCCAAAATGTCTGATATTCCGGGCAGTAAATTGGCAGGCGAACATAACCACATTATAGGCAGTCCGTTGTTAGAAGCAGCTTGCAACAACATTTGTATTAGGACAGCTTAAGTAATTACAAATGCTGCGCTTGTTTACTTAGTATACGTTTAAACTCACTGATTGCGGTACATGTGTTTTACTGTTAAGTAAATAATGAACTATTCTTTTTAATTAAATAGTTTTTTTATAGAGTAAATTACATTGATAGTGTTGCAAGATTATAAATGTGACTGGCCGTGACTGATATTCAGCTTGAGACTACGGCCAGTGTAACCTGTATCAAAATGTCAAGCAACTTTTCGGTAAGTAGCATACCACGTGAATCTCTATACCATTGATGTATTAGAATAGTTTAGTCACAACTTCTTTTTAAAGTTGACGACCTCTGTGGCGTAGTAGTTTTATAACATGACTACTACGCAGAGGTCTCGGGTTCGATTTGCTCAATGCAAATCTTTGTGTGCATGAACATGATTGTTTGCATTGGTCTGAGTGTTTCTATGTATAATATGTATGTATTTACAAAAAAAAAGTATTTATGTATGTTTATCCGTTGTCTAGTAGGTACCCATAGTACAAGCTCTGCTTAGTTTGGGACTAGATGACGTTGTGTGAATGTGTGAGGATTATTTATATTTAAAGGAATAGCATATAGGCAAAAATGGTGATTTAACTCAATGGTATTTTAAGACGACATCCCATTGCAATGATAGAGAAAGAATACACACTGTCACCTTCCTGTCTCATCTCGTGGCTGTCGTAAAAAATGACTAAGGGCAAGTTTCTTCATAAAGTATTTTTTTAAACAAGGAGAAAAACTTGTTATAGCACTTAATACTTATCCTAGTCTACGTTGACATTAGTTGTCAACTTTTCCCTCCGTCCTTGCAATGGGTTATTAATAGAATAGTAATAATATATTAAATCCATTCACAGAAAGAATATTTATATAAGTAAGTACTTAATACAACACAAACCATGTATTCCTAAAATGCAGTTCTTTCCCATATATTCTGTTTGTAAATAAATCGAATGTTAATGTAAGCTTCGCAATGAATTACTGTCCCATACCAACCAAAAATAAATTCGATTTCGTTCTGTGGCTTCCAATACGAATGGTATCTCTAACCCGGTACGGCGCAGATAAAGGCTAAAGCCTATACATACTTACCTACTTATAATACAGGTGAATTAATTAAAACATTGCCTTGCATGGAAGTATTTTTGTTTATATCTAATAAATAGGTTTGTTTTCTTTTATTATTTTTGTGTTATGTCTTATCATAATATAATATCGTATTGTGATGAAGCATTTGGTTAGACCTGCAAGGTGATGACGATGGTGTAAAGTTCTTTTTTGACTTGATGGGGTTTTGACCTCCTCTCTTACCTTGGTGATCTCTACCTCAGGTCTTAATAATAAGTTATGTATGCCTGATTAACAGATATTATTTAAAGGTAGAAGAAAATAAAATATCATCTTATCTTCTTGTTGTTATAAAAGTCCACTGAAATTGAATGATAAACGTTAACATCATTTTAAGAAAAACTCGTAAGAAACGCTATACTAATTGCCTAGCTAAACGTAGAAATAACAGCCTAAGTTACCCACCATCACAGACCCATCCCTGCAGAGGGGCTTTTAAAAGCTTTAAATAAGTATTTGCATACCTATTGAGCTTGAATTAAAAGCTTCATTCTATTTGTTATTCTCCACATTCATCATCAAAATAAAAGATCGAGAATTTGTAAGCGTTGTAAGACGTCAGGTTGTTAATCGGTTCTGTTCTTCAAACCAGTCTTCAATTACTCAAGTGCGAAAGAGACAGCAAATCTCGGGATGCTCCTGTGATGACGTCATCGGATAGACGGATCTAATGAATATCTACGCGGCTATTAAAAAAAAACATAAAACGGACCTCAAAAGGGACCACAAGAACGAGCTTCCCTTTTCAAAACCATTATGTTTATGTTTTATCATTTTTATCTTTATTACACACCTGCAAAAGATACTTTGTAAAGGAGACAGGTAAAGTTGGGGTCGCGTATTGTCTTCGTTAGTTGAAACGAGAAATAGGTCAGTGAATATTATTATTTCACTTTAATAAAAACTTACAATAATACTTAAATATCTATATGTAAATAATAAATATATGTAATTATAATTAAATATTTAAAAAACTAGAAAAAAATCTTAAAGTTATAATATTTTTTGACAGAGTTCGCAGAGCAAGTGAAATGAAAAGTACCTGACTAACCTTTGTGAAGAGTTTCCGTGCGCGCGCAGGTGTAAAACACCGAAATCCCACAGGTGAACAGTAACGACGTTTCAAAAATTTGAAAAACAATGATTTGAAACGGACAAGCTGGCTACGGCACGACCAACTCCGGATATCACTCAATCGTGCGCTTCTGTTTAGCGACGAACCAAGACACAACTAACAACACTGTCACAGTTTGTTTATAAAATTATGAACCACTTATTAATAATTTCGATGAACCGAACTGCGCATGCCCGTGCAACACGCGCCTTGTTCAAATAAGGTTATGTTTTAAGTTGTAAGCACTTCCTTTCGGCTAAACTTCACCGGTACACAATACACGCACTTCACACTAGTTTCCTAGAAGAATCTTATTGGATCAAATCCGTGCGAACTTTTTTCCGATAACGCAAATCACAATTAGATCACTTTTTAAAGTTGTTCTCACGTTAATTCTTTATTAGTACTGTGAGAAACAAACACTGTTGAACCTATCCGACGATCTGCCGGCTCTACCTGTAGCAAACGAAGGCCGCGTACGTATAACAAACACTTAAAAAACTCCGGAACCGGTAATAATTTGATTCCGCACGTGAACGTGACACTGTCAAAATAAAAATTCAGTAAACACAGTAACACGATAAACTCACTCGTATACAGTGTAACATCCCATGTTTGTAACGCCGTGAGGTTCCGAGTGACAAATAAACGAATAGAAAAGAAAATAAACGAAGAATACTAAAGTCGTCGACTGTGAAGCCGAGCGTCCGACACTCCTGCTGAGCGCTGTACTAAACGCGAGAGGCCGCGCGACCCGCTCTTCTCCGCGCCCCGCGCACGTCCCGCCCGCGCCCTCGACCCGCGCCTCTATACTTTCAAAATAAACGTTACGATGAAAAAATCACAAGTGCAAGGAGGAGCAGAGAGTAAAGTTCATGCCTATGTTGATGCACCTTGTTCAATTGCACGTTTGTTTATGTACTTTTTACACTGATAGGTAGCGCGTTTCGTTTCACGGTGAGCGCGGGGCGTGCACGGAGGCGGGCGGAAGGCATTCAATTTATCTGACAACACGTGCGTGATGCACCCTCCTGACTATCATCCGACTCATTGGCTAATGTCGTTATTGCTAATTTCGACAACTTGGAAACTTGAAATGTTCAAAATGATGGTAAATTCTTTGTTTTTGTGACGTAAATAAGTTTGTTTTGTGAGTACAACGCGCATGCTCTCTCTAGATTGGGGTAGGTCATGCACGCTGGAGTTTGTTATCATTATCAGATGTGAAACAGAGTTTGGAATTCTGCTTATTATATAGGTATCACTTACTACTTATACTTTAACGTTAAGAAAAATAAAAGTAGACGTAATAATGAGTTACTTTTTGGAAACTTTTATTTTTTTAAAGGGCTGTCTGGAGGACAAGGCGGCCGCGTTCCCATAAAAAAGTTAAGGTATGCGGTTTCGGTGTGCCGGTCGTGAGGGTCATAAGTCCTGTGTTTATAAAATGTACTTTATATCTGTAAGTATTCGAATATTCTGAAATCCCAACTACATAAAAAATATTTTTATTATGTACCATTTAGCTTTTAATTAGATGAGGTCTTGTATATAGTAGTTTATAGCATGGTAAGGGTCGTAGGTTCGATTCCCAAAAAACATGGTCGTTTGTATTTCGACTGGGGAAGGAATATAAATAAACGTTTATATTTGTTAAAACAAAAGTATGTATACATCTTAGTATGTTTATCAGCTGTTTAGTAGGTACTACGTACCCATGGAGTAAGTGCATTGTGTAAATGTGTGAGAAATATTATATCAGACTAGCATATTATTACGACTTGTGTCTCTCGAGATTGTCGTAAAAATAGACTACCTACCTATACAAATTTTAAAAAAATGTTGTCATTAATCAAATCTGTCTGATAAGGTTGGTATTGCCAGACAGGATGGTATAGTTTTCCTTATTCACTGGAGGATTGCATTCTTTACATAATTGTCACAGCATAATTTCTTGAGAAATCTTGATGGTGTAGGTAATCGAATTATGGAGCAAAAACACTGTACAAATCTTGAAGCTCGGGCAGGGATTAAACCAGCGTTTGGGCTGGTCAGGCCCCTGAGACGAATATAATTACAGTTTTATCCATTGTTTACCTATTTATTTCGATAAACAATATGCAAACATAAGCTTTACAGATAATTTTATTTATTACCTCATCGATCTCTTCCCATCCTACTTAGTTTGTATACCTTTACAAAATATCATCATAACAGCCCATTAATGTCCCACTGCAGGGAAGGGCCTCCTCCCATGACGGAAGGATACTTGGCCTACTAATACCACGCTGGCCAGACGTATTGGTATAGGGTTTAATTTCAAGTTTTCCTTCTTTTTATTTCGTAAAGATAATATTCACTGATAGTCCCTTAGTCGGTTTGTACGACACCCATGGGATGAGATGGGGTAGTGACATAATTGTATTCTTACACCACACGGAGAAAATATAAATACCTGTATTTAATATTGGGTTGGGAAGCTTTGTAATTTAACATTATACTATCTTATCAGTTGTCATAAAAAATATATAGAAATTAGATAGATAGTCTTATCAATAAAATAATGGATGCGTATTCTACTACGTATGGATTATTTTTAAGCTTAATAAAGTATGCACTGGCCTTGACGAAATACTGAGAACTAGGTGCGAGTTTGTAAATTTCAAAAAGTTAGTAAATACAAAAATACAAAATTTACTATGCACTGAAAGGCTCCCCATTTTCGTAATTGTTGTATTTAATTATATTTATATTTAACAAGTAGCATTTGCATAGTGTGTGGACTGAGGGACCACTTACAAAACTTAACAAAACTTAAAAATAACAATAATTATTACTGTTTGTGATTTTTCTTTCATTTTAAATTTATCCTTGCCCTTTTAACAAATGGTTGGCTTAGGAATATTTAATGTTCATGCTATAATTTATTAATTATGAGATAAATTCAAGTGGGCTCAGGGACCTTTTAAAACGTTTGTTATTTTTTATTATCTACTCATATTAGACTTTTCAATGCTTTTTATACTTTTATACATGTTTAACTAAAGATTTTTAACAAAAAATTGTTGTTTAATTCATTACCTATCTAATTATGGGAGATTTTGTGTTTGAACTGAGGGACCCACTTAAAGCGATATATCTTTTGAATAAAGTCTTAACAAACTCTGATATTCGTTTAACAAACTCTTTAACAACTTTAACTATGCACTTTTGTTGATTAATCTGCAAAAAATCGCAAAAAAATGGGCCCTCAGTCCACACATACATAAATAAAATAAAAGAAAAATTAGCTATTTCGAAAAGACTTTTTCTTTAGTGCCCTTAGTTTATCCGGTACAGGCGGACCCTCAATCCTCTATGTGTGGACTGAGGATCCAACTGTAAACTCGCGTATTTGATTTTCACAAAATTTGATTCCAACGTTTACAATTTTTTGGGTGTTCACTAAATCTTAAGCATGTTTTCAAAGGATTTTGAGAAAGTGGCCCTCAGAGCACATGCACATTACGTTTTATGTGCAAAATCTTTTTTCGAATTTTATTTCAGTCTCGTAACAGGGATGAAGACGGCAACCGCGTGCACGGCAAGGCAACACGGCCACTGCACCGAAACAACATAAAAATGTACGTAACTAAAGCCTATAAATATTTTATAAACATTTTACGAGCGAACAGCACGAATGCAATTCCTATCATATAAACTTGCTACTAAGTTTTTAATCACCATCGCGTATTATTAAACATGAACAACAATGTGGTACTAAGTTGTACTTTTGCTATTCCTTTCCTATTTACAGTTGTACTAGCCGGTGCCCGCGACTTCTCCTGCCTATTTTAAACAATTCGCACAATACCTCTACAAATTATAGCCTATTTATGTTAATCAGATGTGTAAGCTATATTACTGTAAAGTTACATCAAAATCCATTCTGTAGTTTTTGCGTGAAAGAGTAACAAACATCCATCCGTCCATCCCCACAAACTTTCGCATTTATAATATTTGTAGGAAGGGCAATGTAATGTGTTTGCCTTCATGTGTGTATTTCAAGTACAGTGGTGTAGTGGTCAACGTATTTGCTGTGATGAAATCCATTAAATGGTGCTAAGCTTTTTTTCTATTTGCATATCACATATTCGATGTCGTTAAAATAGTTATAGTCACGAAGAATTTCAATATCCCAAGATATTTCATATCTTCGCTCATATTAACTGACTTTTAAGAATTTTTAATGAAGCTGGTGATACGGGCAACGGAGATGTTGCCCGTATCGTTATCAGAACGTCGATCTGCATTATGAAGGGTCTAAATAATTTTTAATTACTATAGTAATATTATAATATTAACTACAAACTCAAAACTCAGACAAAATACTTCATAAATACTCAAAGCATTCATATTGAAAATAAAACATGTATTTTTAAAAAAGCTTGTTGTCAAAACCGGTCTGTATCTCGGAACTATCGATTTATAATTACGTAGTTTATTATAAGCTGTTCCTCAATATAGCCTTTACGTATTAAATGTTATTAAATGCTATTTATAAGACCTTGGCTTTTAAGACTTTGATGCATTCCTCAGATTACGAGCTTGATGATGAATAGTTAATTTAAATTATTGGTAATTATTATTTTTTTAATTATAATAATTATGTTATAAAGTTTTAAACAGGAACTAAAACAAAGCAGTTTGCAATTATAAACAGTGACTGCAGTGCCAAAATAAACGCTGACATAAAAATAAAAGTGCTTAAAAAGTATAATGACATTTAAAAAAAATCTAATTTTGAAAAAAGTCCATGTTGGCAGGACCATGTCATTTACTAAGCCCAGCTTTCGTTTTTCATTGTAGTAGCTGGCATTAAATGCAACATCTTTCATCCACACATTAAAGAAATGACAATAAAATTAATCAAAACGGTTAGCATTCTGGCGAATTTTAGTAAAGCCTCAGTAGATCCCAGGAAGGCTCTCACTGATTTAATAACTTTATGATTTATGACATTGAACTTAATAACTTTAATTACTGTTTAAATCACTTTATTTCCTAAAGATTACAAATACAAAGAGAAATAAAATAGAAAGAAAAAAATAAAATGTGTTGACAGGTAATCTTAAAATACTTTCAAACAAATGTAGCCGATTTCAAATTAATTCATTGAATAAACTTGTCATAGGCTGACATAAATTAAAGTTTTGATGCTTAATGCCTATAATTCTTACTCTAAATCCTCGTTCCCGTGTAGGTGGGCAGAGTATGCCAATGTAACTAATACAAATGGCATGTACGGTCAGCTGCAAGGAAATCTAACCCCCTTTATGAATATAACAGCGCGCTAAAGGGCTAGATTTCTTTACAAACCTGCTGGTGCTTCATCTACATTACCACAGCTTTGGTCATTGTAAATCCTTCTATGATATCTCATTTGCTGATCATTATTGAAAAGATCAGAAGAAATTAAGAAAATCTTACATTAATATTCTAAGACTAAATTGTATTTTTAATTCGTCAGCACGCAAATGAAAAAGCCTTTAACATCTATTACTACCTAAATTTTGACAAAAAGAGAATAAAAAGAACATTTATATTCTGTAGAATAATATATTCTACTACATAAGACAGCGGTATTATGTCTATAATCGCCCTATTCCAAGCGAGATTCTGTTAGGCGCACAGGCAGTCGTAGAGTCGCCTATTAAAATTTGCATACATTACATTTACAAAGTCTATTTCCCTATCAAGTAAGTTGAGCCACAATTACTACTGTAATTAAACTGTTTTATTACTTTCAAGAGATGTCAAACAATTATGTTAACGACTTGAATTGTAATAATCTTTACTAAAATTGTTTTAGTAAAAGATGATTAAGAATATTCGTTTAGGAAAGTGTTAATGCTCTGTTAGTTACCTTAGTTTTCTGTTTCTCCTATTGACATCCGACAACATTTTGCACGTGCGTAAGCTTAATAATAATAGGACAAAAAATAACCCCTAGTAGTACGTGTAGAGGAGGCCCAGGTGGTCCATGTAGTGGAACTTAATGTAGGTTTTTATAATTATCATCGTCTCAAACATAAGACGTCTATTACACACCTACAGAAACATTTGAAAGTAATCTATGTCAAGATTACTTTCAAATGTTTCTGTCATGTGCCTTTATCAGCTGCTTCTTTGGGTTAACTTGCAAAAGGTTGACGACCTCGGTGGCGCGACGGTAGCGCAAGCGGCTGTCGTGCACGAGGTTGTGGGGTCGATCCCCACACAGTACAATAATTTGTAAGATCTGAGTCTGGGTGTTCCTTGTGTCCGTTAATTGATGTTTGTAAAATGTCACCGCGACACAGGGCATGATCCCTAGTGCGGGAGCTTTTTACTATTTTTATAAAAGACAGTTTTATTTAAAAAAGAAACTTGTAAGGCGTCTACCTACTTTGCGCCTGCGGTACACGATCGCTATGCCTTAAACATAATTTATTAACAAAAATAAATGGTTACCACAAATATGTTTTGCACAACCCACATGCTATGTCATAAATTATTTAATTTACTTATCAATAAAGCTAAGCCGTAACTCTCTTTCCTATCAACTTTTATTTTGCCTATGAATATATTTTTAATAAGCGCACCCCTCACATAGTAATCAATAGGATGGGGTGGCAAAGTATTCACAATTAGTGGACGATGGTACTTGATTTCAACGTTATTGGGGGCATGCCATTGCTATTTCATTTAATAGGGTCTAGTACTTTTACAACCAAATACGGGCAAATTATATAAAAAGGAATGAATTGAAGTGAGAATTTTACACTTAAGTTTTATTTACGCAGTTACCATTTTAAGTTATCACATGGCTGTCAAGAAAGTACCTATTTAAGTAAGCAAATAAGTATATTCGACATGACATCCTAACCGTATTATCCAAGTGATATATACCTCTTACTCAGATCTAATTCGGGTCCAATCTATCAGTATTCCTTACTACGGACATAAAAATGGTGTCACTCAACAATATTACGTACGAAAGGGCTTATGTCCGCGCCCACATTTTTTTTACTTTTAAAACACTCAGAGAGGTGCTAAAGGCTTGAGTGCTGACGCATATTTTAAGACAAAAGTGCCAACTTCCACCGCCATTTAAAACATAACCATTTTTCTGTTTGCTTAAAAAATACCACAAAAAGCTTTTTGTTGTCTAATGAAAGGAAATAATATAAATATGCAATACAAAGAGAAGGTAAGGAAAAGTAAGATGTTATTTGTTCATTTAATAAGTTTTATAACGCACTAAGACAAGTACAAGAAAAAGTATGAAAAAATTAATTATGAGTAAACAAATAATAGTACGACAAAAAATAACTCCTAGTAGTACGTCTAGAGGAGGCCCAGGTGGTCCATGTAGTGGAACATAATGTAGGTTTATATAAATATCGTCTCAAACATAAGACATCTATTAATTGACATAGATTACTTTCAAAATTTTAAACATTCAATGTTTCTGTCCTGTGCCTTTATCAGCTGCTTCATTGGTTTAACTTCTATGAGTAAGAGTATTGATTGCAAATAAGTAATTCGCATTAGGAAATTATAGTTCCTAGGAGAAATTAGACAAAGCACTCGGAAATTAAAATTGATCTGTGCCTACGATATTAAATATTATGTAAGTATACGTAGTTACATATTGCATAGCTATACATATTGTGACACTACCAGCTCGTTTATGCCTCAATGCCAGGACATTTTTCCTCCAGTAATGTAAAATATTGACTTGTTAAAATCACGTTGACCAGAATGATTGGTAGGGTAATGATAGGGTTTTATGTTAATTCGTAAAAAAATTATAAGTGAAATATTGCTTTACGATGCTTACAAGTCGAGTTGGAGATAGTAACATCGTTTTTAGTCCGTAGCTACTCCATACATAATATTAGAATCTATGGAACCTTCCCACCTTCATCATAACAGCCCATTAATGTCTCACTGCAAGAACGGGCCTCCTCCAGGGACGGAGGGATACTTGGCCTACTAATACCACGCTGGCCAGACGGTTTGTTATAGGGTTTAATTTCTAGTTTCCTTCTTTTTATTTCGTAAAGATAATATTCATGGATAGTCACTTAGTCGGTTTCTACGACACCCATGGGATGATATTCTCCTCACCTATTGGAATATTTTCTATACGTGAGACATTCTATATTCTTTTGTTTAATTTCGTTGCGGTTCCCCTCATTACTCTTTCGTTATAATGATTTTCCCCGAGACTCAACGAGTGTCAGGCTCGGTGCTTTTTACGAGGTCACGCTTTTGATCCTGGGTTACAGGAATCACAGATGTGGAAAAAGTGGGTCGAATTTGTCCCAAGATTGTAGGAAGTTTCTTCAGTTGGTACATTTTGCATAAATACGAAGCATATCAAGGGACATCAAGATATGATACTTCGTAAAAGTTTTCTAACAAGTAAGTAGGAATCTATGATCGAGAGTTGTGGAGAATTTCTGTGATAAATAGAAAGGTTAAATCAAAAGCTCTGTACAGCTTCAAATCTGGTAGTTTCTTGTAGCAAATCTACTCAAAAACTCTTACGATTTTTTTTAATGTTTCTTACGCTCTCGCAATCAGACCTTAGTTAATTGAAAACTTATTTTTTTGATAAAAGGTACGAGTAAGCTCAAAGTTAAGGAAAGACTTTTGTAAGCTTAACTGTTTTTTTTAACTTTGAAATGTCATATTTTGTTTTAGACTCCTCGGCGCCTTTTTGTATGGAAATTACAAACCTTTTCACACAAAAAATGCGTGTAGGATTTTTAATGAGACTAAAAAGACTCAAAGTCTTTTTTGAGTTATTTTACGTACGCTAGCTGCACGGTATCGGTATCTCCTTATGCAGAGATAGTCCCTCCCTGCAGTGGGACTTTTTATAATTTGCAATGAGATATAGTATTATAGTCCCTCGTTAAATTTATATCGTCTCAAGTATCGTATAAGCCACATGAAATCAGATATGAAGTGTAATGTAACATTGAGATAACAAATTGGCACTTTTGAACCCAATAAAAATGTCCTCCGAGTCCACATTTAGCGTGCGGTTATATGATATTATTAATTTATTATTTGACAATTAAATTTAACGACGTTTTTACTTTTACCTGACTTTAAAAACGAAAAAAGGTGATCAATAAGGTTTTTTTTACTACCTTAAAATACAACTATTTCTTCAGATCCCTTAAGGCTATGACACTGTACTATTATTATATCTTTCTGTAGTTGACAGCTGTGTTCTGCTATTGCTGACGGCCATCAGCGGCGCGGTAACCACCTACGATCTAGTGGGACGCTTACTCACTATGTTACCTTAAAGTAAAATAAAATCTAAAATGGTTATTTATAAAAGAATTTCTGTATCAAAGCTCTAAAGTAAATTTATAATTCGGCAATTTTTTGTTTTAGATCGAGAATATAGTAAGCATTATAAGCCTTTTTAAAGTTTTCCCAATGTTCTTCAATTTCCAAGGTTATTCATCATCATATCAAGTAATAAGTAGGCGTCTACTGCTAGACATCGGTTTCCTCTAAATATTTTCACCCTGCGTGATCCTGTGTCTCCCTTATACATAGGTTTCCCGCCATCGAACTAGGTCGTTGGTGCACCGTGTGTATTAAGATATTCACACATCTGATGATTAGAACAATTACCTTTCAATTTAGACTACGACACAAAAGTATTCGTTAGTGTTTTATTTAAACAATGGAGGCTTAAATCATAAGTATTACTCGGATAAACTTTAATCAGCGATTATTAAAGAGGCCCTTAACAACTTAAATGAGCAGCAAATTATTAATAACATTCAGTAACTCCTCTGAAGCGTAACGTATACGCGTCAAACTCTTAAACAATTTCAACAACTTACGAGTGTCGGAACCTATAAATTATTTCAGTATAGTTGTTTAAGTTTTAGTAGGTTTACACATCAATAAATTATCCCCCCCCCCCCGACATGTGCTTAACTTCCTTTGATTCTGACATTTCGGTTACGTGACAACTGTAAGACAAAACTCAGAGTTAAATCCCCGGAGAAGAGATTCGTCACCTGCGAAATTGTTTCAGCTCTACAACAATAACAATCCTATTAAACTGTTCAAACACGCTGACAATTCCGATTCGATTCTATCTACGGATGACATTATTGCCCAAATTAAGGTGGCTTTGCACTCGAATGTGACTGCATCAGCGTATGCTAGTCAAATCAGAGCGGGATATTCATTACGCAATATTTTCCCCTACCCTAGAGAGAATCGCGATGAAGCGTATATAGAGGGAAAAAACGGCGAACTTCGTTTCACAAACAAAGCGTACGCCTGAAAGGGGCCTGTGAAAAAACATTTTCATTGTGTCTGCGAGTCGCTCGATTTTTAATCTTCCCCCGCGTCCCTCTGTAAGTTTATTGTGAGCTTTGGGAATCAGTTGGCGGCCGTCACTGGAACCTACGTTTGTCAGCGAGTGCACCCGTCTAGTCGACAACACAGCTATCTTGTGCTACAATGTGACTGTAACTCCTCTGTGTGAACTTGTTCGCTTGAAAATAACGAAGGGAGTTGCCAAGCTAAACTGCGGGGAAAGTTTCAACTTTACAAGTAAATAAAGACGCGTGACTATATAGCAATAGTGGAAGTCATTTAAATTTAAATCCAGTTAAACTATTTTTATTTGCTATACTTAATTATATTGATAGCAATAGGAATCAATTGTCTTGTTTTGTTTTGTTTAAAGCTAAATATTTATTGTGTAATCATCTGTAAGGGAAATAAAGAAGAAATTGTACTTATGTTCGTACGAAAAAAATAATGGCAGATAGCCTTTACGTAGGTTATGGACACCATCGTAGACTATAAAAAAAACTAAATAAAATACCTATTATTACTACAGTTATGCTTTAAAATTTATTATTAAGAATCGAGATTTATTTGACCGTGATAACTCTAGCTTATGTTTGTATATTAAACAATAATATTTGTAAAAACAAAAAATAACGTAGATTACAAATTGGTCTAAAATATGTGCATATTTCGGAGAATCTTTACACCTATTTCTAAAATTTAAATATTATGGCATAAACAAGCGAGTTTTACTTATAAATGTGGGTCTAGGATTTCAAGTATTCATAAATTCTTTTTTACATCATTCGGATTCGGATTAAATTTCGGATTATTACATACTGCGGACAATTAACGGACACAAAGAAGATCCAGGCTCAGGACAATAATTTGTGGATCACACAAAGAATTGTCTTGCGAGGGATTCGAACTCACGACCTCGTGCACGACAGCTGCTTGCGTTGCCGCTGCGCCACCGAGGCAGTTTCAACATTTACTTTATTCTGTACTAGGGACCTGCCCCGGCTCCGCACGGGCACCTACTACAGAAAGTCCAGTTTCATTAGACGATTACATTAGAAATCTCTAAATTTATATGGGTTTCTGTACAATATTATGCATGTATTATACGTATAAACCTTCCTCTTTATAATTACTCTATTAATTAAAAAGAACGCATCACAATCCGTTGCATAGTAAAGATACTAAAGATTTAAGCATACAAAGGGTCATAGGGACAGAAAAAGCGACTTCATTAATTTATATTATGTATAGATTATGTTATAACATAGCCAAGGATTAAAGAAAGGTAACTCTTAATCGATTACTAATTTTCAGTTCCACGAACTAAACAACAACCTTTATGAAAATAAAATGTGTTTTGTAAAATATTTACTTGGTAACATGTTTAATCGAGAGTTTTACTAAGAATTATATAAAACTTTAACACTTGATTTACATTAGTAACTATTTTGCATGTTTACTAAGGTTACCTAATGCCCGCGGCACCGTTTAGTTAATTTTTATTTTGAATAGTTTTAAAAATTTAATAAGTATTCTTGTTATAAAATATCTAAACACTATTAGCGGGTTTTATTATGCCGAGTTTCTCTTCATTGTTCTTGAAGCAACTGACATTTATTGTAACGCAAAACAGTTACATTAATAAGAGCTCTTACAATTTAGCCGTTTCTTGCCGTAAGGAGGGTAGGGAGCTTTTCTTTTCTAAGGTTTTTCGAACGGCAAACTTACGTTTGTTTTGATACAAATTTTGCCGTACGGCAGCATTTACTCGTATAGTGGCACGGCCGCACGGCACGAAATGGCTATATTGAAAGAGCCCTAATATTTAAAAGTTTCCTGTATAATTAACCATCAATACGTAGATTATTAGTTAAATTACCTCCCCTATAGATACTAACAGCATCGTTGGCAAGCAAGCGGTCGTTTCATCGACGCCAATGCATGAGGTCTCTGTTTCGAATGTCACGTAAGACAAATTGTGTAATTCATAAGTAAATGATCGTCTTAAGCCTGGAAGTACTTGGTGTCTCTTAATTTGTATGTTCGTTAGAGCACCCGTAGCACGGGGCTCGAATCCTAGTGCGAGAGTTATCATTTATAAAAAAAAAACAAAGCAATATTAATTAAATTAAATCAGCAAGTGCTCACTTACTTAAATGCAAAGCTTTATAAAATCACTAGGTACTCTATGAAAGCTATTACTCAAATTAAATCGCATAATATAAACGTTTTAAGAAATAAATTTCGCCCAGTGGTACTCGAGCGAGTCAAGAATTATGAATAAAACATAGCACACTTCTTTGGACGAGCGGCTATCTGTCTTGCGTTGCAACCTACCCATCTATTATACAAGGTGTTATTGTACTTCCTGCCTTATGGTACATCATTCTGTGGACCCCAGACGGCCATTGAAAGAGGATTGAGTGTATTGTTAGTGTTTTGGCTCATTGTTTCCTTAAGAACCGCGCTTAACAAAGACTGGCGTAGTGACCCACTCTACCTACGTATTCGATATGTTTTTATTCGCGTGCCTACACGTATCGCGTGGATAATTTATACTACACTTCGTATAGAATGGGGACTGAGGTATGTCGGGATCATCGCGTTTTAAATTGACTCTGTGAATGGGTAGAGAAAAAAAATATTTTATCATAGCCATGCCTTATTAATTAGAACGATAAAATGATTTTTTCCCTCGTTTTGTTAATCCTCATCTAATTAATTTTTGTAACGTATATCGATTTGATCGTGTTATGCTTTTGACAGGTTTCTTTATTGTCACATCGGTAACGTGCGTATTATGTAAAATTAAGTAGGTATCCACCTTAAAAGGATACCAATTGGTGTTTAAATTTAGATCAATGGGATATATCCAATTGTATTTTAAAATCGTCTGATAGTAAGCGCTGGTTATCTATGTGTCTATAGCTGGTGAATATTTATTTATTTATTTATTCAAGTTACTTATCACAGGGTACACCCTAATACAATAGTGTTGCCTACATACTATAATACAACTTAAAATAATTAAAAAACACTTACTTAATAAACTTATATAAAGATCAATGTGCCTCTGCACTGCGCTCCTCATCAGGATATTAACCCTTAATTTGGTATTGTAGCCTTGTGCCTAGTCTTAGTAACATTTGTAACCTACACCTGTAACCTACAAGTAAAAGTCAAGTCTTTGGTTATAAGAGAGTTTGTTTACCATAAATTAAAAAAATTTATACTTAATATACATATATTCCTTACACTTTCACACAACGCCATCTAGTCCCAAACTAAGCAGAGCTTGTACTATGGGTACTATAGACAACGGTAAATACTTACATATTATACAGAGAAAACACCCATACCAATGCAAACAATCATGTTCATTCATACAAAGATTTTCATTGAGCAGGAATCGAACTCAAGACCTCTGCGTAGCAGTCATGGTAAATAACCACTACGCCACAGAGGTCGTCGTATTAATTATGTTGCCTTTTTTTACAAACAATACTTTTAAGTTATTATAAATTATATACGGCAGTAAAATTCATTCTAAGTCACGTTTATTAAACCATAATTTACATTCTCAAGTGTTCTCAAATTATGTATTTGCAGTACCCACTTGATAGCTTAAAAATATTGCAAATTAAAATTACGAAATATTGTTGAATATCATTAAGTCAACCTTTATACAAGGATTTTCCGCTTCTTAGGGAAAGTAACAATTAAATTAATACTAAAAATAAAAGGACCGACTGCTTATTAACTAAAATTGGTAATCGCTTTTAAACTGTTTTTGTTTGAACTTTTATTAAACTCTGTAAGTAATTAATATTGTCCTTTTGCTATCACATCGCATTGATATAATAAAGGCCGACTAAGGGAAGAAATTGTCTCATATAGTAACTATGAAAACAAAAGACGGTAACTTAACATAGAACACACACCAAGCTGTCCAGCTACCATGGTAAGCCAAATTTCTCCTCGTCGATGAATAAGTCACGTCACTGTAGAGGGACATCAATGAGCTATTAAGTATAATGAAGTTAAAAAGAGTATCAGCATTTTCATAACAGGCAACAATAAAACATTAATAACAGTTTAATAAAATTGACCTAACAGCATTGCATGGACGACACGACGCACGTCCGACTACATTCATTGCCACTCAAAACCTACGTCACTGCACTATCGAATATCCATTAAAGTTAATTCGTTCGAAGATTAAATAAATGTAAAAGAAAATATATGTTGCTAGTTTGAAAATTGAATGAAGCCGGTGTTTTATTCTCGTAGTTTGGCTGTTTCGCAGTAATTCTATTTGTAATGGCACTGTGGTTTCGATAGCTGCTGATATTTTTACCTTTATCTAAATACATAGATTTGATCTTTATTTTTGTTTTTTGGGGATTATTTTAACGAGTCTTTGTTAATAGTTAAGCGGCAAAGTGACTGTAACACTCCTGGTGCAATCGTGCTGATTGCAGTTCAACAAGGATGAAGAAGGAGGCCAAAGCAATCCTACCGTCCCGTCCCCTGCATCATGCTGATCGTGCTACAACACTTCTTCACATTATGCGTAAAGGTTCCAATGTTATATAAAGAAGGAAACACAAGCTATTGTTCAGCATGGAAAATGAATCATAGGTGCTAAAACAGTTACACGTTGAAAATCGTTACTTTTGTAAAATGTGTACAATAAAATACTTTATGATTCATATTTTTTTTATTTAATAAAAGAGTTCCATTCATTCGGGATTGTATATGAAGCTCAGTGACCGAATTTTATCAAACTACACTTCACAAAATAGCGTGTAGTGGCCAATAAGTTTACCTAACTGAAGGGACTCGGCGGAACAAATTTGTCGAAAGCTACCGGTGAGGTGAGAAAAGGTCGAGAAGAAACACGTTCTAAAAATATTAAAGAAAGGTACGCATGGAAAGGCACGGGGTAAAAGATTTGAGGATACTTCATGGGGTCCTAAATTGATAAAAATGTTGTATAACGTCTAAATTTCTTGACAAAATGGATAAAGAAAAAACTTATTACAGGTTTTTATGTAGTAGAAAATGCGCAAATTTGTTTCTTTTTTTAGGGTTCCGTACCAGTTTTGAAAAAACGGAACCCTTATAGGATCACTTTGTTGTCCGTCTGTCCGTCTGTCCGTCTGTCTGTCAAGACCATTTATCTCAGAAACGCGTGAAGGTACCTAGCTGAAATTTTCACCAAATACTAAGGCTTGTTGCCTCTTAGTGCTGTAAAAAATTCAAAGTGCTAATCCAACGCAATCAAGAGATATAGCCGTTTTTGTTGCAAAATTTAGAGGGGTAAGGGCAAAAACCTACAGGGTACTTCCAGTCTACCTACAAACTTGAAATTTGGCATGGAGCAAGGTTTTGTACTACATGTAATGGGAAAATTCCGAAAACCTTAAATTTTTACTACAATCACATTATATTTTGATTTCATAGAATTTTGGCGGGAAAGCTGAGTCACGTGACCTGTGACGTCATAGAATTTTGACAGCTGTCAAAGTGACAGCTGTCACTTTTGACAGATGGGACGTGACGTCATAGAATTTTTGACAGATGGGTCGTGACGTCACAGAATTTTGGCGGGAAAACATTTTGTGACAGTTGAGTCATGACGTCATTGAATTTTTGACAGATGAGTCGTGACGACACAGAATTTTTGACAGATGAGTTGTGACGTCATATTATTTTGGCGGGAAAATATTTTAGACACCAGTCACTTTGACAGCTATCAATTTTGACAGATGTGCGTGACGTCATAGAATTTTTGACAGATGAGTCGTGACGTCACAGAATTTTGGCGGGAAAATATACACACATCAAAAAAGTCTAAGCAACATGCATGATATTACAAATTTACCATTTATATTAATTTATTTTACCATTTATTTTAATTATAACGTTGTATTTTATTTTTAAAATAATATTTTTAGGGTTCTATGATGTAAAAATAACAGCTGTTTTCTTTATAAGTTCTTTTAATAACAGAAATTAACAATATTAGAATATACAGGTACATAAGAAACTAAACTTTTTTTTTACAAATTGAAAAGAGATTGGGCAAAATTAACCCAGAACCAACAGGAACAAAATATATGCCGGGTTATTAGTCTTGCTATGAGAAACATTTTAATAAAAATAATTTTCCCCTAGGTGCTGTCCAACTGTAATTACACACAATTAAAAAATAGTTTTTTTCCATTTCATAACTCTAATAAAAACAAAGAAATACATGTAACGTTATGTAATTGATATTAACAGACCGACCTAACCATTCTATCGTCTTTACTCGCTACAAAAAAATACATAAGCCTGCGTCATGCGCAGATTCAGGTATTATTGTACATTTTCACTCTTACACCACATGTATTACGGGGTGTCCTACGTGGGCGAGGAAAGCGACACAATGCGACGGGATGCTACACGCGACAAGTGTTCTACATGATTACGTCACGTCTCGTCGCAGACCGTCACATAGGACACAAGTAGGGTACACCGTTGATTTGATGGCGTACGTCGCGTTCGTCGACCACGTAGGACACCGCGTTAGACAGAGATGACACTTTGTTAAATTAAATCATTTAGGAGAATATGTCGTACAGAATCGTGTATCCACGGTATGCGTACGTTAGGAAGCTGTTCTCATATGATAAGTGTAATATATTATTTAGGTCACGCTTGACATGTAGGCATAGAACAGCCTGCAAGTCCAATAGATTTCTTTTTTTTTTCTTATTAAAAAAGACAACTCCCGCCCTAGGGATCATGCCCTGTGTCGCAGGGACTGTTTACAAACATCAATTAACGGACACAAAGAACACCCAGAGTCAGGACAATAATTTGTGGATCTCACAAATAATTGTCCTATAATTGTCCTGCGTGGGGATCGAACCCACAACCTCGTGCACGGCAGCCGCTTGCGCTACCGTCGCGCCACCGAGGTCGTTGGTCGATTTCGTGATTGTTGACTTATAGATGGTTATCCGCGTGGTGATGGAGTAAAAATATAATATGGGGTGGTGACCCCATCTCACACCACCCCATCTCATCCCATGGGTGTCGTATAACCCGACAAAGGGACTATCCGTGAATATTATCTTTACGAAATAAAAAGAAGGAAAACTTGAAATTACACCCTATACCAATGCGTCAGAGCAGCGTGGAATTAGTAGGCCAAGTATCCCTCCATCACGGGAGGAGGCCCGTCCCTGCAGCGGGACAAAAATGATGTATTATTAAACATTAAAACACATAACGTTGTTTTCATTCATAGCTGTTATGAGCCTTATATCTCTGATACCCCATACATATTCAATAAACAAATAATGAAAATTATATAAGTTTAACGTGTGTAATAATGAGGGATATACACTCCTTTGCAAAAAAAACGGGCACTTACCAGTCATTGGCTTTTCAATGGATAATATTGACATATTTAGTATGGCATTAGCTTAGATGACTAGAAATTTCTTATTATCAATAAGAACATAGTTTTTAAGACTTAATTCCTGGAATTGGTGTTTTAGTCAATGTAAACAGAGAGCCGTGTTAAAATTGAAATTTTAATGTGTTTAATGAAATTAAGACTACGAGTATTTTTATGGTATTTTAATAAAAAAAGACAGTAAAAAATAAAAATTAATAACGAGTATGACTTCCCCTTGCACTGATTACGGCATGTAATCGTCTTGGCATGCTTTCCACCAGGTTTTTGATGGTGTCCTGTGGAATGTGTTCCCACTCAGCTGAGATCACACGCTTAAGCTCCCTGATGTTTTGTGGAGGTGGTTGGACAGATCGTACTCGCCTTTTTAGGAGGTCCCAGACGTGCTCAATGGGGTTAAGGTCGGGGCTCCGCGCTGGCCAATCCAAACGACGAATACCGACCTCTTGCATATAGGCATCTACGTCGCCAGAACGGTGGGCCCGAGCATTATCATCCATAAATATGGCATCTTCACCAATTACAGTCAGTGCGGGTTGTGCATGTTGACAAAGGATTTCTGTTATGTACCTTTGCGCATTTAGTGAGCCATTTTCAATGAATACTAACTCGGTACGACAGCTGAAAGTTACGCCCCCCCAAAACATAACCGATCCTCCACCATAAGGGGTGATTTCTTCAAAACACACGTCCGCATAGCGTTCCCCTGGTCTTCGTAAAACACGCCGACGTCGGTCCTCACCATGCAGACAAATCCGAGCCTCATCTGAGAAAAGTACGCTACTCCAGTGACTTAGTGTCCAAGATAGGCAATTTCTAGCGAACCCTAATCGCGCTATCCGGTGCTCACGGAGTAATTTGGGAGCCCGCGCTGGTCGTCGACTGCGTATATCAGCCGCTAAAAGCCTCCTCCTCACAGTCCATAGACTAACTTGTGCTCCTCGTACCTCTTCAAGGTTTCTTTTTAGGTCTATGTAGCTGCATCTGCGGTTCCTCAGCGCCTGAGTTACTAAAAAGCGGTCGTCTCGTGGTTGTGTGCAACGTTTTCTCCCAGAACCTTGCCTTCTCTGAACGGAACCTGTCTCTTGGTATCGAGCCCAGGTTCTTTGGACTGTTGAACGACTCACGTTTAACCGCTGTGAGACGTAACATTGGCTACAACCCTCCTCCAGCAGCGCTATAATTTTACTAGCTCTTATTGCTTTTTCTGCCATTACAATAGACACAAGGATATCTCTTTTAAGTCACAATAAGGCAGGATTATGCGATAAACATAAATTATTCTATTAAAAATAACTAACAGTTAGGTTTAGTTGCCTGATAACCTTTTAAACGAAATCCCGCGAAAAGTAAGTAAAAAGTTACAAACTGGAAAAGGGATTATTATTTTTAAAAACAGAAGTTTCGAATTTAGAACTAACTTTTTTCATACCCAGACTCTTGATTAAGTGCCAGTAATATAGTTTGGCGGTTAAAACCTCTTTAGACCTAAATTATTACCAATAATGTAGAAAAATCAAAACCGCCCGTTTTTTTTGCAAAGGAGTGTATATTAGTTCTGTTGGTCCTGGGTTTTTTTTGTATGAAATTTGCCCAATGTCCTTTCTTAAGAAAATGAATTTATTGTGAAAGAATAGGACAATTTAATACAAAGTATGGCCTCCTCTGCTATTCAGAACTTGTCGGCAACGATTATTCATTGAATTAATGAGACTGTTTATGTCATCTTGCGGTATTCGCTCCCAATGGAATTGTAGCAAATCCTTCAGCTGTTGGGTTGTTGTCACTCCGTCCAAGTCCTTCAAAACACGTCTCTGGAGCATGTCCCATGCGTGCTCGATGGGGTTGAGGTCTGGCGATTGTGCAGGCCAGGGCAATACCTGGATGTTCTCCGTTGCCAAGTATTCACTGGTTCGCCGAGCTGTATGTGAACGCGCATTGTCATGCATTAACGTAAAATCGGAGCCAAAGGTTTGTGCAAATGGATGGACATAAGGTCTGAGAATATCCTCAACATAATTTTCAGCGTTCATGTTTCCATTTACAAAAACGAGCTCAGTTCGCCTGTTCTTCATAATACCCGCCCATACCATAACTGTTGAGCCGCTGTATGGATGAACTTCCTGAACGCACCTGAGTCTTTCAGTATTTCCGGGTCGACGGTACACTCGCACCCTTCTTGTATCAGGCCTAAACCCGAATCGCGACTCATCGGAAAACATAATTTTATCCCATTGTTCCTGGGTCCATGTTATGCGTTCTCTACACCATTCATTTCGACGAGCGCGATTCCCGTGACGTATCGGTGGGCACCTGATAGGGCGTCGAGCTCGTAGGCCGTACTCATGCAGTCGATTTCGCACAGTTTGGGGACTTACATCAACACCACTTGAATTTTGTAGCCTCAAACTTATCTCTCGAGCGGTTAACATCGGCTGGCGTCTTGCAGTCAGTTGTATGTACCGGTCTTGCCGAGTGGTTGTACTCCTTTTACGGCCTGGATGCTGTTCAGCGGGTTCCCCTGTATTATTGTAGCGCTGCCAAAGACGACAAATAACACTTCTATGAATACCAAAATGTCGAGATACCTGAGATTGATTACTTCCCGCTTGCAACATCCCTACAGCTCTTTGCATTTCATCTGCCGTCAAATGACGTCGCTCCATGACGTAAAGAATATCTAACAATTCAATTTTGTCGCCAACTGTATTTAAATGGTTGGTAAAATTATAAAATCAAGACTAAAACGTAGCAATTAACATGCACTCAAATTCAAACAAATTCGCAGTCATTTGAATTTTATGAAAAAAAACAAAACATAATCGAAATTTTTTTTTACAACCAGCCAGTATGTCATCAATAACAAAAAAGTTTACTTACCTATACACTTTGAGTGAGTAAATACTTAGAAATTAATTAATATAAATGGTAAATTTGTAATATCATGCATGTTGCTTAGACTTTTTTGATGTGTGTATTTTGACAGATGAGTCGTGACGTGACAGAATTTTTGACAGATGAGTTGTCACGTCATTTTATTTTGGCGGGAAAATATTTTAGACACCCGTCACTATGACAGCTGTCACTTTTGACAGATGTGCGTGACGTCATAGAATTTTTGACAGATGAGTCGTGAAGTTACAGAATTTTGGGGAAAAATATATTATGACAGCTGAGTCGTGACGTCATTGAATTTTTGACACATGAGTCGTGACGTCACATAATTTTTGACAGATGAGTTGTGACGTCATAGTAATTTGGCGGGAAAATATTTTTTAACAGAGCTGAGTCGTGCCGTCATTGAATTTTGGCTACAGAATATCCTTAAATAACTTTTAAGTACAGCTTCATTAGAAATCTCTAAATTTATATGGGTTTCTCCACTATATTATGGCATGTGATTTACATAATAAACCTTCCTCGTAAATCACTCTATCTATTAAAAATAAAACCGGTCAAGTGCGAGTCTGACTCGCGCACCGAGGGTTCCGTACAAACTTATTTGCCAATTGGGATAACGTCAGGACTCGGCTGTTTAAATATTAATATTAATAAAATACTTATTTAAACAGCCGAGTCCTGACGTTATTCCAATTGGCAAATAGGTTTGTACGGAACCCTCGGTGCGCGAGTCAGACTCGCACTTGACCGGTTTTTTTATATATAATATTAGCAAATAGCTAAATTATCAAGACCGAAATTATTGAGTAAGTATGAACCCTTGCACCCCCTATTAACATATTGATGTGATGTCTACATTTAAATGATTACATTGTGGTTACTAATTACACGCATCATAACATTTTTTCAGAAGTCCGTATGAATATAAACCAAAAAGTACTAAACATTTTTCGTATTTAAAACCAAACAACAAAACGGTCCAAAACAAAAGAAGTGGTATTAAAAAGTTTTGTTTAAGAAAAGTAGAAAGTTTTAAGAGTTTGTGCATTTATGCTTAAGTATTGTGGTTTTGAAATAAAATATGTAGAGCTTGGGTTAAACACGGAGAACTATAACATTGTTTTAAAACGACTTAGTAATATTTTAATTGCGTTCATTAACAATAATAATAATAATAATATATATTGTGCGTTCAGAGATGGTATCTGCCCTGTGTATCCATTACCAGATTAAATATCTCTTAAAGGGCCTCTTCGTCTTGGCTTCGGCCCGATGTATGCCTTCCAAAGAACCGGGTCTCCAATAGACCCGAGTATTATGGAAAAGAGAAACATAATAATAATAAAAATAATGCCCGCAGGGGCAGCTTGTGGCGAGCTGTTGGTGAGTGGCGACACCACGGACCCTGATTCCTTGATGGCCTGGCTTACCTTCATTGGTCGGCCAGGACTGGAATACGCAAGAGCGGATCCTATGCTCCAAGCTGGAAGTGTAAAATGTCATAACGCCGGGGGGCCCGCAGGGGCAGCTTGTGGCGAGCTGTTGGTGAGTGGCGACACCACGGACCCTGATTCCTTGATGGCCTGGCTTACCTTCATTGGTCGGCCAGGACTGGAATACGCAAGAGCGGATCCTATGCTCCAAGCTGGAAGTGTAAAATGTCATAACGCCGGGGGCCCTTGAACGGTTGACCGGAATTTGGCGCCCCGCAGACTCACCTCTCCGCAGCTTCTAGCCTCTCTAAGAGATGTTGCCTCATTGTCGCACTGTACGTGCGGCCGTTTTGTGGGGCCCACTCAACGAGGTGGCAAGTCACTACCTGTCTTTTTATAATATAGAGACTGATTATCACGACAGGTATCCGGTAGTCTCCTTCCATAGCCCAATAACCGGTCCATTGAACATACTCATCCATAGTCTATTATTTAAATTTCCATTGCATCCTTACAGATGCACTACAATAGTTTTTGCACTCGGCAGGGACCATCACTGGGCGTATCATATTGTGCGTTCAGAGATGGTATCTGCCCTGTGTATCCAATACCAGATTAAATATCTCTTAAAGGGCCTCTTCGTCTTGGCTTCGGCCCGATGTATGCCTTCCAAAGAACCGGGTCTCCAATAGACCCGAGTATTATGGAAAAGAGAAAAATAATATAATACTAAATATTACTTAGTAATATTTTTTCGGCAGGGACCATCTCTGGATGTATCATATTGTGCGTTCAGAGATGGTATCTGCCCTGTGTATCCATTACCAGATTAAATATCTCTTAAAGGGCCTCTTCGTCTTGGCTTCGGCCCGATGTATGCCTTCCAAAGAACCGGGTCTCCAATAGACCCGAGTATTATGGAAAAGAGAAACATAATAATAATAATATCCGGTAGTCTCCTTCCATAGCCCAATAACCGGTCCATTGAACATACTCATCCATAGTCTATTATTTAAATTTCCATTGCATCCTTACAGATGCACTACAATAGTTTTTGCACTCGGCAGGGACCATCACTGGGTGTATCATATTGTGCGTTCAGAGATGGTATCTGCCCTGTGTATCCATTACCAGATTAAATATCTCTTAAAGGGCCTCTTCGTCTTGGCTTCGGCCCGATGTATGCCTTCCAAAGAACCGGGTCTCCAATAGACCCGAGTATTATGGAAAAGAGAAACATAATGATCGGTTACATGGCTTGGAAGCTGTTACGTCTCAAATAGGATCGTTGCAGAAAGAGCTGAACGTCGCTAACGGCACTATTAAAGAGCTTAGGGACGTAAACACTACATTGCTGAGAGAGAACGAAGAACGAGACCAATATGCTAGGTTGAATAACGCCGAAATATCTGGCATCCCAAATCATAAAGGGGAGAATCTTGAACAGGTATTATCTGTCATATATACAAAAGTGGGATTAGCATTGGACCCAAAGGACATCAATCACATACACCGTGTGCGTCGTTTTGAAGACAAAGATAAGACATCTAGTCGACCACCAGCTATTGTTGTACGATTTACGCGACAAAGAAGCAAGGACCAGTTTTTGGCAGCGGTACGCGCGCGTCGTGGACTTACCACGGCCGACATTGGTATATCTGGCCCATCTGCTAACATTTACATTAGTGATCATTTGATACCAAGTAATAAATTATTATTAAAACGTGTACGCGAATTCAAAGTGCAACATAATTTCAAATACCTGTGGGTTCGTGATTGCAAAATATTTTTAAGAAAGTCAGATACCTCCAAAATAATACGCATAACTAATGTAAAAGATTTAAATATTATAATGAAGTGACTATGTGCTATGATAGTTGTTTTGTTTTTGTTTGGTTGTCATAAGATTGTCTTTTTCTCGAGTTTCTGCGATATGTTTTATAGTGTCACAATAAAAATTAAGCGTCTGATAAAGTTGTTGCGTAATTATTTATATCAATTTTTCTTTTATAACAGCCTATTATTATTTACAAAGAAGCAACGGCCTAAACACAGTTATAAATATTTATTACACAGAACGAGAACCAGTGAGTACAAGAATATTGTTATTTTACTTAAGTACATTATTATTATTTTACCTTTACATTCATGTCTATAATTAGTTTATATTACCAGAATGTGAGGGGTCTTAGAACAAAGTCTCAGTCATTTTTTAGTAAAATTCTGGTCAATGATTACGATGTTTACTGCATAACAGAATCGTGGCTTAATGATGGTTTCTATAGCTCGGAGTTTTTTGATAGTAGATACATTGTTTTTCGTCGTGATAGAAATTCCTCTGTTGTGGGAGCGGAAAGAGGTGGCGGTGTTATAATTGCTATTCGTCGCGAGTATAATCCTATCCAGCGCGAGGAGTGGAATTTGTCCTTGCATTGTGAACACTTGTGGGTAAGTATACCTGTTTCCCAGTCTAGTAATTCAACTTGTGGTCCTGCCTTTGTACATATATGTTGTTTATATATACCACATAGTAGTCGTCATGAAACGGAGTTAAGATTGATTTTTGATTCCATTAGTCATTTAATCGAACAAAACCCAAATGATACCTTTTTAGTTGTGGGAGATCTTAATGTGACGTATGCCGAATGGTGTTTTGATACTGACTCTAATTCAATGAAAATAAGTTTAAACAGTAATTCACTAGTGCAATTGACATCTGATTTTATGAGTTTTACCAACCTAAGACAATATAATGCTTCATTTAATGTTAATAATAGATTATTAGATTTAATATTTTGTAATAATGACTGCAATGTCTCGACATGTAAGGATCCTATTACTATAGAGGATGCCCATCATAAACCTTTAGTCTTAAAATTAATGCTTAATACATATCGTCCCTTGCCCCAAAAATGTAATGATAGGAGGCTTTTTCATTGTGCAGATTTTGATTTAATACGAACAGAGATGATGTCTATCGACTGGCGCTCTGAGCTATCTCCGGCTAGTAATATAGGCGTTGATTGCGTAGTAGATAAGTTTTACGACATTATTAGAGACATAATTTGCAGACATGTGCCTCTTGGGAAAACTGTAAACTCTTCTCGTTATCCGCCTTGGTATACAGTTTCCCTGATTAAATTAATTAAAGAAAAAAGAAAGTACCACACTAGATGGAAGCGATATAAAAATCCCCTAGATTATCAAACATTTGCCACTCTTCGCAAAAGAGAATCACAACTTCAGAAAAAGGAACATAAAAATTACTTAATATTTACAGAGGATAGAATCAATAAGTGTCCTAAATTATTCTGGCAATATATTAAATCTAAGTTACCGGCTAACTATATCCCACAAACAATGAAATTAAATGACCAAATTTCTTATTGCGGCGAAGACACCTGTAATCTGTTTAATGACTACTTCAACTCAGTTTTTGTTCAAAGTGCACCACGGCGTAACATACATGATACAGATTGCCCGCCAGTTGACTCTCCGGTAAGTCTCGGTTCCATATTCGTGTCTAGGGAAGCAGTATTGAAGGAATTAAAAGCTATTGATATTTATAAGGGGGCTGGATATGACGGGATACATCCATTATTTATACGTAGTTGTGCTGATCTTTTAGCTTCACCCTTACACCTTATTTATTCAAGATCCCTTGAAGCTGGTATATTCCCACTAGTTTGGAAACAGGCACTTGTTACACCTATACCAAAAAATGAAAAAAAAAACGACGTGTCTCAGTATCGGCCTATTTCCAAAACAAATATTTTTGGAAAAATATTTGAAAAAATTGTCACTCAAGAATTAAGCAGTATATTGAGAAGGTACATTTCTGTGAATCAGCATGGTTTTTGTAGAGGGCGCTCAGTTGAATCAAACATGCTTATCTTTACAAACTACTTAACGGAAGCTATGGACAAGAGACAGCAGGTAGATGTCGTGTATACCGATTTCTCGAAGGCTTTTGATAAGATAAGTCATGATCTACTTATAGAAAAATTATGGGCTATCGGAATACACGGCGATTTGCTTCGTTGGATAAGCTCATATGTCAGAAACCGATCACAGGCGGTTTCTATAAGGGGCTATCTCTCTAGATTCTTGGAAATTCCTTCCGGAATACCACAGGGCTCGCATGCTGGGCCACTGCTCTTTCTACTGTATATTAACGATATAGAGAAAGTTATTTGCCACTCTGACTTTCTATTATTTGCCGATGACGCAAAATTCTACAGAGCGGTTGCAAGTGTTGACGACTGTCTGCTATTGCAATCTGATATAACACGCATAGTCGAGTATTGTTCAATAAATCAATTGTATATCAATCTTGATAAGTGTTCGGTTATCACATACACTAGGAAACAGAACCCAATAAAATATAATTATAGTATTAACGATGTGTCACTGAACAGGGTAACATCGATACGAGATCTGGGCATAATTATGGACTCCGAGTTATCATTTAATTTGCATATAGACAATATAGTTAATAGAGCTTACCGTCAACTTGGTTTTATATTACGAGTCTCTAAAGATTTTGAAAAAACACACACTTTAAAAACCTTATACTTCAGCTTTGTTCGTTCACTTTTAGATTTCGGTTGTATCATTTGGAGCCCATGCTATGCATGTCATATTGCCCGTATTGAGAGAGTTCAAAAGAAATTTATTAGATCATTAGACTTCCGTGGTAATTTTGAACATGTATCGTATGAACACTCACTTACACGACACTCACTAACAACTCTTGACAGTCGTAGAACAATGCTAGATCAAATGTATCTATTCAAAATAGTAAATAACTTTGTTGATGCCCCTCAAATTTTAGATAAGATAGACTTTAGAGTATCTAGGACTGGTTCTCGTTCCCAAAAACTGTTTTCAGTTCCGTTATATAAAACTGTTTACACTGGTAATAATTTTTTCAGACGTAGTGTTAATGATTACAACAATCGTTTTAATCATATTGATATGTTTTGCAACAGTTTGCCTATGTATAAAAATAAAATTTGTAACTTATTGCTTACTCTTGCAACAAATTAGCTAATGTCAATTTAAGTGTTTTGTGATTGTGTATGTAACTTTGCTAAATTGTCGTACTTATATATATTTATGGAACTTCAAGTCTATGATGTATATCATGTTTAATAATTAATATGTTTTACATGACTGTTTGTTTCCTGAATAAATAAAATAAATAAAATAAAATAATAATAATTGCCCACTCAACGAGGTGGCAAGTCACTACCTGTCTTTTTATAATATAGAGACTGATTATCACGACAGGTATCCGGTAGTCTCCTTCCATAGCCCAATAACTTATCCACCGAACATACTCATCCATAGACTATTATTTAAATTTCCATCGCATCCTTAGAGATGCACTACAATAGTTTTTGCACTCGGCAGGGACCATCTCTGGATGTATCATATTGTGCGTTCAGAGATGGTATCTGCCCTGTGTATCCATTACCAGATTAAATATCTCTTAAAGGGCCTCTTTGTCTTGGCTTCGGCCCGATGTATGCCTTCCAAAGAACCGGGTCTCCAATAGACCCGAGTATTATGGAAAAGAGAAACATAATAATAATAATTATTATTAGACTTATTCCAAAGAGTCTCTATCAACATCTACGGAGACTCTCGCTTGACAGTTGGATCATAGGTCTGATGCAGAAGGCAGTACTGCTTGACACGGCACGTATTGTGAGGAGGTTCCTCTCTCTGGAGCCCTAACCACCGGTAGCTTGGTCCCTGTACCCGATGCCGGTGGGTCTACCTTTTTTTTATATTTTTAAATGTTTTTATTTTTTATATCTATATTTAAAAATGTAATTAAATGTGATTAATGTAAATAAAGAAACATAATAATAATAATAAGCCCCCTAAAACCCAACCATACGTCCAAGTCGAACACCTGACTTACGTGGGGGGCGGACACACGAACAATTTGTAACTGGCGTGGCTAACATGGCAATGGTAACCCATTAAATATGGAGACCCGTTCAAAAAGGAAACGTATAGGACCGCTGCCCGGGGGCGATCGCCGGGGCACACCTGGAGCTGACGCTGGGTGTTACAGCATGCGAACCGTCAGTGGTGAGGAGTTGAGCAGGCGGGCTCCCACCCCACAATATACTACAGCCGAACAACACACCCACCCTCCCTCAGAGGATCCTGATAACATTAGCTTAAATTCATTCATGTCAATAGCAGAACCGTACAGTCCATCTACTAATTCATACATTCCAACACCGGTGTCTTCCGTGGACGAAAATTCACGAGAAACACCGACTCCAACTTTAGCTGTTGCGCAGGAGGTGAATACCTTTTTACCTGCGTCCACTAAAGCTGGAAAACCCCGAGTGCGCATGAGATGGAGTAAAGATGTAAATATATTTATCATGCGTACTTATTACACTATCACAAAATTAGAAACAGACATGACCGTCTATAGAAAACTTTTGCATGAACAGTTCTCATTACACTACCCAGATATTAAAGTTACTGAACAACGTATTTCTGACCAAAAAAGAACCATAGTTAGAAATAAACTATTATCTGAGGAAACATTAGACCAATTGAAGGAGGAAGTTAGAATACAATTAAAAGAAAATACATGCAATAATTCAGAAGTTAGAGCTCTCATTCAAACAGAAAATCATTCGCCATTGCAACTACTATCAAACACACTTACAAATATACAACCTTACACATATACACAGTCATCACACACATCAACACAAACTTCACATACGTCTACACAAACTGAATTCACAACACTAATTTTAGAGACCGAAGTAGAAACTGTAAGGGAAACTGCCCCGTTTGCTGAAACACAATCCCAAAACATGTTAGATAAACTTAAAGCAACATTAACTTTATACTCTGGCATGGACCCATCTGCTAGGCCAAGATTACCAAAATTAAAGTATAGCATAAAATTATCTCATTTAACAAATTTGTTTAATCAGAACATAATTACACAGTTAGTTTCAGAAGATATGGAGCTGAAAGATCTGCACACTTTGATATATTGCACAGCCTTAGTAATAACCGAAGAATTAGGTTACAAAATTACTGATTTCTCGCGTACAAGACCAAAACGTGACAACAAACCATCTTGGCAAATACGCCTAGAAAAAGATATAGCTAAGCTCAGAGCAGACTGTGGTAGGCTTACTCAATATATTAACAATAATAGATCGATTAAAGTAGTTAAACACGTAGAAGCAATATTTAAAAATAAACTTACACACACTAGACATGAAAATAACAACAACAAACCAGAAGAATTTTTAGATACACTGAAACAAAAACTAGCTCTTAAAGTTCATAGACTGAGGAGATATACGAAAGCTCAACAGAGAAAAACTGATAACATACTATTTAGTACGAGCGAAAAGTCTTTTTATAGAAATTTACTAAAGTCACATAGTACATCCACACAGAGCACAGACACACCCTCACAAACACAATTAGAAACATTCTGGTCTAATATTTGGGAAGAACATGTACAGCACAATGATAAAGCAGTCTGGATTACAGAAGAACAAAATAGGTTTAGTACAATAGATGAAATGGAGTTTGATAAAATCACTGAAACAGATATATTAAGTATTACATCCAGATTAAGCAACTGGAAAGCACCTGGCATAGACAAAATACACAATTATTGGTACAAAAAGCTAACTTCATTACACAAACTCATAGCCCAAACCTTAACAGATATAGTATTAGGAAAACAAGAGATTCCCGAGTTTATTGCCACAGAACTTACTTACATGCTTCCTAAAACCTCACACTCAACACAACCTGGTCAGTATAGACCAATCACATGCCTACCTACAATATACAAAATACTCACAGGTGTTATATCTAGGAAAATAACTACACACATTGAACAGCACCATATAATAGCAGAAGAGCAGAAAGGATGCAGACAAGGTCACATGGGATGCAAGGAACAACTAATTATAGACTCTACAATTCACAAACATGCTAGCTCAAAAAATAGGAACCTTCATTGCACTTACATAGATTATAAAAAGGCTTTTGATAGTATACCACACTCCTGGCTATTACAAATATTAAAAATCTACAAAATTAACCCTAAAATAACCAACTTCCTAAATAAAATTATGCCTTACTGGAAAACTACACTTCAATTAAACAACCAGACCAGTAATATAACAACTCGACCAATATCAATTAAGAAAGGTATCTATCAAGGTGATTCCTTGAGTCCCCTGTGGTTTTGCCTTGCCATGAATCCGTTATCACACATGTTGCACAGCTGCCAAGTCGGATATAATCTTACAAACACTTCACAAGAAACAGTTATTTCACACCTTATCTATATGGACGACATAAAGCTTTATTCTAAAACAGACAAAGAAATGAAAAAATTAATAGACGTCACCAGTCAATTCAGTAAAGATATTAACATGGAATTTGGTTTAGACAAGTGCAGAACATTACATATAGTCAAAGGTAAAGTTAGACCTGGTAGTTACGAAGTTGATGATAGTAATATTATAACAGCATTGGACTCCAACGAATTTTATAAATATTTAGGTTACAGGCAATTGAAAGGATTAGATCATACTGAATCTAAAGAAATACTTAATAAAGAATACCAAAAAAGAATTAACACTATTTGCAAAACACAACTCTCTAGTAAAAATTTAATTAAAGCTATAAACACATACGCTATTCCTGTATTAACCTATTCGTTCGGCATTATTAAATGGTCAAAAACTGACATTGAGCAAATAGAACGTAAGACACGCACTACTTTAACGAAACACAATAATCTCCATCCTAAGTCTGCTATAGAAAGACTTACCATCAAAAGACATAACGGGGGGCGGGGCTTAATAGACATCCTTCAACTCTGGCAAAAACAAATTCATACCCTTAAAAATTTCTTTCATATGAAATCATCTAGTAGTAATTTACACAAAGCTATTGTTCAAAACGACCATAATTACACGCCACTAAATTTAGCAGAACCCACGACCTTACAAAACCATGACAATTCAAATCCTCAGGCACAAAAATTAGAAAACTGGAAAAAGAAAGCTCTTCATGGCAGACATCCTCACGATTTAGAACAGTCACATATAGATGCAATAGCCTCAAATAAGTGGCTACAAATAGGCAACTTATTCCCTGAGACAGAAGGATTCATGATAGCTATACAAGATCAAATAATAAACACAAAAAACTATAGAAAATTCATAATCAAAGACCCATCAATCGCAAACGACAAATGTCGTAAATGTCACACACAGTCAGAAACTATCCAACATATAACCGGCGCATGCACTACTCTCACACAAACAGACTATACACACAGACACAATCAAATCGCAAACATAATTCACCAAAAACTTGCAATCAAACACAACCTCATACAAGAATCAAACACACCATACTACAAATACACTCCACAAACAATATTAGAAAACACAACTCATAAGTTATACTACGATCGTGCTATACTTACCGACAGAACCATTCACTACAATAGACCAGATATTACTCTACAGGACAAAATAACTAAAACCACTTACCTTATAGATATTGCAGTACCCAACACACATAATATACAAAAAACAATCACAGAAAAAATATCAAAATATGCAGAACTTAAAGATGAAGTTACTAGAATATGGAGACAAGACAAGGTTTACGTTGTCCCAATAGTACTTTCCACTACAGGTATAATTCCCAAACATCTCCACCATAGCATTACGTTACTACAGCTAAAAGATTCAGTTTTCATCATACTACAAAAAGCAGCTATATTAAACACATGCAGGATAGTTAGAAAGTTTATGTCTCTGGAAGAAAACACAGTGACAACTTACAATTTCACACACCACACTCTGCATTTACTTGGCTTTGGCCCGTAAATGTAGAAGAAACCAGCTAAAAGCTGAGAAAAACAAAAAGTTCAAGATAATAATAATAATAATAACACCTCACCTCTCCGCAGCTTCTAGCCTCTCTACGAGATGTTGCTCCATTGTCGCACTGTACGTGCGGCCGTTTTGTGGGGCCCACTCAACGAGGTGGCAAGTCACTACCTGTCTTTTTATAATATTGAGACTGATTATCACGACAGGTATCCGGTAGTCTCCTTCCATAGCCCAATAACCGGTCCATTAAACATACTCATCCATAGACTATTATTTAAATTTCTATTGCATCCTTACAGATGCACTACAATAGTTTTTGCACTCGGCAGGGACCATCTCTGGGTGTATCATATTGTGCGTTCAGAGATGGTATCTGCCCTGTGTATCCATTACCAGATTAAAAATCTCTTAAAGGGCCTCTTCGTCTTGGCTTTGGCCCGATGTATGCCTTCCAAAGAACCGGGTCTCCAATAGACCCGAGTATTATGGAAAAGAGAAACATAATAATAATATTTATTTATTTTGCAAATATAGGTAGGTATAAAATACATTTAAAGATATTAAAAATAAACATATAGTTCAGCTATATTTTACCTTTTGTAGGCATGCAAAATTTAACATATTATAGTTAGGAAAATAAATTAAAAAGTTACTTTGCTAAAGTTTTTTTAAAATGTACAGAACCAAAGTCAATTAAGAAGTAAAATAAATTAATAAATAAAATAAAATCTAATAATGGAAACTAATAAGGTTTACTAAACTAGTACATTCTTTATTGTAAAAACTTTTTGTCAGTAAGGAATTCGGTGACATTATAATATGCCTTACTTATTAATTCATTCTTTATTACCTTTTTAAAAGATGGCATTGGTAATTCCCTTACACTCTTTGGTAAATTATTATACATAATTGGGGCCATGCAGTATATACTTTTACGGAGTAGGGCAGTTTTAGCAGCCTTCAAACAAAGACGCATGTTGTCTCGTCTTTGGCGTTGCACAACTTCGTCCAAACGTGTAAATCGATTAGGATTTAATTTTACAAATAAAGCAACTTCTAATATGTATAAACAAGGTAGTGTTAAAATTCTATGTTTTTTAAAATATGGCAGGCAACTATCAATCGGTTCGAGTTTGAACATAGCCCTAATACAGCTTTTTTGCGCTTTAAAAGCTGTTTCTCTTTCAGTAGAATTTCCCCAGAAAATAATTCCATACCGGAGGTGGGTTTCTGCTATACCGTAGTAAGCAGTAAGGAGCGCCTCTATATCTACTGTTGCTGACAATTTATATAATGCATTATGCAGATTTATTAGTTTTTTTACAAAGAGTATTAATATGTGTTTTCCAATTTAGGCTTTTGTCTATTTCGAGACCTAAAAATTTTGTAGTTTCAACATTTTGCACAACCTCATTATTGAGTTGAATGTTGAGTGTCATGCAATGAGTTCGTTGATTAAAATGTATAATTTTGGTTTTGTTTATGTTAATTTTTAAATTATTTGAGTTCATCCAGTTAATAACTAATTTTAAAGCATTATGAATATCAGTTTCATACGTCTCTACATTTTTGCACGGTACTGTCACTGTGCTGTCATCTGCAAATAGTGTCAAAGGTTGTTCAATGCTTTTAGGTAAGTCATTAATGTATAGTATGAATAGGAAAGGTCCCAGAACACTCCCTTGTGGCACGCCAAATGAAACCATGCGCTCAGAGGAATGAAATATTTCTTCCTTCGCATTAGCAGTATTAATATGATTAATTTCTGTTATTTGTTTTCTATTTTGTAGATAAGATTCTATTAGATTTAGGACGTTCCCTCGAATACCATACGATTCTAGTTTCATAAGTAATGTTGGGTAGTGTACGTAATCGAACGCCTGGGTCATGTCGCAGAATATGCCACAGACGGGTCGACGTTGATCTATATTATTAATAATATTGTATAAAAAGTCATATATCGCCATATTAATAGTTTTTTGTGGCCTAAACCCTTTCTGATTTTCACATAAAATACTATTTTTTTCAACAAAATTACTAAGTTCTTTATATATATATTTCTCAAATATTTTTGATATAACAGGTATAAGTGATATGGGACGATAATATTCCATTAGTTCCTTATCTTCCTTTTTGAAAAGTGGCTTTATAACCGATTTTTTTAAAGCATCTGGATATATACCGGCGCTTATACATAAATTAATAATATGACTCAGATGCCCACATATATTTATTGATACTTGCTTTAGTATATTTGTCGCAATGCCATCGTATCCTACGCTTCCTGTATTGTTTAATGACATAATAATTTTGTGTATATCTAATGGTAGACTTGGAGCCATAAACATTGATTTGTGGTTTACACTTAAATTAAATGACTTAGGTTTTTCATAGGCATTTAATTTTGCTTGAATTTTATCAATGAAATAGTTATTAAACGCTTCTGCAATACTCTTCGGGTTAGTTATTGTCTGTTTATTTAATTTTATTTTATTGATAGTGTATTTAGGTAAGTTATACTTTGTTCGATTAATTATTTGCCATGTAGTTTTTGATTTATTTATAGATGTATGTATTTTGTGATTATTTTGTGCTTTTTGTGTTAAGTATATAATTTTTTTATGTAATTTTGAATACTTTTTAAAACTATTTTTATTATTATTATTGGGGTTTAATCTACTCTGCCACAATAGGTGTCTTTTTTTTTGACTGGATATTTTAATTCCTTTAGATAACCATTTTGTTTTCTTAATTATGTAGATTTTAATAAATTTACTTGGGAAACACAAATCGTAAAAAAGTTTAAAAGTATCCAAAAAAGCATTATATGCTATGTTTGGATCTTCAGTCTGATATATCTCTGAAAAACACAAATTTGTCAAATACGTTTTGAATTTTATCACATTATCTAAACTATAATCTCTTCTTGTGGCCAACCAATATTTTATTGTGAATATTTTCTGCACTGGGCAGTGTAAGAGTTGGGCAGTGTGGTCAGATAGCGCAAACTCTAGCACGTCAGTCCTACAGGTATTAAAATTATGTGCAAAATTATCTATGCAGGACATACTTGCAATGCGTGTTGGTTCTTTAATCGCTAACTTTAAATTGTTTCTAATGAGAAGACATTTAAATGCCCTTGTATGACTATTTTCTTTAAGTGTATCAATGTTGAAGTCACCACATATAATAATGTTCTTATATCTTTTGTTTGTTATTTTACGGAGAAGGGTCTCTAATTTATCAAAAAAGAAGTTCAGATTGTTAACGTTTGGTACTCTATATACACAGACAACGATTATTTTATAGTCAGTCAGCTCAATAGCGCAACATTCAAATAAGCCAAGCGATGACATATTTGATATTTTTGGTAATTCTGTACTTTTTAAATCATTTTTGACAAGTATACACGCTCCTCCTCTTCTTTGTTCCTCTCTTGAGTAATGAGCAACCAATGTGTAATTCGGTACAAATAATTGACTTTGGTATCCTTCTTTCATAAAGTGTTCCGTGATACACAAAACGTCCACACTTTTATTTTTATCTGCTAACTCATTTAAGCATGTAGTTAGTTCGTTACATTTTCGTATAAGACCGGCAATGTTTTGATGCATAACTTTAATATATTTATTAGAGAAAAAACAATTCTTCTGTTTGATCGTCAGTGTTCATTGGTGGAAACGATGATGAAGGTAAGTCCTTATAAAAATACTTGAATTCCTCTAACATTTGCCCTATATTAACAAAGATATTATTCATACCACGGTTGTTGACTAATCCGCTGGTTTTCCAAAACATTGTATAATCATACGCCAAATAGTAGTTACAGTCAAACAAATAAGCATAGTTATGTGTACCAACATCCAGATATAGGAGATTATTAAATGTTTCTATTCTAGTATTAAACATCGTGGAATAATTATTTAATCTAAATGTTGGTGCACACACAATAACATTTGTGTGTTTCACATTTATTAGTGTATTTCGCATAGCAATAGTTATGTCAACATAGTTATTTGTTTGTAGAAAATCCTTGTCTCCTACAAATAACAAGCAGTAGTCGTTCATTGTATATTTTTTTAATTTTAAGTCTATATTTTCAATTTGTTTTAAAATGCCACAATCTGGTGACAGATAATGAATTACTTGATAATTCTGGAACTCATTTTCAGCAATTTTCAATATCTTATTTTTGTTATTACTACTTATTATACATAATTTAGATTTCTCAGTATGCTGTTGCTGTTTTGGTTGGTTCACTGTATATTTACAAGCAAGTGAATCTTTCTCTTGTGTGGATAGTTGCATGTCATGTTGGTTTTGTTGATCCTGCGAGTTGTTTATCTGCTCTGATTTTAAAATATTGGTTTGTGACCCGTTATGTTGTACAATTGATGTATTTTTATTTTTCTTTGGTGTCCTTTTTTTTGGAGTTGAAGATTGGCTAATTCTGATATTATTGTTTAATGAATTTTGACGAACCAAATTTTCATTCTCTTTTTTTAGTATGCTGTTTTCTAAAATTAATGTGTCAATTTCAGCATTGGCACTGCATAATTTTATAGACAAATCGTCGACTTGTTTCTTCAAACTATTTACAATATTATCATTTTCATCATCTGATATAGAACCAACACTGTGCATAGTGCCATCTGATGTTTGGTTATTAAAACTCATATCGAAATAGTCAAATGAACGACTGCACGGCCGCCTTATAGTGACATTCTCATTTTGGTCCATATTTCAAAAAGTTTATCACAAGATGACGCCACTTCTTCAAATAATACAAATATTTCAGTTGTGGTCTAATATTATCTGTTGCTGTGACCTGTTTTACCAATATAATAATATAATGTATTTCATATTTAACAAGATGTCGCTACTAATATGTCAAGAGCAATTGCAAAATTTCAAATAAATGAGAAAATAAAAAGATCTTTATTTTAGATATATCGGACCCAAGTGTTTACATTCACAAAATGTTTAAGCTAAACTGAGTAAGTAAGTCTTCAAATAGAGCACTATTATCAACTTTAACTATTTTTTCTTTAATTTAAATTACGGAGCTTTATTAGTTGTTGTTTACTTGTCAGCACCACTTGACACTAAACTCTTCTAAAAGGTATGAGTAATGCAGTTTTACGGGTGGTGTTCTTAAATCTTTTTCATCCCTTTCAGCCAAGTGGTATGAAAGTTAAAAATAGAATACAATAAAAACCATAGATTAATATACTCGTAAGTATTTAATGTTATGAGTTAAGCTAGACGCTTCAGCAAGAGGTCGTTCTGCTGAGTATCACAGTGTCTATGGAAGACAGCAACTTGCCTGTGGTCTAGCATGCTGATATCCTATAGCGACGATTACCACTTCCCATCAGGCGAGCCACTTGCTCATCTCTCACTTAACCAACACAAATAGTATTATTTGATAATATATTTATATACTATTCTCTTCTCATTCATAGTGTTACGTAGACGCTTCGTAGTCTATCGATTGCATTCATATAATGTAAGTAGGTAACCTATTTTAGCAAACAATCAAAAAGATGAGACGTCCATTATGTTGACGTCTCGTGGTATTCAACCTTTTTTCTATATTAGTATAGCCACGTTCTTTAAAAAAAAAAGAAAAAAGCTATTCTTAATAATTCTTGAACCGTGATTACAATGGATTACAGACAGACGGAAATTTTGTGGTTGTTGTCTTTTGAGTATGGAATGAGCTGTTTGTTCTGAATTATCTAGGTGAAAGTGAAAATAATAGCTGACACTACTCTATCACATCTAGAGAACGTCGAAAATAAGGGACAACTACTTTAAAGTTAGTAATATCTTTATAAAAAAATACCACTACATATGGACAACGTGGGATCATGGGGCAGGCCTGTCTTTGAAGGAGATACGTGCAATAAGTAGTTACACATATTAATGTGATCTTTAAATCATTGTCAAGCGCCTAGATGTCCTTTGGGTTCTATAATTTGATGTTTGTAAAAGTCCCCACGACGCTATCTTTTAACATAAAAATCCTTACAACTGGTACATTTTTTCACTTCATTCAACTCAATAGTACATATATTACAGCTGCAGAGGGACTTAAATAAGGCTTTGCCAGACACGGCTTACAGTTTCGTGCATAGAATTCCCAAAACCTACAATTCCTGTGCTGAAATTGAAAAAAACGATGCTGCAAATACGGGATACAGGATCTATTCATGGTGATTCAAACCCGTCGATATTAAAAGCATGTGGATTGTGGATTACTTTACGACCAGTCTGGGAGGTATTTTATCCTTTTGATACGGTAGCAATTAGATAACGTCAATCTAAAGATAAATAAAGTAGAGAATTATTTTAAAATATTGTAATCCGCACACATTCACACAACGCCTCCTATTTCAAAACTAAGCAGAGTTTGTATGGGTGCTAGACAAAGCATAAACAAATATATATTTTTTGTGAATCTGTTTTAGATAGATAAATTTCATATAAAACACCCTGAACAACGCAAACATTCAAGTCTATGCACATGGTTTCGCATAGAGCCGTAATTGAAACTTCTGCGTGGAAAACATGGAACATAACCATATGATCAGAGTTCACCTAGGAGGAAACTCAACTATCCGTATGGCAGGCCACGTTCTCCATTTCTGGAGGAGCTACGTCCATCATCATAACAGCCCTTAATGTTCCACTGCAGGGACGGGCCTCCTCCCGTGACGGAGGGATACTTGGCCTACTTACCACGCGGGCCAGACGATTAGTATAGGGTTTAATTTCAAGTTTTCCTTCTTTTTACTTCGTAAAGATAATATTTACGGTTAGTCCCTTAGTCGGTTTTTACGACACCCATGGAATGAGATGGGGTGGTGACATATTGTATTCTTACTCCGTCACCACACGGAGTGTGACATTAATAAGCTTTTAACAAGAAGAAGATTATTAATAACCAGGTGTTTTATATTAAAAGGCTTGACAAATACTTTAAAACAAGACGCCTGATTTATTTACGAACTACCAACATAATTCTGCAAAAATCCTTCTCGGACAGTAAATGGATCCATCAATTTCCATTCGTTCGTTATTCAAAATACACAAAGAATCCTCCGTTAACACTTTTATTTCTATGTATTGATTAATATTTATTGTAGTCGTGAGAGCCAATCCGCACGGGAGCGGGTAATTTACGGTGTTCGGCGGCCCACCCGACAATACCTTATTTACGTTTAAATAAAATACGCTCATTGGATTATTGATAAAAAACACTTTTTATTTTTTACTATAGAAGTTTGACAACTAATGAAAATCTATGTTTAAGTAGAGGTTTTATAAAAAAAGATTTGTGTAAAGATTGTGTGTGAAAAGATTGTTTTAGGTTAGATGTGGTTTTTAATCTTCGCCATACGCGGTTTTAAGCGTTTTTTCTTGTGATAGAGAATGATACACCTTCGATTGTGACTCTGCTTAGACTAGGTATATTTAAAGAAGCCACTATCAGCAATATCACTTTCGATATCATTCTAGAGTTTATATTATTGTTAAACTGCTCATAAACTTGACCTACTAATGTTAATAAAATAGAGTTAGTAGATGTCAAATTTTCTATCTTTTTCTTTTAAACCCTATACCAATCCGTCTGGCCAGCGTGGTATAAGTAGGCCAAGTATCCCTCCGTCACGGCAGGAGGCCCGTCCTTGCAGTGGGACATTAATGGGCTATTATGATGATGATGATACCGACTAAAACGTATGGAGTTTCTAAAAGACCAGGACGGCAAAAGTAGTTGCATTACTTAAGCAGTCCTGGCGGGTGCTGGACCGCGACTGGAAACCTCGAAAACACAGGGCCCACAATATTATATTTCATTATAAGTTATATTGGAGCAACCTCAAATTAATATTTCAAAATGTACGTTGAAATAAATGTTCATTGGTTGAATATCATTTATAACTCGTCAATTAAAATGAGGTTGAAGAGTTTTGTTTCGTTCCCTTACTATTGTATAAATGTAGTGAATTACATAGCTTTAATTGTTGAATGAAGATTAAGGCCCATGACCAGAAGTGGACGTCTGTGTTGTTAGCACCCCATATCTTTATAAAGGACTTCTAAACTCTTAATCTAATCAACGCTTCCCCGGACCACAGTCTAGGGAGGACGTTTCGATACGCTTAGCAGCCTTTAAGGCAACGAAGCAACATGCATGGCGGTTTTTAGCCGGTAAGAGTATCGACATAACCCGCTAGGGACATAGGGCTTCCCTTGGGTACTCTATGAAGAGTTTTTGGCCACTTCCCTATTAGAGACTGGAGGTACTCTGGGCGTATTTTCAGCCCAGGCGTACGTCATTCGTGGCGTAAAAAAATTCTTACTCCAGAAAATGTTGACATAAAACCTGATACAAACTCATGTAAAATGTGTAGCAGCTAAACTACAGATACGCCCATTATTTGCTAATAAAATAAAGAAATTGCATATTATGTTACTACATAAAAGCTAATTACAAAAATAATCATAATTAAAAGAAGATTATAAAAGATGTTTTTTTTAATTGGTATACAAGACACGATTGGATTCAGATCTAGCACTTGTTCTGTTTTTGAAGTCTATTTAATCTCATTACTATCTCTGTAATGCAAAGTTCTCATATATTGTAATCTATCAGTATTCTATCTATTGACATAAAAAATACAGAAATGGGAACATTACACAAGTAGGTATATCCCATAAGGAAAAAATGTACATTATCGCCGTTCTTAAGTCATTTTCTCCCTCTCAGTTGACTTTTACAATTACGCGACGAGATAAGCACCGATTAATTCTTTCTTTTTCTATTATTCCTTGTTAAGTCACTGAAATGAAAATATAAGGAAGCAAATGATCAAGAGGTCTTTTTTAATTATCAAGATGTTTACACAATTACAATTCTAAGCCAGGACTAGGCTGTTAATAGATTTTAGCAGGAAAAGCCTAATTAAATAACGTTTAAAACTAAATTAAAATTTGTTCTCAGTATGAAGATTAAGCAAGTGTAAAGGTGTGTTCATACAAAGAGCAACCAATACCATATGAGGAATGCTTACCGAGACTTTTTGAGCAGATCATGGTTGATCACGCTTAACAGCCGCGCATGAGTGGGACACATTTCTGCCGCGCTAAAGGTCGAATCTGATGTCTCCGTGTGGTGACGGAGTAAGAATACAATATGTTACCACCCCATCTCATCCCATGGGTGTCGTAAAACCCGACTAAGGAACTATCCGTGAATATTATCTTTACGAAATAAAGATGAGGAAAACTTTAAATTGAACTCTATACCAATCCGTCTGGCCAGCGTGGTAGGCCAATTTTCCCTCCGTCATGGTAGGAGGTCCGTCCCTGCAGTGGGACATTAATGGGCTGCTATGCTGATGTAACATACTTCGACAGGTTAGTAGAGCTTAGTGGTGAATTCCATAATTATTTTTAAATGTACAAATAACTAACGAATGGTAAACACCAACGTTGCGCGCGGCATTTCTTCACAAAAACCGCTGTACAAAACTTCTTCGCATAAAATATTCCCAATTAAACTCAGTAATGACATAATCTTATTACGAATAACACAGTTTAACGCCTGTTAATATAAACTATGTTTTAGTAAGACTAAGTCGGTTGTTAACGTGAATATGTAATGAGTACTGATGGTAGAACTGTGAAAGGTATTGCAATTATACAAAGTTTCCACAGGCCGAACTTAGGTACTGGAAATTCTCGACGGCTAATTGATCGGATCTATTATTCAACGTAGAAACTTCTTGAAGGTGTTCAGTTTCGTGCTGTCACAGCTCTATGAATAATCAATCATCTTTTATTATTATTTTAATATTATCATATTTTTGTTTAATAATTTAAGTAAAAGAGACATGAGGAGAAAGCTTTTATTCAATTGCGATAGTAAAATATTACTCACACACAAACATCTAGTCCCAAATTCAGCAGACCATGTTCTAAAGCACTAGATATAATCGTAAACAGTAAACACACCTATTATACTTATTTAATGTATACCTAGGTATTATATAACGACTTTTGTATCGTGTGGTTGTAGTAGGTACATGATCGGTGCAAAGATCGGTCTTGGATTCAATTCTCGCTGTATTCAAATCTTTGTGTGCATAATTTTGAAATTTGCTACTTGTGGATGTGTGTACAAAAAAGTATAAGTATGTTTAAAGTACAACCTCTGCTTAGTTTGGGACTAGATGCCGTTGTGTAGATGTGTTATTCCTAGATAATGTAAGGTTAAACGGATATTCTAAAAAGAATACGAAACAGTGGAATGTACCCTCAGTTTCCCCTGACAAAATATTTTAAAAAATAATATCCATTAACACGGATCCGCTTTAGTACTAGTACGTATCTGCTAGGAAATTAGACTTTCCATATCCATTAGGATTACATACCTCGCGTGGAATTGTTAATCCGCTAATCTGCTTCCAAATAGTGCGTCGAGTTTCTGAATAATTTGTATTGCATTTTGAGTATTTCGTTTCACATTTTAGATTGATTCTATACAGACGGTGGTATTGCACATAGTCGAAATGTTTTAAGAAGGATGTGGGGACACAAGGATTAAGGGGTTAAAACCTTTCAAAGGACTTCGCCCAACTGTGGCCATCCCTTCGTACTGCATCCGTGGACAAGCTAAGTTAATAAACAGCTAGAAATAATGAAGACTACATCATAATAAGTACTTATGCTAACAAAATATGTAATATAATAATAAAAAATTGTAACACATTTTCATCGGGCAAGTGGACTAATAGTTTCAAGCACCGAGAGTCTCTAAATTACATTTACTTACTTACAACATATTAAAATATTTTAAAGAAAAAAAGTAAGTACCTGTGTATTCGATGTTTTAAAAGATTTAACAGATATCCAACAAAATTTTACTTTAGGGATTTGCTTTTGAATACGGGACCCTAACAATGACAAACAAAAATTATGTTTTTAAAAAATTCCCAAAAGAATAGGGGACGAGGTTTATACGAATTATTATGGACACCAAATTACCTGACAGACACTAACACAATCTGACAGAAATGGCAATCAATCAACATGTCAGTGCAGAGCCTTGCAAATTGCAATTAGCAACATATCCCTACAAAGTATTACAATGAATAATTAATAACAACGCGATGTAATCATATAACTCGGCGACAACAAACGGGTGTTAATGTTGTACACTCTCTGTGATAATGACTTACTTTTTAATTTAGTCATATAAGTATTATTAAAAATTCTTCTGTTTAATTGCTGTGGAAAAGAAGTCGGGTTCCAACCTCGTGTAGGACAATTCTTTGTGCGATTCATAAATTATTATAAATAAATAAATAATATTCACGGACATCTCTACACAGCGCCATCTGTTCCCATAGTAAGCTAGGCTTAACCTGCATGTGTTATGAGTAACAGAACAACGGATATTAATACTTATATACTTTTCTTTTGTAAATACATACCTATTTATTTATTTATTTATTTATTTACTTACTTACTTATTTATTTATTTATTTATTTATTTATTTATTTATTTATTTATTTATTTATTTATTTATTTATTTATTTATTTATTTATTTATTTATTTATTTATTTATTTATTTATTTATTTATTCATTGATTTATTTATTTATTTATTATACATAGAAACACACAGACCAATGCAAACAATCATGTTCATGAACACAAAGATTTGCATTGAGCAAGAATCGAACCCGAGACATCTGCGTAGCAGCCATGTAATATAACCACTGGGCCACAGAGGTATTTTAACCTTAGGAAGTTTTGTTATTATAATGATCTCTGTCACCGTAAAGTCTATGTTTGTAAAAGTTCCCGCGAGACAAGGCATGATATCCTAGTACAACAGTTAAGTTTTTTTAACTTTCAACGTTTTTGGGATGAGATCGGGTGATGACACAGTTTATTCTTAGCCCTACGCCACACAGACAATGCTATGTACATAATAAGTCTTAAAGCAAACTTAGTATTGGCTTTGTACGATAAGGAAAATATGAGTAGGTACTTTCATGACACTGTTAATGTGATGTACAACAGCAATTATATCCATTGTTAAGTAAAACAATGTAATCTACAAGTTTTGATTACAATAACGGAAATGAGCTAAGAACATTCTTTATGGAAATTTTGTAAACAATACAAGGTCATTCTGTTTTTGTGTCATAATATTTACATAATGTTACAAGTGGTAATTGATTGTCCTAACCATAGCTATCTATAACTTGTCCTGTGTAAGATTTTAAAACGCAACCTTGCAATTCGACTTACATAAGAATACCTTAAATATAAGTAAGCTACTCCTGTATACAATGACGACCTATGTGGCCCAGTCGGTATATTACATGACTGCTACGCAGAGGTCTCGGTCTCGATTCCCGCTCAATGCAAATCTTTGTGTGCATGAACATGATTATTTGCATTAGTCTGAGTGTTTTCTATGTATGATATGTATGTATTTACAAAAAAAAGTATTTAAGTATGTTTGACCGCTGTCTAGTACCCATAGTACAAGCTTTGCTTAGTTTGGGACGAGATGTCGTTGTGTGGATGTGTCTGGATTATTTATTAATATAACTTACTCCGAATATACAGGCTGACCAAGAAGACTAAAAAACAATGGCAAGCCTCATTAATTGTCATACCTGTGTCTTAGGAAAAACGAATGTTTAAAGACAAACTTTTCTCTTGCTTACCACTACTGACACATAAAGTGTAATTATAAATTACACTATCTTCACGTATATTGTAATTTTCGTTGTCTAAATTTTTATTTGATTAAATTTTATTTATAATAATCTGCATAAGAAAGGATAGTATAAATAGTGAGAGCTCATCCGTCAAGGTATCTCCTATAATCACCAAAACGTTAATTATTTACTAAAACCTAATTACATTTATAATTCATTGTTCTACAGCTTCCAAGAACCCAATCTCGGTCAAATTACTATACTTACAATCTTATTATCTTCGTAATTAACTTGAATTAATTTATCAAAACCGCATTAATGTGATTGTTTTTATTCATTATCTTTCTTTATAGCATTTTTTCTCGAGGGGATGGAACTTCCACTTTTCCTTATAATAATTTTTCATTATATTTGTACAGTAAATTGATTCATTATTTTTTTCTGTTTTTGCTATTTTTGCTTTATGAGTTATGAATACTCTAGATTAGCTTTTTAGAATAGAATAGAATAATATTTATTGTTTTAAAGGTCGCTATGAAATAATTTAAAAAAAAAGAATATGTTTTCTTAGACGATATGACGGGGAGATGATGCATGAAACGCGTGCACAGTACCTACCAACACTAAATACATTATTTTCCCCATAAATTCACTCATGATCATATAACCCTTCTCCTAGATTATTCAAGTATCAAGATTGTCATCGCATCTACAATGTACTTACATCTAAACGAACTCTCCCCTCTACTATCACGTCTATGAAGCAGATGATTGATCGAGAAGTACCTCATAATATTTATTGGTTGACGTACCATGACGTCAAAGTTATCTAATACCAATTTCACGTCCAATATGCTTGAATATCGCAGTGCTTCAGGTGAACTCGAGTGCCTCTTGTATTCAATACCTGCGAGTATGAAAACTATTGTAGAATAAAATAGAATAGAAAATAATCTAGCATTATAACAGCCATGTTTATTGAGTTTTATTGTAGTATGAGTGCGTTCAGTTTTGTTTGGAATATTCTAATATATAGAAGCGGATTTAAAATGAAGGTTTTATTTCTATGGGCGAAGTAGTAGATCGTTTATGACCTCTACTACTTTATGTGCATTAGTAAGAAAGAATGCGTGGCCATATTTAAGTGTTGCCGGGAGGACTTTCATGTTTTGCTGGAGGGTCACCAACCCGAGGTCGATCTAAAGGTCCTCGTTGTCGTTCAAAAATATTAATTACACATGAACCACTGAGCTCCCTTTTTAGCAGTTCAAGTTACTCTTCGTCATTAGAGGAAGCCTGTTCCAGAACAAGCAGTACATTTAGGCTCACAAGAAGATCGTACAAAATTATCCTGCATGGGATGCAAACGCGCTGCCTTGAACACAGCAAGCAACAGCTACGCTACTGACTAACAAGTGATATTACATCTATGGTAAAACTAAAAACTTTACATAAAATATTTACAATCATTTATCCCTCGCATCCAAATCGATCTTCACATTTTATTTAATGTGATAGCAAATCCTTTTTTAAAAAGTAAACAAGCAAAGAAGTTAGGAGGAAAGAAATATGACAAAAGTTTTAATTACTTGTTGGTGTTATTTTTTCCTCTGAACGGCACTCAACGTAATCGATATTTTGCCTGAGCTCCTCCTATTGGCCGGGGCATAATTGTATCAAAACTTTATTCCTTGGACGTCTTTTAAACTTTAAGCAGTTATGAGGATTATGCGTACTTAACATTTATTTATGAATATACAAATCAAATGAAAATACACACCTCAACAAAGTCTAGGGATATTTTGTATGAAGTTGTGAAACTCAAAAAAAATTGGTTTGTTTTTAATTCTTTTGATGAAAACTTTCTTTGATAACCTTTTTTAACCATTCTAAATTTGAATTTGAAAAATAAAATTAAAAATAAAAGATTTACGCGGCCTAAAGGTAGTCAAGTTCGAAAATTTCATTTGCCAACAGTAAGTTTTGACTGCATTTATGTGTAAAATTTAAGTTTTATAACAATTTAAACGTTTATTTCGAATAAATGATACTGTGTGCATCAAGCAGCGGCGCCATACATCATCGGAAACAAAATGTTATGGGCAGAAGGCATGCTCCCAGCTGCGGGTACTAAGCGGAGTATTGCTAAAGAGATTGGAACAATACAAAATATGAAATCAAGGTTATGGTCACGTTATCGTGCTACTGGTGAAGTGGCTGAAAGATACCACGGCAAAAAGTCTATCACCACTCAACGAAATGATAGATTTTTGGAAGTTCCCGCGTAAAGACAGCCAAATGTTACTACCATGCAGTTGGTTTAGAGGCTCCAGCTCTTGGTGGAGCCTCTTGCGGGTGACCAAACAGTCAGAAGAAGTCAGCATGAAGCCCACCTTTATGCTTGCATACCGCTTTGTACTCCAGCACTACGCCGAGCGAATCGCGCACGACGACAAGAGTGGGCTCGTGAACATTTGCTCTATAAAGATAACCTGTTATCTGTAGTGGTGTTTACACATGAGTCCCGGTTCGGTTTCTACTCGGATTCACGTAGAGAACGTGCTTGGCGAGTTCCTGGTTGTGATAGCCGTCTACAACATCCTCAAGAAATCTATTCATACCACGATAGAACAATTATGGTTTGGACGGGAATTTGTGTCGGTCGAAGAACAGAGCGCGTTTTGATCAGAAACACCATGACGGCTGAAAAATAACTTAACGAGGTGCTAATACTAATAATCTACCCCCGTAGACTAACATTGGGCCAAATGTTTAAGCTCATGGACGATAACCGTTCGCATAAAGCGAGAGTGAGAGAATGACAAGCTGGCTGCAGGAGCACGAAGTATCGATTTTATGCTGAACAACTCAATCGCCTAACCTTAAAACCATAAAATACGCGTAGGACATGTTCAAAAGAAGGGCTTTGATGAATTTTCCTCCATAAAATTGCAATGGAGTTAGTTTTGTATCCTAGTCGACCTGGAACAATATACCGCACCAAGACCTAACTAAATCCAAGATAACTTAATCCAAGCATGAAAAACCATCGCAGGACCGTTATTTACGGTTTTTTTAATGTACTGACTACTGATTACTCACATAACATTTAAAAACTGATAAATTTTCGCTTATTTTCACTTTTGCTTAAGAAACACATTCATTGTTAGTTTTATTAATTTTCTAAGTTTTTTATTTATTTGAAAAAAAAAATATTTATGCTAAAAATGTATTTTTATTTAATTCTGGATTGTAGCCTGATAAATTGCCTTTATAAAAATATAAACATGTATGTTATCTTCAATAATTTTGGAGTTATACCAAATAAATTGAGTAAATACCAAATATCCCTAGACTTTGTTGAGGTGTGTATATAATTATAATGCAATGTCGGTAGCGGTCTTTTACTCTCGTAAACCTTGTAAATATTCATCAAGTTTACTATGACCAAGTCATAATGATTGCTAAGTGTCTATTGCTAGAAGAGACGCCTAGAAAACATTTACCAGTACCTCTACCTGTCTTATTCATTTGATTTTTTATAAATAAATACTCACGGACATCTCTACACAGCGCCGTCTGATTCCAAAGTAAGCTAGGCTAAACCTGCTTGTGTTATGTGGGTAACAGAACAACGGATATTAGTACTTTTTTTTTGTAAATACATACTTTTTATAAATAGAAACACTCAGACCAATGCAAATAATCATGTTCATGCACACAAATATTTGTATTGGGCGGGAATTGAACCCGAGACCTCTGCGTAGCAGTCATGTTATTTAACCACTACGCTACAGAGCTCGTTAAATATGCTGGAGCTTCGTTTAATTAGGAGTTTTTTAAATCGATCAAGTTTATTTTGTCTGCCCAATCGAACTTTTTGGATATTTTAGTTTCAACAGTTTAAAGCGGAAAACACTTGCTTACTGATCACATTATTTCTTTTTCGGATAACATTAGGTATTTTTTCATTACGCAGGTAATTCCATAATCTTTATGATAATGATATCCATAGACATAAAAAAAAATACATTTGTTGTGATCTCCGATGAATCAGTGACATATTAATATTTAAAAACTTAGCTGTTGTTTCGATTCCATTTATTATGAACGTTGGGTTCGCTATAAACAATTCACGAGACAAAGCCAATTGTGCATGTATATATGAATAACGTATTACAAAGTAAATTTAATTATTCAACGTTTATTTTAAGCTGTTATTGTCCGCCAGAGTGACGGACTTAGAACACGTCACGTTTTTTCATAGCGAAAGTATCACGATCACAGAAATCTAAATAAAAGGAGAAGTGTTATGACGGGGTTTTCGTCAAAACGCAATATGATTAGAACGATTATATAGCTAAAAATGTCTGTCACCTAGGTTTAGCTGTGTTTTGACAACGACCGGGATAACATATAAAATGCCGAGTTATTCAGTGGTTGCCTGTAAAAATAAGAGCAATAAAAAAAACTTTATTAATAATGGAATCACTTACCATATGTTAGTACATGTATTTTATTGTATTTACCTCTAAAATCATGAAAAAATAATCTTCGATGTCCTCACTATGTTATTTTCATGTTCGGACAATTAAGTACTATAATATTTTTGTAACATATACATTGCATCTCTAATGTTGTCTAAACTAGTCATTCAATGAATATATGAAGCAATGAACTATTCGCTTAACGATATTACGTATGACAAGTAGTTGCTAACCGTGATCGCTCTAACAACCAAACGATAGTGACGACCCGTTCATGACTACGACTATCTATCGTTTTCGATAAAAAGTCGTGTATTGTAGGAATTTTAAATTGTAAAAGATTTATAAAGTTTAGTAAAAAAAATTTTTTTTTAATTGTAAATTATGTTATTTCAATATAAGTATTACAATGTTGAAATAATATCCTAGATCAAAGGTGGAGTAAGTACTCTAGAACATAAAGGTTTAAAATGTTGATTACAGTGGTTTTGAAAGTTTTTTTTTTAAACGTTCATCCATTTATTAGCACACACATGATTTGAACTGGCTTTATCAGATTTGCTTTAAATCAGTCTAAATGTTCATCTATCAATCCCTATATTCATGCTATTGTTTTAATTTAACTAGGCGCAATATTGCTCGTGAATTTTGGCATGCGCATGCTCATGCTTGAATAAATGAACTGTACACGCTAAATTATAAATTATCGCTAGCTCTCCCTCACAGAGCGTTAATTTTGTATGACAACAGTCAAAATGTTACAAACTGCTGCGACAATAAGGACGCAAAAGAAGTATGACGCTTGAGTTCCTTCAATCTGCGATATTACGACATCAGTTCTCGAATTAATTTGTTTCACGACATGTACGATCATACACACAATATTATTTTACAAAAGTATTGTACAATTATATATTATTATGTTATACATATTCATAAAAAAGTAATTATTATTTATATGATAAGTATTTAATTTTTAATAAAATATAAGTCTTGTCTATCGATAAATTTTATTAATTATTTATCGATAAGGTCAACGCCTAGCATAAATGTAATTTTTTTGAATGTAGTAGTTTTAAATTGTAGTAGTTCTTCTATCTAAACTTTTTGAAGTTTGTTTTATTTGTTTAAATATAGTAGCGCTGATTGGTTCGCTGTGACACCGTGTAAGGGAGATATTTCAAGGAAAAACGAGACAGAGTATTTCGTTCATTGATAATCTAGATGTAACTGAGAACAGTAGTCTATTCGTATATTCTATAGCTGTGTGTGTTAATAAAACTGGCGACATTAGGTTTCCATACAAAATGACATTCAGGGCACATCTCCTTTTTTCAGATATCTGTGATCACGATACAGGGTCATGTCTTATGAAGACAAATTAAAATTCAGGCTCATCTCAATCTTTTATGGATCATACAAACATGGATTCAAACGCCGTATGCACGGTCACAAACCGCGCATATAAATAAACATCTCCGTGGTATCGACTAATTGAAAGTTCTCAGATATTTCTACGAAAAACAAAAGAAGGAAGATTTATTGTCCACTTTCACATACCTAACAATACAAAATGTAGCCTAACATAGTACATTTCGATTCGTAAGCATTTTGCAAGCAGTTGTGCAATCAAGAGTTATCCCGTTTGACGCCAGGATATCCTTTGACCGACTTTACAGGCGTCACCGCCATTGACTGTCCTTTACTGGAGTTAAGTTCATTCATCTATGAATTCAGTCATACGGAACCAACCATTTAGAAAGGTATTGAGGAGTTCTGTTACCTGACGTACGTATTCTACATGACTAGTCAAAGGATTTATACTCTACTGAGATATGCATGTTCTTAAAAGTAATTATTGAGTTTGATTTTTGAACTGTGTCGTGTCATGCTTAGGGAGAAGAAATGTGAAAAGGTTATTCAATTAACTTAGTTTTTAAACTACTCCAAAAGGTGGTTGTTATGATGGTTGTTTTTATTATTACATAAAACTTGTCTTATAATCTTGTCTAATTTACATTTAATCATAATATACTTAATATGTACAAAAATTAGCACCTGTCCTTCGTGTTGTTGTTTATGGATTCGGTTATTTATTCGGACTTTTCGGCACATTAAACATTTAAAAGATGATAAGAAAAAGACGATCTACATAGCACAAGATCTACTTACCTTAGATCTTGAAGTAATTTAATATGATTCCGAAGCTCAATGTCCAACTGCAAGAAGTAAAACGCATTTTTTTGTTCGAGATGTACTTCAACCGCTTCTGAAACGTATTTGCATACTAGACTGCTATAATGTTCGACTATACTAAAACTATGTACATTGAAATAATGTTCAGAGATTTCTATGATTCAATTTGTTCCTTGGCAGCATTTCATAGCATTATATCGTCTGTATTTCACGGAATCTTATAGTGTTTTGACCACGTGTTTGCACTTACGTTAAACATTTAGGTCAAATTATAATAAATCGTTTTATACAAGCTCAATAAAATAACAATAGGTATGATATTAGATAGAAATATTAGACTAGTAAATAAATGTAGGATGGTTGTTGCTGGTTCTTTCTTTCATGAAAGCGATGGTAAAAGAAGATGATTTAAACATCCTTTTCAGCGGGTAGAGGCTGCGTCAGCAGGGGGCCATTTTTTCTTCCAGCCTGCAGTACAGGCAACATTTTGGTAAGTAAGGAGAAGAGATTCGGAAAATTTATGAGTACCAGCCAGCATTATTTAAGACTACACTCGTAATACTCTTTTTTATTGGTCAAGAAATTACTGCGTTATGACACAAGAACTAAAAAAATTTTAGTCTGGCCATAAATACTGCTACTTTTAAAAATAAACATTTGAATTTGGAACCTACCTTTTTTAAATGATTGTTCAGTGTGTTTTTCTTATTTTAGCGCTCTAGCATTGTCCAATAATTTGTGTTATTAAAATGGAGTGGGGTGATAAAGAGAATCGAATTGCATTACACAAAAAAGTATGCAGTCAAATACAATTTTTGAAAACATCCTTATGCTTGGTATTAGTCAAATGTTTGTGTATCGGGCTATGAATGGGTTCAACCGTTCAATGTTACGTATAGTAGAAATAATACTTTTTCTTTGTAACAATATTTATGGCAAGACTACTGTATGTAACTGAATTCAGAACTTCTACCTCTATTTTTAGTGTGTTTAAGAGAAAGTATAAAACTGTAGGTTTGTTCACCTCTCACACTAAAGCAAAATAACTATTAGCTATGCTATCAAATCAATTATTGAAATACATGAAGCTATATTTTATAACCGAGTATCTCATAAAACAAAGAGGCGTAGCTAAAATTGAAAATATATTTGAAATCTCCTTTGGTAGTGCTTAGGAAATTCGTGTATATTGCGTGTTCTACATCTGTAATGTGGCTTACAATGGCCCTATGTATTCAGGTAGCGAGCAGGGGAGCAGAATAACCTCTCGTGATTTCTCAGGAGATGTGTGTAGTGAATGGCGGTCTCTGGGCCGATATATGCCTCAATTGTATGGAGACAGACTGCTTGTTATTTAAGAATTTCTAATTTTAAAGACTTATACTGTTTTATAGTTATAATTCATAATAAATAAAGATTAATATACAAAGAAAATAATGGGATTTTTTTTAAATATTTATTTAGAAAAGGTATTGAATGGTATTCAACTGTTACAGGAGGCAAAAGTGAAAGCATATCTCTTTTATTTGTTACGTATCTCTTATTTCAAGTAAACCACGCATAACACATTTTTTTTGTACACCTATAATATCCTCTAGTATTGATATTTACTTATTGACAGTGATTAATTTTTCTGAAGGGATATTAAAGTTATCATAAACTCGGTTTCGACGTTGCGACAAATAAAACTCAGTTTGATCTCACTTGTTTGGGGATTGACGCTAACCTGTGAGCAGAAAACATTACTTAAAATATTTTACAAGACCCTTTTCCACATTAACACTTCTGTATGAACCAGTTTCCTCTGATTTCTTTATAAAACCTCACGTATTAAGGGAAGCCCTTATCAGACAGTTAATTTTATATCAAATTCACAAAATTTCATTACATTAATGAAGTGAAATGCGTTTATCTCCACAAGAGTAAGGCCTCCATTCAGTCGAAGTTCATTTACTCGAAAATACGTTTTTGATGTTCATTTAGAATCAACATTGGGAGCTTACGCAACGTTGAATACTGAAAACGTCACTATTTACACTAATATTATACAGAGGGAAAATACTTGAGTAAATTGATAAGGAAAATGTAAATAACATAAATATATAAAAGCAATATACTTTTGTGCTTACCTATGTAGATAAAATAATTAATTAATCTTTATGAAATATTTAAAGGTAAGTAATTTACTTTTTTTTTAAATTTACTTGGCTTACTAGCGCCGCCAATAGAATAAAAAGAAAGAAAACTTGAAATTAAACCCTATACCAATCCGTCTGGCCAGCGTGGTATTAGCAGGCCAAGTATCCCTCCGTCACGAGGGGAGGCCTGTCCCTGCAGTGGGACATTAATAGGCTGTTATGAAGAGAATAGTTAGATGGAAAAACCGATTTCTAAATAAAAGATACATTGAACTGACCTTTATTGATATGATACTTAAAAACTTTTTGATGTTATCACTTAGCTACAACTGATTAATTTTGTCATAGGTTTGTAATACTACTAAGTATGTCTTTCACTTCGTTCAAGCAATACTTCGATCCTCCACGATCTTTAAACAGATTTGCAAATCACATTTATGTTAGGTATGCATCAGTAAGAACAACAGCTTGCATTCTTGGCACTCAATATACACATAGTTTAGAGTAAGTAAAAGTTGGTTCTTGTGCCAAACTATCGACTGATATTCTATAGTGCGCGAGTTTTCTAAAATTCATTTAAAACACGTGTTACCTTAGAAAGTATCTCTTAAGTGAGTGACAGGCTCTGATTCATCATAACAGCCCATTTATGTCCCACTGCAGAAACGGGCCTCCTCCCGGGACGGAGGAATACTTGGCCTACTAATACCACGCTGGCCAGATGGATTGGTATAGGGTTTAATTTCAAGTTTTCCTTCTTTCCTATAAAGGTAATATTTACAGATAGTCCCTTAGTCGGTTTCTACTATACCCATGGGATGAGATGGGGTGGTGACATATTGTATTGAAAATTGAAAAATAATTTGTAGGTATTACATGAATAAAACACGACTCTCCCGTAATTAATTGTTGTAGCTGCACTCCCCCCCAAAAATACCCATAAACAGCAATAAAACATATGTTGTTGTAGACAAGTATTTTCAGTCCTTGTTTCGCCAAAACTCATTGCCATTTTACAACTAATAACCATTTGTCATTATTTTACCAGTATCTAGGATATAGTATATACCGCGAGTAAGACCCGTTTATAATAGTATTATGTATACAAATCGCGATAGTTTAAAATCTATTAATAACCATTTGGTTGCTCAGTACGTTCAAAAGTAACTAATTTGTTTCAACTAAGAGTCAGAGTAGTTTTACTACATAGTAAATAATTATTTTCTTGAAATATTCACAGTGAAATAAGCTTATGAATCATTCCTTTACTGTCGGCGATTTACTTATACCGGAAATCTGTTTTCCGTTGGTTTAGCTTGGATCATAGACTTGGGTCTGCGGCAGACGTGCTTTGAGCAGAAACTAATTGCAAGAGAGCCATACAACACGAATATAGGTTATCTGGAAGAGACAAGATTTTAACAAAGAGTGTAAAAAAGTTGTTCTTTGGTTTTTTAATCAACTAATAAGTAAAGTTTAAAATTTAATTAAGAAACCTTGCTTACTTCTTTTAAATCCTTAAATGTCGCAAGCCGACATTCTTTATGCAGAAATGGTAAGATAATCTTAGATATGACTTACAAATTCCTATACAACGTAGGTACTGCTGCAAGTACAACATGACATAGTTTGAACACTCAACTTTTTTCATAATATCAAGGCTGGCTTGAATTCTAATTAACACTGTCTTCTGTGAGACCCGTAAGACTTAAAATAAGCTCTGTTAAGTTAGGACTGGATAGCTTCATAGCATAATAATATAAAATGTAAATCTATAAAGTATATTATAGGTCTTTACCTATGAAATGGCCGTTTTGTATAAAGATTTTATCAGAAATTATATTTTTCATACATTTTCTTAGATTTTTCAATAATTATTAAACATAATAGAATGAAATTTGGTATAAGTAATAAGGCACATTTAAGCTAACTATTGTGTTTAAAACAAAGAAAAAACAAATAGCAGTGTAGAAGTTACAATTAAACAAATAGAAAACTCCGCTGTTTTAAATTGGACCCATGTTCACATGCTTTTTAATAATACAAATAATAATTATTTTTATTTATTATTATCTTTCGTTAGATGTTGGTTATATCCTACATAAAAAATATTTAAACAATATAATATATTGTTTTTAGACACATTATGTTTTAAAACATAATTATGTTTTAGAAGAATATAGAGTCTAAAGACTGGGCAGAAATAAAACGGCAATTTCATAGGTAAAGACCTATTTTTACTAGTGAATGCCTGCGACTTACAGTAAAACAAAAACACAATAACTCTATCCCTTAACACTTTATGTATAATCAGCTACTTGTAAATTAGACCAGCTATTTGATTCGAAGCTCTCCTTGGAGTAACGTAAATAAGAATACTCGATCGCCATCCCAATTAACGCTCGGAAGTCATGGTTATAATCAGAAAACTCTACTTTTATTTAGAATTTAACGTAGCTATTCCAGTACTTTAATTCTGTGTCTTGGTCCCCTGGATTAAAGCCAACGAAGATGTTTGGTGTAGTCCTGAATAACTAGACGTTCCTTGCTTGTATTCCGTTTGCAATATTACCAAAATACGTGGCTGTTGGTGGCCGACTACTTGTGATTACAGTTACGCGACATTGAGAACTAACTTTACTTAATACTATGTAGAGTTTTCTACTAGCTCTTTAGTGCTCTTCTGCAAGGATGGGCCACCTCTAGTAATAAAGGTTATATAGCGTACATACTTATCAAGCCTTCCAGATAAGTTAATGCAGGATTTGTTACAAGTTTTCTAGGAAACTAACTTTGTTTTTCGATTCTCTTTCTTGACAATTGATTTTTAAGTAAAATGTGTATGTATTTATCAGGTTGTCTAGTACCCATTAGTGGCGAAGTGTCCATATAACTCGATTCCTACCGGCTTACCTTTGCAAAAACCGCTTAGCATTGTCTATTAATCAATTATAAATCAATGACGCAACATCCACTCAATACAAAATAATATAAAACAAAAAAGTATTCTCTTACGTAAATCGCAATAATAATTACAGTAATAATAATTTTCAATATAATTATTTACGTACTCATAACGCCATCTTGTAATTAAAGGTTGTCAACTAACAACTTGTTATGGTTCAGTCAGAGAGTACTTAAAGCGCGCATGCGCGGAGCGCAGTAAGCCGGTCGCGAAATTAGGAATCCAGTACAACAGACTGTACGGAAATCGTACGGTCACGTGACACTTTGTATTCGTCGATCTAAGGTACCATATAAGCCGGTGGCCATCGGCTTATGACAAGGATAAAAGATACAACTACAACATTGCGAGAGCGAGAAAGCACTATTGCAACCAGTGGACCGACCAATTGTAACGAAGTTTCATTTCATTTCACGTTAAGTACTTAATTTGCCATTGACATTCCTTTGTTTTTATCAATTATTTAAATCTGATAGAAATCAGCCTTTCTTCTGAATTTTTAGTTTTTAATTATATTTATTTGTTTTTATATTTTTATACGGCTTGCGTCTTGACTTTGGCAGAATCATCGGTAAACGATAGGACCATTTGAAGAAAAAACAGATATTTGTATTTATTTTCTGCAAATAGGTTATAAAATTCGCTTTCTTGTTTAAAGTAGTAAAATTTGTATGTTTAATTATTTATGATTGTGTATTATGTGTTGTGCATTGGTTGACTTTATTTTTGTCGTAGTGCGTTGGGATCCTATGGAATATTTTTGTAAGTACTTGTTTGTATTGTTTTCAGCAAATTTAATAGTTTGTTGTTATAAGGGACAGGTTAATAGTGTTATATTATATTGACTATCCTATTATGTGATGTGCGATAAAACATCATTCTCGAAATTGAATTATAAATATAAGAAACGCCGGCGCTGTGGATTTACGAAACATTTTAATACAATTATCTCATTTCGATACGTATAAGTAAGTGGCTTACAGACAGTATTCTCAGATTCTAAAAGTAAGTAAGTAGGTATGTAGAATCATTTAGGATATAGCAATATAAACAATTAATCTAATTGATCAAAGAAGTCTTCCAAACAGAGAAACATTTTCGTATTTTAAGTTTATGAGTTCGGGACAACTAGGTAAAATCGAAACATTTTCTCACGAATACCTATGAACTACAGAATAATAGTAATATAAAGTAGAACAAAAGTCCACGGAATCTTCGGCTTCCCTTTTATAAAAATCCACCCTTCGCCACTGGTACCCATAGTACAAATTTTGCTTAATTTGAGACCAGATGGCGTTGTTATTTATGTGATAAATACTATAAAATACGATCACTTTTCAAATGTCAATATTCAACTTCCTATTTTCAGTTAGTTCACTAAGCCTTTGACGTTTAACCGATATGTTAATATTAAAACTATATCGCTTACGTCACAAACTTGAAATTTATTTTACGGAAGTTAGTTTTATCGTTTGCAGCCAGGTTTTGTTGTGAAATGGATTATGTTGATATTTTTTATACACAGTGCACAGCCTTAGTTTTGTTTGTGAATTTCGCTTAATATGTGATCAATCCGTTTAGTTTCTAAGAAAATAAATTCACGAAAACACGTTCTTATAGGTAATACTATTTTTACGGGTCTTACTCGCGGTGTTACTAATTATCCTAGATACTAGTTATATAAATACCTAGGTTTTTCTCCGACGTTTCGGCCGACTTGCAAGGGCCGTGGTCGCGGAGGGACTTAACCTAGCTATTTATATAACTAGTATCTAGGATAATTAGTAACACCGCGAGTAAGACCCGTAAAAATAGTATTATGTATACAAATCGCGATAATTTAAAATCTATTACGTTCTTATAGGTATACGTATTTAGTTCGGATTTGCAAAAAGCATACAATCATGCAAATAATTCGTTCTTTTCTCACAACAATAAAATACTTTTTACAAACGCTATCCAGTACACAGTTTCCCAAATAATAATACCTATGTATATTAATGCAGTATAATGTGTTAACCAAATTAACAGTAAGTAATGCCTCAACAGTAAAATCCAAATCCCTGGATGTTTGTAATAAATAGACACAACATGTTTGTGATTGATTAGTTTAAACATGTAGTGAGGCTTAAGAGCATCTAATACTTAAACCTTACCATGAGTTTCACTGTTAATAAGAGTGTAGTATTTCGTATTTGCTGTAGTTTTGAGGATTGTACTACCGTTTCCCTCTGTGTAGTATTCGATTATAGGGCTTAAATGAACGTGTCTCTGTAGTTTCTTTATATTGTGACGTGTCTTAGGCAATAAAATTAGCTTAAGTAGTATTTTAAATATAGATCAAAAAGCTATGGAATAACTGTCTAAAAACATCCAATTATCTTAATGAAATTACAGAAAACGTTTTCCAGTAAGTACAGTAAACAGTTTTTAAATAATAACATATTAATACAGTTTGTGTTAACCGTATTAATGTAAATGCCACCATACACAATCCTACATCAACGTTAGCTGAACAGTAAAATCCAAATCCCTGGATGATTAGTAATAAATAGACACAACATTTGTTTGTGGTTGATTAGTTTAAACATGTAGTGAGGCTTACGAGCACCTAATACTGAAAGCTTACCATGAGTTCAGTGTTAATAACTATAGAGAGTGTAGTATTTCCTGTTTGCTATAGTTTAAAGGATTGTACTACTGTTTATGTGGGAAGTATTCGATTAGGACTTGAATGATCGTGAATTTTTTTTCTAGTAAGTATATTTTTTATATTGTACAAAATAAGACACCCCACTTGTATTTGTTGTGAAGGTTTTTAATTTTTAATGGCCTATAACAAAAAAAAGGAGGCTCTTTCGAATATAATGTATGTCAGCTCAGAACTCAGTATTTTCTTGACTGGTTTTTTTTTAAGGAAAAACTCGATAAAAGCCTATAGTCCTCTAGAAATGTTGAAAAAAGACCTACCACTAGAAAATATAATTAAATACTTAATTAGAGATGTCACAAAGAGTATTGCAGTTTGTCAGCTATAGATAAAATTGTAGAAATTTTATTTTAAGATTAACCTTACACTTATTAATTTTCACATATCGTTAAGAAAATATATGCAAAGTTAGCATTATCAATTTAGTGAGACCATCATTCTAATAATTACCATTGGTAACACAGAACCGTTCTGAATACAGGCCACAACACACAGTATGGTCACCGAGCTCTGTGGTCTAACAACCACACAATGCGCACTATTGTATTAGCATCGAACGATAACTGTGAAATAGTCATGTATAGGGTTTTAACTTAAATGTGTTCATAATGAAATTTTAAAAAACTTAACAATAAATGTTCTGACTTTGCTATTCATCTTAATCAAGCAACGGATCTTAAAAAAATATTAATGCAGAAAACATTTTACTTCAACTCAGTTTAGTTATAACACATTGATATTTTGTACGGTTTCAATTTGAAAAAGATATTTTCTTTTAATCTATCCCCTTTTCTCAAGAATGCTAAATAACCATTTGATCAAAATATTCACTGGATAACTTTCCACCAACTATTAGTATCACGCAGTTTATCCTGTTTAGATAAAAATAACTTTCAGTAAGAAATATCAACATGTTCCTTAAATCGAAAGGAAACGAAATATTTCCGTTGACGACTCGAGATGCTACCTACTATTTCCAATAAGGTTTATACGTAGACTAAATTGCAAGCGACTTAGCATCTAACTAAATAAAATATATCTTCAGTATATTTACACCAGAGTTTGGGCCTCCAGTGCTAGTAAGTTGGATGGATTTTCTGACTTTCGTCTGTCAGTTGTCGTAGTAGAATCTTACTGGTAAATCTGCACCAAATTTGATTCCTTGTAAAGAAAAAAATATATATTTGTATATCTACGACTCGAAAGAAGAAGAAGATTAAAGCTGTGATATAGTGGACCACGCATAGTGTAACTTGCTTTTATTGTTATTATAAGTAACTAAATTTTATTAGAAATAAACCGCCTTTTTGTTATTTCATGCTTTACAAGTCATTCAGTACTTACTACAAGTTTTTAAAACAAAACAAAGATGTAAAACAAAATACTACTCATACATCAAAAGCTCAAGGCATAAAATTCCATGCTACGTAACATTTTAAGTTCACAAGTCATGCAGTCAGTGTAACATGTTACACAAAGATAGCTGAGAGCTAATTGGTAGCTAATCCTTGCCTTCGTCGCTAGCTCGACGGATTGCTAGCGACACCGTATGTAACTATATAAATATATACCAAGCTGAGTTGCTATACTTAAGGGTAAAATTTTACAGTAAATAGAGGAAATGGAGTAGAGAAATTACTCGTTTGTGAATAATATGATTAATCTTATACGATTTGTAACTGAAGCTGTTTATAATTTTTTTGCGTTTTTATGTTCTAGTGAAATTGCCTTGTGCCTACGTAATAAAATAATTTCTTCGTGGAATTTTACTAGTATTTTTAAGTAGAGGATATTTTCTGGGGTTTGTTACTGACTATATCGGACTGGTGGTATTAAAATAAACGTTTTTTGTGCAAAACAGTTTTGTCATTCTTAAAAGTAACAAACGAGCAAGCAGTCGACTTAAAACCTCTGTGGCGTAGTACTGTAGTAGTTATACAACATGACTGCTACGCAGAGGTCTCGGGTACGATTCCCACTGAATGCAAATATTTGTATGCATAATACAAAAAAAAAGGATATAGGTAAGTATTAAAATCCGTTGTTCTGCAACCCATAACAGAAGCAGGTTAAGCGTAACTTACTTTGAGAACAGATGGCGCTGTGTAGAGATGTCCGTGAATATTTATTATTATAATTACAAGTGGTAACCGCCACACGCGGACGTCAGCAATACCAAAGCACCGACCTACGGGCACGGGTTCCGCCTGAAAAGACCAACCACCTAGTGCTGTATAATGGATGATGTCAAAATGCTTGATTATAAATTAAATTACAATTAAATTTGAAAAGGCAATCTTCGTACGTAAATAAATTGACGTTAAAAACACATTAATATTTCGTTGATTAATTAAAATAACAATCTCAATATACACCCCTATACATAACATACTCGTAGCTTTGTATAAAATTAATTAGATAGGTAATATACGATCGTAAAATGAAAGAGTTATCGAATCATATTTGGGTCGATCTCCAAATCGGGCGTATTCGTGTGATCGCTCTGGTGCTTTTCAGATCTTGATATTTTTTGGTAATTATGTATCTCATTGAAAATAATGATATTAAAATACTACATTTTTACTATTGGCCTTCATTTTTGACAGACAGTTATGGAAATATTTAAGTTCAAACATTTTCGCGTCCAGAGCAATCATGATAGGCCCTAGAGCGATCATAAATGGTGAAACAAAAATAATAAAATTGTTAATATATTATTTATTTAGTCATTTTTAGTTACAAGATTATATGATTTTATGTTTAGGGGATATATCTAGAGCTTTTTGAGAGCTCATCAGTTGGAAACTTGTTTATTTTTAGAGCAGCGTACCGATTTTGAAAAAACGGAACCCTTATAGGATCACTTCGTTGTCCGTCTGTCTGTCTGTCAAGACCATTTATCTCAGGAACGCGTGGAGGTATCAAGCTGAAATTTTCAACAAATATTATTAGTAATGAGACGTGACGTCATAGAATTTTTGACAGATGTGTCGTGACATTACAGAATCTTCTACAGGATGAGTCGTGACGTCATTGAATTTTTGACAGATGTGTCGTGACATCACAGAATTTTTGACAGATGAGTCGTGACGTCATAGAATTTTGGCAGGAAAAATAATATTTAGACAGCTGACGTCATCACAATTTGGTGTTGTTATTGTTATTGTTACTTTGTTATCCGTCTCTCTGTCAAGACCATTTATCTCAGGAACGCGTAGAGGTATCAAGCTGAAATTTTTACCAAATACTAAGGTCTGTTGCCTTTTAGTGCTGTAAAAAAATCAAACTTCTAATCTAACGAAATCAAGACATATAGCCGTTTATGTCGCAAATTTTCGATGAGCAAAGGGTAAAAAGCTACAGGGTACTTCCAGTCTACATACAAACTTGAAATTTGGCATGAAGCAAGGTCTTACAGTGCATGTAAAGGAAAACTTCCGAAAACTTGAAATTTTGACTTCCATCATATTATATTTTGATAACTTCATCATAGTCATAATAATTTAACAGCTGAGTCACGTGACTAGTGACGCCATAGAATTTTGATCACGTCACACGTGACGTCATAGAATTTTGACAGATGAGTCGTGACGTCATAGAATATTGGCGGGAAAATATTTTTGCAGGGGAGTCGTGACGTCATAGAATTTTAGACAGATGAGTCGTGAGCGTGACGTCACAGAATTTTTGACAGCTGAGTCATGACATTTGTCGTTGTAACAATCTGGTATTATTACTTAAAGTAGTTTTATAACGTACAATTATTGCAAAACATCATCGCTCTGGTCTTTTAGACAGAGCAATCATAGCCATAGCGATCAAAAAAAGTCATAAAAGCATTAATATAGCCCAAAATAAAAACAGTAGAAAGTTGTGTTTACGTCTCATAAAGAACATCATTACTATCACTTAATTCACTTAATAAGCACATTTACAGCCTTACTACTTAATTTAAAAAACATGCCATATCAATCATCAAATTCGAGAACCAAACCCAGATAAATCATAAACTTACCTTCGCAATGTGGAAGCGCGGGAACGTGGCACACACATATCATCCTCTGAGGTTAGACCACTACTACCACTACCCCGGGGGAGGGGAATAGAGTTTCTATTTCGTAAAACGAGGGATGAGCGCGATGTTTTACTCCAGCGCAGAGCGATGAGATAAAATGCCAGGACATGACGATAAATTTAAATTGTGCCAAAACTATTGTTAATATAATTTTAAAAAAAATATTACACTGAATATTAACTATTTGGCATGTAATATAAAATAACATCGGACATATGAACCTTCTCAATAAAAAGTTACACAATGTTTTCTCATTCAATCGGGAGTTAGGTCAACCCAGAGCAATCAGGATTTTAGGGTTTATGATTTTTTTTAAAATATTTATAACAAACTAATTCATAATTTCAGCCCTGCACCACATAGATTAGACACCAAACTGTACATAAAAAAATGTAATGAAAACGTTTATCGATTTCAAAATGGGTTTCTCCAGTCCGACACGATAAAAAATGCCTCTGGAGATCTACCCATTTATACAAAAGTGGAGTCTAATTAAAGAATAATTCCCTGAATTTATTAATTTAATGAAGCCATTTTAAAATAATTGGTAGATATAGGAAATTGGTTTGTAAGATCGAATGTTTACAGTCTATTCAGTTGTTGAAATGTATTTTTTAAACTTAAAATAATGAAAAATGAAAAATAATAAAATATGTCTAAATAAGTAAATATTAAATATTTCTTACACATTCACACAGCGCCATCCAGTCCCAAACTAAGCGGAGCTTGTACTATGGGTACTAGACAACGGATAAACATACAAAAATACCTTTTTTTTGTAAATACATTCATATTGTACAGTCACGAGCAATAATATGTACACATTTTCAAATTTTCTAAACTATCTGCACGTTTATCTAGACATTACAATATCAAAATGAATTCGTAATTTAGAAGAGGTTCCGTACAGTTTTGAATTAATCTTCGAATTTTCAATTTTGTATTGGCAGAACTTTAGATAACTGGTTTACAAAATGCGAAAATGTGTACATATTATTGCTCGTGACTGTACATAGTCTTTAATAAGGAAATAATTAACGCAGGACCGTGTTCTGTGGCGGTTGTTTGAGAGGCATGTGTCCAGCAGTGGACAGCGATGGGCTAGTTGACTGATGGATTGAAGGAAATTTAAATAACATTAAGTAACAATTAGCGCGTAGATTAAATACGATTTACCTGAAAAAAATCAATATAACAGGTTTGAATAAAGCCTACCGTGCCACCGACGCCGTAGGTAGCAAAAAATCCCATAATAAATTACTAAAGCTACATACCCAAACAAACTACGAATTGTTGGGGACAGTAAACTAAGACCCATATTACATTTTCTGTCAAAATATTTACGGCGTAATGTTTAATGTGTATGTTGCTTAAAGTGCACGGACACAATTACGTAAGTCACAATCGGAGGGTGTAAGAAGGAAACTAGAATCACTTAAAACGAGATTTATTGTTTTTATTACAATCTAATTAGCCTAAAGATGAACGAGTTCGATGTTAGAACTACATTCTATCTATACTAACTACTAACTTACAAGTACTAAACGGAATTATAACTGAGATACGACTGCATTATAACTGATGATTCTTCTCTTGAGATGTCTTTATATAAAACTATAAAATAAGGTCGAACGTAATCGAACTGCAACTGGTCGGTCACACTTGCTGATGCTGCGCCTCGTGCTTGATTTCTTAACAACTGCTGATTCTGCTGATTCAGGCCACGAGAAGTGATTGAGGTCACGGAACGAATGTACGTAGTTGCACGGATACGTAACATAAGTCATTTGTATTTACTCCAGAGTCATGTATAGTTTTGTGTTGTTACGAGTACTTATGGTGGTCAAATACCTAATTTTACTAACACACGTATACTTTAATACTTAGCTAATCTAAATTTAAAATAATATGTATGGAACAGTTAAAATCTATACTATAATAAAACTGTAGAGGTCGAAATGTCTGTTCTTTTCGAAAATTCAGATAAAAATTATCTATAAAATCTAGAAAAATGTCAAAAAGCACGAAACCGCAATTTTTAGAATTAATGTCTGTCTGTCTGTCTGTTTGTTACCGCACATCTTTAAAAACGAATTAATATAATCTAACGACCAATACATTGTATTGTAGCCTTTTTTATTGGGCTTAAACTGAGGTATGTTTCATCAAAATCGGATAAGTATTACTCGAGATATCGCTTGATCTCTTTATTAGAACAGTCCAATACAAATCAGGGGTCATGAAAAATGGTTTTAGTTCGATGTTGAATGAATTTAAATTTTGTTTCTTTTGTTCACGAGATGGGGTTACCAGTAGTAATCATACTCAATTGAGTTTGTAAATAATCTAATTACGTGCTATTAATTATAAGTTATTCATTTTAAATTTAAAAAAAAATTAACCAAGAATCGTATGTGTTATATCTATCTATCTATCTATCTATACTATAATAAAACTGTAGAGGTCGAAATGTCTGTTCTTTTCGAAAATTCAGATAAAAATTATCTATAAAATCTAGAAAAATGTCAAAAAGCACGAAACCACAATTTTTAGAATTAATGTCTGTCTGTCTGTCTGTTTGTTACCGCACATCTTTAAAACGTATTAATATAATCTAAAGACCAATACATTGTATTGTAGCCTTTTTTATTGGGCTTAAACTGAGGTATGTTTCATCAAAATCGGATGAGTGTTAGTCGAGATATCGCTTGATCTCTTTATTAGAACAGTCCAATACAAATCAGGGGTCATGAAAAATGGTTTTAGTTCGATGTTGAATGAATTTAAATTTCGTTCCCCTATTTGAAAGTCGTACATAGACAAACGGTTACAGTAGGAGCTGGGTAATGAGGTTCGAATCCCATGCCGACGAATCTTTTTGTATGTATGAGATCTTTTCAAGAAGTTGTTAGCACAGAAGGTGGTAACAATATGGATTACATGAGCCAGTGTAGTTGTGTCATTCCAATCCAGCCTAGACTCAACCGGTAATATATTGAAGAAACAGGATATAGTGCAGCTGAACTATCTTCAATCCTTAATAATAATATTCCTAGGCTAACTACAGAACAGAAATGTGTTTATGATACCGTAACAAGAGCAGTAATAAACGAAGAGGGCATAGTATATTTTCTCGATGCTCCTGGTGGAACAGGGAAAACAAATCTTACCCAAAGGGATTCTAGCGGAAATTAGAAGAATGGGAAAAAATTCCTTAGCGGTGCCATCTTCAGGTATTGTAGCAACATTACTTCCTGGTGGCAAAACAGCGCACACTGCATTTAAAATTTCTTTGGATTTAAATTGCATTGAAACTCCCGTGTGTGGTGTGTCACCCAATAGCGACAAAGCTAAAGTGCTGCAAGATACCTGTTTAATTGTATGGGATGAGTGCACTATGGCTCATAAGAAAACTATAGAGCCAGTTGATAGGACACTAACAAATTTGCGCAGAAGTAAACGAGTTATGGGTGGGGTAACTGTTGTGTTTTGTGGAGAGTTTCGACAGTCTTGCCAGTTGTTAGTAGGGGCATAAGAGCTGACGAAGTGAACGCTTCTTTGAAGAGGTCTTTCGTTTTTGGCGACATATCGTTAGGTTAGAATTAACTTTAAATATGAGGGCGCATATGAGTGATAATCTTCAAGCGCAACAATTTTCTACTATCTTACTTGATATAGGAAACGGAAAAGTTCCCGAAAATCAGACTAAAATTATTTTGCCACCCAGCCTTTGCTCTCTGGTGAAGGAGACGGAGAGAAGGGTCTCAGTGAAGAAGACTTAATACAGTGTTTATGGAAAAACGACAAAAAGAAAATTCCTGGTTATGTGAGCGGGCAATTTTAACACCTAGGAATGATCACGCCAATATTATTAATGCAAAAATTATTTCTGAAATTGTTGGTAATGTCGTCACTTATTTAGCAATCGACTCAATGGTTGATCAGGACGAAAGCCACTAATTTTCCAGTGGAATTTTTAAATTCGTTGAGTGCTTCTGGTTTTCCAGCATACAGCATTTCGCTAAAGGTTGGTGTACCAATCATTCTCTTGCGTAATTTAAGTCCTCCAAAATTATACAATGGTGCACGTGTTAAGGTCATTAACCTTCAGCAAAATGTCATTGAGGCTGAAATATTATCGGAGTGTGGAAGAAGTGAAAGAGTTTTTATTCCACGCATTCCCTTATTACCCAATAGTTTCCCCTTCCAATTTAAAAGAACTCAATTTCCCGTAAGCCTTTGCTTCGCAATGACCATCAATAAAACTAAACATACTAATATGTATTTAAAATTACTGCGTAAAGTCACTTTTCCACGCGGACGAAGTCGCGGGCACAGCTAGTAGAAAATATAAACCAAATAACAATGATGTTTTGTGTCCTTTAAATTGATATCTGTAAAATCCTCGCGCCACAGGGCATGATCTGATAGCGCCGAAGATGTCTTAAAAAAATCAAATGCAAGTAATATAATTTTAGCTTTGTCCTACTTACGTATATTTAAAATTATGTTTGTGCTTATACAATTAGGCAATAACGCAGAGTAAAATATAGCAGGATTTGCTACGACACAATAAAATTCTGTTGTTTGTAAAATAATGATCATAATTTTTAAATACAAAATTGTGGGGCTAAAGCCGTATTACGGAACAAAGTTTTTTCTTAAAGCAGCTACTGTACACATTAATTTAAAGTGAATAACCTAAGTCATATATTTTGTTGATGATATTACCACAGTACAAATAATATATACAGTATTTCGACTTCATAGAAACGGACGAAACGCGTTATACCTACACGCTCACGATAGCGGTGGCTTTGAATAGTGAACAGTCGCGACCGTGCCACAATAACGAGCGGGAAAGTAGGTAAATGTAATTAAAAAGCTGGAGGTGGGCAGCCCTATCGCATGTTTACGTACCGCGCAGCCTAGCCGTAGGCATTTATAAGAAATATTCGGCCGAGATAGACTACTGGTTGTACTGTGATATTACTTTTGTACCACGCACTTATCATAAATATGAGTTAAAGGCGTGTCCTGACAGACTAAAGACATAATTCACAAAGACTTTAGTCGAGACAATAATAAGCAATAAATCTGAATAATCATGAAACAGATTTGTTTATCATGGTCTTAAATAATAACGTACAGATTTATTTATCAAATTATATAAAGTCCGACTTGACGTTTTTGTTTTCAAAGTAATTAAAAGTTATCTTTTTGTAACGAATAAGTTGATACCTATCATTGCGGGCGGTGATATTATTTATCTGTGGGTGTTACATTTATTTATTTACTCTATGTTTTACATCTAATTATTTAGTTAGGTTTTTGATTGCGGCACTTTGTCACTTGATAGAGCTAATATGCGTAGTCTATCAATGTAGTTTACTCATGCCATTTTGAACCTGTCCAAAAGTTAGAAGGATTTTTTAAAGATTTTTCTGGTACTATCAAATTCGGGTTAAAATAATTTTTCGTGCAACTGTTTAGTTTTAATATTAAGTCATTAAATATCAACATCAAACTGCCACTTACATTTAAGTATTGTACAGTAAACTCTTCACCAGAATACGATCACAAAAAACAAAGCATTTTACTCCAAGAAATAGACACTTCGAGAACATTCTATCAATATTGTCAGTAATTTGGGTCACACTAATGTACTTTTTACGATCTGTTGTGTAAAACAGTTTTGATTCGAACCCAGCTGCATTGTTTCATGCCTATCTGTTGCATAAGTAAAAATAGCATCCCACTGTTGTATTGACGTTTGAGTGGGTTATAAATTAGGCTTTTAACGGTTTATTTGTTCTCTTGGGTAACCACTTGTATTCTTTTGTTTCAGACAACTGCTGTACTATGGATCTCATTTTGTGTAACGGAGACATTTACAAATATCAACGCTATCATCTATCCCTGAGACAACATCCAGTTCTTTGGAATGGATGATAGCGTAGCAAAAGTTTAATAGTCATCATCATAATAGCGCATTAATGTTCCACTGCAAGGACGAGCCTCCTCCCGTGACGGAGGGTTACTTGGCCTACTAATACCACACTGGCCAGACGGATTGGTATAGGGTTTAATTTCAAGTTTTGCTTCTTTTTATTTCGTAAAGATAATATTCACGGATAGTATTGAGGTTGTGACATATTGTATTCTTACTCCGTCACCACACGGAGACCTAACAGTCATGAATTTACAAAATAAATATATACTTAAATAAAAGTTTATTAATTGTTTATTAGCGATAGTAAAAGCTCTGCTTAGCTTTGGATATAGCATAGATAGAGCAGTGTGAATCTCTGACTAATATTATTATTATTGCCACCTTAGTTATCACTTAAATATAATAGTATGCAGATGCGTATCTTTACGTACTCCAAAAACATAAAAAAAAACAAAAATACAAAAAAAAATACATTAAGTCATTAAAAACAATTTGAAAAACCGGCCAATCCATCGATGTGTCAGACACACAAATAACAAAATAATATCTAAGATAAGACGTTCCCCATTGGGGTCCGAACGTCCGTTCCGTGGCAGAGGGTAGGGGTAATTGAAACCCGTCATACTTCCTCGTATGACAAATGACAAGACGTCGACCAACTAGTTCCTGTTTGTTTAATAAAATGATATCGCACAAAGTTAAACGAAAACTTAAGGAAAATGTGTTAACATGTTTAAGGCGGGTTTTATTGCCCTTTTGTGAATTGGAGCTAAAAATGTGAAGGGGCTAGGTTATGTTAAACCATCATTATGTTAGTCCATATTAGTGCTTAACATAAGGGCTTTAAACAGATAGAGGGGAATTTGGCTTTTAAGCCGCTAAATTCATCATTCGCTAATTCATCAAAATGTTTTGAAAGAGACTCAAGAACCTAGTAATGCCTTACCGTTTATGTCCCTTCCTTCCTTGATTACCAGCTCCAAATACCTAATATCTGTCTATTAAAGCCTACATTTTAAAAACTTTCAACTTCACTAACACGAAAAATTAAACATAATATATTCATAAAACACAAGGCAGTCACGTAACACCCTCAAACTTAACGCCTTTAACGACGTACATTAAAACGCAACGGGACCATAAACCCTACATATTTAATTCTTAAATTGCCTTAAACCTGTAAAAAAGGCATCAACTCACACCTCAAGGCACGTACACGACTTGCAAGTACCAAGGGCAGATGTAAACATAAATTCGAAGCATTCTTAGGACAATGTCTGCCTGTCATTTGTCATCTCAGGGAGCCGTAGACCGGCATACTTTGCGTTTATTACACGTTTTTATCAAAAAGTTTCATGATATTTCATTTTGTTTGTGTATTACTTGTACTGTTTAGTTATAAGGGAAATGTTTTGTTTTTTTTTGGTCTAATTACTTTTTTTATTGCATTAAGGTGGCAGATAATTGACGTGGCTCACTTGATGTTGGCAATACCAGAGCATAGGACACTGTATTTCCTAAGATATGGTTGTTAAGTCTCTTATCTTTGTAATTTCCTTACACTACTACATCGACTACTACACCGACGTCGACGGCGCGTCTTCTTGCTGAAGAAAGCGTACACGTCACGGTAAATAGCGGATGATCACAATGTCTACACTGTAAAATGACTTTGAAGCAAAATGCCTCAAATCAATATCTCTAAAGTGTTTTGACTAATTTGTAATACATCTGTATTGTTTCTTGCCTATGCAGCATAATGTCTCAAAATTGAAAACGACTTTAAAGGATAATACACAAAACGCCATTAGGACTAAGAATCAAAACGACGATAAATCAAATAATCATTATTTTTATTTGTAAATTATTATAAATGAAATAAAATGTTACTTTAATTATTACTGCTTATTTATTTCCTAAAGTAGACGAGTAACAGGTTTCTTCAAATAAATGAAATAGTAGATAAACTCCGTTTTCAAGAAGCCCTTTTTGCAGACGTCACAGCTATTTAAGCCTCTGGCACCTCCCCCTCCCCCTCGATATTTAGGCGACTCCAATATGCGTCCAACGCTCTTAGCGATTGGTTCCAGAAATGGAGGATAACAGTCAACCCCGAAAAGAGTCAAGCGGTAATGTTTCACAAGAAACAAAGCCACAAGACCCTTTCGGCAGAGACACCAAAAGTCAAGATCCGAACGCTCCCTGATCCCTTGGGCGAGGGAAGCCAAATATCTTGGTCTTATACTCGACGATAAACTCTCCTTCCGTCCCCACATAAACATGGTTCGCAAGCGGGCCTCGTTTGTGATGGGACGGCTGCACATGCTCCTCCGGAAGGAGTCTAAGATGTCGATCCGAAACAAGGTTTGGTTAAACACGACTTGTATTAGACCAATTATGACGTATGCGTGCGTAGTTTTTGCCCACCTTAGGTCACACAGGGTCTATAGGTTACAAGCACTTCAGAATAGGTTAATGCGCAAAGCGACGGGAGCACCGTGGTTCATGCGTAACGGATCTTCACATTGAACTCGAGTTGCCGACTATACAGCAACACATGGAACTCTGTTCCCGTCACTACTTTGAAACGGCTGCCACTCACCCCAACCAACTAGTGGTTGAGGCGTCCGGGTAACTCCCATCTAGATTATCCAAAATTATAGATAGACCTAGGCATGCTCTCGAAGAGCCGGTTGATAGGATCACGATCGCTCAACGTAGTGCTCACACGGCTCGCAAAGCCACAACAACACGTCCGCGGTTCCGTCCTCGCATACGCGCCGCGTTCGCTCCTAGAGTGCGTGCCTTCCCTACGTCTTGTTAGTCAGTGATAGTCCAGGCCGAGGTTCGTGCCCCACAGGGGGTGCATTTTCGTGTTCTGGTCATAAAACTACCTATTGAGATGTTTTGCATTTTAGGTATTTTGGATTTCAAGTCATCTTCACTTAAGACGTTTGCCTTTAAAGTCGCGTTACTTCGTAGTCATTTTAGTACAAAGTCATTTTCATTTAAAGGTGTATTAGTACTAAGTCGTTATGATTTGAGGCATTTTGCTACGTAGTTAATATGCATTTTATGCGTAATCCTTTAAAGTCATTTTACAGTGTAGACATTGTGATCAAAAAGGGCTAAAACGAAATGTTTGTTATCATTAGTTATAGTACATTTATGGATTATTTTAATAACAAAATCTAATTATTTATAACATAAAAATTTGTTATAATAAAATATGTCAGCAATTACTTATTATAATTCGAGTAACATTAGCTATACAATACGTATTGTTCGAAGCAATGTTGTTAAAGTATGAAAGAAAACTTTTAATAGGTATGAAGTTACCGGGAATTGAATAGAACTCTGGTAATTGTTATATCAGCCCTGTTTTTAAGGTAATAGCATCGTAAAATATTCATCTTAATATTATTTTGGGGAGATTTTTGCCTTAAACTTATACAATTTGGCCACTGATATAATTACCTTTAGGGGAAGTACTTATTTGTAAGTTGTTGCCATGCCTACAACTTTTTAGTTCAATAAAATGAAATGCTTTTTAACAGATTTAGGGTTTTAGGCTCAATTTTAATTATCAAAACCTGAAAGTTATGTCTAGGAGTTATACATTTTAGGATTAGTGTTTTTAATGGGAGTAATGCCACCAAATTCTCCAAAACTGTAACTCCTGTAAGCTTGAATCAACAGTGTGACAGGTCAGTCCTAGAAAGAAGCTGTCTTTAACGGAAAAAAATGGAAAAACGTCCCTGCTGGGAATGTAGTACTTACACCTTTATAAAATAAGAAAGCATTCGGTACTTACTTTATGGAATTCTATGTTGTGTTCTACATTTATTTGTCTCAAAGTTTTGTAGTAGGTACCTACTCACAGCTGAATTCATCTTTGGCACCTGGAATCCATCACGTCCAATACATTTGCAACATTATTTTCTCATATGTAAATGAAAGGTTTAGTATGAACTACCTATTTAAATTTTACGCCTCTTAAATTTAATCACTGTTTAGCGAGATTTTTATTAGCAAAATCAACCTTATACCAAACAAAAACGTAAGAATTTAAGCTAATCAATTGACTAAAATTTAAGAGGCGTTTATGAGTAAGGGGGTACATATTTATGTATATCATCAAAATTGACAAAACTATTTACTTAACCCAGTTGCATTGAATACATCTTCTTTAATAGGTACAACAAAGAGTAAGGTATACCAAAACAAGGTAAATACTTATGTGCGATGAAAGCAGCCACAATTCGTGTTATTACACATTATGAGTGAGTGCGCTAAGATAGCATTTCGTTATGTGACGCTCCTGTTACGTTTTGATAAAGTGTTTTGACGTCACTTAAAATTAATTAGTTTTCTTATTCAAACTCATTTACGTTGAGTGGTGACAGATATTATCTTGCAAAAATGTTGTGTAGGTACGTATTTTAATGATAAATGATATTATGCTTGTAATATTATGTTTATTTTGTTTTCTATGTATTATTAACACACTTGCGTATTTTTTTTTTTAAAATTGTATAAGTACAAATTAAAGACTAGTCTCCTAACCCCTTGGGGATAACTTTTTTAGTGCAATATTGCGAATGTGCAATACCATTGACTGTTACGGGTTATTATTTAAGGTTGCGCTCTTTTATTGACAAAATTGGCTAAATTGATGTCCCTGCTTGTTACATTAAACTCACTGTTTTTACTAACTACATGAATAAAACTAGGTAAATGAATACTCGGTACCAATTCATTCTTTGTCTTTTTGTTTATTCCGGGTAATCTTAGTTAAAAACTGTTGTTTGATTTAACATAAGAAAGACAATGGAAAAAAACAGATAGAGGGGAATTTGGCTTTTAAGCCGCTAAATTCATCATTCGCTAATTCATCAAAATGTTTTGAAAGAGACTCAAGAACCTAGTAATGCCTTACCGTTTATGTCCCTTCCTTCCTTGATTACCAGCTCCAAATACCTAATATCTGTCTATTAAAGCCTACATTTTAAAAACTTTCAACTTCACTAACACGAAAAATTAAACATAATATATTCATAAAACACAAGGCAGTCACGTAACACCCTCAAACTTAACGCCTTTAACGACGTACATTAAAACGCAACGGGACCATAAACCCTACATATTTAATTCTTAAATTGCCTTAAACCTGTAAAAAAGGCATCAACTCACACCTCAAGGCACGTACACGACTTGCAAGTACCAAGGGCAGATGTAAACATAAATTCGAAGCATTCTTAGGACAATGTCTGCCTGTCATTTGTCATCTCAGGGAGCCGTAGACCGGCATACTTTGCGTTTATTACACGTTTTTATCAAAAAGTTTCATGATATTTCATTTTGTTTGTGTATTACTTGTACTGTTTAGTTATAAGGGAAATGTTTTGTTTTTTTTTGGTCTAATTACTTTTTTTATTGCATTAAGGTGGCAGATAATTGACGTGGCTCACTTGATGTTGGCAACACCAGAGCATAGGACACTGTATTTCCTAAGATATGGTTGTTAAGTCTCTTATCTTTGTAATTTCCTTACACTACTACATCGACTACTACACCGACGTCGACGGCGCGTCTTCTTGCTGAAGAAAGCGTACACGTCACGGTAAATAGCGGAAGCTAAAACGAAATGTTTGTTATCATTAGTTATAGTACATTTATGGATTATTTTAATAACAAAATCTAATTATTTATAACATAAAAATTTGTTATAATAAAATATGTCAGCAATTACTTATTATAATTCGAGTAACATTAGCTATACAATACGTATTGTTCGAAGCAATGTTGTTAAAGTATGAAAGAAAACTTTTAATAGGTATGAAGTTACCGGGAATTGAATAGAACTCTGGTAATTGTTATATCAGCCCTGTTTTTAAGGTAATAGCATCGTAAAATATTCCTCTTAATATTATTTTGGGGAGATTTTTGCCTTAAACTTATACAATTTGGCCACTGATATAATTACCTTTAGGGGAAGTACTTATTTGTAAGTTGTTGCCATGCCTACAACTTTTTAGTTCAATAAAATGAAATGCTTTAACAGATTTAGGGTTTTAGGCTCAAATTTAATTATCAATACCTGAAAGTTATGTGTTTGATTTATACATTTTAGGATTAGAGTTTTTAATGGGAGTAATGCCACCAAATTCTCCAAAACTGTAACTCCTGTAAGCTTGAATCAACAGTGTGACAGGTCAGTCAAAGAAAGAAGCTGTCTTTAACGGAAAAAAATTGAGAAACGTCCCTGCTGGGAATGTAGTACTTACACCTTTATAAAATAAGAAAGCATTCGGTACTTACTTTATGGAATTCTATGTTGTGTTCTACATTTATTTGTCTCAAAGTTTTGTAGTAGGTCACAGCTGAATTCATCTTTGGCACCTGGAATCCATCACGTCCAATACATTTGCAACATTATTTTCTCATATGTAAATGAAAGGTTTAGTATGAACTACCTATTTAAATTTTACGCCTCTTAAATTTAATCACTGTTTAGCGAGATTTTTATTAGCAAAATCAACCTTATACCAAACAAAAACGTAAGAATATAAGCTAATCAATTGACTAAAATTTAAGAGGCGTTTATGAGTAAGGGGGTACATATTTATGTATATCATCAAAATTGACAAAACTATTTACTTAACCCAGTTGCATTGAATACATCTTCTTTAATAGGTACAACAAAGAGTAAGGTATACCAAAACAAGGTAAATACTTATGTGCGATGAAAGCAGCCACAATTCGTGTTATTACACATTATAAGTGAGTGCGCTAAGATAGCATTTCGTTATGTGACGCTCCTGTTACGTTTTGATAAAGTGTTTTGACGTCACTTAAAATTAATTAGTTTTCTTATTCAAACTCATTTACGTTGAGTGGTGATAGATATTATCTTGCAAAAATGTTGTGTAGGTACGTATTTTAATGATAAATGAAAAAATGCTTGTTTATAATATGTTTATTTTGTTTCTTATGTATTATTAACACACTTGCGTATTTTTAAAAAAAAATTGTATAAGTAGAAATTAAAGACTAGTCTCCTAACCCCTTGGGGATAACTTTTTTAGTGCAATATTGCGAATGTGCATTACAATTGACTGTTAAGGGTTATTATTTAAGGTTGCGCTCTTTTATTGACAAAATTGGCTAAATTGATGTCCCTGCTTGTTACATTAAACTCACTGTTTTTACTACCTACATGAATAAAACTAGGTAAATGAGTACCAATTCATTCTTTGTCTTTTTGTTTATTCCGGGTAATCTTAGTTAAAAACTGTTGTTTGATTTAACATAAGAAAGACAATGGAAAAAATAGATACTCGAGGCGGAAATCGAACCCGCGTCTCTGGACTACACGCGTATAGCGCCATAACCTGGTCACCGAGGTAGACGCGGGTTCGCTTCCCGCCTCGAGTATCAATTTTTTCCATTGTCTTTCTTCTTTTCGGATTTTTCTAGTTATACCTAAGCTTTATAGGTAAAAAATTATATGTAATGTAAAAACTTGAATTTTATAGTAGGTATATAAATGAAAAGGTGTAATACAATAATTTTTGATTAATTAGACTCTCTAAAACTCAACACATAATAATAATTAACACACGTGTCGTAATTTATAATAATAACTTACTCTGTGTTTTTGACAGCGCGCGTCTCATACAGAGTTCGACACTACCTTATAGTTGGAAAACGTAGCACCAGGGGAATTAAATGTATATGACACAGAATAAGTAATGAAGACGGAAGTAACACGAAGACACTTCGTAACTAAAGTGCACGTTGTTCGTCATAGAAGCTCATACTTACTTAAATGTCCTTCTGCAGGTACGAACCTGGTAAAATGAGATCTGTTGCTATAGGGTTTCAAGATGTGTTTTTTTTCTTTTGTTTTGTTAGATACTGATTGTTCGGTAGACCCCTAATCGTCTTTTCACTACCTATTTTAGACGAACAATCAATTAATTGCAGTTATTAAATCATAAATATTCTTGGAAACAGTATTTACACGTTTGTACATGTCTTTTTTTTCTTTTTTTTTTTTTTTTTTTTATTTAAAAGACAACTCCCGCACTAGGAATCATGCCCTGTGTCGCGGGGACTTTTTACAAACATCAATTAACGGACACATGACATGTCTGTAAATTTATACTTAAACTTATATTAATTATTGCATGGAATTATATTATTTTATTGCCTTAAAAGGTTTAATGTACAAGAAAAACAAGAATAACTTTAGTTTCAAACTTTTAACACCATCTAGTAGCACGAAATAGAGAACCAAAAACTTGAGCGGAGTCGTAGTTCTATTGCATATTGACAGATGGCGCTATACTAAAGTTTATGTTTATGGGATAAATAAACGCATTCGATGTTTGTAAAGATATAAGAATATTATGTTTGATTGAGATTGTGTCATTAGAAATTTCTTTCCAAAACTAAGTGTGCATATAAAATGTTGGTGTGCTAGCTCTACATTAGACCCCGCACGTATCTATGGTGTATCTGGGATTCGAGCCCCTGACCTTGTATACGGCAGCCGCATACACGACTACTTATTTGTCACGAAGGCATTATTCTTATACTTAAAAAACTCAAATATTTTAAAGTTTATGTTTTCAGCTGTAATTAAAAATATGGAACTTAAAGGCAATTGTGCCTTTTAGTCAAGCAACGTTAAATTCTGTGTTTTTTTCCTGTGTTTTTCACACAGAAAAAAAAACACAGAATGTACTTAGCTTTTATTGGGAAATGAGGATTTTTTTACATAGCGGTAGTTTAAGGTTTAATTGAAAGAATTTAAGTCACGACTCTCGTCCCAAAACCCATCCCAACACGCATCTCATCGCTCGTCCCATTGCTCGTTTCGGCGCTCGTCCCAACACCTGTCACGACGCGACGTCCGTTTCAACCACAGAATATTCAAAGAAGTTCTTTTAATGTTCTGTGGTTTCTACGCCCGTCTTGACACCCATTTCAAGGCTCGTAATCACGATCCTCGCTATGCCCACGCCTATGCCGTCTTAGCTTTTTATAAAGTACGATAGTAACAAGTGGGTTAAGCCTAGGGCAGGCAGCAGCTTGTTCATACTTGGACATTACTGACGTCTGTGAACGACGCTTACCACTAACCATTAGGTCGTCTACCGTCTGCTATCTTAAAGCAATAAAAATCTTTTTGAAACAGAAATTTATTCTAATTAGGTACAAATAATTAATTTTGATGAAATCTGAAAATAACACAAAACGTACTGTGCGGAAGATCCTCTATTTCCACCTTTGAAGTACTTTAATAAATTGATTTAAAATCAGAGACTCAGGTGTCAATAACTATAAAATTAAAGTAACTTGTATATACATACTATATAGATGATGTACACTATAAGACCTCTTTTTGTACGAGGTAACAAATATTTTTTTATTACTAGAGCATGAAAAAACCATCTGTTATACAATCAGCATGGTATAATACCTGTAGTAAGGAAGGCAGACTCTCTTTGCTAAAAGCGGGCCTCTTCTTGCCTCCGTTATAAAAAGGCTGATTATCATTTAAAGAAGTACCTTTTACGTGAATCACTTTTTCATTTAAGCATAATCTCTTTTATAAAAGGTAAGATTTAAAAATTTCCAAACCATGTTCTTTTTCTAAGTCGGTAAAAGTTGGTTTAAGTGCAGCGAAAAATACTCTCTAGAATTGCAAAGATCGATTTGACGCTTAGCAAGTCGGGGTCAGTCACATAAGCCACTTAAAAGGAAAGCCTGAACGGGTAGCTAATATTTTATAAAAGTTCTACCAAAGTCCGGTGTGCAGTCTGCATTTTATTTCTTCAGGATAACAATGAACTGGTCGACGTTGACAGATCACGCCGCTCTCTTCTAGCGAGGAGCCTCAACCTAGCTCTAACAGCCATTATTTATAAAGGTGTTATATTGTGAATATGATGGAGTTGCTTTTAGTTAATTTTGTTATCGCGGGATTTCGCTTTCTACGTTATATGTAGGACGTGAGTATTAATTTAACGTTATAAACGTTAAACTGACGTTAAATATGAATTATTCGTTCTTAAATTAAGTACACGTTTAAGTTGTTTTCTTCTCGCCTCTTTATTTACCCCACTGCAGGTTAGGTCTTATACAACTATGAAAAACCACTTTTTCTACTAACACCGTACCGGATAGATATAGTTGTAAAGGGTTTCTCTAGCGATTTCATGGTTGTAATCAGTCACCGCGTTTCGGAAAGCTTGTCATATTCTAATACCCCTACAACCTCTCTTCACCTTGCCAATAATAGTACGCTTGTTGAATATCCCCTACACGACTTTTTCGCCATGTGTGATACTAGAACTAGTCTACCTACCTCACTTGACTAGAACTACTAATGTATGATGACACCCTATTTTCTTACTATATCACTCAATGGTGGTACTGTAAGTTCGGGTTGTTTTTTATATTATTTATGTTGACATGGTTTAAACCATTCCCTTGCGAGGTCGCGAGGACTTATTATGAACATGACACATACATATATGTTATCTATGCATAGAACTGACACATAGAACATTCAGACTCAGAACTTATTTGTGAATCGCACAAGGAATTTCTCATCGTGGTATTGTGTGGTATTCAAGAAAGGTGCAGGTTTATGGGTACTAAATTCCCTGTAAAGTAAACTACATACGTTAAGTAAAAAATAGCTGCTCCATTAGCAACTGAAAAATAGTACTAACAAGCAAAGTTTTACAAAACATTTTACTTTTAAATACTATAAGAAGACAAGCATCTACATCTAATTCTAGACCAACAGTAAACTAAGTCAGAGCAATCGGTTTGCTACAAATAGCGTTTTTGTGTCGCCCCCGGCCGGCGCGGTTACACGCTAAACGGTTGACTCGATTGCCTCCGCCGAAGCCTACCTCCTTCCTACTCCTTTCCCCCCTCTACCCACGAACCCTTCTGGTTTACTAATGGCTCCATTTGTTCTAATAGAAAATTTTTACTAATGTTCACCTATATCTAGCTTTGTATTAAAGTTAGTTCAGAAAGGAACTTTAGCATAATTATAAAAACCGTTAAAATGCCGCTCACAAATTAACACATATATTTATAAATATTTTATAAGCCTACAGCTCTTATATTAACCAAAAAGGCATTTCCTTCAAATGTTTGCATCGCAAGGGATCACGTTTTCCGCGCAGTCTTTATCAGGTCCTCGGTTCATTGCATAGGATTCTGCCCATTGTACTTAGGTACAGGCATTGCAGTTCATGCGGTATGCAACCTGCCTGGCAAACGTGACATGTGGAAGTTGCTGGTTTCTTATAGAGTCACAATTAATTTATTTGATGCAAAAAACCATTCATGTGTAACGCATATTACTAGAGTTTTATACAACTATGTCCCATACCTGCTACACCAGACAAATAAACGTCCCACAACACCCACCCTGCATCCTCTAATGAACAATTAAAATCTATGTTCGATATAAACGTATTACTTCAACTGTTATGTTAAAAGAACAATCGACTTTTGAATTAACGCCACGAACACAACAGAGAAATAAATCAGAAACAAAAGACAAATCAGCAGAACACAGCAATCGCCTCAATAAGCATTTTCGCTCGAGTTGCGTTCGAGTGCAATTGATAGAGCCCCATAGTTTTCCCACTGGAACTTTTCAATCGGTAGATAAGAAGCTTGCGGGGACGTTTCTATATTTATTTACCACGAATGCCGCAAAGAAACTTACTCGCTTTGTCGACAATAAATTGAGTCTGTTCATTATTCAATTGCTACTCTCTTTTCTTTTAAATACTAGATAATGAGCTTTGCGATTTTTGCGGTGTTATATGCGTACAAAATATTTGTTCTGTTTGTTACCTATAAACTTTTTACTTTTCTCTAAACAAAGTCTGGAAAGTTTTGAATAAAGTAATGCTGTGTCAAAATGTTTTGATCAACATTTATTTGGCTGTTTTTGTTGGTTTATTTTAAGCCTACTTTAACCAAAAGAAGGTCATAGATTTTATGTTCTTTTTAAATGACGTATTAATTTACGTAAAACAAAATACTTAGCTACGTTTGTTATTTTATTTTAATCTACGTGTATTTAAACCGTTGACGATAGTACAATGATAATTTAATATAATTGGGACAGTAGCTTGAAAGTAACGTATATCGTAATACAATATTTTCGAAAGCGTATGCTATCAATTCTGAAAGTAAACAAGTACGTTACTTGTTTATTAAAATATAATTTTATAATACATCGTAATTCGCTTTCAAAGAGCCCTCTTCGATAAATGTAGTAGTACTAAGTACGCTTATTCTGTTCGATTCATTAGTTCAATTAATAATTCGTATTTCTGACTAAGCCTTTTTGTTGTTGTAAATCGTTCCTGTTTCGGTCAATAAGCTTAAAACCCTAAACCTACTTATTATGAGTCAAGTAGTAATATGTACTAAGAATACTTCTATCAAAAACATCCTAGTACTGTATGAATTAACTAAATTTTGAATGCACTTATCTCTTGAAACTGATAGAAATTGTACTAATTTGTATCTCAGATTCTCAGAAGTGCATTAAGCGCACTAATTCTAGTCCCAAGACGCATGCACAGTCACAGACAACAGTTTGTAAACACACTCAGATTCTCAGATCTATTTGTAAAGTTATATTACCTATGATTGTTACACTTATATCAAAGTTTATTGATTTTAAGTTATTTTTAGAGCGGGTTACTTAATTTATTTAAATAATAGACTACTTACCCATTAGGTAAAAATATAACCAATAAACACCTAAGCTTCGGAGATCATTTCGATCTCGCAATGATCTTTAAAACCTCGTAAAAAAAGGAATTTACGAACTGTAGGAGGCCCACCCCAGTAGTAGGACATTAAAGGCTTGTTCTAAGGATCTACATACAAAAAGGTTTGCTCTTTAATATTGCCTTAAGGGATTAAGTCTGGCTTAATGCATTTTGTACAAGAAGAAATAACAAACAACCAAAGTGATTTTTTTAAGCGCTCATATGCCGAAGGACTTGTAAGGATACCCCAATGTCATCCGACGGACATTTATTGCCACAAAGCGATCTGTAGGACATGGATTACGAGTATCTTAAATAAGGATTTATCTTTAATTTAAATAAATAAAATGTCTAAGCACTCATTTAAATCGTATAAATAGCTATTTTAGATATGTTTAGCTAGTTATATAAAGTAAAACCTTTTAAATGGTACCCGAAAATAATAAAACAATACGTAAACCACTCCGGCTGAGAGTTGTCGGCGTTCATAATTTCAACCTTGTCATAAACTTCGCAATAGAAAATGTTTTAATAGTAGAGAAAATTAAGTGTTCTGCTGACTAATTTGTTACGTAGCTGTTTCACATTGCTGTTTACGTTTAATAGTAAAACTTTTAGTTACTTTGTTGTGTGTGCTTAAGCAATTAAAAAATAAAATGCATATTTTTCTTATTTAATTTAATTTAAAACGTTCTTTCTATCACACTGTGAAATTGCATACATTTAACGCTTCATTTTACACATCATATTACATTACAACTGTTACTTATTTATCATATCATCCAAAAAACTTCTTTTGCTGGACAATGGCCTTATCATAATGTTTTCAGCAAACGCGATGTGCCGCTGTTGTATACAGCCTATCCTGCCACTTTTATCACACCGTCTACTGCGTAAAAGTTCTACCTGTGTGAGTTTTGTGGTCCCCGGTCGGCGTTTCAGAACCTCTTCGGTCTATTGGCTATTGGTTCATTTCTGCATGACTCTATTTCGATTCCTAATTCAAATACATAAAGTACAAGCTCTTCTTAATTTGAGTTATGTGAGAGGATTATTATGTTGTGCAGAAAAGGATAATAAAGTATCGGAGAAACAATGGAACAAATATTTCCACAAGAGTATTGACGAAAGCATGAATCAAACCGATATAAACGTAGTTATTTCGAAATCCAATCGAGTAGATTGATGACTGTTTGCAATTGATACTCGACGCGCAGTTAATTAGATGCAGCGGCATCGCCTGAAGCGAGTACTCATCCTATACTATTCGGACAACGCTATAGTTAACTGGATTTCTAACAATATTACTTAATTAAGTTTTAATTGCAGTAAACGTCATCTATAAACAAAAAAAGTTATTTAATGGCAGTCAACGTTATCTATAAAGGAAAATATTAAAACCTTAGCTTCTTTGAATCAAGTAACTGTCATGTACGAGGTAGACAAAAATCAGGGCTGTGTTTTCTATGTCCTATGTGTATGTATTTGGAAAAAAAGGTACTTAAATATATTTATTCGTTGTCTAGTAACTATAGTACACTTCAATGTTATGTACTCTCAAACGAAGACTGGATAACATTTTGTAAGTGTATTTGGAATATTATATTATTAAAATCAATAATCCAAAGCTATACATCTAAATCCCACGAAACACATAACACAGTCACCATGTTTATTAACATAGCTGATTGTTCAGAATGGCTTTCTATTACCATTTAAGTATTCATGTTTACAATTCATACCTATATAAAATTGATAGATTCAAATGCGTTGTAGTATACATATTAGGCGTGTACCTACAGACGCAAGTTGAAAGGTTCCTCTGAAAGCTTAACTAAGCCTCGCTGCCTACTCAATGATTCACAAGCGCTAATTGCTTCTTCCAAAACTCGGATCATCCTGAATAAACCTTTTCCTAAAGCTAATGGTGGCTATGTTTTATACAAAGACTTGTTTTACGTTAGGATAGGAAAATAATATTGAATCGTGTTCGCTTTTATTTGAACGTATGTGATTTTTGATCGTGTTTTGTTGATTTTTCTGGCTTAGGAGAATTTGTCAGATATTAAAAAAAACTGGCTACCCCAGAACCGCTATATTTAAAAAAAAATCTGACTGCTAAAAGAAATATGCCAGACTGCGCTTTTTTTGCAATAAAGTAAAAAGTAACCTTATTTGCAATTTTTTCTTTACTTATTTTAATAATGTGACTATTTAAGGCAATGATGGTGGTTAATTTGATGTAATGTAACAATACGATTGCCAGAAAACAATATTGTTATTTAGACTATACCGTTTGTCTTGTGTGCAACATGACTCTCATACTGATTTCCGAATAACTAACTAAGCCCCGTAACGTTATTCTAGGTTTAGGAATTCGGAAATCAGTAATTCACCCGTACAACATACACGGTTTTCAAACACAACTTCAACAAGTATTGTGTATTGTGTGTGTGTATTAGTATTATTACTTATCGAATTTTACTCAGTTTTTCCGAGTACACTTATAAGATAATATCATTAATTTTTACTCCGATTCTTTTACACAGCGTATTTTGGGGTTTAACTTTAAAACTTTCGTGTTTCATTTTATGTAATTATTATTAACACGGGTATTAACACGTATATTATTTTGGTAAATATTTAGTAATTATTTACCTTTGAGGCTCTCGACGTTTCGGCCAGGTTACACCAGCCGTAACCTGATATAAATAATATACGTGTTAATACCCGTGTTAATAATAATTACATATTTTGGGGTTCTTGTTTAACTTACATGTATTGCATCTGTTTTTTAAACTTAAACCTTGTAACAGAGAAAATATGGCACAAAATAAATCTCTAAATTTTATTATATTTAAATAAAATAGAACAGATCATTCATTTCATTAGAAACCCAGTCCACTTCAAGGAGCCAAAATATCTTCTCCCCTAAATAATTTAAGTGTAATAATTGTTCTGGGGCCGTTCGAGAATTGATATTGATATCGATGACATCTCGACGCGAAAGCCTTCATCTCATTAATAATGTATAACTAGGATAATTAACATAATTACGAGCTAATTGTAGACGGTGCATATATAAATCTATTTGGCAACAGTTTTGCTGAGAACGTAACTATTGCCTAAACACTTCACCATTATGTCTGTAATAATTGGAAAGATCATAATGGCTTATTAATGTCTCACAGCAAGAACGGGTCTCTCTCAGTGACAAAAGGAAACTTGGCTTACTAGAAGTGCTATCCGTGTGGTGACGGAGTAAGAATACAATATGTCACCACCCCATCTCATCCCATGGGTGTCGTAAAAAGGACCAAGGGACTATCTGTGAATATTACCATTACATAGAAAGAAGGAAAACTTGAAATTAAACCCTATACCAATCCGTCTGGCCAGCGTGGTATTAGTATACCCCAAGAGCTGACAGGCATTTTTGAGTACATCCTTGAGGCACATTGAAAATATTATTGTTGATTAGTTGCGAATGTGTGGATGATGAAATGGCCGATCTGGCTGGGAGCTTGCGGGGCGTTAATGAGCTATGAATTTTTTAATTCGCAATTTTTCTCATGCAGAAAATGTTCTTGAGGCACTTTGAATCTTACAGCATTTTAAAGTCTGATGTTTAATTGTACGATATATCATAATGCCAGGCGATTTGGTTGGGATTTAAATGGTGACAGGCGATTTAAAGTTATATTTTTTTTTGCGCAAAAAATGTACTTGAGGCAAGCTGGGATCTATACACAATAATTGTTGTGTTGATAAGATGCCATATATCAAATGACAGGCCGTTCTGGCGGTTATTTAATCTTGCCAGGTGATAATAATAGTAACCTGTGAGTGCGAGTGAGCGGCATAGCGGGTTATTATGAGCGTGAGAGAGCGTATATCTGCAGTCGACTGAGTGGAGCGTGCCGTGACGTGATTGGCTGGGAGCAGTCACGTGGCTCAATAGCCGTTAACGTACATCTGTTGCTAGTATTATTAGAGTAAGTTTACATTCATAGCATAGCAACGACGTGTGATTTGAATTTGTGTATAAAAAAATAAATTATTAATTATTTTTATTAATATAAAAAAAAAATTTACAAAAAAAAAAAATATACTTTTTATGTAATTTTTTTTATTTATCGATCTCTGATGGAATCTCCTCGTCGCTTGTGAACTCGTCCATAGAGTTGAGTTCTATGAACTCTTCTTCATCGTCTGAAAATAAATATTTTTTTTTAACAAATGTAAAATACAATCAATAGTGCGAGTATTTAACAAATTATTATTACATACCTGTAGCATTTTCATCAGAGTGTTCAAATATCCCAGGATCAATTGCATCGATAACTAATTGCGGCATGCAATCCCCATCAAACCAATAAAAATCTAATTTATCCTCCTTCAGCTGCCATCCATGTTCAGTGGGTTGTAGGTTACTTGGAAAACGTAAATGTGCATTTCTCCAGATACGTGTAACATATTGAGCTCTTAAAAGCTGTTGGTGCAACTCTGCTTTACATGGTGGTAACGTAGACGGATCATAGTTTTTGACAGTAATTTTGAAAGGCTCTTCCGTGCTCTTAGCTTTAAATGTCTTGCGAAATTTTTCAAACCGTGCTAAGTTTATATCTGCGATATTATTGACACCGTACATTTCACACACGAACTTCTCAAGCATGTTAAAAACCTCATTGCGTAAATCTGTCGTATGCGCACATCCTAGATCAATAAACGCTTTTTGATACAGTTTATTTTTCATTAATAGTTGGAAAGGCCTCCGCTTGCCTTTATTAAAAAATGAAGGATTGTAGTCACACCCAGTGACTGCATGAAAGCCAGGCAAACTTGCGCATACTGAATTTCCGAATTTGGCATATAATTGTGATATATCAATGAATCTTCTTCTATTTCCAGTGCCGTATTCCATAAAAATATTCAGTTGGTCGCTATCAAGATGATCCATGTTTCCAAGCATTATCAATAATACGTCTGTATCGCATGATTTTATGAGTACATTTGTTGTTGTATCTGCATCAATTTTACAGACATGATGCACTATTTTTGTGTCTGCTTCTTCATGATCTTCACATGTCATACTCTCATTGATGTTCATAAGAATTAAATTATCGTCAGCTTTGTATGAATAACAACGATCATAATTTAAGTTAATTGTTGTATTACCAATAAACGGTATCATTTCATTTTGTGACCAATGATCAATGAAAAATTTGACTAAGGCTTGTTTAAATTTTATGTTTTTTAATTGTTTCATAAAATCCGTAGGCCGGATTTGACTGGGACCAGTAATATTGAAATCAATATTATTTTCTTCATTTCTTCGCGTACGTTCATAATCTTTGATAGACGGCGTGAAATACTGATCAAAAATTATATCAACACGTGAAGGTCTGGTAGCTGTTATCATTTGCATTATTTTTTTGGATATATTGCCAAATGAAGCTGGAATATCGATCATTGTGTGCAACAAGAAAAATCCGTCAATGACAGCAACATCAAAAGTGTTAGGTACATTCTCACAGTTATGATCTTGTTCTAAAATTTGGACAATTACCGATTTCTGTGTTTGGTATATACTCCCATCCAAGCGGCACATGGACATCGGAATAGGAATAATCGGATAACTTAAAATTTTTTTAATATCAATTTTATAATCCATGGACAAACCTACCATTCGTCCAAACATATCACGTTGGATCTTAATTTCTTGCGTTTTATTTCCACTTCTTACAGTTCTTTTGACGATGTCGGTCGAAAAATTCGTTATTTTCACTCTTGAAATAGACTTTTCAAACCTTTCGGTAGATTGATTGCATTCCAAAATGAATTTTTCACGTAAATTATTACCAGTTTCTTCTATATGCAACAAAAAATCTTGTACTGCATTTGATGCTGCTTTTCCGCTTGCAATATTGAAAAGCGCTTGTTTGTTAATGCTCGTATCAAATGGATTAATAAATTTGGAAAATGTATTAATAAATAAACTGATCTGCGCAACATCTCTATTTATGTTACATTTTTCCAAATCAGATGTAACATCTTGCCGTTTTCGTAGTCCAGTAGCCTCGTAGGTAGACGATATGATAGTAGATCGAATTTCGTGGCTTTTACACCATCGTTGCCGAGCTGAAATTGAGTTGGTAAAATGAATTATACCAGTCAATCTTCGTCCAGCATCAGCGTTTATCGTTTGTTCTAAAGTAATATCGATTGGTTGTCGCGAAAATGATTTTGTCGTTCTTTGTACTCCAAAATATCCTTTTTGCAAGGCTTCATAAATTTCTGGATGAGTTTGTTCCACTTTTATTAAATTATCATGGTACTTAGTTAACCACCGAGCATAATTTGGCTGATTTAATACGAAGAAAAGATTCGTAATTTTGGGCAAAATGTATTTAAATAGGGGAAAATCGCCTGTTCGGATGCTGCGGCTTAATATTTGGTAATAATTGACGAGATTTATGTACGTCATGTAAAACTGCGGCGTTCTCCCGAAAGCTCCATTCAAACAAGCTTCTCTATGCTCCATATATGATCCTATAAGAGCAGATATGTCATTATTTGCTAATAAATCACTATAAGATAGTTTTCCATCACAAAAATCAGTAAGTTCTGCGCGTACAGTTTCTGGAATTATTACTTCCTTGGTTATTTCTTTCAGTTCAACAAAAGCTCGAAAATGTAAAATTTCCAATCCAAGTGCCATCAGCGGATGAAGTCGTTTACATCTGTTGAAATGTTTACCCGTAATAAATGAATCAACAGATCCATTTGCGATTATGCCACTTTCAACTGCAATATTCATCAATCCACAGTCGGCTATAAATTTACCGACTGCTTTAAAATACGCAAGCATAATGTGGAAGGCTCCTAAATGAATAAATATATTATCAAATTTTGGTTTCTCACTAGCTTGAATTTGCATTGCAATTTTAGCAATTGCTAAATCGTATGTAACAGCAATACACGACTGGTTCAATTCTTCAGCGATTTTTTGACTCTCTTTCATCGTTTCGAGAACAACATTTTTATTCGTAGGTGATGAATTAATTGGTGTGAGATAGCCGATTTTTTGTTGTGACGTATTCATGTCTTTAATAAACTTACTGTTGAATCCAACCCACATCGGAGTGTTTGGAATTTTTAATGCGTGTGACAACATCCAAAGAGTATCGAATTGTTTTATCAATTCTAATGATTGTGGAATGATTGAACGTCGCTCATCTGTAGGTGACAACAAAATTTCAGCCATACGTATTTTTTTACAATATGGAGTCAATTCTGGCGTAATAGCAGAAAATGTTCGTCGTCGTTTTCGAATTTGACTTGTAGTTTCATTTTCCGTAGTATTATTTGTATCTTCATTGTTGTTCGATGTAATTTCTAGAATACGATCTGGAATATTGGCTTGTATATAATCATCATGAGACACATCTTGGTAAATTATACCAACAGTGTCATGTAACGTGTCTTTGCCAGAAGATGTATCGACAAATCTATCAAAGTTATCAAAGGCTACTCCGGTATATAATCCATTTGCTAGTACTAATCCGTCAGGGCATGATGTCGATCGGTTGGAAGATGAAAATGCTACCTCTGTTTCTAATTCTTCAATCACATGGTAGCTGCAGCAGTGACCATATCTATTGATTATCTCAACAACTTTTCGACAGCTTGTTAAACTTTTTAATGTCATCCCGAGTGTAATATGTTTACTCGTTTTAATTTTTCCATTTGTTACGTTGTAAATTAAATCGGCGGATAACGATTTACATGTCCGATCGGTTTCGCTGGTATATTTATTTCTCCAACGACAACCACGCAATACCGTCGAATAAAAATCCTGTAGCGTTTTTGGTATCGAACATTCACCATTCAATAAATCATTAGTACTTAAATTTGGTGGAAGTGGTTTTTTTTTAATTTCATAAATTTTTCGACGTAAAATGAGAGCAGCACTCTGTACAATATCTTTTTCTTCCAACAGTGCGAACAAATTTTCATCAATTTCACGCCCATTAGGCCCAATTATTTTTTTATTATGCAACATAACAATTTGCAAACGATTTCCATACTTATTTTTTAACTTTGATTCAAAATGTACTTTATTAAACGTGCAGTCGTACTTATCCTGATTTTCTAATGCTGTTCTTTCAATTATTTCAACGTAATACTTACATAAAAAATTGAAAAAATAGCAGTTTCTGTTGTTTAAAATATTTTCGTCGATGAAATTGCAAATTTCTTTAAACGTTGAATTGTGGTACTTTAAATTTTTATGGAAACTTGTAATTGGTTTTTGTTGTTGATCTCGTAATTTATTAAAAAACTCTTTCCGACAAATTCTATGATTAAATAAATTTTCCAATTCCTCAACTTGTTTATATAAGTCTGTATTTTTGATGTTTTCTTCATATTGTTCCAACGAATCTCGAAATTTTTTTTTATCTAGAGCACTAAGAACCTGACGTTGCCCCATCCATTTTCTCAATTGCTTATTACAAAATATGCAAACCTTCGTACCATCTACTGTATTACCATCCTGTACTGTATCTTGCACATTTACGTTTCCATGTGACGTAGAACCAATATCTATAATTTGATCTTCAAAATCACATTCATACGATCCTGGAATATCTGTAATACAAAATGTACAAAGAAAAATAATACTATTCGTAATTACATAACAATCATGCCGCAAATTTTATTGATATAACAATAATATAAGTACATAAATATATTAATAATATGCAATATTATACGTACCTAATGAAAGCGAAGATACATCAGGTGTTTCAGGTATTTCAGGTGTTTTTTCCTCACAGTATTTCTTCATGACAGCAGAAAAATTCTTATAACACGAGGTATGGTAACCATCTTTCGAACTAATATTACATGGCAAAACAACATCGTTATATTTTAAGCCATGCTTCTGTCTGATACGCAATATATCAATACTTTTCATCAAAGTTTTTTCATTGAAAACAATTATTTTTCCACCACTTTTTTTACAAAATACACAAATTTGATTTTTACCTGCCATAATTTTACTACGTAACAATTGTTAATTATTATTAGGTAAAATGCAAAATAATAGAAAACAAATTCAAATCACACGTCGTTGCTATGCTATGAATGTAAACTTACTCTAATAATACTAGCAACAGATGTAAAATTATTTATTTTCAGACGATGAAGAAGAGTTCATAGAACTCAACTCTATGGACGAGTTCACAAGCGACGAGGAGATTCCATCAGATATCGATGAATAAAAAAATTACATAAAAAGTATATTAATTTTTTTTTGTAAATTTTTATTTTTTATAATAAAAATAATTAATAATTTATTTTTTTATACACAAATTCAAATCACACGTCGTTGCTATGCTATGAATGTAAACTTACTCTAATAATACTAGCAACAGATGTACGTTAACGGCTATTGAGCCACGTGACTGCTCCCAGCCAATCACGTCATGGCACGCTCCACTCAGTCGACTGCAGATATACGCTCTCGCACGCTCATAATAACCCGCTATGCCGCTCACTCGCACTCACAGGTTACTATTATTATCACCTGGCAAGATTAAATAACCGCCAGAACGGCCTGTCATTTGATATATGGCATCTTATCAACACAACAATTATTGTGTATAGATCCCAGCTTGCCTCAAGTACATTTTTTGCGCAAAAAAAAATATAACTTTAAATCGCCTGTCACCATTTAAATCCCAACCAAATCGCCTGGCATTATGATAAATCGTATAATTAAACATCAGACTTTAAAATGCTGTAAGATTCAAAGTGCCTCAAGAACATTTTCTGCATGAGAAAAATTGCGAATTAAAAAATTCATAGCTCATTAACGCCCCGCAACCTCCCAGCCAGATCGGCCATTTCATCATCCACACATTCGCAACTAATCAACAATAATATTTTCAATGTGCCTCAAGGATGTACTCAAAAATGCCTGTCAGCTCTCCGGCTAGTAGGACAAGTACTCCTCAGTCACGGTAGGAGGCTCGTCCCTACCGTGGGTCGTTAATGGGCTGTTATGATATGATATGCTGACCTGAAGGTTTGGTATAGAATTGCATGTCAAGTTTTTCTTCTAAAGTTTTTGTTGCGATAATGTAAGCGAACTTTCTATTGCGACATTAAAATAGAACGAATATAACAGCTGTAACAATTATTTAAAAAATAATCCAATTGAGAACCTGTACACTGTGCATACTCATGTTTACAAATAAAACGATCTTTATCTGTTTTTTATTGGTCTGGGTGTTTTCTATGTATAATATGTATGTATTTACAAAAAAAAAAAAGTATTTAAGTATGTTTATCCGTTGTCTAGTACCCATAGTACAAGCTCTGCTTAGTTTGGGACTAGATGGCGTTGTGTGAATGTGTGAGGAATATTTATTTATTTATTTATTTTATTATCTTTATCACCTATCTCTAGAGTCGTATAAAAATATGTTTTTATCATAATAAATTAAGACTTGATTTTGCATCCTGAACATCACATGCACAAAATTACCTCATAAAGTTATTAATTTTACTATAATGACAAATCGATAGTATTATTAATGTAGTACGTTTGACTCCTCTCTATACCCTTTATTCAGTAGAGTTGTCATGAATAATAATCCGAATTACGCTAATGCATCAGTTAATAGGCGATCATACGTATACCTTAGTCAAATTGAATAATATATGTCTACTAATAGGTACGATCTTATTGTAAACATAAATACAGAATACAATATTCAATACTCCAAGTTTTTATATTCGTTACAGTGCTCTAGTTGATTGGTATATTTTCTTATTTATTTTATCCGCATGGATATGTTACAGCCAAAGTAATAAATATGAATATTGTACATAATAACTAGCCATTATGTATAAGGGCTACTCAATTTAGATAAAGTGATAAATGTCGCAAAATTAAACACAATAACTACCTAGCCATTATATATGTTATAGTACTGGCAAAAATACAATATTAAGGCAAAAGTCAGAAACAGTTGGTTAGGTTAGGTTAGTATAGTGACCAAAGGACGACGCAAGACACGTTTTTTTTAAGTAAAACTAGAATATAGTATTACTATATTCTAGCACACTACTATGGTCACTATACTAACCTAACCTAACCTAACCAACTGTTTCTGACTTTTGCCTTAATATTTTACTTTTGCCATAATATCATGGCTAGTTAATGTGATTAATTCTGCGACATTTATCACTTTATCTAAATTGAGTAGCCCTTATACATAATGGCTAGTTATTATGTATAATATTCATATTTATTACTTTGACTGTAACATATATAATTATTAAAAAGTTCTATAATAGTAGAGAAAGAAAATGTATTCACAATTTAAGTATTAGCTTTTAAAACAATTTCTTAAGTTTTGGACTGCTGTTGAATTTTTGTAGTCCGTATTTTATTTGTGTTTTTGTGGACTAAGAAGTGAGAAGACTATATCTAGTAAAAATGAAAAATTGTCATAATATCTAGCTAACGTGCTATTTCTAGGCCAAGTTTCCCGTTGTGTATGGAGAAGTATGTATCATGCAATGCAGTTGTAACTACTGTTAAATTACTATCAACTGATTAAAATTCAATAACAATAATGTAACAATAAATTGCTCAATGAAAAGTTTTAACCATCGTACAGTTATTTCCTTATGTGAAAGAACAAAACATTATTAATACGACTATTAACAATTCCAGAAAACACTAGTTGTTATATTTAGTTTACGAAATTCAATATTACCATTCAACTCGTAAAGTTGGAAAATTTTCAAAAGCCCTGTGTGTATTATGAATTACTAAGTAACGTTATTGGAACATTTCATCGGCTTTGTAAACTGTACATTGTATTGTTTTATTACAATGCTTTTTGTTCGAGTAGTCGGCTGCTAAAAGTTGGATAGATTGGATGTATATCAACAATACAATACGTAAACATTGCATTGTAGACCAGCGAAATGTTGCTGTAACGAGATAAAGACTCAGATTTTGATGTTACTACACTAACTAGGTCAGATTTTTTTAAACGACATGTTTTTCTACAATGCTTTGATTCGTTCGTTGCAATGTTAGTATTGCTTTTTTAAAACATTCATAGCCATACGTCACCGGGATCAGGAGTAACGATCTTGTTGTCTTTCTCCAGAAGCAGACATCTCTCTTCGATCTACTCTTTCACCATAGTATCCAGTACATATAATCTAAGATCAACAATTTGTCGTGGCTAAAAGCCCGTTCCAAGAGAACATCGCTAAAACAAGACAAAGCAAAATGTGATCCATAGGTTCATTAAGTTGGTATTGGAGAATATTTCCTCTCGTCAATGCAGAAGAGAGAGCATAACACTGTTCTACGCTTATAGATTACTGTCCAAGAGATAATTTTGAGAAAATTGCACAAAGTTTAAAACATATTCTTATATCAATACATAACTTTACGAGTACATTTAAAACATGCATATACATAGCCTTTCAATAGCTAACACGTCATAAAATTATAATCAAAATAAAAAGCTTTATTAACGTATAGTGAAGTTAACAAATGGCCATCATGGATACAGCTTTTAGCGTAATTAACGTCACATCAACTGCTCGTAGTTAGTCCATTGTTCGCGGCAATCGTTTTAATTTTCGGCTCGTAGGGAAATCGACGAAGTGAGCATTGACGGCACCGGCCCGATATGCTTCCGGGCGTGTTTACTCGACGCAAATAACCGAGCTGGCCAATTCCGCCTATTGTTAGAAATATAGCAATTGTTTGTTACCCACAAAGAGTTCACTCCGATGAATTACTAACAATGAACACGATAATGAGAGTTTCGATTAGGTATTAATGTTTGTGTAATGGTTACGTTATCTATGATTTTGATGATCATTAGATTGTCCATGAAGTGGTGATGTGATGGTCAGGTATGCTGTGTGATAGTAAAGGGAGAAGAGATGGGTAATAGTTTCGGAAATTAGTTGTAGAAACTATATACTTCAAAAGGTAAACAATTGCCACTCTTTTTATTTTAAACCAGACCGAGGAGCTACCCTATAAACTTAAAAGATATACGTATTAAGTAATAAAGACATCATTTATCTTTAGAAATCGTCTTTAACTCTTTACTAGGTGAGTATTTTTATTTTATTTCTTGTAAGAAATCTGAAAACATTTAGCGAATAAACGAAATACTACTAATCTTAGAAGCTAAACTTTATAGTGACGATTACATAACTCATAAGTACCCGACAAAGTTTATTAAAGCACTTCTGCATTTTCAAGTTACCTGCCTAATTTCTTGGAAGTCATTATCGTACTTTAATTCTCCTCAAAGAGATAACTTTAAATTTGACTTAGGTTCTTTGTAAAGATCACTATCATTATACTGGCAAAATATGTTTACTTCACAAATCTTCTTGGATCTTTTATGATCAAAATCTAGCCTTAAGTCACGGGGATTTCAACAGGCATGAATTACAGAAACAATAATTTTATTAAAACATAAAAAATCATTATTCAACGACCGAACACGGTACCCGTTTACAATAATGCTTTGCCACTGAAGCAGTTTGCATCAGCCTTTTTAGCGAGAGGCCTATTTTAGGCCTAGTTTAGGCCTCCCGCTTAGAAAGCTGGAACCCCTTAGCAGTAGTTTGCTTATCTCTAACTCTGAAATACAGTTCTCGTTTCTCATATTGTTTAAAATTTTTAATCTTACAAAAGATACATAGGCTTTCATTGATAAAAGAAATATAGGTCTACTATTAGGTACTACTCTCAAACTGATAAAAACCGGTTGTTATTGAGAAAGCTGTACAACTCTACGGTGTTTTTCCGAGGCTTCCAGTGCTGGAGGACTCCAGGATAAGATAACCTTTCAGAAATCCGTGGGCATCGCTCGCGTAGATGCCACTGAGATCATGTTACTGGCTGCAGTGACTAACTGACTTTTGTCACTCACTGTTGCCTAAACGGTTTATCTGTCTCCTGACAAAATAAATCCTAGTAAAATACAAAATGAATACATTATAATGACCAGTAAATGTAATTTAGTATTCCTGGAATTAGTAGAAGTCCCTCGCGTAGGTACAGACCGTCCCTTAACTTTAAATCTAAACAGTTAACTTTTAAGCTTGATAGAAACCGAGGCCAAAAGCCTAATTTGAAATGAAAAGCCTCATTTAAAATAATCTATACTAATATTATAAAGCGGTAAAGTTTGTGTGTTTGTGACGTTGTAGGGGGTAATCTCTGGATCTACTGAACCGAATTTAAAAATTGTTTCTGTGTTGAATAGTCCATTTATCGGGGGGTCAGCTAGTTTTTAATAAACATAAGCGACTACAGAGTGTCATCACCAATTACGATACCTACTCACGCAGTTTTGTTTGCATGGATAATTCACATACAAACTACGAAACATTTCTATGGAGTTTTCGCACGTAATTGTACCTACAATACACATAATAGGTATACATAGAATGTAGGTATATCTGTTACTGTAAGGGCGCTGGTACTTCAAGCACAGGAAATCCTGTTTCAGTGCCACCAGAATATAATTGTGATCTTGTAAATACTTCTCTAGTAATTATTTCTAAGGTAACATTATAATACTCTTGAAATTTCGTTAACAATCCCGTTCTGACCAAATGCTTCTTCATTAACTTAAAATGTGCGATGCCATTTTTCGCCGTTTTCGAAGTAATACGAGGTTGAGAGAATAATTATATACCTACTGTCAGATTAATATTAAAAAAAACTGTTTTCTGTTTAAAAGGTTTTTTCAAGTTGTTAAGTCATTTACTTAGTTTAATCAATGTGAATGCTTTTGGAGTCTATTTTATGGTATTTTATGTGATCCCTTTCCCATCCCGTAATCATATAAGATATTTGCATTGTTTTACTATTGTGTCTAAGTACTGGGATTATAACATTCTAGATACTAAACGGAAGTTAAAACTAAATGCTTTTATCGTTAAAAAGCCATGACATTAACTAAGATTCTGTTGTTTCATAATTATGTCGAATTTTAAGTTTTATATTTAAGCACCGTTCAGGTAAGATAATGAGTGCCTGAAACATAAGTACTTAGTAGATACCTCGAAAGTCTGGAAATGTTTAAACAAACTTTGCTGAACTCTATAGTTGTAAATTACCTCTCATCCATCCATCTTTACTTCAACAAATTAATTATTTTAACGTACAAAACATTGAAATGGACTCAACTAACAATAAGAGAAACCAATTTAATTAAAATAATAGTAACGCAGTTGAAAATCAACGTATTAAAATAACAACAGTTTCATACTTGGTAGCAAAACATGTTATTTCTAATATATATTTCAATTAACTCAGTTTACTTTTGAAACGTAAGTTAAATTCACAAAGCACTCTGTTTGAGGTGTATCGCCGGAGGGGTAACAGGGCCAACCCGTACCGTGCAAACCAAACTAGTTATGACCGTCTATCACAACGTTATGAAATAGTTTAACAATAAAATACGAATAGACCTATACAAACACGTAACCTGACTAAAATAAATCTTTTTACGTAACCATGTATATTATTATGAAGAGAATTTGTAATTGTATAAATGGTAATATAAGAGGGAGACCGTGAAACGAGCTCTTTGTTTGATAAAAATGTTTGCATACACTGAAAGAGCTCGTGTAGACGAATATGAGTACAATTTTATATTAAAATATGTATGAAAATAACTTACGTAATTACATATTATGTACAAAATATAATAATATGTAAACCAGGCATGACTTTAAATAATAACTTAAACTAATGGCAACTTAAACTGGCTAAAATTAAAATCACTGAACAATAAAATGTTCGGATGATGAACGCCTAAGGATACAGAACTTTAACATTTCATCCTGAGGGTGTCGTAGAAGAGACTCCTACAACTCCTCAACAGTCAAGTCTCTAGCCAAAAATAAAGCTTGATATAATACCCGATATCAATCCACCGACAACTAAACAGCTGCTCTAGGTTAAGTTTCACTCCACACCAGGAGGACCCTCTTTACTATTTGATGACAGGGCAATATCGAATGTAATTCCTGTAGTTGAACTATCCTGGTCTGAAACGAACACATTGGCTTACCACAAATCAGTAGAATTTCTAATTCAATAAATAAACACAAACTCTACAAAGAGAAACCGCTTGCAGTTAACCAATTTCTACACACATGATTAGATGTACGTACTAGATTTACAATGTCGGATAGGTTTACACTCGAATTATGCAGCGAAGTAATTGCCACATAACCTCCATTGCACATGGTGAGTAATATTATTTACTATGTATATATATAAGTATGTTAATTTGTTATTTTATTCCCAAAGTATAAGCTTTGCTAAGTTTAAGATTGAATGGATTTGTGTAATTATGTTCCACAGCAACCTTAGCAAACCTTCTCTTGTATTGAAGGCAAACATGGCCTAATACTTGTACTACAAACAGTTATTATAAGTATAAGAAGTGTCATAGGTTTTCATTTATGATAAAATCTACGATTTCGTTTACTGTCGGTAGTTTGACGAGGTTTTTAGCTTCATTAAAATAATGCTTACAAAAATAACCAATACAAAATACGTCATCCTTATAATCTCTAACTTCGCTTGTTTAAAATAGGGTTTCTGCCGAAAATAGGTAAAAACAAATGAAAAGTTGTCTGCTAAAAGGATAGGTAAGTATTTTTCGATGATATTTATCGGTAAAATTATGCTCTACCTTGCGTTTACACCCTTTATATAATTAAAACAATTTAATTTGAAAATGAATGTATTATATCAATTAATTAAACTTATTTACATAGAATATACAAAACAAATAAGCTCTTGTAAATTTTATACAGTGTTCTAGTTGCGAAGCTTTGAGTTTCATAAGTTGACTAAGTCGTCTATCAAACGAAGTATAAGCCGATGAAGTGATGTTGTTCCTCCTCTCTTAATTATTTAAGCATCACATAATGGCGTACTTCATAAATAATATGAACGAAGAGAACTTTGGTATGTGTAATGGGTGTATGAATTAATTACCTACATTTAATTGACTAAATTAGAATATCGTTATAATACTGTTACTTTAGCTAAAATTATGAAATAAGACAGTTCTTATGATAATGAATATATGGCATATAGATTTCGCTCGCGACCCGATTTTCGACTTAGGTACTACAAAACATCAAAGAACGCGTTCTACTAGGGTAAACAAGATTAATTATGATACTTAAATAATTTATAGTAGGTATGCAATGATGATGATGATGATGTAATATTTTGTATTATAATAAACTTATTTGTATATATTTTTATAATTAATTTGTTATGCAACGCCAAGTAAAATCCCTTATCATTTTAAAATTCACTTTATTGCATCTCATGCATGTAGTATCGCTTTTAAGAGGATTTCTCTGACGATGCTAAATATATATTTCTTAGAATCTCCGCCAGCATTACGTAGTAACTATTAAGTAATCTGTGCTGGAGGCCAAAACCCCTCTTTGATGAACTGAAACTTGGCTCACTAATGCTGCTACGTGGAATTGGTACATTTATTTGTACTTAAATGGATGTAGGTAACACTAATATGTACTTATTGGAATAGGTATGTGTGTATGTTACTGAAACAAACACCTATACATCATAACAGCTCAATAATGTTCCACTGCAGACATGGATTTCTTCCAGCGGCGGAGAAAATATTTGCCTCAAAAGTATTTGTGATTCTAACCTTAGTCAATTTTTACGACAGTCGTGGGATAAGATGGAATGGACTATCTTTTAATTAAACCTGGTATATATTTCTTACAGTATACTCATATACAAGTTTCTATCAAACATCACTTTCATTCCAAATAAAATTAAACAACACCTAAGTTAACAACAAATGGACACGAAGCGAATTCTAAATATTAAGTATCTCTACTTGTAGTACAATTAAATTTGCATTTATTCTTACTACATAAGAGGATTCTGTTAGTTCTATAAATGTACTGTGGATGTTACTACACTATTTGTAATTAATTAAAAAAACAATAAAATAAAACAGTTTTGTATGGTGACGTATTAAGAAAACAAAATAACACGACCCATTTTTGTCATCAAAAGGTGATCAAGGGAGATTCGAAACCCGAGAGAATAGTTTCGATTTAAAATATAAAAAAACTCAGTTCGATCAAGCAAAGAAGATTGATGTGGCGAAGTAAATTTTACTGTAATAACAAATCTGTCTTTGTAGTGAGTAGGTTCGTTGCTATCCTTATTACATTCTTTATGAAAAATGTGATTGTTATAAAATAAAGTACAAAATAAAATATCTACTTCCTAGCCAGCGGTTACTAAACAAAGCTTGCCTTTGTTAGAACTACGTTGTAATTACTTTGTTTCATTATTTCTACTAGAATGCTAACGAAAGACGCACCTTTTACATTGAATTATTAAAATTAAACCGTTTCGCATGCCAGCCTGGCGGTCTCAAAGTCGTTCGCGCAAGAAAGTTGTGAAATCCATCACAAAGGACAAAGGAGTAGGACCGGGGGCCATTTGTTCAGTGTACGTATTTGTTCGCGCCTAATTAAACATGAAACGCTGAAAGTACCTGTATATCAGGGGAATTAAGGGATATGCAGTGTGGATTTGAACTTGTTGTACGTTTCCGTGTGGAGAGTTCTCGTGTACGTCTGTTAAGCTTACACTATATGAATATTAGCTAGTATGTTGGTCAAGGTTGAACGGTTTTCGATTTTTAAGTTTTCATGAGTTTTCATAAGGATAATAAAATCTTACAAGGGTTTTTTTTTATTTACTGCTTTTGATTAAATTTTTAGTTAAGAATTATATTTCACGACGTTAAATGTGTAAATTCGTTTGGATGGGGCCTATGTCCAGCAGTGAATGTCCATAGGCTGATATGGAAATGTGTACGAAACTCACTCTGCATGCGATGGAATTAGGTCTACTAAAAAAATCTATTATTTCTTATTTAAATTAACAGCTACAATTGTATAACTTTCATAACAGCCCATTAATGTCCCACTGCAGGGATGGGCGTCCTCCTGTGACGGAGGGATACTTGGCCTACTAATACCACGCTGGCCAAACGGATTGGTGTAGGGTTTAGTTTCAAGTTTTCCTTCTTTTTATTTCGTTCACGAATAGTCCCTTAGTCGGTTTTACGACATCCATGGGATAAGATGGGGTGGGTGATATGTTATTGTATTCTTACTCCGTCACCACACGGAGAACTAGTGATAGAGATAGAGTATAACTTAAAGCTAGCTAAATAATATTTACTTAAACTTGAAAGTTGTCCCCTGTTAGTTCATACGAACCATGTCCCACAGAAATCAGTTCTCGCTAAACATCTAAGTATCTATTCAAACTAGGAACACGCAATAATATTCCTCTTTGCCTATTTGGGACAGGCTCTTTGTCCATTTGAAGCGGCTGTTCCAACCGAGTGAAACAGTTAGCAGTTATATCACGACCTCATTTCGTTAATGAGAGCAATCCACAAACATTTGCATATGCACTGTTTATCAGCTAACTGCGAACACTTTGCAATCAGTTCCAATGCACAATATTAGTATGTACCCAAGTGAAAATTGATATTGCTGGCTTTGAGTTTTGAATGTCGTTATAGTTTTAATGTTGCTATGATTTGTATACGCGTTCATTTTATTCTTTAAATTACTGTTTCTTAATATTACAGAAGCTGTTGTATAATTTGCTGAATCTTAAGAAGGTCACCAGAAAGGCCATAACATTCATTATAAATAGAAAACTTTTGTGTTCCTCAAAAGACCAAATGTGAGCATAATGATGGATAGGAAAGAAATATAGAGTATCACTACTCCTATTACCTATTATTATTCACTTCATCCCTTATAAATAAATAGAAGATGCCCAGCCTGGTAAAGTCCAGTTGCAACTATTGGTTTATAAACCTTAAGGCAGGTTGAGTAAGGTCATTGGTGATCGGTCAGGGTTATTTTACCTAAACGTTTCCGTGCTTAGAAAGACACTTAAAAAGCCTGTCTCGGTTGTTATCTTATTAATAGCAGTCGTTAAGTCACATCAGAAGCCTATAGTATCTATACTATCGATTCTATTATTGTTCGCCAAGAAAAAACTATCGATAGTAACAACTTACATACATCGATAGTAAAACCTATTGCTTGTTTGCCACAAACTCCCTACATCAATTTAAATTAATAAAAACAGAAGACTTATCTTAGTAATAATCTTTCATTAGAATATAAGTAATATTTATAAAAAAATAATCCCCCGCGAAAACTCTTTCCAGCGAACCTACACCCAAACTCATTCCACACTTTCCGCACAATATTTGTGAAAATAAATCCGCTTAACCACAGAGAGACTGGCGAAATAAAATATTCTATTAGCTAAATCCGTTGGCTCATAATTCACTCAGAGGTGCGCGCCGCGAGCATGGCAGGTGGTCTTAATAAATACGAAAATGGCCTATCGCGCGGGTTAGTAATAAATTCAAAAGGCAATCAACGCCACGGGGGCGGGTAAAAATATTAATAGTCGAGAAATAATTATGTATTCATGACTTCCTATGTCGGTCGGGGAATGAAGTGGAGCCGAAGCATTGGGTAAACTAAATCTGTGGGGATTGGGTGAAGCACTCGACGACCTACACCCGGCCGGTCGCCGGCAGTTAGCCCCAGCGATCCACCTCACGTTTTTACTAAAGTGCACGGATTATCGAGAATTACTCTATTGACTACAGCCGTTATGTTAGCTTTTATCTCCCATCTAGATATCTATCTAGTCCTAAAACAATACAATCTGTTTTATTTTTCTATTCGTATGCATTTTACAACTAGGTATAAGGTTTATGTGATTTTAATTATAGCTTAAAGATATAAAAAATATAAAGATTTGAACTCACTATTTTTATATTTTATTCATAACAACCAATGAATCTTCGTGTGGTGACGGAGTAATAATACAATATGTACCACCCCATCTCATCCCATGGGTGTCGTAAAAACCGACTCTTCGTGAATATTATCTTAACGAAATAAAAGAAGGAAAACTTGAAATTAAACCTATACCAATCCGTTTGGCCAGCGTGGTATTAGTAGGCCAAGTATCCCTTCGTCACAGGAGAAGGCCCGTCCCTGCAGTGGGACTTTAATGGGCTGTTATGATGATGATGAACCAATGAATGTCTGTGTATACTGGCCTCCTCCAATGTCAAAGGGAAACTTAGCCTTACACCACGCTGGCTAAACGCATTAGGGTTTGGTGTCTAAATTTCTTTTTTGGTTTTTATAGAGGTAATGTCTACGTAGTCTCTTTTAGTCGTCTTTTACGACCCTCATTGAATGACTAAAGTTAATGGACACCATATATTAATAGATACTCCGTTAACACGGATAAAAACATTGTTAAGTGTATAATGAAAGACTTAATAAATATATTGCAAAATAGGTAACAAAGTTAAACTGGTAACCGGAGCTATATCGAGTTCTTGCTTCAGTTTGGCTTCAAGCTGCTACATTGTTTGCAAACTGTTAAGTGAGGTTAAACCCATTTACTGACTGATGTCTAAATTATTTATGTAGCCTTCAATTGTCTTGTTGGCGTATGGGCCCGATAAATGGCTGCGCCGTGTCGTGCCGTGCCGTGTTAAGCCCGATTTACACATCGCCAAGTACAGTAGCGAGTTAAGTAGTAAGTTGTTGATTCTCTCATCCTACTTGAGTAGTCGGACTCAATATGTTGAAGTTAATGGTTCGAGGTCCTCAGGCTTGCCCGTAACGTTGGGTGTGCCGCAAGGTTTAATTTTGGGTCCATTTCTGTTTTTAGTGTACATTAATGATTTACCTTACCATTTAAAAAACATTTGTGACGTTGTACTGTTCGCTGATGATACATCTTTAATATTTAAAGTTAATAGAAATAGGATGCATTTTGACGAAGTAAACAATGCACTCACAGAAGTAACTAAATGGTTTACTGCTAATAACCTTGTACTTAACCCAAAGAAAACGAAATGTATTAAGTTTGCATTACCAAATGTTAAAAATCTTGGCCCAAGTTTAATTTTAAATGGTGAACTGCTGGAAGCTGTTCAATCCACAATGTTTCTAGGTATAAAAATAGATGAGAAGTTACAAAGGGGTGCGCACATATCTTATTTATCAGCGAGGCTCAGCTCAGCTGCTTACGCTGTTAGAAAAGTTAGATATTTGACAGACGTAGATACAGCTAGATTAGTTTACTTCAGCTATTTTCACAGCGTTATGTCATATGGTATACTATTGTGGGGTACAGCTGCCGATATACAAAGTGTATTTATTTTACAGAAAAGAGCTATCCGTGCCATTTATCGGCTTGGAGCACGAGAATCGCTTATGCCAGATTTACACATCGACAAGTACAGTGGCGAGTTAAGTAGTATTTTAAGATTAAGTTGATTTAAATAGATCTCCATCCTATTTTTTGGCGAGTTAAGTACGAAGTAGCCCCCTCTCTCGCGTCTCGCCAACTTAACTTGCCAAAAAATAGGATGGAGATCTATTTAAATCAACTTAATCTTAAAATACTACTTAACTCGCCACTGTACTTGTCGATGTGTAAATCGGGCATTAGAGAATTATTTAAGGAAATAGGTATCTTAACCGTCGCTTCCCAATTTATTTATAACAGTATATTGCATGTAAGACAGAATATACATTTATATACCAAAAGAAGCGATATTCATACGGTAAATACTAGAAATAAACATAAACTGTGTGTCCCTTATTACCGTTTACACAAAGTACATCAATCGTTTATGGCCCTTAGTATACGCCTTTATAACAAAGTACCTGTAGAGATATTAGAATTACCGATTACTTCATTTAAAGAAAAAATTAAAAGTTGTTTATTAGCCAAAGGATATTAAACTCTTGAGAATTATGTTAGTGACCGGGATGCCTGGATTTAAAATAGGTCTATGAATTAGGACTCGCAGAAAAATTTACTTTGGTCGATGTGAAGTAAGCGCGTCCCTCTGCCATTTGTATTTCCCCTAATTGTAGTTTTTTTTTTGTTGCTTTTATTGTCAGGACTCGTCATGCTCACTATAATGTCATTGCTTGTGGTGGCGTGGAGGCCGGGTCAATCCCTTCCCTACAATATGGCGAGGGGGTTGATGGCTGACCTTTGCGTTATACTCGTGAACGGGTGCTACTTGGGGTGACTGGTCGACCCTGACATTAATAAATTTACATTTTAATACACTTCTGAGTTTTTATTCAAGGGGTCATTTGGCTGAGCGACGTCTTTACTACTGGATAGCTATTTATGAATGTGATTTGGTGCTCCCACTTTTATGTACTACCTGCATCACGACGCTACCTTTATCATTGAATAATCCTTGGTTATGGTTATGTATGGTATACAATGGTTGCAGCGCCTAATTACAGTTATCTCCTATGTAAAAATTATGACGTCAAGAAAATGCAGCAGTAGAGTTTGTTGCGCCGCTTCTTCTCTACTAGCGCTTTGAAGGCGGTGGTAAAGTTTTCTAAACTTTGAAATGTTTTTAAATTTAGATTAAGTAGTGTTAGATGACGTCAAAAAGATACAATATTATTGTACTACTTTGAATAAATGAATGAAACTGAAACTGATTAAGTTGATTTGAATAGATCTCCGTCCTATTTTTTGGCGAGTTAAGTACGAAGTAGTACTTCTCGATGTGTAAATCGGGCCTTAGAGACTGTGGGTTGTAATAGCAAGAAGGACCATTATTAGTGCAATCCCCAAAAGATTGCCCTGAACTAGTAATTCTTTGGTGTCCATTAAAATACATGTTTGTAAAAAGCCTATTTTTTTGAATATATGGTTTCGTCAATGGTTTTGTAGTAGTTTTTGTTTATTTAGTAACCAACCTACTCTTTTTTTTATCTGGTCTTAAATCATTTTATGATCGGTAGATGCATTCACCTTTGGGAAAATGTTTTCCCAAGCTTTTCATATTTGATGTATAGACTGATCAGAATCAGCTAACTAAATAAGCTCTGGGAAAACGAATAACAGGGAACGTTGCTTTTGATTTAGGATATCTCTATTGAACGATCCTACATTTCTTTATTATTTGAACAGTAATGTTTAAAATAAACTGAAAAATTTGAAGAGATGAAGATTTGCTATTTATCTGGGTAAGCGTCCCAAAAGCTTTATGAGCACTTACTTTACACAGCATCCTAATTTGTCCATATCTCTGTACAAAATAAAAGGCGATTATCCTCCAATAATGATAAAAAATATGATGTAAGGTGTAAAGATCAAATCACGAAACTGCCTTTCCAGAAACAGGCTGCTGATGTTGCTTACAAGACAATAAACCAGGTGGTGCCATTCTTCCCATAAAGCTGCAAATAAGTTTTTTCCGTTGTTTGAGTTTCGACCCAAAAAATAAGTCACCATTTGTCACCAGTTCACCCATTTCTTTCACAACATTTAAACCGTGCAATGCAATTTAAATCTCGAACATTATCACTATAGCAGGTGATCCACTTTACTTTGTAAACAAAAAGCTGTATTCAATTAACACCATCAACATTCAGCATATAATTTAAGCCTACCTGTACACCTTTATTAATCCAGAGCGGCTGAAAACAAAACAAGTGAAATCAGCTTTTCTGTGCAAGCCATCAATCAATCGTTAATCCAGGGCGCAATATCCATAAAATGGATCGCGGGAGCACGGGGTCGGGGTTGCAGGCTTGCATGGTACGTGGTACGTAATTCTGGCGGAGAGAGCCAACGACAATGCCGCAATCGGACTAGCAATCTGCATAATGGATTGGTCGGCCGAACGCGCTTCGTCCGGTCGCCCGCTCATTCAATTGTCGTGGTCGCCAATGTGTCGCACCGTTATTACGGAATACGGAATTAATAATTTCATGGCGTATACGAGCTAAAGTTCACGCGTCTGAGGTTAGAAATTATTACTTGGGTCTTTTTTGTATTTTTTTTAATTAGCTTTTTCTTTGTTATTTTTTGAAAGCGCTGCAGCGTGTTTTCGATTTCGTTTTTATTTCTTTTTTTCTGGCGATGATACATACGTTTGAAGTAAGGGAAACGTTTTTAGATTCGGTTTCAAATTAGGATTCACTGTTAAAAGTAATTTGTATTTCCTCTCTAACCTCTTATTGTTTGGGGCCTTGTAAATAAGCTAACAGTTCTCAAGTAGTGAAAAGGCTGTTGTTAGAAATACGACCAAAATACACAGTACCAGACTTTTTCGTTGTATACTATCAATACTACCTATATTTGAGTATCAATACTACCTTTATATGACTACCTCTGTGGCATAGTGGTTATAGTGTATGATTGCTACTTGATTGCAAAGTTCTCGCGGTATATTATAGCGTCACTTGGCTAAAGTACCAACAGCTTAAAATATAATTAAATCATTTCATATTTTATCATTTTACATAAAGGTCAGTTAACAAACAACAGACTAATACAGCAATAACCATCACATTTACAATCGCAAGTAAACAATTTCATTAAAACCCAGCGATACGTGAAACTCTATTCATAAAACTAAAACATTTCAAATGTATGTACACTTAATTGTACGAGTTAGTCATTTTGAATTTGTAATGCAAAATATGAAGTGACAGTGTACAGATATTGAGCTTGCTGGGACAACTCCCATTGGACTTCTTTGCATATTTGACAAACTGTTTTGGCAAATTCTAATCATTTATTCAAAAGATATTGCATTTGATTGTAAGCTATTGATGTAACAATTTAAAGGGTTAAATATTATTTTAAATATACTCACATCTTTATGTCACTATACTATATCACCATAGTGACTAACTACGGGTAATAAAAAATAGGTATCTCAGGCAAAGAAGGAAAACTTGACAGCGACCGTTTTTGTAGGCTTAGTTTCTCTATACTGACTCGTTAGCGCAGCAGTCTCTCATGAAGCTGCCATGCACAAGGTCGCGGCATCGACTCCCCGTTTTACAACAGGGCCATGTTAACACCTTGTCTCAGCGTGACGAGCGCAGTATAGAGTCACTAAAAAACTGGGTAAGTTATGAAAATTCTATATAAAAAAAAACATGTAAAAACCTAGCATGAAACAAAGTTTGGAAATCCATTTCAGAAATAAATTAAAAAACACTATGGTTTTGTAATAAAAAAGTGTTACTTAAAATTCAGTGCAATAAATCAGCCAAAGGGATTCAGCTGTCACACACAAAAGCCTTTAAAAACACACAAGTCAGCAAGCAAGCAACACGTCACACTTAAGACAAAGTTCAATAGTACCAAATAATACGGACAGGGTCTAACAACACGTTGGCTTGCACCCAGCCGCCGTGAGACGTTCTACAGCAAGGCACGGCTCACAAGCCCCGCAAGATGTACGGCTCAATAACGCCTCCTAATCTAAAGCCTGGCTTTCAACAGACACTAGAGATTTACTGCTCACATATTATATGTGTAGAGCTAAACAATAGCCGAGATATTGATTTAAAGTATGATATAGTGTTGGAAGGACATCTTGATGCAAGTGATATATATGGCATATGGTGGGAACTGATGTAACTTGATGTTTTGTTTTAGTACGTTTGATGGTATACCTACTGCTGTCTGCTGTTTATTGGTTTTGCTTTGTATGCACACGTGTTTTTTTGTTGTTATACGTTTATTGAACGATAAGTTTCTAATACTAAGAATTAAATTACAGCCTCCTAAGCAACTGTTGTAAACGATACCGTTATCGGATTCAATTATCTTCTCAAATTCTGGTCCACCAGTTTTTGAAACAATATTATTTTAATAACTAAAAGTTTTTTGCCTACTTACATTGTGATATCATACCAAGACCAAAAAGGCCTCATAATATGATCAATTATACGAATACAACCAAAATGTAAAATATTTGTTAAATATGGTCTTATGGAAATTCATCCTGATATAATTCAGCCATATAGGTATTTAATTAACTAACATTTTTTTTTTGGTGTAAATAAGAAAGTTTTGTTTTTTCATTTACAGTTTTCAGGATAATGTTATGGCTTTCTTTTAGAAGCAAGGTTCTTATGTTTATTTATTTATTTTTCTTATACAAAACCACAAAGTAGTCTTTTCTTACGATTAATTAGTTAAAATTAAAAAGAAATGTATGGTTATGTCTTTCACATAAATTAAATACTTTCGTTAATAGGATACATTCCTCTTTAAGCGCTTTCAATAGACTTAAATTAATTTGCTATCCAATAGGTAAATTAATTTCGTATTAGATAATTTTAACATACAACCTTCACATGTTCGTATAATATTCTAAAACATTGACGAACGCAGGTAGCGTACATAGTAACTCCTAACTTAGAAGCAAGACAGATCCTGCAGAGATACCATTCATCACAATAATCATCAACTATCAATTCCCGTCCACATCCATTCGTACCTAGAACAACAATAGACACTAGAGGACACAATGTAAGTGAATGGCAACACACAGTAGTGCACAAGTAATTGCAGTCTCTCATCTACCTAAGATAATTGTCAACGTGTCGTGTTACTGTGCAACACTGTTTCGTGCACTTACTAAATGGATTGGTCCACGCTTCTTCTTATGTAATCCATCAGTGCCTTTGCTATATGGAAACTGGTGGTGTATTCAAAGTTTAGTCATTCATCAAGCTATGTGGAAACTTAAAGGGTTTGTACTAGAATAGACATGGAGTTGGAAATTTTATTGAGATTGATTAAAGTAGTAAATTCGGTATGAAATGTCATAGTGTTGACTGGCCGAGTACATATTATATTGTCACCTTTAAATGTTATTCCGAGAAATACGTTCTGTTTGTGGCTATCTGTACCTATACCGTTTTCTTAGGTTAAAGCTGGTTGGTACTTACTTGTTTAATCATCATCATTATCATAGCTCAGGTCACAGACCTCCACCTGAAGCTTCCTGCTATTGATCCATAAAATGGCTATTATAGGTATATAAACAATAAAACACACAGTCATCAACAATTAGATCCGTCGTCCTAATTATCTGTTATAACAAGATTACCTTGCTATGTACCGGTAATAATTAATTAGTTAGCATCACATACTTACATACACCATTAAGTAATCTTGTCACAGTACATTGTCTCTTCAACTATGCTATTAGATTAATTTGCAATATTGAATTGTGATGTCTTGATTCAATTGCTCGATATTAGCATAGGATTTTAGAAGATTAGTTTGTTATTATTAGCTATATAATCCATTTTTACTTTTAGAAATTTATGATATACTTATTATAAAATTTTGTAAGACCATACTACATAACCTAGATATTATTATGTAAGGTATAAATACTTAATTTTGTTTCCAGCCGACTTCTAATAGCTAATATAGTATGTATCGCGGGTAAGACCCGACTTGCAAAATTATATTATTAGCTATGTAAGCAAGAGTTTATTTTATTTATTATGTTCTTCTATTCTCCTTAGCACAGTGGCTCTACACCACATTGACTGGATTTGCTACGCAATTCTCATAACTGTACTGATATATATTTGTGTGAGACGGAGTAAGAATACAATATGTCACCACCCCATCTCATCCCGTGTGTGTAGTAAAAACCGACTGAGACTATCCGTGAATATTATCTTTACGTAATAAAAAGAAGGAAAACTTGAAATTAAACCCTATACCAATTCGTTAGGCCAGCGTGGTATTAGTAGGCCAAGTATCCCTCCGTCAGTGGAGGATGGAGGAGGCCCGTCCCTGCAGTGGGACATTAATGGGCTGTTATGAATATAAGAAGATTTGTTTCTATTTTAATATACAATTCCTGCGCTAGTTGTCAAGGCTCAATCTCGCGGGCACATAAAATTACCTTGCGTGAAATTCGAATCCCCGACCTCTTTGCCGCCGCAGTTCCACAAACTTTCAATAACAAAACCTATTCAAACGCAAAAAATACAACGATACCTATAAGACAGACCCAGAGCAACAAAAACATTCATGTGAGTAAATGCACACAAAGCTTAGCATTGATTACAAACTAAATACCAACCAATAAAAGCTACATAATATATCGAAAGAAAGAACAGAACAATGGGAGGCAAAAATAATTAAATTAAATGCAACACAGTCCTGTATCAGTGCTACACAGGCTCTATTATAATAACTAATCCAGCTATTTCAGTTACAATGTCAGTTCAGTAATTGGAATCCATGAAAAGCACGGCTATTTCTCGTATGAGCCGTCGCTCGATAGAAAAATACAATGGGGCTTGCACAATGGCTTCATTCAATGGTCTTAAACGGTCGCAACCAAATGGAAATTTTACAGCTCGCAAAACTATACCATGCAGGTAACTTGATTTTTTTTTTGCGTGTGTTAGATTATTATTTTTACAGTATCAATTATTTTCTTTATCCGTGTGGTGACGGAGTAAGAATACAATATGACACCAGCCCATCTCATCTCATGGGTGTCGTAAAAACCGACTAAGGGACTAACTGAAAATATTATCTTTACGAAGTAAAAAGAAGGAAAACTTGAAATTAAACCCTATACCAATCCGCCTGGCCAGTGTGGTATTAGTAGGCCAAGTATCCCTCCGTCACGGGAGGAGGCCCGTCCCTGCAGTGGGACATTAATGGGATGTTATGATGAATAACAAAAATCCTTTGTCACTTTGAAAGACCTCAACTTTGTAAATCTAAACATATCTAAGATATTTGTTGATGGGAAAATGTAGGATTGAAAAATAATAGTCGTATGTAGCACTAGCTGACCCGTGCTCACTTCGTTGGGCAGCGAAAAAAACGTTATTACCTAAGCGCCCTTTTTTTTAAACATTTTACCGCTCCACTCCTTTTAATAATATTGCGTATATCGACACCAGAAGTATCAATTAACGTAAGGGACATTTTGGCCAAAATGAGTTATATATACCGTTGGATTCGGAATTTCACGCTCTATCGTTTGGTATATTTGAAATTTCTCTATCGTTAAAAAAATGTCCCTTACAGTACACGTTTTCGAAGGTCTAGACTGTTTTTTATACTAAAAAATTAATTTAAATGACGTAAATATTTTTACGTGTTAAAAAAAATAATGTAAACAGTTCTGAAATGCAATTCAGTCCCTTACATTAAACAAAAGTTTTGTACAATTCTTACAATATGACCTTTACGTTAAAACACAATACATAACTTTACTTTAATTTGTCGCTTACCTTAATATAAATTCAAGCCCACCTTTAATTATGTCTAAAATTTCGAAAAAATGTACATTACACAGTATTTTTCGGTATTATCAAATATTTTACTTAATTACAAGTATGAATTAAAAAACATTTAATGAACAAAATTTCTTACAAAATCAACAAAATGAGAAACAGCCATAAAAACTGTAACATTTAGTTAATTGTCCTAGACATGTTCCATAAGATTTAAGTCTGAACTTCAAGAAGACCATAGTAATTTTCGAATCACACCCTTATTGAGGTATTCAGTTGTGATTTTTAGGGATGTGTGGCCGGGCACTATCATGGATTAACAGAAATTATTTCCCAATAAATGATGCAATTGGCATCACATGAGGTTCTTAAGCCTCTGTAACATATTTTTCTGCGTTTACACCACCACTTTAAAAAATAACCAAGTCTAAGTACGAGCCCCGTAAATGATGCCACCCAAAACATTATTGAACCACCTTGGCACACCACAGTTTCAAGGGGCACATGGGGCAAACCTTTTATTTTTGTGCCTGTAAGAACTCTGACGACCTTCACTATAACTTAATGATATCCGATATTCGTCTGTAAACACCACATTTTTCGAATGCTCTCGACGGATTGAGATCCGTATTGGCAAGGCGGCAACCATGTTCGGGAAGCTAGGTACAAGGGTATGGTACAATAAGCACCTTACTACTAAGACCAAGATGGTTATCTTTCAGGCTTCCATCTTAAGCATATTCTTGTACGGAGCTGAAACCTGGACATCGTATGCAAAACTAGAACGTCGCCGTCGTCTTAACTTAAGTTACATGCGTTGCTAACGAAAGATCTTGGGCTTAGCATGGCAGGACAAGATGACAAACGAGAAGGTTCTAGAAATCGCACAGCTGCCTAGTCTGACAGTGCTTCTTAAATAGAGACGTCTGCGTTGGCTAGGGCATGTGCATAGGATGGAACCCTCTCCATTAAAACGACGTGTTCTTCTTGGTGCAATAGAAATGGAAAAAGAGATGTTGGGAGGCCGCTGCTTCGTTTCAAAGACTGCACCAAGCGAAACATGGCAGCATTTAAAATCGACCACCGTGACTGGGAGAAGCTCGCGGAAAAACGTCCTGAATGGCGCAAACGTGTCGGAGAGGGTTGCAAATTTTGTAATGAAGCCTGGATTGGAGTGCTTGCTGACAAGAGACAAAAACGACATGAACATGGTTCGACACTAATGTCCAGTTACTTCTTTTGTCAAGCCTGTAGTATCGGTCTGTACCAGTCATCAAAAGCGATGTTTCACAGACACCACCTCATAAATCGTCTGCAATAGACGAAAAGGCCTTATATATATTGTCCATTGCCTGTACTCACGAGAGAAATAAGAAAATGTGGTCCTCTAGCAGTTTTAAAAGCTTAACCTTCTTCTGACCGTACATACCCCCACACACATTTTTAACTTCTTGGAGTTGGTTACGTGCTTGAATTGCTGCAATGAACCAGTCCATGAAGACATTTCTGACGATAAAATTACACAGCTTACGACTGTGACCTGGTCTCCGTTCATAAGATCCTGTCTCTAGAAACTGCCTAACTACATTTACCACAGTCGTATTTACTGTTCGACCAGTCCGAATTTTCTCCAAAATTTCCAAAATTAATCTAAAGATATTGTAAGTTTAAGTATATTTTTACTAATGGACTTAATAATAAAGATATCAGGTCCAAAATTACATGATAATTGCTCTTAATAGTTTATCATACATCATATTTCATCCAGTTCATAGTAGTTTATGTCCCTTACAGTAGATTTGTGTTATAGTTTCCTATTAAACTTGGTGCTTACTTTAATATGGGATAGTTTACATTGAAAGCTTGAGTGCCTTAAAGGACAACTAGCAGGAACTAAGCAACTTTTTCTAATGTAAGGGACATGCTATTTTCTAAACGCGTAAGTTTACGTAAATATTTTATTTATAGTTATAAAGAAGAGAAAATTATAAGAAACTTTGTCCTAGACACTTTTAAGATTAGGTCAACTAATAAAAAGTTACAGAAGAATTTGTAAAATCGGAATGGTTTTTTGGCTCTCCTGAAAAGTCGTGTTTTGTCCCTTACGTTAATTGATACTTCTGGTGTCGATATTAAGCATAAGCGTGATATTTTATAGTCAATGACACTCCCCGATAAATGGACTATTCAACATAGAATTATAATTTTTAAAATCGGTTCATTAGATCCAGAGATTGCCCCTTACAACGTCATAAACACAGAAACCTCTTTATTATATTAGTATAGATTAAAAACCGCGACTTGGTGCGCTGCAGTTGTGTTTGCGAACGTTTTTTTACGCCACGCGCTATTCAAATGCTGGGTTTCTAAGTCTAACAGTCCTGACACTTTATAGGTGGGAGTTCCGTATAATGCGTATAAGTCAAAAACACACAAATTCATTAATGGCCGGTCGGGGTGTGAAAAAAAAAAGCTTCGCAAAATAAACAAACTTATACTTTATCTGGATCTAGAACTTTAATCTCGAATCTCTATTTTATTAAACTAAACATTGTTATTTGAGTGCTTAAAGCATTTTGATGAATCCAAACCAACTTTCCTATATTCCGTTCATTCTGACTGCAAATCGACTAGGGTTTTGTATGTGTAGTAGATTTTGACAAAATGCAGTTACTATCTAGTCTCGATGTCCAAAACTTTACAATTAGTAGTCGCAGAACTGTTCGAATACTGACTAACGACATTGATAAGCCGCAAACACAGCACTGCATGTTTGAAATTGCATTTTGATCAAATAAAATTACGAAAAGCTGCCTTCTCTGTAATGTTTGTTTGTGTGGGGAAAGACTAAAAAAATAAAACTGTTATTACTTTTTCGGGCTATAAGTGTTGTAAACATTGAGGTAATATGTACTACGTAGTACATATCGCACGTCACAAACAAAAGGGTATTATTTCGAAAACGTTGTTTTGAGATATCGCGTATTGAAGTTTTAAAAAATCATAGATTCGGAACTACTTACTCAAATATTTAAAATTATCTCTAGATTTAAAAGTACACTATCCTTCTTTATGCTGGTTAAGTTTAGTTTGTGTATCTATAACAGTTTTTTTAATATTAATAGTTTTATGGGAACAGAAAAAGATGATACCCTTTAAGCAGTTCAAATAGCTCTTAAGTTTAACTTGCTACTCTCTAGCTTAACCAAAATTTACCAAATTATTTCGATAACCAGTTGTAATTAATATTGATACTATATTAAGCAGCACAGAAATTATCTTTTGCCTACATGGCTAAGGGATTATAATTCTTCTTCTTCTTCGTTTCGACGGCAATAAGTCTAATTTCAAATATATTTTAGATGTGTTTTGCCCAAAAACCAGCGACAGCAACAGCATTATCGTTGGCACTCTTTAGGTCTTCTGGTGTGCAGGTGGCAGGGCACATTGGGCATGATAGGAAGTGTTCCATGTCCTGGACGAGAGAACCGCACCCACATCCACTATAGGAGGGGTTCAGATAACCCCATTTAGTCCGGTTAGAGTTACAGCGGCCTACTTGGGTACGTAGCCTATTGAGCGACCTCCAGATCGGCCACTGCTCCTCGAAACCAGGTGGAAGATGTTCGGCGGGTGGAATGAAGTCCGCCGGTGGTGCAAAGTTTGAGGCCCACCGTCCAGTCTTGCCTTTCTGGGGTCACCGCACAGTGCACGTGTGTGTCGCAAAAAACTCTTACGACTTTTGAGGCGTGCCCTGGGTATATTGTGCGAGTAAAGTGGATGACGAGGGTCGGTCTCTTGTTTTTCCTTTCACTTTCGCAAATGACCTGACGGCGAACACCAGGTCGAGCAATGGCGGCCAATGAGTATAATTTGACCAATGGGGTAGGTTTCAAGCAGCCAGTTATTATACGGCATGTTTCATTCAGGGCAGAGTCGACCATACCTGCGTGAGCCGAACGGTGCCATACCGCGGACGCATACTCTCCTGCCGTGTAGGACAATGCCAGACCCGTAGTCCTGACAACATGTGGGGCTGCCCCCCAAGACGCAGAAGTTAGGCGTTTGACCAAGTTGTTTCTGGTTGATATTTTTTGCTTGGTATTATAATAAATTAAATACTGATTGCATCTAGAAAATCTAGAAATTCTATTTGTTTTAGTATCATAATTAGTTATAATAAAAAAGAAACTCGGCCGACTTGCAAGGGCCGTGGTCGCGGAGGGACTCAGTCCCTCCGCGACCACGGCCCTTGCAAGTCGGCCGAAACGTCGGAGAAAAACCTAGGTATTTATATAACTAGTATCTAGGATAATTAGTAACACCGCGAGTAAGACCCGTAAAAATAGTATTATGTATACAAATCGCGATAATTTAAACTCAATATGAAAGAAACATAATTTAACAACATTATGTAGGTACCTACTGTAACAAAACTATCAAACTAAATCAAATGTGATACTTTGGGGACATACGTTAGATCCCTGTTGTCACTGTCAGCAAATGGGTCTTCGTAGAAGTATTGAAGTGGGCCATGAAAGAGAAAGTTGTACCTGGGAAGTATGTGAAGTTAATTCGTGCTATGTAAAGACAAACCAGTTATACGTCCGATCGTCTTGCAACTCCAACCAGTTCAGTGTGGCGGTAGGCTTGCACCAAGGGTCGGCTTTAAGTCCTTACCTCTTACTGATTATGGACGCCTTGACGGCGGGCATACAGTACTGTACAGTACTGGTGCAGTGTTTGCCGATTACATTGTTCTAATTGGGGAGGATGGACCTAAGATCCAGAGCAGATTAGGGCGTTGGCAGTCCTGAAGCCATAGCGCTTAACGGCATGCGCCTTCTAGTCTTCTCTGTCTTCCGGTATCTCGGTTCTTTCATTCAAAGCGATGGCGAAGTAGATCGGGCGGTCAAGAATCGAGTTAACATAGGATGGATGAAATGGCAGCAGGTCATTGCTTCACGGGAACCATCTGTGACCCCCACAGTCCCCTTAATTTAAGGGGAAGATCTATAAAACTATGATTACACCTGCCGTCCTGTATGGATCTCTCTGATCCATACAGGACGGCAGGTGTTGGCCAGAAAAGGGATGAATGAAAGACAATCTGTGTGGTGTTACGAGAGTAGATAGAGTAAGAAATGAGTATGTAAGAAGATTTGAAAGTGGCACCGGTGTGGCAGAAAAATTACGTGGCAGCCGGCTGTCATGGTATGGGCATGTTATGCGGAGGAATGAGAGTCATGTAGTGAGGAAGGTGCTGAACATGTGTGTGGATGGATATAGGGGAAGAGGACGACCAAAGAAACGATGGATGGATTGTGTGAAAAGCTATATGGCTGCGAAGAGTGTTACTAGTGAGATGACGTCCGATAGGACAGTATGGAAGAAAAAAACATGCTGCGCCGACCCCAAATAAAATTGGAATAAGGGCAGGGAAATGATGATGATGAGCAAATGGGTCTTTGTTTTCTTCATTTTAAGAACTGTCCGGTGTACTTAGGCGATTGCTGATTGCTTTCATTATTAAACCAGCCTTCCTACTTCGCTTCATTGTTTTGATTATAACTAAAATTTAAAAAAGAAAAAATATAATAACAACTTAAAAGGTAGTATTTTACTTGAAACTTGCAACCATAAAATACAATTGACAAGATGTACAGAATTATCTCAAGCAAATCGGGAGCTATAAAGTATTATTTTAATATTATTTCGTTAAAATTACCAAATTATATTATATTGAACAGGCAAGACAGTATTATTTAAAATAAAACATGAAACTAGTATCAATTTTAACAAGCAATAAGGTATTAACTTTACATAATACTGTTTAGAATACTTACAACTGTATAGATTGATTCGATATTGACGACTGGGCGGGTTGTAACTCAGAAAGATACGTGCGACGGCCACGAACGATGCCCGGCTACTGAATCAACTAAGATGCGACTGTCTTACCTATCTCGAAAATAGGGTGCATAAATAGTCAAGAAAGAATTGTATCGTTAGATTTCAAAAAGTATTTGGAATTTAAATACTATTTTCTTACCAATTTATAGAGAAAAAAATTAGGTTTCCGAATTCAAAATAAAAAAAAAACGGTTTTTCAGACTTAATACCCTTTTATTTATAGCGTGCGATATTACCTCAATGGTTGTAAAAGGCAGATTTTAATCAATCAATCGGGTCCGGACCCGTGCTCCACCTGTGTGAAGCACGGGTACTTGCTAGGTCCCGTGCCCCAAGTGATGACGTTTTTGTACAGTGAATCAGTAAAACTAGCCTATTGCAGTCCACTGCTGGACATAGGCCTGTCCTGCGCCTTCCGCATCCAGTCCGACCCAGAGACCTTTATGAGGTCGTAGGTCCACGGAGCTGGGGGGCGTCCTACGTAATTTTAATAAAAATGGATAATTTCTAGAGACAAGAAACTCGAAATATACTATTATACCAAATAGCCTACTAGGACATTAAAGAGCTGCTAAGTAGGCCTTCAATGTTTGACTACAAGTTCTACTTTTTGCTTAAACTGTTATAATTAGGTATCGTTAGTATTAATTTCAGCGCACTGATTGGTGCAAGATAGTCGGTATGGAAAGACACAGCGTTAAACGCATTACAAAAAAAAATAAAAGTAATAGGCACATTACCTGATAGCCCATCATCATAACAGCCCATTAATTTCCCACCGCAGGGACCTCCTCCCGTGACAGAGGCTAACTTAACTAAGGCTTTAGTGATAACCCATAAAAGTTATTATTTACACTTTTAATAAAATATAATAAATAAATAAAATTTCCAACATTACATGAAGTATGACGATTCATAACAACAAAGCAAGCATTCTAGTGTAATATACAATAGTAGTACCAATATTGTATGAGGCTCAAGCCACAGCTACATTAGGTAATAATAAAGTATCCTTCGGGCTACCTGTGGACGTAAGCCGTAGACTTAAGAATAAAATAGACAGAACAATATTCTAAACTAAACAAAATATGGATGAAATTTGTAGCACTGGTTGATCGATAAATAATATCATTGCAGGTCTGAGTAAAATATCGCCAAGCATTTCTCTAGTATTGCAATCGACATGAGAAAGATGAAATTTGCATTGATAAAATCAAATGCGGAATAATCACTCAAAGAAAACTAAAAAAAGATTATGATTTGATTTTCTTCGAGTGATAATTGGCACAATCTCAAACAAATACCTTATATGCCTGCACTTTTCAAAATTACAATTCAAGTAAGACCTAATTTTAGCATTCCATGGATTCTCCGTGCGGGTGTCGGGTCCATCGCGTGATAGAGGACGGAACACTTGCATAACAGCGTCTGGGACTTACGACCCAGATGTAGTTTTAAGGAGGCCCTCTTACAACGCGTTAGTGGTTACGGTCACCTTCACTTTAAGTATAAAGAGACGATTAAAACGTCTTTAACAAATTCTTATAAAAGAAGACCATAATTAAGGTCATGGCACATTATACCGGCACCGCAACAGCACAGCTGCTGCACGGCGTCGCCTCGAATTTAGACTACGGCTAGCTGCCAGCGCGCTAACTACGAGTTGTCCGCAAGGTGCAAGCTCGCAGTCCGCGCGCCGGCCGCGACGTGTAAGCTCACAGTCCGCGCGGTGGCCGCGAGGTGTAAGCTTGCTGTCACCGCGAACTCAATATTGTTTTAAGACATTTATCCTGCGACGACGCAATGACGTTGTTTCTCTACCGACTCGGAGTCGGCGCGTAATGAGCATGCCGTCGGCGCGCTGTACGCATAAGGTCCGCTCGCTTGCAGCACGCGGGCTGCGGGTCGAGTTGTGTGGTAGCGGCAAGCGCGCTGACTGCCCGCCGTTGGCTTTTTCATATTGACATTATGAAATATATTATACTACACACGATTTAATGCTCTAAATTGAATGACAAGTTAAATGCTGGTGTGGAGCGGTGCTGTTGCGGTGCCGGTATAGTGTGCCATGACCTTTATACTCGTAATACCAAACATGTTTTAGTACGTTCCATTCTTGGATGTTGTAATAACATTTTTTGCACCAAACACAAAAAAGAGGGGTGTTTGTAAATTACTTACTATTTTATACTTACTATTTTTTATATTGGTAGCTTCTGTGAAAGAAGGTGAGAAATGGTTTTACGCCAATTGAATACCAAAATACTGACATATTTCCAGTAAGACCTGTCTATAAACTAACGAGGTCTATTTTCGCTTTCCCAGTTGAGTCCAGATTCCACTTGTCTGCGGATAGATAACGAGCATAACATATCATTTGCCGAGTGTGAAATACAAATGCATCATCCTGCCTTCAGGCAATACCAACGTGATTTCGTTGTTTACGTATTCATTTCTCTAACAAATATTTGTATGGAGTGCATCATCATAACATCTCATTAATGTCCCACTGCAGGGACGGGCCTTCTTCCGTGGCGGAGGGATACTTGGCCTACTAATACCACGCTAGCCAGACGGATTGGTATAGGGTTTAATTTCAAGTTTTCTTTCTTTTTACCTCGTAAAGATAATATTCACGGATAGTCCCTTAGTCGGTTTTTACGACACCCATGGGATGAGCTAGGGTGGTGACATATTGTATTCTTACTCCGTCACCACATGGAGTGCACATTATCAATTATATTGTGTATCATTTAGTCGCTTCCAATGCAAATATAGACCTGACCTCTTCATCAATACGAGTATTAAAAGGTTTTAATGATGGGCAATGTGACGGAAAAGCGTGCAGAATGGTAGGAGTAAAAAATCGGCTTACAAACTAAAAAAAACTAGGGAAATTACCGGGATAGGCAGTGTCTCAGAGAGCTTTTCCATCTAGCAAAAGATCGTGAAATAATAGGCTGAGCTGACTGCTAACCTTTACTAGTTGCAGAGGCTCAAAAGAAAAAGAATGTACATATTATTACCGTGTTGTTAGTCGCCAACCTGTACCCTTAAAAAAAGAAAGTAAATGTTGTTTTTATCGTGTTGTTATTCGCTAACCTAGTAGGAGTTGAACAATTCCAAAAAAAAATTAAACTTGAAATAGACTTGCCATAATATCTTGCCCAGTGCTCGAAAACTGCATCCAAAAACATTCTACTTAACATTTTATGGAATGTTAAAACCAAATATTTTTATTATATTTTAATAAACCCATACTTAGACTTCCACAAAGTAAAGCCTGGTTCCCGTATCTTTCTTGAGTTTTCTTTTATTCACGGAGAAAAACTGCTAATACTTGCATTATAATTTTACGTCATTTATGAATTAAAATTCTTATCTCACATGATTTTTTTGAACTCCCATCATAATACGGACAAAAAACTTAATCGTTAAAGATGATAATGTTGCATACGTACTGCAGTGGCGAAGGGTGGATTTTTATAAAAGGGAAGCCGAAGTTCCGTGGACTTCCGTTCTATTTTATATTCTGTAGTTCATAGGTATTCGTGAGAAAATGTTTCGATTTTAGTTGTCCCGAACTCATGTGAAAAGTTATACAAAACAAATACGAAAATGTTTCTCTGTTTGAAAGATTTCTTTGATCAATTAGATTAATTGTTTATATTGCTATATCCTAAATCAATCTACATACTTACTTACTTTTAGAATCTGAGAATACTGCCTGTAAGCCACTTACTTACACGTATCGAAATGAGATAATTGTATTAAAATGTTTCGTAAATCCACAGCGCCGGCGCGCCCCAAAGTGCGCCAATAAATCCAAACAGCGCGCGTTTCTTATATTCATAATTTAATTTCGAGAATGATGTTTTATCACACAACACAAACATAATAGGATAGACAATTATCTAACACTATTAACGTGTCCCATAAAACAACAAACTATTAAATCTGCTGATAAATAATACAAACAAGTACTTACAAAAATATTCCATAGGATCCCAACCCAACGCACTACGACAAAAATAAAGTCAACCAATGCACAACACTTAATACACAAACATAAATAATTAAACATACTAATTTTTACTAAAACAAGAAAGCGAATTTTAATATAACCTATTTGCAGAAAATAAATAATTCTGTTTTTTCTTCTAATGGTCCTATCGTTTACCGATGATTCTGCCAAATTCAAGATGGAGAGAATAAATAAAATAAAAACAAATAAATATAATTAAAAGCTGAAAATTCAGAAGAAAATCTGATTTCTATTAGATTTAAATAGGTAATTGATAAAAATAAAAAGGAATGTCAATGGCAAATTAAGTAACGTGAAATGAAACTTCGTTTGAATTGGTCGGTCCACTGGTTGCAATAGTGCTTTCTCGCTCTCGCAATGTTGTAGTTGTATCTTTTATCCTTTTCAATAAGCCGGTGGCCACCGGCTTATAGGGTACCTTAGATCGATGAAGACAAAGTGTCAACGTTTTGCACGTGACCGTACGATTTCCATACATTCTGTTGTACTGAATTCCTAATTTCGAGACCGGCTTACCGCCGCCTCGCGCATGCGCGCTTTACTCTCTGACTGAGCCATAACAAGTTGTTAGTTGACAACCTTTACTAAATGGCGTTATGAGTACGTAAATAATTATATAGAAAATTACTAATACTATAATTATGTATTATTATTGCGATTTACGTAAGAGAATATTTTTTTATTTTACTTATATTATTTTGTATTGAGTGGATGTTGCGTCATTGATTTATAATTGATTAATAGGCAATGCTAGGCGGTTTTTGCAAAGGTAAGCCGGTAGGAATCGAGTTATATGGACACTTCGCCACTAATACGTAGTAAAGTTATCCCATTCGATTTTCTAAAAGATTTATACACCCCCTTACATTACTTTTTCCCTTTTCTCTTAAAGTCGTCCAGTTTATACAATGAGCTCACTTCCATTGATGACTAATTCACTATAAGGTAAACCAGGTAAGTCATTCATCAAAATTGGTTAATCCATCATACCTACTATCCTACGACTCCACTAACACCGACATGCCAAACTTATACCAAAACGGGTTTTGCCTCGGGGCTGCTTAAAAGTTCCTACTTTTTTCTCAACAGTAGCTAACAGATTTATTTAAAAGCGACATCTAGTTCTTCTTGTTAGAACTTAGTTATTTTCTACATCTCAAAATGCCGCCTGGCACTTTCTCAGGTTTATCAGCTCGTTATTCTCAATCACATTTGTAAATATAAGTTCTCAATTTTACGGTATTACTACTATTAAGTACCTACAGTAAGTCAGTCCTATTATCATTAGAAAACGAATGTATGGATGCTAATTACTCTTTTACTTAAAAACTACTGAATTAATTTTAATGAAAATTTACTATAATTTAGGTTATACGTTGGTAGGTTGATGAATTCTGTGAGTGGACTGATGGAATGAGAGTAAAACCTAGCAAATGTTATTGTCTGTGTTTAGGTAGGCGGGAGATATACTTCATATGACCCCGGTCTCACTATAGGCGGAGAAAACGTTTCAATAATATCAGAAACAGTGCCTTTTAAATTTCTTGGTAGAAAGATAAACGATAAAGGTCGCTCTCCAGTACTAGACGATGTCGTCAATAGTTTCATAAACGACATTGAAAAGCCGTAAAATAACGTAAAAAAAGTCTGGATATACGACAACTATTTAACATCTCGTCTCAACTGGCCTTTCCTCGTGTATGGCTTAAACCAGAACCTCTTGAAAAAACTGGATGCCAAAGTGACGAAAACATTGAAATCGTGGCTTGGGTTAGCTCAATCTGCAGACTCTTCCGCTCTGTATCGAGACACAAATAACTTTGGGATGAAACTAAAAAAACCATCGGAACTCTATAAACATCTTAGAGTCACTAAAATGCAAGTCTTATCAACATCTAAAGACGAAATTGTAAAATCCATCCCAACTGATAAAAATTCATCTGCGCTCGAGTCACGGTTACAATTTCACAAAAAGTTCATGATAGGCGCGCAAACTAATAGAGCAGGTTTTGGAAACACGGAAAGACAATCAGACAAAGAAATTACAAAATCTTTCATAAACCAAGATGAGAATGACAGCTATAGAGTGCACGCAATGAACCTAGAAATGCAAAATGAATGGGTTACTCTAGGTGATTACTGTATACCTTTAGCCTTGAAGTGGCGCACTTTGTTTTACGACTGGTCACCATCATTACTTAAATTCTACCTCAACGCCTTCCAATTGACTCTTCCTGATCAAAGCAACCTTGTAAGATGGGGAAAAGCCACGGACAAAAAATGCACAGAATGTGGCAAAGAAATTGGTACGGCTAGACACTTATTGGTAGGCTGCAAAGTGCTTTTGGATAGGGGTCATTACCAGAGGTCGGAATTAGGTAGAGTTATTTATGTACTTGCATCGAAATGTTGATATTAATGTGGACCTTCCCGGGATTTCTGATGAATAATCCCGGGATTTCTAATGGACAATCCCGTGTGGCCAACAAACAAATAAATAATAATAAAAACCTCAGAATTAGACCAATAAAACAAAGATAATTTATTAACATACAGTTTTTATTAGTTTACATTAATTTACAATACAAATTATTAATAGTCTTAAGCAAATTCTCATAAGCCTATTTCGGGAAGTTTTCCTTATTCAAACGGCCCATCGGAATCATTTTCCTTGTCAGATTCATTACCAGTAAAATTTGAAGTGTTCGCTTCCGACTCTGTATAACTTTTGTGAGAATTAAAATATATGACCATTAGCTTTTCAATATTTTCTGGCTTCAATGAATTTCTCCGAACGTCTAAAATCCATTTGTACATTGAAAAAGATCGCTCTACGTCAACTGAGGTGAGGTTAGCAAATTTATACAATTCCTCCTCCTCGTCATCATTAGTGCAGGAAGAAATTTTTTCTGCTATATTTCTGATAATGTCCAAATCAGGATTCCTATCCATGACTTTTTCCATTTTATCTTTTAAGCTCTCGCAATTTGCCCATATCAAAGCTAATCTCACTGCATCAAATATTTCAAATGATTCCATTAGAGAAAGATCGGATTTCTGAAGAGATGTCAAAGCTGTTGGTATAATTGAAAAATTTTCGTAAATACGAGACAAATCATCTTTAATGTTGTCGTTATTATTAAAAATGTTTAAACTATTCTCTATTGATTTTGCCTCTTGACCATTCAGCACCGACAATACAGATTTAATTTCATCGAAATGCTTAGCGTAATAAAATGCTGCATCAAGCCAAGTACCCCATCTGGTAATTACAGGTGCAGGAGGTAAAGGTAAATCCGGACACATTTCTTTAAAGATTTTAATTCTTTTTGGTGCCTTCAAAAAAACTTTTTTCAAATTTGAAATTAAACTATCGACATTAGGATTCTCCTTTCTAATCTGCCCCGCAACAAGATTTAGAGCATGGGCTAAACATGTGAAATGCAACATTTTAGGAAAAGTTGATTTTAACATTCTACCAGCTGATATCATGTATGCCACACTGTCTGTACATAACATTCTAACGTTATCTAGTTTGCTCTCAAATGAACTTCCCCACATATTTTTTAAAGAATCTTGAACAAATTGTGATATCGTTGTTCCATTTACAGTGTCTAGCATTTTACATGCCACTAAGTAAGGCCGATGGTTCCTACTAAGTTCTAATGGTCTCACCAACAAATGTACCACAGCTCGTCCTAAGAAATCCGTAGTTTCGTCTACTGAAAGCCATAGCTTTTTATCTACAATCTTACTTTGCATCTCTTGTATTTTGATTTTAAAAAGCTGATCCAGGTAAACTTTTCTCAATAAGGATTCACTAGGTAGAGTAATATTTTTGCAATTGCAACAAATGTACTTTTGAAAAAATGTTTTAAATGCGTTGTTGCTCAGTTGGGACCACGGTATGTTACAAAGAATCATAAATTCGATTAAGTCGAAGTAAAATTCTAAAGGAATGTGGCGCTCTTTCTTCGTGCCTTTATGTACTGCTCCTTCTACATGTCTTTTGACGTTACTCTGACGAGTCGCACTCAAATGTGCTAGCATTTGGAACAGTAAATTAATCCACTTGCATGGTCGTAAAATAGCTCCGGATTATCTTTGATCCACTTGTTGATGGTGGCTTCTTTGATTGAACTCTGCGCCATGGTAATATTTTTAATCTGGAGCAAAATAATAGTCAATCTTAGAAAACCGTATGCATGTGTTTGTAAGTATGTGAGAGATAGGTCACAACAGTTGCGTAGTTTAAAAGATCTAAGCGTGCATAAATTCATACAAAGAGACAGACGGCGGGAAGCGTAGGTACTTTGTTTTATACTATACTAGTTGGCCCGGCGCGACTTCGTTCACGCGTTGTCCTACCCTTACCCAACAACCTACCCTACACCTACCTAAGAACCTTCTCCTAATAATAACAAATACAACAAAAAAAGAATTAGTGAAATCGGTCCAGCCGTTCACGCGTGATGCCGTGAAAACGGAAAACGGGTTTCATTTTTATATATTTAGATATAGATTTATTGTTATAGCAACTATAGTAACATACATTACGTATAAATTTAAAGTGTCTGCTTCTACTTAGTAAGCGCAAGGGCACTAAAAAACACCGATAAATAATGCTTATTGATTCACTGTACACTCCTTTTCGCTCAGTCTTTGGGGAAAGAAGCTACTTTGGGCGTAAACCTGTTTTGTGGATAAAATACAAATCGAAAAATTGTATATAGAGTTTTATTAAACTTTAGATATGTTTTCTGGTGCCACTGGGCTTTCAATTACTGAAAATTGAGCTGATTTAGGAGTTACGTAAAGAAATAAATTAGTGACGCTAGTTCTGCGTACTCTTCACCTTAATGTAAGTGGTCAAAGGGATATTCGTCCTATTATAAACGTTTTTTCCCATTTGATATGTAGTAATTGTCACTATTTAATATAAATACTATAAACGCTTGTTCCAGAAGTACATACAAGAACGCTCGAGTAGGACAGGTTTCCGTAATAATCACATAAACACATTAATTAATAATTAATCAGTTTAAACCTAAAAAGAAAATCTGTAAAAGATTACCAGAAAAATTAATTCCAATCGTTAACCATATAGTCAATTAAAGCAATTAAAAAAAGAGTCCCGTATGTTAAGCTTCTTCAGTAGCATTTGAAATCATTGCTACTTTATTTTAATTGTATCAAAGAACATCTTGAGTTAAACAACACCGATTTTATGACAATATAACAAACATTCTACATTGGGAAAATCTAATGTAAAGGACATTTAATATAAATATGAACAATAAACTTACCAAGTATATCACCAACTTCAAATATCCAATCGTCCAATACAGTAAGGCCATATCAAAGTCCGTTAATGCGTGCCGAAATAGTCGTATTAAGTAGAGTCCAGAATCCAGTAAACAATCCAGGGTCAAACAGGATTCACCACACAAAACACAATAGTAAACACGTGTGCGCATTCGACGAACCGAGGTAAGCGAATGAGCTGTGTCAATAAACCGATTTATTGCTAAGATATAGTTTGAATGCGTTAGAAAGAGATACAATCTCAGTGTTCCGCATTACCGCTATTGTTTCCTTTTGTTCAAATTTTGCAACTTCGAGCATCCGATGTCATTGATGTAAGTGTGGCAACGTCGCGCGTGCAGTAAGTAGTTTAAAGTGTGTAAAAGTAAATATGTAACTTTTTATTTAAATCGTGGGATATTTTTCTATTTTTTTAATTAATCCCGGGATTTGTAGCATATCCACTTTATTCTTTCGCTGTATGAAATCAGTGTAAGTACATGAATAACTCTACCTAATTCCGACCTCTGGTCATTACTCGCAACGTCACGACAGAGTACTAGGGATTATACGCGAGGCAGTGAGTCTATCGATTGCTAGAGCTAAAAAAGGACTGACTACAAATGAACGACAAAACATCCAATTCGTTAAGGAAGGCACCACTAAAAAGACCACCTTTAAGCCTTTTTCAGTTCTGAGCACGGCAAGCGATTGGACACTACTGGTTGACACGTATGAAACACACTATAAAATCCCGGAGAATATCTGTGTGTCGCCGTTAAGACCAGACATATTTCTCTACTCACATTTGAATAAGCGTGTAGTACTTATTGAGCTCACGGTACCGTGGGAAACTAACATCCCGAAAGACCACGCAATTAAGACAAACAAATACTTTGACTTGACAAATGAGATAACCAGAAATGGCTACAAGGTTACTCTATATGCCGTGGAAATAGGTGCGAGGGGTACTCCAGCTAAATCCCTCTACAACTTATTAAAAGAACTAGGACTGCCGAGAACTTCAGTAAGCTCTCTACTATCACGAATGTCCAAAACGGCATTGTTAGGTTCATACCAAATTTGGATAGGTAGAGGACGGAACATAGCAGACAGTGAAGGTGACCGCTAACGCGTTGTAAGGGGGCCTCCTTAAACCTACATCTGGGTCGTAAGTCCCAGACGCTGTTACGCCAGTGTCCCGTCCTCTATCACGCGATGGACCCGGCACCCGCACGGAGAATCCATGGAATGCTAAGATTAGGTCTTATATACGGCTGCAATAAATGTGTAAATTTTCGAAAATAAGCAAAGGAAGTCGCGGGCACCAGCTAGTAATCTATATTCTTTAACTTTATTCTCATACATTCAGTTCAATGCAAAATGTCAATAACCTTGTTTCCGTTCATCCTGATAAAAACCCATCATACATTAAACTTTCAAATTACCGGGGAAAAAACCGTAAATTGCTCTTCACCCCATTTGTTTACATTACTTATTTACACAATTCATAATTTTTCTAATTCAACAAAATAAATTTAGATCGTCCAATTAGCGTACGTACGAAATATTACATACGAGACACTCATATAACAGCGAAGCGTTTGAATATTCATAAGTTGATTGTTTTGTTTACCCTTTTCGTTGTCAAACGTACAGAATTACCTCGACATACCAATAACAAAAGGGGGTAGAACAATTAACATTACATTTACACAAGAGAAAGTTGATGAGTGTTGGCAAAAAAGATCGAGTTATGTTGAAATTAAGTTAACTTTGTGAACAATTGCCTCAATAGGGCGACGGTCGCGAAAGCACCAGCTTGTGCACGAGGTGCCGCAATCGCAAGTACGATTCCCACGCACGACAATTATTTGCGTGATCCAGAAATATATAAGCACGTATACCCCTGAAGAGGTTTGGCAGTCCTACTGTAGGAACAAACTTATTCTTCTGGTGAATTCGTTTACTCTAGCCTTAGACACTACGCTGCTGGTACATTTCAGTAGGTAAGACAAACCACTGCAATACTGCCTTCACAGGTCTATTACAAAACCATTACCATTTTAATTTAATATCAAATAAAAAACATAAATATTACATTAAGCCTTTATTCCTCTATCTAAAAAGTAGGACTTAAAGCTAAAAGTTGAACACATTAGAAGGGCGGTAACCACACTTGAAAGTGTGGTCCGAAGTCGTTGAGTTTCTCTCTTAGTGCGGTCTCAAAAACAGCGTCTCTTGACGCGTCGCGCGGGCCAGACTTATCGCGGCCACATTCACGCGATACCTCACGAGCTGCACGAACAAATTTTGTCACTTGCGCTACACTCTCCCGAACATCTTCCATTGGTAACTGCAAAGAAAATATGTCCCATTTAATATTCTTTTTAAGTAGTTCGAATTGGAAATTAGATACAGCTCTTTTAAATTCGAGGTTAAACCAGGTGCATTTAGCCACGACATTTGTCTTTTAAATAGCGAAAGAGTGGCCTTAATTGGTTCCTTTTAATCAAGTCTGGTTTTGATTTCGGCCAATGTGAAAGTCGATCACTTTTTTCAACAACAAAACCTTGCCAATGCTTCGTAAAAACGGAAAAATAAGGAATAGTGGAGTGACAACCGAATCAGATCTTAAAACACGTCTAGGTTGTAAAACTCATAATTGCTAATAAGTATTTATGTTCGTTTCTCTTTTTTTGATCTTTTGCTTTTGTACACCAGCGTACATCTTAGTATAATTACAGCTATTTATGTATCATTTTTCCTATTATTAAATCTTATAATATCACGTTTTGCTGTACAATATTTAACTGAAACTAATCAAAAACATAAAAAAATGTGGACAACAAAACTTACTTCGTCACCAGCAGGCAAGCTATGCGGATAAATCCGGACCCAGTGCCCAACTCTCCCCGTAGCTTTGTTCCATTTGACCCCGTTCCCCCACTGGCACGCGGTCATCGCACGACGTCGGGAAGCAGCTGTTGCGTAACCGCCACGCCAAGTCTCATCTACGCTCTCCGCTGACTGTATGGGCATACTAGATGTTGACTGAAATTTTATAAGAGCAAGTAAGTAGATCTTGAAGGTTATTTTTCTTTTAAGTAATAAATGATTGGTTAATAGTGCAAAACTTATGACTAAACTTTAAAAATAAAAAAAGGGCAGACTCTATTGTCTCTATTTAAAAGCAAAATATATTTTACATATCATCAAATTTGAAACTATAATAACCTTAATAATTATACAAAAATGGTATGTGGAGTTTCATCAATCTAAAAACAGTATCATACTAATAGCGTTCATTTTGAAAAGTTAACCCCGTCGCCATGTCAGTGGAATATTATTTACGAAATCGATCGAGTCACGTAAGCCTCTGCTTATTTGGGTACAAAATTATGTTTGAGGCTTTTAATCTTTTTGAAGAATGAGATTATATAAACTTTGCATTCCAAATATATGTACAAATGCTAAAGTCAGGATGTTTTTTGAATTGCTATACAATATTTTTTTGTACGTAGCTACTACGTAGTAACTGTAAAATTTATTTGAGATCCTTCTTGAATATGATAAAAATAATAAAAATAATAAAAATCTCTATATAAAATTTATCAAAAGAAGTTGTTTTTATAAATAATTACCTGCGAATCGGAATTGTCTGTACTTTCATTACTTATTTTGCAACGCCCATATGGATCCTTGTTTCTTTCTGATGAATCCTGTTTTAATTAATTTACGTTAAAGCCAATCATATAATGGGTAAATTTTGAAAAAGATTTTGATTTTGAGAAAATTTAAGACAGTGCCCTTAATATGGGTTAAGCATGCGTGGAAAATACGGAGTGATAGTAATTTCAGGCCCAAAAGTCATATTATACCCTCAGATAATTCAGGACTTATATCTATAATTCCTAGTAGCATTGCAACCATTTCTTTATCCGAATTCCATAAACCAATTCAAATTTTGCCAGTTTACGACACATTCAGCTGTAGTTTAAAGCAGTCACTAAGTTTCTTACATCAACTTTTATGTGTACAGAAAGAAAATATAGACAAAATAAAGACAACATACAGTGATCTTCTCAGTCTTGTCGACGGTGGTTATTTGTGAACCGGGCGCGTTCAGCGTGACGCAGTGTAGCGGCAGAGCTCGGCGGCGACGTGAACTCGGTGGGCCAGCACCTCGCCTGGGAGCGCTCCTAGTACGCACTGACCTGCCACGTGTCCCCGTGCTCGTACCATCTTCGTCGTCCGAACTGTAAGTACCCAGAAATATATTTGTAGTAGTTAACATCGAAAGAAGATGGTTAAAGAGTACGTACATAATTTTCTACTGCTCTGAATATACGTGAGGCGTATAACACATTGCTTTAAGTTGCTGTTCAAATGTATCTGACCCAAAACGCTACAAAGCTATGAAAAGATTCGAATAACGACGTCGTCTAACACGGCTCAAGTACTTAACGTTAGGTAATATCTGTGTCTGTCATTGTTTGCACCATTTCAACATTTTTCGTCTGATTTCATAATGATGTACTTGCACTGGCACTAGCGAGCTTGGCACTTTGAAATTAAGTTGTGTTTTTGTGACAATTCCTTAAATGAATAAACTTAAATTAACTTTGTTGTTGTATTACATACTCGTACCTATTGCTAGAGGGTATCGGTAAAGGAGGTGCCTTTAACTTCGCGAGCCCTGTATGTTTCATAGGCAGGCCCAGCAGATCAAACAGTTCATGTAACATTGGTTGTTTGACCACGACGTCAGCTTCGCAATCTGCTGCCAGAGCAGGGGAGAGATTTACCTGAAAATGGTTAAATTCACAATCAATATCTGAAGCAGCGTTATATTGTATATTTCTTCTTCCAAATCATTGTATCAGCACCTCTTCTTGGCTATCACAGTAAGAGAAACTTAACCACAGGGAAGTAATTTTGACGTACTCATACTAGTACCTACTTAAATATACTTTATGAGTCTAAATTTCAATGTCTAAGATCAAACGTCATTTTAATATTATTATTAGTATGTTCGTAGTAAATTGGACTTAAAAAGTAACAGTAAAGAAGAAATGCCAAAGACCAAATAAATATGTCAGAATTTTATATTTGTCAACTCCGTAATAAAACTGTTATTTTAGCTAGGTATCTTATTAAATGTATCCTCTACTAAACATCAGTGCATTTATGTAATTATTTACCTCTAAAAGCCAAGGTCTCAATGCTTCATCCAACAGAACATCAAACCCGTAGAACTCAAAGCAGTTTCGAGCAGGAGGTGTTCCCGCAGCTTGGGCGAGCAACGTCAACGTCACCAAAGCACGTATTCGCTGCCACATCACCCATTCAGCGGCTCCCCAACGACCAATCAGAGCCTTTCTCACTTGGGTCAGCGTCCATTTGCACCCTGTAATTTTAGAGAAGTATCGTTTTAATATAAGAGTGAGTATGATTGTCAGAATCGGTATCATTTGCAGCCATAGTCTAGCTCCAAAGCTTATTTTGCAATACACATGTGTTATTTTGATCTAACAGATCATTTGGATATCTGAACCCATAAAAATACGAAACCTATTGACGCAATCAAAGCTTTAACCGATTCTGGCAATCATCTACCGTTTCCCGGATCAAATCAGTTTCAACTAAATCACACATTAAGCAGATTCAGCATTTATGACCTTCATTAAGTTACATGTCAAGCATAGCTCATTAGACTAACTACTTTAACACACTTTCATGCATATAGTTTGTTTAGATAAAATGAAGTTATTCCTAAATTATCTCTATTGATTATGTTTATATAATTGGAAACAGATCGCTAGATTTTTTAAGGCAATCCGTTTTCTATAAATAATTTTTAACAACTTACAAATCGTTATAGACGACAATGATAAAATTAATACCTAAAGAAATCATGTCTTAAATGTCCTGAGCTTTTCAACTTATTCTTAAAACAGATCGACATTAACTTCCATTACCGCTAACAAAAACGCAGCACTACCCTTGAAGCCAACCTCATAATTACCAAGCTTGAAGATACGCTATTGAGTGCTGATTCAGTCAGTTCGCTAAGACTACCACTTCTGCTAAGTTCTCCACACGTGCATACAAGACGCCGGGTATTGTCTAGCGTCCAGGCGTCTGTAAGAATCTCTTAACACTCACCACTACCAATACGGTCCTTACATTCAGCGTATCTGGGGCCGGACTTGTTGAGCGATGAGTTTGTGAGGTGCCGGTACGGGTTGTGGATGTCCGATAACGTATACTTGTCTGTGCCTGAAAGTTTTTAAATTGGATTTAATTAGTTTTGAACTTGCAGTTGGTCGTCTATGCGATTCATTGGTGCGCAGCCAAACGCAATAGAGAAGAAAGGCGGCCATAAATAATACGCAGCATATACTTGTACAAACATAAACAATATTACGGTCAAATATGACCCTCAATTCAACGAGCTTACAGATTTTATGGCGATTAAGTACGTAGTAAAATCTCCAGCAAATGAATACTAGAAGGCAAAACTCACTTAGATGGTATAAATTAGGAACATTCAGTGCACATTCGGACATTACGAATAAGCGGCGATGTATTGTCTGCTTAATAAGATCTCATCGGATCGTTAAAGTAATTACTGGATAACTAGTGTATTCATATTCATTTATTTATTCAAAGTAGTACAATAATATTGTAGCTTTTTGACGTCATCTAATCTTAATCTTATGCCCGATTTACACATCGACAAGTACAGTAAGTACGAAGTAGCCCCCTCTCTCGCGTCTCGCCAACTTAACTTGCCAAAAAATAGGATGGAGATCGATTTGAATCAACTTAATCTTAAAATACTACTTAACTCGCTACTGTACTTGTCGATGTGTAAATCGGGCATTAATCTAAGTTTATAAACATTTCAAAGTTTAGAAAACTTTACCACCGCCTCCAAAGCGCTAGTAGAGAAGAAGACGCAACAAACTCTACTGCTCCATTTTCTTGACGTCTTTTTTTTTACATAGGAGATAACTGTAATTAGGCGCTGCAACCATACATAACCAACCAACCTCATCTCCATATAGGCACATTTCAACAAGATTTACAGTCAGATTTACACATCGACAAGTACAGTAGCGAGTTAAGTAGTATTTTAAGATTAAGTTGATTTAAATAGAGTTCCATCCTATTTTTTGGCGAGTTAAGTACGAAGTAGCCCCCTCTCTCGCGTCTCGCCAACTTAACTTGCCAAAAAATAGGATGGAGATCTATTTAAATCAACTTAATCTTAAAATACTACTTAACTCGCTACTGTACTTGTCGATGTGTAAATCGGGCATTAATCTAAGTTTATAAACATTTCAAAGTTTAGAAAACTTTACCACCGCCTCCAAAGCGCTAGTAGAGAAGAAGACGCAACAAACTCTACTGCTCCATTTTCTTGACGTCTTTTTTTTTACATAGGAGATAACTGTAATTAAACTTCGGCCGTTCAGAGAATGCGTTCCTGACACGTCGCGATTGAACTGACGCAGTAACTTTGTAATGGCGTTGCAGTTACGATAAAAATATTTTTGCTGGTTGTTTATCGTTTTAACTATTGATGAGCATTAAAACAACATTATTATATCAATAATTAATTAATGTTATAATGTTGTGTCAAACTGAGTGTCAAATAACTTGGTAAACAATATTTTTCTAAATCTACACTGCGCTATTACAAGGTTATGTCAGCGCTTTATATTTGTAGTGCTGTGCCAACAATAACAGTGAATAATAGTATCGTAATCTGTTCTTATCGATACAGTTATACTTTATAAAATAATACGTTTTGTTTTTCTTTTCAAGAATTTGAAAATAATGGACTTTAGAATAACTTTTATTAAATATAAAAATAAAAGTACATTAAATACAAAGTAGCATTTTTATATTTAGGTTGAAAATGGTAACCCCAAATGGCGTTATGGGCCGCCATTTTGTGACGCTGAAACAGTCGTCTGTTGTCGTTTCGTGCGCATAGACCACGTTCTTCAAGTGTTTGCGATCTGTTGTTATTTGACTTTGATTGTGTCTTATATTGCGTTCTTTTTACTTTTGGTGCATAATAATGCCTAAACGTGGACAAACATTGAAAACTGGAGCCCGTGAGTTAATTATCAAGCTGCAAGATTACTTTGAGCGGGAGCGGCAAAATGGCGGACCCCTGGTTCCTGTCGAAAAAGTACAAGAACGCGTCTCTCAGGCGCTTGGAGTTAGCAAACGAACGATTACAAATATTAATAAAGAAAAGTTCGGCTCTACTGGCATGGAAGATAATATTTTACGTACTCCGAAGAAGAAACGTAGAACTAAACCCGTGACAGATATTGATACCTTTGACGCCGATGCAATCAGAAATCATATATATGGTTACTATTCCAGAAATGAATATCTCAACAGGATGAAGCTTTTGGCGTCGTTAAGAGAAGCTGGACTGTTTAGCGGGGGTAAAACTGCTTTAACGAAAATCTTAAAAGATATTGGTTTTTCGTATAAAAAAACAGACAAAAGAAAAATTTTATTAGAACGATACGACATCATTTTGAAACGGATAAGTTTCTTGAGAGAAGCAAAAAAAATTGATAACTGGGATAATGTCGTGTTCATTGACGAGACATGGCTAAACGCCAATCACACGGTTTCCCGTTCTTGGACGGATGATACACAAGCGTCGACGTCGAAAGTACCAATGGGTAAGGGGGCTCGTCTGATAATATGCCACGCAGGTACTGCAAAATACGGCTTTGTGGAGAACGCTTTACTGGCATTTCAATCAAAAACCACAAATGACTACCACGAGGAAATGAATGCCAGTACATTTAAAGAGTGGTTCCAGAACGTGCTTTTGCCCAGCCTACCAGAGCCTTCTGTAATATTGATGGATAATGCCTCCTATCACTCGTTTCAAATACAGAAACCACCTACCCAAGCTAATAAAAAAGAAGAAATGGTTGCTTGGTTACAAGCAAAAGGCATTGACGCAAATATGCAGATGCTAAAAGCAGAGCTAATTAAGTTAGTGAAAGAAAATAAAGCGGCAAATGTGCGATACGAAATCGATGAAATGGCTTTGGAGTACGGTCATCGCGTTCTAAGAATTCCACCGTATCATTGCCAATATAACGCGATTGAGCTAATCTGGGCTCAAATAAAAGGTTACGCCGCCCGCCACAATACTTCCCCGCCATTCAGCACGAAAAAGATGATGACCCTGTTAAAAGAAGCCTGCGGGAAAGTCACAAGAGATGACTGGGCAAAGGTTGTCGAAAAGACTAAAAACCTGATTATGGAACATTTTGACCGAGATATCAGGATTGATTCTGTAATTGATAATAATATAATTATACATGTAGGCGAAGATGATGATGAAGACACCACCTCCTCAAGCGAATCGGAGTCTGATTAATATTCTGTACGCACATTTAGTTCAATGTACTTTATTCCATAGAAATACAGATTGTAACTTTGTAAAAAATAATAAATAAAACAATTTTATTATATTAATATTCCCTTTTATTGTTTCCACGTAAAGAACTAAAATATAAATTTTAAATGATTCCGCCAATTTAAAACGGTCTAAATCTAATCATAAAAATAACGCGGCGGTTCATTTTGGAGTAACGGTAACGAACTCGGTATAATGTTGTGTCCATCACTAGTCGTGACTAACTGATAAGTGTCAGGAACGCATTCTCTGAACGGCCGGATAATAGGCGCTGCAACCATACATAACCAACCAACCTCATCTCCATATAGGCACATTTCAACAAGATTTACAGTCAGATTTACACATCGACAAGTACAGTAGCGAGTTAAGTAGTATTTTAAGATTAAGTTGATTTAAATAGAGTTCCATCCTATTTTTTGGCGAGTTAAGTACGAAGTAGCCCCCTCTCTCGCGTCTCGCCAACTTAACTTGCCAAAAAATAGGATGGAGATCTATTTAAATCAACTTAATCTTAAAATACTACTTAACTCGCTACTGTACTTGTCGATGTGTAAATCGGGCATTAATCTAAGTTTATAAACATTTCAAAGTTTAGAAAACTTTACCACCGCCTCCAAAGCGCTAGTAGAGAAGAAGACGCAACAAACTCTACTGCTCCATTTTCTTGACGTCTTTTTTTTTACATAGGAGATAACTGTAATTAGGCGCTGCAACCATACATAACCAACCAACCTCATCTCCATATAGGCACATTTCAACAAGATTTACAGTCAGATTTCCCGGAAGAGACGGTTTTTACGTCATGCTCGAGATTAAAAGAGTTACGTCTCCTTTTGTATTCTTAGTTCGTGACCACATGGAAAAAAGTTGGGACTTACTGCATAAGTGCATACTAAGACTTATGTCTAGGTTTGCTATACTTTCATGAACTAAAACTAGATTTACAAAATTAAATAGCATCTTACCAAATCTAGCTAAACCCTCAGCATACATATAGGCAGTAAGAGGTCTATAGCCAGGCACGCACACGTACAGCCGGAGATCAAACTTGTACCCAGCGATCAGCAGCGGACGCTCGATGTATCGTTGCACCACCGCTGATGTGCCGCAACTCATCTCACACACACTCTGAAAACAGTAAATTAATAGTTGCATTAGTAATAAGCATAAGCGGAGGTGTTAATAAAGAGAAAAACGCAAACACATCTAATCAATGCGCTTTCATCATATTATTTATTAATAACCGGTTGTTGTAAACCATTTTATATAACCATAATAGAATTGTTTTTATTCAATTTTTAAATAAATAATAATGGCATGTAAGGCACGTTTGCTTAATATGAAAACCACTTCTTCGTTGAGCATCCTAGGCGGATTTAAAGTTATAGCAGGTCGCTATGGACATCCATGTTTAAATGAAGAAGGTACTTTGCGATCGAAGGTCACTTTTTTGCCATTGGGTAAAAATTACCCCTATTAATAATTTATACTATAGAACATAAATCTAATATCAACTTCTTAAAAGCCATTGCAAAAACTGCTATTTCAAATACAAAACAGTATCATTTATATTGCATAAACGAATAAAATTCAATTACACCTCACCACGCAATGATACAACGGTGTACATGTTTAGATTTTTTTGAGTCTACAGCTATAAACATTATTCAAAGATTATGATCGTAATGGTTCAATGTCATTCATGTACTGTTTTCCTTCCTGGGACAAATAGCCCTACAAACTTACAAAGGTCAGAATTTAACGTCTTGAAGAAACATCACGACACTTTTTTAGCTTTGAGTGTTAATATAGTTTTTTGTTTTTTTAAGATATTTTCTAACTTACTCTTCCCCTTAACTTTGTTTTTATGGATTAGTTATTAGACCTAATCCTAATTTATTTTTTTATTTATGCCTATTAAAATGATCCCATGTGGCCTGATGAAAAGCGGTCGGTAAAGTAAATTTCAAAACTATTAGTAGAATCCTTCCTCAGGAGCTCATGCTCTAGTCTAAATTTGAGTCATCAAAACCAGTTCTGAGGAGAAACATTTTTACCGTGAATGATGAATAGAATACTCATGCTAGGGATTATCTTCATCATCTCAGCCAATTGAAGTCCACTGCTGGACATAGGCCTCCTCCAAATACCTTGAGCGGTCCTGCGCATCCCTCATTCATCGGTTTCCCGCCGTCCTTACCGGATCGTCGGTTCACCGTGTGAGGGGTCTCCCTACCCTTCATTTTCCGGTACGCGATCGCCACACTGCCCCAACGGCTATATGTTTATGTTTATGCTAGAGATATACACATTTAATACATACACGAAATAGAAATATCCCTCTGCCTTGACTCTGTGCGACGGGCTTGTGTATCCACACCACGTTAGCACCAGCCTCCTCATCTCGTCTCAGTCTCGAACATTCCGACACTAACTTCGCGTACTCCAGGGGCAAGTGATAACATGGAGGGCTATAAAACAAATAATAACAGACTTATAACCTTGTTATAACGTATTGATTGGTAGCTAATGACTTTTCTAATATAAACTGTTATCATTATCAAAAATACGTCAACACCTGATATGCCTTTAATAAATGTGACCACAGCGTACGATTCTATGCCTCTTTCATTTTTCGATCCTCCAATCAACTCTCTTTTTTGACTTACCCATTGAAACTTCTGACGGGCAATCCTAAGAGATATACTTACACTACATAAACAGTATTTCCTGAAACTTCCAATCATTGCTGAGAACATCTATTTTACGAGCTTACTTCAACAGCACAATATAGATAAAACTCGTAGTACTATTGCACGAGATATCGTGCGGGTAATAGCCTTCAGATAACATGTACCCAAAGCAAAACCAACATTGATACAAGACCATAAACTTTCGCCAGAATTTACAAGTAAATATTATGTTCATAAGTTGCCGAACACCCCACCAAACATAAAACTCAGACATCATTTTTTCACGTTGCAATGCACGCGTGAATGTAAAACAAAAGATGCTTGCGTGCATCTTTTGTTTTAAATTCACGCGTGCAGTGTTTATAAACGGTATCTGCATACATAATATTTATGTGACCGCTGCGCTTGCGACTATTACCAATAATTGTAAAATTTTTAAATGTTATTAGAGGACTAAAAATTTTAAATTAAGAATGCCTAACCCTGCGCTTGCGACCAATAATTATAAATATTTTAAACGTTTTTAAAAGATTAAAAGTTTTAAATTAAGAATACCTAACCCTATTACGAGCCTGGGAGCCAACCACAAGCTCTTATAGCAATATTATTGTAAACTTACAACAATACACAAACAATATTGTTTCTGTAGCGGGTTTAGTGTGACGTCACCTCTAATAAAAACAATATTGTTTTAATATTATTATAAGCTTGTTTTAAGCACTTCGTGGTACGAAAAGGCTAAGTAAGATTACAATAATATTGCTATAAGAGCTTGTGGTTGGCTCCCTGAGCACCAAGTTCCGAAAAATGGCACATTATTCTTAGCCAAGTTAAGCTAACCAAAACGCATTATTTGTTACAAATATGATTTTTGTGTACTCATATTTGAATTTTAATAAAAGATAGCTTAAATCATTGTAAGCTTAATTCCCGATTATATTTTTGCCAGTTCCTAGTTATATTTTTCATCGTAACATAATGTTGTAGGTCAGAGAGTATTATTGGAAGTATGTCTAAATAAATGCAGCAAAAGTTTAAGCCCTATTGCAATAGTTGTTTAAAAAATAAATTTAAAATTCGAAACAAAATTTATTCAAGCCCGACATTCGAAAAGTTTAACTGCGAATAAAACCTCGCAATAATCGATATTCAGGAATCGCCCAGCATTACAAAGCATAACAATTTCTCTACTGACTTATGTTTGTATCGAACAACATTACTTTTTCACTACCCCAAGTTATTCAGCCATTTAATTTTTACTACTGCTCCCATCTCTTTCGCACTTAACTAGTACTGTATATGCGAAGCTGAAAGAGTACAACATTGGGGTGATCCAGTCAGTTTTGTGATTCAAGTAATGAATACTAATATTCAAAACAAAACAAAACTATGACATTGATTCCTTTTTCTTTGTGCAATCGTCACGCGATCTCATCCGTACCACTTGGGGGTAATTGCTAAAAGCACCACTCATTAATATTCAAAACAATAATTTGATATTTACCGTGAACTTTCACCTTCCGATATAGTGCAGGTATTTTTAATATGACCTTTGAAAACTTGCCAGTGTTTAACAATAACGAGCTAGGTAATCTGAAAAATACCTATGTAACAATTTAGAAGGTCTTGCGATCTTCATGTTTGCAAAAGACTAATTATTATTAAGTATTACCTTCGTTTTTAAATTAAATTAATTGTCTTTTGCATTTACGCTGACATCTTTTAAACTTTTATTATTAGTACTTGAAAAGTCAAGAGATGTTTATTGTCAAACAGTTTACCGTAAACATAAATTATATTGGAGTTAATTAATTGCATTGCCGCATTTATATAAATGCCGTGATCAAATTGATTTATTATGTTTAGAAAACATTAATACCGCCCTTGTTCGTTAAATTTAATTATTATTATTTCCTCCATGAATATCTATTTTAATAATTATCGACAGAGCGACGCTTTTGTTGAAATTAACGTAAATACAGAATTTAAATCTGCATTCAATTCTCCGTTGATTAGTTTAAGTTTTGTAATGATCTGACCAGTCTGAAATCGCTTGTAAATATTGCATTTTTTATGGCATTTGTTTTGGATCACTTATTATGAACCGATAATAACTGAATAAGTAAAGCAGTGAAACCTAAACTCCGTAGAAAAACAAAAGCACTATTAAAAAGGTTTAAAGTTTGGTTAACATGGCAGAAATTTACGCTGGCTAGAAACATTCGTGCTAAACTTTATCTTTTTTACGGAGGATTCAAATGCTATAACAACAATGGAAACAACACCTTAAAACTTGAGGAAAACTACCTTAAATTAAGTCGGCTTTTAACACAGAGAAAAACAACACGTGGTAGTTATTTTCTCAAACAAGATTGTCTAGTTACCTAGACCTTGAGCCAGATCTGTCACTATAACCTGTTACCGCGTTACTTTACGCCTAGTTTTAACCTGTTCGTACTAATTATTACGTCGGAAACGGTAGAGCTATATAGTGTGTTTTAGCAAAGTTATAAAGGGCCGTTAGTAGAACGCGATACATCATTTATCCATCGAACTATGGCTAGGAAGGGTGTTTAGTCATGGTTGTAGTATAAATGAAAATTAAATTTTAAAAATTACTTTACTTACTTTTTGGTAATAATCTTTTATATATAGCCTACCATAGCCAGGCCCTGGATCTTAAAAAAATCTAAGAATAGTTTTGCTTTTATAAATGCATAAGATTAGATTTACAGTTTGATTTCTAACATGATAATTATTGGCTTTAAGTCTGTAACTGTACAAACAATGTTACAGTATATAACTATATACTAGCTGAGAACGCGACTTTGTCCGCGATTAAATTTGAAAAGAAATACAATAAAAATCATCTTTAATTCATACAAAGTTTATTCATCATCATCATATCAGCCAATCGACGTCAACTCCTGGACTTAGGCCTTCTCCAAGTATTGCCACCTTGTGCGGTCCTGTGCCTCCCTCATCCATCGGCTTCCAGCCGTCCACACCAGCGCTTTCCGGTACGCGGTTGCCATTCGAGAATCTTTCTGCCCAAACAGCTGTCGGTTCTCCGCGCCATGTGCCCTGGTTGCCGCCACTTTAACCGGTTATGTCGGTTACTTTGGTTCTCTTGCGGATCTCCTCATTTTTTAAATCGATCACCCAGGGAAACTCTTAACATAGCTCTCTCCAATGCCCCTGAATGACCATAAGCCTTCTGAGTAGGCCCATAGGTCAGGCTACAACATAGCTCTCTCCATTGCCCTCTGAGTGACCATGCACCTTCTAAGTAGGCCTATAGGTCAAACAACAATATAGCTCTCTCCATTGCCCTCTAAATGACCATGATTCTTCTGAGTTGGCCCATAGGTCAGGCTACAACATAGCTCTCTCCATTGCCCTCTGAATGACCATGAACCTTTTAAGTAGGCACATAGGCCCTCTAAATTTGAAAAAAAAATTTTTGTCATAGCGTGATGTTATATAGCCTATAGCCTCGATAAATGGTCTATCCAAAACTGGAAACTAAATTCAATTCGAAGAAGTAGTTCCTGAGATTAGCGCGTTCAAACAAACAAACAAACTCTTCAGCTTTATATAATAGTATAGATTAGCAATGTATTCGCAAAACCCACAATAATTCTATTTACATACACACAAAATACAATCGTATAATTGAGTAAGTATGCAAACACTTAGAAAAGAGTTTGTTTAACGGAAGCCTTCATTATCACGATAGAGTCATCCGTTCATTTTCTCCCATAAGCCTTACACAGTAAACGTTCCAGCGCAAATACATTTTTTATTGGCGTATCACAATAAAAATACATAATGCAAGGTAATGCCGTGCGACACGCAAACGAACGCGTGGATTCATTCAAATAACCGATGACGCGAAGCGATTGACTCGTGACCCGAACCACGGTGCACGACAATACAATCAACAAATCTCTATCCTACCAAGTACGCAGGACATAGACTAGATTTATACAGTCGGGAATCTATACTATGATATCTTAGCTGCTAACTTAAATGGGCAATCTGACAAATCACATCTTTATCATCACTACAAAATCAAGAGTATTCTGAACTCTAACGAGTTTCCGATGAAAACCTCACTACAAAAGTCTTACTCTAAGAACAAAAACTATCTACTTCTTTGGATTTATTTTGTAATTCAATAAAAAGTAAGTAGGAGTGCCTGTTTTAAACATAGCTCTAAGCCAAACCACCCTGCCGACAAGGTGTTAATGTCCCTTCCTCACTCAAGAAAGCCAGATCGAAAGCAATCGATTATTTACCGGCTAATTTACTTACCAAACTTTGATTTTGAGCAGGCAGGTGCGCAATATGTAAATAAAGAGTGCAGTAAGTAAAGTAAATGAATGCAAAATATGTATGAGTAGACCTAAAGCAAAGTAGCTTGATAAGGACAGTAGTGCATAGCCTGTGACTGCCCCAGAGAAAACAAGGCATGAGTTTATGTACATAAGTATATATTTTATTTCGCAATAGCTTAAACAACACAGAAAAATACGAGTTTCAAAAATACAAACACTAGATTCTCGTGTCGAAGATAATCTTGTGCTGTATCACTCATAGTTCGTTCATCGCTATACCACACAAATAGCTCGGAATAGTACCCCTTATTATTATAAGTTCGTAGACGAGTTCCAAAAATGTTTTAGTCTATGATTGGGGGTAAGTTTTATGATTGATATGTAGAGTTTTATCATTTATTTCTTTGTTCTGTCTGCCATTTGTTTGTACGAGACTTATTGGTCTGGTTCTTTTGGCTTCTGTACGCATACTAGTGTTGCCATGTAATTAGTACGTATTTCATATACACACCTCAACAAAGTCTAGGGATATTTGGTATTTACTCAATTAACTCCAAAATTATTGAAGATAACATACAACATGTTTATATTTTTATAAAGGTAATTTATCAGGCTACAATCCAGAGTTAAATAAAAGTATTATTTTTACGTAAATAATTTTTTATTCAAATAAATAAAAAAATTGGAAAATTAGTAAAACTAACAATGAATTTGTTTCTTAAGCAAAAGTGAAAATAATCGAAAATTAATCTGTTTTTAACTGTTATGTGAGTAATCAGTAGTCAGTAGATTCAAAAAACCTTAAATAACGGTCCTGCAACGGTTTTTCATGCTTGGATTAAGTTATCCAGGTCTTGATGCGGTATAATGTTACAGGTCCGACTAGGATACAAAAAAAGTTGCTCTTCCATCGCAAGTTTATGCAGGAAAATTCATCAAAGCCCTTCTTTTGAACATGTCCTACGCGTATTTTATGGTTTTGAGGTTAGGCAATTGAGTGGTTCAGCATAAAATGGATACGTCGTGCTCATGCAACCAGCTCGTCATCACCCTCGCTTTATGCGGACGGGTGTTATCGTCCATGAACTTAGACATTTGGCCCAATTGTGGTCTACGGGGGTAGATTATTAGTTCTAGCACCTCGTTAAGTTATTTTTCAGCCGTCATGGTGTTTCTGATCAAAACGCGCTCTGTTCTTCGACCGACACAAATTCCCGTCCAAATCATAATTGTTCTATCGTGGTATGAATAGTTTTTCTGAGGATGTTGTAGACGGCTATCACAACCAGGAACTCGCCAAGCACGTTCTCTACGTGAATCCGAGTGGAAACCGAACCGGGACTCATGTGTAAACACAACTACAGATAACAGATCATCTTTGCAGAGCAAATTTTCACGACCTCACTCTAGTCATCTTGCGCGATTTGCTCAACGTATTGCTGGAGTTCAAAGCGGTATGCGATCATAAAGGTGGGTTTCATGCCGACTTCTTCTGACAGTTTGGTCACCCGCAAGAGGCTCCACCAAGAGCTGGAGCCTCTAAGCCAGCTGCATGGTAGTAACATTTGGCTGCCTTTTCGCGGGAACTTGCAAAAATCGATCATGTCGTTGAGTGGTAATAGACTTTTTGCTGTGATATCTTTCAGCCACTTCACCAGTAGCACGATAACGTGCCCATAACCTTGATTTCATATTTTGTACTGTTCCAATCTCTTCAGCAATACTACGCTTAGTACCCGCAGCTGGGAGCATGCCTACTGCCCTTAACATTTCTTCTATGTTGAAATGGCCGCTGCTTGATGCACAGAATATTAATCATTCGAAATAAACGTTTAAATTGTTATGAAACTTAAATTTTACACAAAAAAGCAGTCAAAACTTACTGTTGGTAAGTGAAATTTTCGAACTTGACTACGTTCAAGCCGCGTTAATCTTTTATTTTTAATTTTATTTTTCAAATTTAAATTTAGGATGCTTGAAAAAGGTTAACAAAGTAAGTTTTCATCAAAAAAATTAAAAACAAACCAATTTTTTTGAGTTTCACAACTTAATACAAAATATCGTGAAAATATCCCTAGACTTTGTTGAGGTGTGTAGATATGCGAATAAAGAGTATAGGAATGGCCAAAGTGTAGTGGTATAGGCTCCGCACGCCTTTGAATTTCTTTTAATACTTTGTAGCATGCGCATGTATGACTCGCTTTATGAATGTGGACGAGGCCCAATCTGTTTGACAGGTTCGTGACAAGTGGTGTTCTGTCATCTAATAAGTTATTTTTATACTTACGTAATAATCAAAATCGGAAACAAACCTACAGCAGTACAACAAGAAATAAGAAGCTTAAATGATCAAAAAATTAGAATTCGTGAATTTTACGACAATGTCAAATCAATGTTATTAATCTACGTAAATTATTCGTATTTCAGGATAAAATTACATTTTACGACCTCGCTTACAAAATCGCGTGTACAAAAATGGTATTCTTCTCTTTTTATCGTTTTAAATTTGTAAAAAGGATAGATTAAAACAGTTTTTATTAACAACGTGAACGAACAAAACAGATAAAATCAATTTTACTCATCGGTTCTATAATAATTAGTATGAATAATTATGTTTTTTATTATGATGGTTCCTTTATAATACTATTGCTCATTTCAAATTCCGATTCTCATTGACCTTAGGTTGCCGACCATCCAGCAGAAAGGAAACAGTTCCCCGAGACTTTGACCGGCGCGGCCGCCAGAGAAACCAACAAATTGGAACGAAGTACTTGAACTAAACTTTATAACTAGCTTTAACTCTACATTTTCATTATCAAATACCCTAAGCTCGCAGAGCTTTACTTGCAGTAGTCCATTCATACATTGATAATTCCTATAAAATCAACTATTTAGTTCAATCTATGTTAATGCAAATTATTATAAAAAGCGTATTCATAGTTGTTTGGTTTAATCTTCCATTTAAGTTTCTCTGTTGATAAGATACAAATATTGATTTACAAAATAATTAAAAAAAAGCCATGAATATGCTTTTTTATATGCATAAATGTCTATAAACATAGATTGAACTAAAATAGTTGACTTTAAAGGATTTATCAACGTTCTTAGAAAACTTCTCATGTTAATTAAGTTAACTCACAAGCATAATACTTCCATATAACTGGATGAATAATTAATGATTTAGCAGATCTAATAATATTGGAATGTTTTATTTTACAATGTTATCAATGTATGGTTTTCCTAACAATTATCGAATCTCCAGAGAATACAGATACCGTGTTTATTTTCCGCAAAGGGGTTGTAACGTAACTGGTTTTCCGCTAATAGTTGATCTAGCTCTCCTTCCCGAGTATTTCCCAAAAATAGCAATTTAATTGATACAGGCATACTGTGCACATAATATTTATCTGTACCACAGATTACTTAGGAGTTTTACATATTATGTAAGTAACTAGTTTCTATTTGTAATATCTGTTAAAGCTTCGCCAATATTGTAAGAATTAGTGCATTATTGTATTTCATTTTTGTTAATACGTGCTCTTTACATAAAGGGATATGCAGTACGTAGTTATTTATATGTAAAGTATATAAGATTAGAATAAAAAGATTTCGCATTTGCTTTCACTAAAAATTACTTTTAAAATATGCATTTAATGGACGCTTTTAATCATATCTGTCGACATTAACATAGCATTGTAAAAATTTATTCAACTGTATTATACACGAAACAGGAATATTCCCTTTTGCCAATAAATACAATAAAAAAAGGGAATTTCACGTAGGAAAAATATGCTTTTGGGGTAAACAATAAACTGTTTAAGCAATGGGAACATAAGGAATAATGACGAGTAGCGTGATTCATAAGCTTCGATCAGGAAAGATCGTAAATAAAAAAAAGGTATAAAGTAAAAGAGATGCATTGTTTTTTTTATTGTTTATGGCAATACCATTGCAAATATTATTACGTTCACTTTTTATTTACTGTTTGTATATCGTAGTATCGTGACTACTCATTATTAAACATCACTATACCCTTTCCACTATATTTAACAACATTTGACAGGTTGACGTTAGTGACGTTCAGTAGTATCTCGAATGTAATGCCATTCGATTGAAAGCGATTTTGCGATTTTTCAAATTACTTTATTTTACACATTTGGATCCTTACATCAACTTACATGATAATTTTATTACTGTTTCTTTCTTTATCTATGTCAAGAGAATTAGCATATGGCTTAAAATGATAAAATTATAGTTAGTTTAGGTATTATTTAAAATACATAATTTTATCGTGACACATTCGCGGGTTATAGCTAATCTAAAATATCATATTACATTTTATAAACGTATTATGAAGAGTTCAGGTTTATTCATAGCATTTATTTCTACCGATTATTTGTAATTTGTTTCATAATGGTGGTAATCGTTATGAGTGTCCATCACTAAGTAACCATGGTAACTGAAAAAAACATGGGTACGTCTATGAAATACAATATTATTTGTTTGAGAAATAAGCAGAAGTATTACGAAACTTCATGGACGTGAACTGTCAAAAAGCTAAACTTAAGCTGGAAGGGGTATAGTTCATGACAAAATATAAAAATGGAGCGTCCTTTCATTTTCTTAATGACAAGTACTAGTCTAGACATTATAAATTCGATCTTGTTTCTTTTAAAAACGAGCTATGGTTAGCTAGAGCTTTAAAAACATTAAATTAGTATATACGGAAGAAAACCATTGCGGAGAGCACTAAATTGTTACAGGGGTATTAGTCCGGTTAAGATTTTATATTCAAGTAGGTAACTCCCGCGCTTGTGATCGAGGGCTGCTATAATGCCAAAGAAATGTTTGCCCACGCCACGCTAAGGGATTGGTAAAGAGTAGGTACAGTACCCGGCCGTAAATATTGCACATCGACCTGTGGAAAGAGACAATCGTTCAATTTAGGCTTCGTAGAGCGTCATCTCTGTCGCACACTATTAAATCATAATTGTTTTAAGGGTACGCATGCCAGTCGAATCAAATAGTATTTATTTATATGTTAATATTATTTGTACGTAATACCCTTTCCCCAAAATTATTTTGTGCAACAATCTTCTAGGCTTCGCCTACTAGCAAGTTCGTATCTGTGGATGCGTACCCTTAACCGGTGCTAATAGATACCAGATTGTTTGTATTTCGTGCTACAGAGATGATGCTCTACGAAGCCGAAATTGGTCGATTTTCTCTTTACAAAAGTCAATGTGTAATATTTACAGCCGGGTACCGTATCATGTCAAGCTTTCCTTCTTTTGTTTTCGTAGAACTCTTACTTCTTCAGCACATAGCATCATGCATAACGCACATGTTTCACTTCTACAGGGATTAAACCAATTATTTACTGTAACTACTACGCCATAGAGATCATCATAAAGAAGTTATTTACATTTATTGTACAAAACAATTATTATACAAATTACATACGTCACTAGAGTTCATGACATTAACAACGCGTCATAATACGAACATTGTAAAATCCCAACAATATAATTAATTATTTGCAGATAGTAATCAAGTGGTACTTAACACAAAAAATAAAACAAGAAAATAATTTAAATCGGTAGTTGTTTTTGCAGTGGTTGTAACGAGGAGTGACCTTAGTGTACTTACATTATTATTACGATGTGTTTTAAATGCGTAAATTATTAACCTATAATATACTATATTAAGTAGGTATGCAAAAAAAAATGTGGTTTGTAGAGTAAGAAAAGTACAGGCTTTCAACAACTCATAAAGGCGATGCGAATGCGAACCATGAGAAGACTTCTTAGCGTAAATATTTCTTACAAAGCAGGAAATTCTAGCACAAATACCCGATAGCAATTTTAGTGGCCATTGAGGTATCCTTAGCCCATATTTATATGCATATATGGAGTGAGTCTGTCTCTGATGTGGCCGAATTACCCGTCCCGACTTTACATACCATGATTTTTTTTTTACATCTCCCTGGCTAGTATAGTTGTCTTTTTTAGAACAAAAATAAAACACGAATATCACAACATTACAAAGAACATAAAACATAATAAAAAGTATAAATCTACGAGTAAATCCACTCCACGATACGGCATCATGTCTCAATAGTTTATAATGCATGTTATAATTCAAACTTTACCTGAACTCGTATATGGCTCCATATATCCTCCTCATGCACCGCAAGAGACGTGATAGATTGTCTTTTCTACATATCGACCCGCCTTTCGGTATGTGGTTCATAAACTGAAATAAAACACATTATTCATATTCAGAATAAAGTCGAATCGCTTGTCACTGAACATGGTAGTCGAGTTTGAAAGTTGAAGTACGTTTAGTGAATTTTATGTTTCCGGAGCGTACCAAAGTAAATAAGCTTAGTTTCAAACTCTGGTATATAATAAGTATTTTATTTTATCTAAATAAATTATGATTGTTTCTTAAAGGTCATAATGTTTTCTTAATAAAGGTTATTATAACGTGTCTGTCTTTCTTAAATCACTCCCATAATAAGGATCGTGACTTCTTGGCCAATGAAAATGTTTCTATTGGTTGCTCTTCTTGTCTTTGTGTATTGCAACGGTGACTGGAGTATCCAGATGCTAGGATATTTGGTCCAACTACTCAGAAGTTATTTAAAATATCAGCTACTATTTTTTAGATGGGACCACCGAGTTTATGGCTTTGAATCCCACATGGTCGAATAACCAAACTTATGAAAATCTATTCAACACTTTAATCTACCAATATCAATCTTGGCTAAACACCAACAATGACCTTATAGCGAACTTTCCAATGTTAAAAAAAGATAAAAATAGATTTGACTAAATAACTAGGTTCCAAAATTACTTGGCAATATTCTTTCTAAATCAAAAACAAACGCGTCATTTATTGTCGTTGAACTGAATGTAATAAGAGAGATATAAATCAAAAGAAACATACAAACTAGTAACTTTGACATTACTGTGTAGGTTATACTCAATTTCGATTAGATTATCCGGCAAACATGAAAGTACTAAAGTGGGTTTGTAGCGTTTATAGACTTCAGTTACAGTACGCACATTATATCATGTTCCAGATTACATTATTAGGTAAGACATTGAACGAATGAATGAATAATAGTTCATATAGAATAACATATCGATCCGTGTGGTGACGGAGTAAGAATACAATATGTCACCACCCTATCTGATCCCATGGGTGTCGTAAAAACCGACTAAGGGACTATCCGTGAACATTACCTTTACGATATAAAAAGAAGGAAAACTTGAAATTAAACCCTATATACCAATCCGTCTGGCCAGCGTGGTATTAGTAGGCTAAGTATCCCTCCGTCACGAAAGGAGGCCCGTCCCTGCAGTGGGACATTAATGGGCTGTTATGGTGATGATAATAAAATAACATAAGGATACAAAACAATAGTGTACTTGCGTAATCATATACCAAACTAAAACTTCAGCATGGTATTAAGGTAAACTCATCTTATGATAAAGGAATATCAAACTCTGCCTGTCTCTGAGCATTGGAGCAGGTAAGAATCCTAGTTAAGTTTTTTACCAGAAAAGATAAAACGAACAACACCCACCTGCCAATCCCCTAAAGCCTTGTAACTAGCCGAAGAAAATGAGCTCGACCTCCACCAAAGATTCCACCTCTCCTCCATACCATTGTAACCCTGGTACACCCGCCAGCCACGTTCCACACATACCTGTTTAAGAAAAGGCAATTTAAATTAGAATACTATAAGGTTTAAAATTTGTTATCCATGGTTTGATCGAGCAATCCAAACTTTTCTCTTCAATACAACATACGATACTAACTTCTGTAGAATACGATTTCCTTTTTTATTCTAGGCTCATTGTATATCAAATTCCGTAATCATAACAGCCCATTAATGTCCTACTGCAAAGAAGGACCTTTTTTGGTGACGGAAGCTAACTTGACCTAATCCATGCTTTCCTTCTTTTTTGTTTACATAGAGAACAACTATAAAAAACTATCTTATTCTATACGACACCTCTAACTTGAGATGGAATGGCAACATCATGTATTCTTATTCCCTCACAATAGAAAAAAATAACACAATCTAAAAAGGTCTATGTAACTCAAATACTGTGTACATTGTAAAGAACAAAAGTTGAGTTATCAGTTTGTATATCAACCGGCTATGATTCTAATAATAAACCATTGATCGTTCTGTGCTAAAAGCCATAACGCTCACGAAATTTGTTAAGTACTAAACTGTATCATTGTAAACGCAACAAAAGTTTTACAGGAATTTCTGTTTGCTTCTGTGTTTATGTATACGACACTGTATATAACTGAATCTTAAATTAAGATAACTGTTACTTTTTAACATACTCCAAAAACAAAAGAAGATTCTTCGTATAGGAATTGTCCTATTAATGTGGGAAAGGAAACACGAAACTGATACTTTTTTTTATACAAAACACGGCAATATGACTATATTGAACCTGATGGAAAGCGCGAGTACAGTCCACAAATGAAGGCAACGGATAGAAGTCTAAAAATAACTTTAATCCGTCGTCATCATCTTGCCGGTTTGGCCAAATGCTTCTTCACACTACGATTGAAGAACTCAATATCATACGATAGAGGAAATGCGTGAGCCGGAAGTTGGTTCCACAACTTAATGGTTCGACATAGGAAGGAATTCCCAAAACTTTTTGGGCGAGCCGATATCCGACAGACCGTCTGAGATAGGGCCTCTGCCCTACCTCAAACAGTTCTTATCTCGGTGTTCATCTCTAGGTTCTAGAATGGCAAGACACGGTTAACTCTAACTCTCGGCTAAGGGAATGAATAAGGGAGGCATGAGATTGCGTGCGGTGCAAATAGTTGGATGAGGTCTTTGTCCAGCAGTAGATGTCTCTAATATGCTGATATGATAATGATGATGCAATGAATACATTATGAATACTTTATTATAATTACATTGAATATTATATTACTACAAGAATATATTTATACTGTGCACAAGAACACTAATGCAAGAGTTGCTTTTCAATAATATGATCAAGCAAATAAGTAAAGCAAACTATTGTTTCCTTCGACGCATAACATTTTACGCTTGATAACACGTGGCTACATCAAAAAATTAACCTAACTTAAAATATTTACGCCCCCATTCAAGCTCGTGTGTAGCTGAATGATCATGGAACACGTTACGTTACTGGAAGTTGACACTTTTACTTTATTTATTTATAAGTATAACCAGGTAAACCTTATTTATGCGTAAATAAAGTAGTCCTCATTATTTTTTTCTATCCAGATTTTTGTCTCTTAACGAAACTAAAACAAATTATTTTAAAGGTTTTAAGAGTAAGTTAAAGATGCGTGCTCTCGACCAAAGAATAAAATGATTAGTAAAATTCGTATCGTAAACGCTTAATGTAATGTAATTCATATTTATTAGTCATCAATACCTAGATAAATATTCACACGTAAATCCCTACATTTGTTTTAATTAAACCAGTTTCTATTTAATCAAGGGTTTTACGAAAGCAATTACGGTCAAGTTACGACTTTAACACTCTGCGGTTAACAACATGATAATAAATTAAGTCAATATTTATATTGTACTCTGCGGTTTTATGATGGCTATGCTATCAATAACAAAATAAAGTTAACAAACTAAAATGAAACTAAATGTCGACCTTGCTACATGAAACTAACTAAGCAACTAATAAACTTTGAAGAGTACCTTGACCAACAAGCTGGGTCCAGATCCGTTATCATTAAGTCTGAATATAAAAGGCTCGTCATCATCAAAACTGTTTTCCATCACTTCAAAATGATTCAGCAATCATGCCCCTTTAACTCTCAAGATAGACCACGATTCACCTGACACCTCGACATAACTATTGGTATGGAAGGTCTTCAGTTATTTCGATTCCTATACGAATAAATAAATCGCATGTCAGCTTATCATTGCAGTTACAATTCGTTTCGATGCTTTCTACATCGTTGACAAATACACGATAGTTCGGAGGACGTTTCGGCGCAGGTCTGTTGCCGCCGGCTGCCCGCCCAATACTGACTCTTCGAACAGATTGTACTTTTCTTTCACTGCAAGTTGATGCTCAACCCCCAAGTGATTTATTACTACCTTCGTGATCGTGACACAAGTTGCCTGTAAAAAGCAACGTAACAACCTATACAAAGGTAATGCATTTTGGTTGTATAATGACGTGATCATTTTTTTATGTACGCTCCCCTTTATAAAAGTTAAACGTATTCCTGAAATGTTTTCTACTGATTTAATTCAAAGCTATGTTACTTATTAACTTTATAGGGTCGGGTCCGGGGAAGGATACAATAAATATTTTCTATACCTCATTTAATAGGTGTCGTTACAGCTGTAAAATTGGCCCATCCAAGCACTTTAAGGAATGCAGCGGTCTCTCTATTATTACAGTAGAAACAGTTATTGTAGAAAACGGGTAGGAAAAAAAAGCATATTTAAATTCATATTACTATTATACTGCTAAGACGTTAAGGGTAAATCTAGGTACTTCTTTTTATACCATGGTGGCTAGAAATTTAAGTAAGTATGGAGTTTTCATTGACCTTGGTTTTCATTGACCAGGTTCTCGAAGGAATACCTTCGAGAACCTTACCTTACATTTCAATACAACTTATAAATCCACCTTTTCAATTAGAAAAACGTTAACGTGTTTTATAAGGTTTCTTTTTTTTTTATTGTTCTCCGCTTAAAAATTACTGAATAAGTAAACCTCAAAAATAGCCCTACTAAAATTGTTTTCTTTAAAAATGTTAAGCATTCAATTTTCTTAAATAGGTCGTTATTTCAAAAATAGGTCCTTCAGGAAAGTAGTCATTTTCGGATTCAAAGGTGGTCATTGTCAACCAAAAAATTACTAAATCCGACTAGGGGCAATGGTTTGGACATGCATGAACCCATCAAACGAGCGACCTATTCGTCACTTAGTAAGTGAAAAAAACGTTATGTTATCACGCCTCTTTCATTGAAGAAGGGGAAACTAAGGGAGGTAATTATATACCTAAATATACAAAACCACCTCAAAGATTTAATTAACGTAGCTTCAAACTTTAAATTAAAACTCCTCCCAAACTTCCTGTAACCCAGTTCAGTGAACAGCTCGCGTGTTACGATGTAACTATATAAAATTGTATCTTTTAAAAAACGAACAATTCTACGTCAGTTGTCATTCAATATAAAATCGATTTATAAAAGGTAAAATATTTCATTAGTTAATTTCTAAATGCAAAGAGGTCGCGTGCTTGATTTGTTTATTTAAACTGCCCTTCATAACATGTACTGACTATCGAGGTTTAAATATACTGATGAATGCTCTGGTTATGAATTATCTCGACCCCTAGTCATAAAGTTGACCCATGGGTCATTCTTCATATTATGACATATACAAAACGTTTGTATGAACCATTTCACTCGGGTAAAATTAACTCGATAAAAAAATGCGGCAGATTCTTTTTGCGACTTTTTAATTTATCTTGTACCTACTTAAATATTCTGAGATTGTTCTTGAAATTCCAGAGTATTCAAAATACAAACTCCCGTTTCACTATATATCCCTACCGGTAGTGGTATGTAATTGAAAAAAAATACCAAATATCTACTAAGCATCAGAGGTACTAAAGGTCAGAATTGGAAGAAAATCATTTTCTTTTATGAAACGGACGCTGATTACCTTCTATTTAGTTTGTAAACACAGTTATTTTTACATTTACACTTGGACTTATTTCCAAGCTAGACATAGCATGAAACTTTTGGGACTAATGCTAGACAAAAATATCTAGGTATACCTACATAAAACAAAGGATATAGTTCCTTTGCCTTTTGTTATTTATATTTCCTAGTAAGTTAAACAGACTATTATTTGCTGGCAATATTTCATTACTGTCACAAGCTTCTAAGGTTAAATCTAAAAAGGTATAAATGCATTACTTTTACATTACATTATTTATAGTGTGCAATTATTAACTGAATAGTAGTTTTCTGTCATTAAAATAAACTGTTTTAAAGTTCGAAGGTAACTGAAAGTATTTTAAACACCGTAGTTTATTTATTAAGCTTTGTTTACTATGCTGACTTCTATACTTTGCCTACTAGTTTCAGTTAAAAATATTAATGCTAGCGTCCCGGTACACATAACTAAAAAAGAAAACACTTTTTTTTAACTTTATCGGATGGAAAAAGCGCGAAACGTTTGATAACGAGCTACGGCAACTTTTATTTAATGCAGCGTTCTTACTTAGCAACGCTGACAATTTTGTCTACGTACTGTGTTCTTAATAATCCTTTCTGCAGTTTTGCATGGTCTTAATCGGTCACGTATCCCTTCGTCACTGGAAGAAGCCTAGCATTGCAATGGACCAATAAAAGTTAATGATTTAGTTATAAATAAGAAATAAGCAGACACTAAACGAATGATCCCTACGTACCTTAAACAAAAGTATATGTTACGGGCAATTTGATAAGTCCGGGCATTATTAATAATGACCGGTCTGTATTAATAATGCCCGACTCAATTGGGCAATGTGATTAATACAGCATAATTAATCACTTTTCCCGGCCATTATGAATAAGGCCCACCCTATCTTGGGCAAAGTAATAAAATAGGTGAACTGTAGTGTTTTTGTTTATTAAATGAAATAAAACTTACAAAATTTTCATAAAAACCTAACAAAAAATAAACTATTGGACATAGTTGTTAAAAAATAAACATTTTACTTAAATGTTTCTGGCACTCGCCGGCCGCTGCCGCGGCCCGCCCGCTTCGCTCGCTCGGCTCGTGCGCGTTGTGGTCGCCATACTAACCTAACCTAACCAACTGTTTCTGACTTTTGCCTTCATTTTAGGTTTTAGCTTTTTTTAAGCTATTTCAAACACTAACTTATTACATGGACCACGGGCCGTCGGCCATTATTAATAAGGGCCGGTCAAAGTGATAAATTTATCACTTTGGCCATCGTTATTGGGCATTATTAATAAAGACCGGTCCTTATTAATAATGCCCAGTTAATCACGTTGCCCGTAACATATATACTTCGCTGTGTGTAAAAATAAAATAAGAACGAGCCTAATTTTCAACGGAAATATATACCATAATTGATGCTACGAAGGTACAATCATTGTGAAAGTGCAAGGTCGATCCCCCGTCAGCCAAGTCAGGTAATTGCCGGCATTAGGCACAGTGCTGTTATTTGCAAATGAGGTTTGTTAACTTCCCTCACCACTTGTTATCGCGCATCTATGAAAATCTACTTTTCATTATGTTTGTAAGTTTTATGTACACAGGAATAGGGGTGAATGAGGTTTCTCTACGTTATCTTAGTGGCCGAACTTAGTAGTATAAATAAGGAAGTCAACAAACAACATGAATTTTAGTATGATGTTTTAAGTTCATTTTCTTCATTCATGCTTGTCGAACTTTTCTTTTAGCACTTTGAGATATTTCTTGGGTTGGTGACATTTTGTATTCTTAGTTCTTCATCTATCAAAATCATTAATTACCATCTTATCAGCCAATAAAAATAAAGGGTTCTATACATTTTTTAGTTTCCTATGTCTCTCTCATCCTTAGCTTTATATTTATATTAAGTATCTTTATTTACATTATTTCTCAAATAATTACATTTTTAAATATAGATATAAAAATAAAAACATATTAATTGTTATTTATTATTGTTACAAACATCATTATAATAATTAAATTACTTACAATTTAGATTACGGTTTGGTGTATTTTTAAGTTATTTTCTTGTTATTTTTATAATTTTCATTATTCATTAATTTACATTATTAAGGCTAAAAGTAACATTTTCATTTTTTCTTAGATATTTATAAGTTTCACCTATAACTAAAACTCTTGGAATTATTTATTACCAATTGACGTCAGACATTTCACTTTCCGACATAAACCATACGTATGTGATTAAAACCTTCATGGTAAAAAACTTACTGTCTGTGACAAAAACATAATAATATCCTTTTAATTTTAGATCTCTCCAAACAAAGGGAAAAAATCCACTTTGTAATAATCCAAAGAAAGCAAATTACCAAAGGTGTTCCATTAAGTTTTCTTTTCAAGTTGGATACGTTGTTATAACCTTTTAGGAGGAGGCAACACTTTGTACTCTTAATCAGTCACGGGGACTTTTTGGCGGGAAGTCGAATAAAGCGGCAGTTTTAAATAACAAAATTTTTCAATTATTAGATTCATTGTTTAATATCTGTACAGTTCTGTTGTAAAATAATATTTTTGCGTAATAAGCATAAATATGAGTGTAGATAGCGACGGGGGCCAGCCCCCGGGTGAAAAATATAAAAAACGGAAACTTGATGGAGGAACCGAGTTAAAATATAAAATATTCACCAAACAGCACTACAAAAGACAATTTCCTGAAAATCGCAGTGTTGATTGCATTGTTTATGTCGAATCACAAGAACAAGAAAAAATAGGAAATAAAAACCCCATAACATTGACAAAAATTTTTACCGAAAATGTTAAAGGGATTGTTGGAGTGCATAGAGTAAATGCTTATAAAGTTGGAGTTACATTTCGTAAACCGGCACCAGCAAACAGTTTTTTAAATATGGACAGTTTCCTCAACAGGAATAAACTCAAAGCTTTTGTGCCTGCTTACATGACTGAAACCACAGGGGTCATAAGACATGTCCCACAAGACATGTCCAATGAAGAAATTTATAGGAATATTACATGTGACGCTGAAGTTATCTCTGTAAAAAGATTTATGAAGAAAATAGAGGGAAAGCTCACCCCTTTGAGCACTATAGCAGTGACTTTTGCAGCAACTATACTACCACAATATGCTTACTTACAAATGTTCAGGTATCCAATACGCCCTTACGTTCCACCACTGCTGCAGTGCTATAAATGCTTAAAATTTAATCACTCCGCTAAAGTATGTAGAGGCGAACAAATGTGTTCATCATGCGCTGGACGGCATTCCTATAAGGAGTGCGACGTTGCAGAAGTGGTATGCATAAACTGCAGTGGCAATCATTTAGCCATCTCAAGAGATTGTCCCATCAAAAATCAAAAAATTATTGAAAAGAAGCAAAAGTTCAGCCAGTCATATGCCACAGTGGTGAGTTCAACAGCACCTTCAGTGCCTCCATTAGATGAAATTAATGTTTTTCCTCCTTTAAAAAAGAACATAAAAGAGAAGTCGTTTAGTGTAGAACAACTATTAAAAAATGACATTATAATTAATGCACTAGTAAAGTCATTAATATCACTGGGCAATGATAAAAGTAGTACACCAATTACAAATAAAAGAATTAAAGATATATTGTTAGCTAATTTAATACCTTAATGGATACATATTTAAATGTAGCACAGTTTAATATACAAAGCTTACAGAGTAAGAAAACCCTATTAAACACATTTCTCTCTAATTATAATATTGATATATGCCTACTTAATGAAACTTGGCTTACAAGTAATAGTATTATTCCCAATTTTACACCATATAATTTTTTTTACAAAAATTCATTAAATACTCATAATGGAGTAGCCATATTAATTAAACAAAATTTAAAATATACTATTGTGAATACAAGTTTTTATGAAACTATACAAAACATTTGCTTATCAGTAGAGACATCTATAGGTACCTTATATATATTATGTGTTTATTGTCCTCCTAATAGCAGTAGGTTTGATACCAACAAGATGAGAAAAGTGTTGCTTGAAACTCCCAAACCATGTCTGGTTATGGGAGATTTTAATGCACATCATATATTGTTTGGATGTTGTGCAAATAATAATAGAGGTAATAGTTTATATAATCTTATTGATGATTTGAATATGTGTCTTTTGAATGATGGTACACCAACCACTGTTCAGCAACCAAACAGAAATCCCTCCGCAATTGATTTGGCTCTGGTCAGCCCAACTTTGGCTCCACTTTGTGAATGGCGTGTTCATGACGATCCAATGGGTAGTTATCATTTCCCAACTCAGGTAATTATTTGTGTGAAGCCATCTATGTATGAAGTACGTCCTGTAGAAGAAAAATATATCTATAATAAAGCAGATTGGGAAAAATATTACCAGTTATCAGAAAACTGTTTTTCTAATTTAGATTTAAATGAACCTCTTGTTTCTTATAATAATTTTGTAAATATTTTGTTTGATCTAAGAACAAAAACAATTCCAAAACAAAAGGCCAAACAATCATTACAAGTTATGAGAAAACCTGCCCCTTGGTGGAATCAAACATGTACAGATGCTGTACAAAAGTCTAAGCAAGCCCTTTTATTATATAGAGCATCATCAACCATTCCGAACTATATTATGTACAAAAAACTTGATGCTAAGAAGAAAAGAATTCTAAAAGAAGAAAGTATTAGATCATGGCATCAGCTCTGCAGTAGTTTTAATAGAATGACACCTATTTCTAGAATATGGGGTTATATCAAAAGATTTAAGAGGATAGGTTCTTCTCGTAATAGATATTTAAATGACGACTGGTTACCAACTTTTTTAGACAACCTTGCAGACTCCACACAAGTGAATGTCAGTAATTTAGATGATATACTTGATCAATCTGTTGAAAATGATAACAACTCATTTCTCAATGAGCCATTTACATTGAGTGAGTTATATATATCCCTTAAAAGTAGAAAAAACACAACACCAGGGCTGGACACCATACCATACATATTACTAAAAAATTTACATCCCAATGCTCATGAAATATTATTAAATATATATAATACATTATGGAACACTTTAATTATACCAGAGTCTTGGAAAACCCAATGTGTTATTCCCATATTAAAGACAAACAAAGATGCCAATAACCCTACATCATACAGACCTATTTCTTTATCATCTTGCTTAGGTAAAATTTTTGAAAATATGTTGAAGTTACGTTTAGATTATTTTGTTGAGTCCATGGAGAAGTTACCAAACATACAATTTGGATTCAGAAAGGGTAGAAGTTGCTCTGAAAGCTTTGTAACTCTTATATCAGATCTTAAAAAGGTCAAACTGAGTCATTCTAATGCGGTATGTGTTTTTTTAGATGTGAAGGGTGCTTTTGATAATGTAAAAATTGAATGTTTAATTCGTGTTTTATATGAATTAGCCTTTCCAAAAAAGGTGTTAAATTGGATTTTAAATTTTTTAAACAGAAGAACCCTATATGTTAGATTTAACAATAAACTACATGGACCAAGAGTTGTTAGCAAAGGGACAATGCAGGGAGCAACATTGTCACCATTATTATACAATTTATATACATCCCAAATCCTTGATTTTGTAAATACATCACAAGTGAAAATACTTCAATTTGCAGATGACTTGCTCTTATATAGTGAAAATCAAAATTTAAATACTGCTATTAACAATTTGAACACTGCATTATCCCAATTAAACAATTATTATAGCAACATTTTACAATTAGAGATCAGTATAGAAAAAAGTTCAACATTAGTATTCAGTAAAGAACCATTTGAACAGGGTACTATAAATATCACCTACAATAATAAATTGATTCCAATAGTACATCATCATAAATTTTTAGGTGTTATAATAGATGACAAATTAAAATTTGATAAACATGTCAATTATATAAGTCAAAATGCCATGAAGGGCATTAATGTCTTAAGAAGTCTAGCAGGAACTTTTTGGGGTTCTGATCCTAAAACACTTAGTATGCTATATAAAAGTATAGTCAGAAGTCATTTTGATTATAGTTGCTTAGCTTATATGAATGTTAGTTGTACACTGCTGAGAAAATTAGATGTCATACAGAATATGGGTTTGAGGATTATGAGTGGAGCCATGCGCACCACTCCAATAAATTCCATGGAAATTGAAAATTGCATACCTCCCTTGTCATTACGCCGTTTACAGTTGGCTGAGCGATTTTGTCTCAAAGAGTTGTCTAATAAGAATGACATAGTTATGAATAATGTTTGCTATCCAGAAGAAATGATTCAGTCAACTGGAACATCAATCTTCTCTGAAAATACTCTTATCTCTGGTGTACTGCCTGAAATTCCAACCATAATGACAATTGTTAAAAACATTACTAATAAAATGTATATAAATAACAAATGGCCAATGTATCAATTTCCATATAACATATTATTGAGTTACTTTAACATCACATGCCATTTAGAATCTGTTGAAAATAAGCATGATTTCTTGGAATTTATAAGCAATAAAAATGATTACTACATTCTGTATACTGACGGCTCCAAAAGTAATTATGTTAAAGCAGCATACTATGATCCACAAGTCAAAATGACCAAATGTATTAACTTACCAGTTATTTGCAGCATCTTTACCGCAGAAAGTTGGGCCATACAGGCTGCTTTAACATATGTAAATACCAATGTAAATAGTGCGAATATATTAATAGTTAGTGATTCTAAGAGTGTGTTGTCTGCATTAACTAATTGTAATTTAAAATATAAACAAAACTATATTATATATAAAATTAAAGCTCAGATTCAGATTTTACGAAAGAATGTAGAATTTGTGTGGGTTCCCTCGCACTGTGGCATAACTGGTAATGAGGTTGTGGATCAAGCAACTCGTCAAAACCATGATGAAGATCTTTCAGATCATTTTAAAGTACCATTTACGGACTATTATGACAATTTTAGACAGTCAGCAAAGAATATATGGACAAAGTACTGGACAAAAACCTCAGAATCTAAAGGAAAATGGTATGCAGATATACAAAAGAAATTACCAACTACTCCATGGTATAATAACTTTAAATACACTGACAGAAAGTTCATAACAGTTATTAATCGTCTCCGTTTCGGACACTGCTTGGTTCCAGCGCATCTCACCAGAATGAAAATTATTACAGATCACAAATGCACATATTGTTCAGAAGAAAATGCAGATATTGAACATTTTATTTTTAAGTGTAAAACTTTTGCCATCCAACGGTTGTTGCTTGTCAATGACTTAAGTGACATTGCTAGTAAAAATTCACTATGTGTTCCCCGCCGCGTTCAAGATTTATTATCCAATGCAGCCTTTTTTGTTCCCGTGTATAGATTCATTGCAAATACTATAGAAACAATTTAATTACTTTGTATTTTTTATAGAATAAGCCATTTATATTTTTTTCTTTTTTTTATATATAATTCTTCTTTTAGTCATATTAAGATAGTAAATATATAAACTGTAATTAGTTTTGGGTCAGAATTAATATTATTTTAGCTGGTTTATGTAGCATGTAATAAGAGGTATAACATTATAGTAACACTAACATTGTTCTAACTTTATCGATGTAAAATAACTATTTTAAGACTTCGGCTGAAGGACTTGTATCCATGGTCATGAAATAAATTAAAAAAAAAAAAAAAAAAAATTAATCAGTCACCACCTTTACACGAAGGTATACTTAGGGTCATAGCACGCATATCAAAACGTAAAGGGATCGGCAATTCGGCACCGCCTCGCCTTTTTCCTCGGAGTCAAACGTCAAAAATCCGATTACGTTACGATTCCGATTAGTGTGCGTTGCAATAAGGAGTTTCATACAAATAATACTGAACGGTTCAAGTTGATACGGTATCGATCCCATTCCGTTTTGATGTGTGTGCTATGACCCTAAGTATTAAACATACGTTTAATATGTTTATGACCTTTATTATTTATAGTCTTATACTTACTGTTCTTGTTAATCTATATACAGTAGAGCTGTTAAATCTTGTAGCAATCCCTCTGGCTATTGTCTGGGTGTAAGCCTTTTTCATTTACGCTTTAATAAAAATGAGCGGTATTCATTCAGGTAAGAAAAAGAAAAGGTTATAAGCTTATAACATTTATTGTAATAAACGTACAAAGTTAGACAAATTCTTAATTATTTTGAAAGTTTTGTCATCTTCCGGACCGGCAGAAGAGTGGTTAGAACTATTGTTAATAGCTTAAATAACAAATATTTAAAGTACAAAATATTTAGTTGAGAGCCATCCGTATATTTAAGAGAAAATAATAATCTTAAAAACACGAAACCATAATCAAGTGGAGGTGCTAAGTAGGCCTGGTACGCGTGTCACTAATATGCGATGGTACGCATAACTTATCGCTGATGTCATAGGTAATACATAACGCGAATATCACCCTTATGAACTACATGTTAAAGTATATAATTGTCAGAACTGCGAAAACCGCCATCTATGGAATTAACTCAAAAATTTAATCTTTTTAGATTACAAAACGTCATATAATTCTTTCTGCGCTACTAACTATACCCCTTCCAGCGTAAGTTTAGCTTTTTGACAGTTCACGTCCATGAAGTTTCGTAATGCTTATTTTTCGAACAAATTATATTGTATTTCATGGACGTACCCATGTTTTTTTCAGTTACCATGGTTACTTAGTGATGGACACTCATAACGATTACCAACATTATGAAACAAATTACAAATAATCGGTAGAAATAAATGCTATGAATAAACCTGAACTCTTCATAATACGTTTATAAAATGTAATATGATATTTTAGATTAGCTATAACCCGCGAATGTGTCACGATAAATGATGTATTTTAAATAATACCTAAGCTAACTATAATTTTATTATTTTAAGCTATAGGCTAATTCTCTTAACATAGAAGAAAGAATCAATAATAAAATGATAATGTAAGTTGATGTAAGGATACAAATGTATAAAATAAAGTAATCTGAAAAATCGCGAAATCGCTTATAATCGAATGGCATTACATTCGAGATACTGCTGAACGTCACTAACGTCAATCTGTCAAATGTTGTTAAATATAGTGGAAAGGGTATAACAAAATAACTTCTATTTATAGTTCATAAAGGTTCACTCCCACATGTAGATTCAGCTACATTAGGTATGTTATTTTTTTTGTCAATAGTTTATTTGTTTTTTGGCGACAGCGGTTCCCATAGTGAATTAGTTGTATTTCATTTCCACTTGATTTTTGTTCCGTGCTGAAAACTAAATTTACGCGCCCTTTGGTAACCGTCACGTGGGTACTTTTTCTCTTTTTTGCAAGGACACTTGGTACCCTTCAACGGCCTTCATCATAATGTCGAGTTTTACTTTTATGTGAGGAGTAGGTGTTGGTTCTCTGTCTCCAATGACTTTGTACTGCCGCAGTATCGTGGAGAGGGCTGTCTTTATTGACATCAAGGCGTATTGATATCCTGCCGGGAAAAAAAGGAATTAGGTAAGTAGGTATATTTAAAAATCTCCGTGTGGTGACGGAGTAAGAATACCTTATGTCACCACCCCATCTCATCCCATGGGTGTTGTAAAAACCGACTAAGGGACTATCCGTGAATATTATCTTTACGAAATAAAAAGAAGGAAAACTTGAAATTATCCCCTATACCAATCCGTCTTGCCAGCGTGGTATTGGTAGGCCAAGTATCCGTCACGGGAGGAGGCCCGTCCCTGCAGTAGGACATTAATGGGCTATGATGATGATATCTAGAGAGCATAATAATATACATCTTACTTCTACTCTACTCTACTTTTTGTTATTTTAAACCATAAAGAGACGGATAGAATAAAGATCTATTCGACATGAACTAAACTGGGTGAACTAATAAGTAAGCGTTCATTTTATTTCTTTTCGTTAGTTATAGCACAACGGTCATCTATACTTATAATAAAACTGTAGAGAGATCAATTCTGTACATTGAATATATGTTAAAAATTAATATTGGAGGATGAATGGTGATCGATACTAATGCCAAAAATGCAATCAATAAATTTTTTGTCTGTCTGTCTGTCTGTCTGTCTGTCTGTCTGTCTGTCTGTATGTGCACGCATGGGTCAAAAACTACTGAAGGCATTTTAACCAAACTTGGTACAATTGTAGTCCATACTCCCGGGCAGGTTATAGGCTGTATAACATAACGCTAAGACACATAGGAGCTGAGCAGTGACGAAAAATTTGAAGCAAGTCGGTTGAAAAAAAGCGCGTTCGAGCTCTTATCATCGCATACGTTGATCATACGCCAAAAATATGTATTACAAAAATAATGGTCTTCAAAAGATGAACAAAAAAGTCTTGAATAGTATATATCTATCTTTTATATATTAGCCACAATAACCTGTTTAATCGTTAGGGTTTTCTTCAAAGTGTATTAAATACATAAATATATTGTAATTTGCATAGACATATCTTTTTCAAACTCCCATATTTCAAAAGTACAGTTTAATACCTTATTCATATTTTTTTTTTATAGAAATCGGTTTACAAACACACAAGATATAGATGAAAGAAAATTTCCAAATGTCGCCGCGCCAGTATGAGTACGGCTGTACGGTTGATTTTTGTTTAACGTCCGAAACGGCCAACCGGTTCATCTATATAATTTCATTCACATTGACTCTTAATGCGAACGGACGTGGTTCTTATTGACTCTTCTCGGGATAAGCGCGCTTTAGATATTAAAATACATAGATACGTAGTTTTTAGGTACTAAGTTTAAAGTAGGTATCTATCTATACTATAATAAAACAATCGGAATCGGATAAGTAATACTCGAGATATCGCTAGATCTCTTTATTAGAACAGTCCAATACAAATCAGGGGTCATGAAAAATGGATTTGGTTCAATGTTGAATGAATTTAAATTTCGTTTCTTTTGTTCACGAGATGGCGTTACCAGTAGTAATCATAAAATAAATGAGTTTTTAAATAATATATAACTATTTTATTATTAAGTGCTATTAATAAGTTATTCCTTTTAAATGTTAATAAAATTAACCATGAATTGTATGTGTAATATCAATTATAAGTCTTTACACTAGCCTTTAAAAATATCAATTTAACGGACACAAAGAACATCCAGACTAAGGACAATAGTTTGTGTATCACAATTGTCCTCCATGGGAATCGAACCCGCGACCTCATGCACGCCAGCCATGTAATGCGACCGCCGCGCCACCGAGGCAGGTAATTCTGCCGCACCATAACGTGGCGTGCAAATGTATTCATAATTAATTAGCGATTATACGTGTGGTGACGGAGCAAGAATACAATATGTCACCTCCCCATCTCATCCCATGGGTGGCGTAAAACCGACTAAGGGACTATCGGTGAATATTATCTTTACGAAATAAAAATGAAGGAAAACTTGAAATTAAACCCTATACCAATCCGACTGGCCAACGTGGTATTAGTAGGCCAAGTATCCCTCCGTCACGGGAGGAGGCGCGTCCTTGCAGTGGGACATTAATGGGCTGTTATGATGAAAAAAGCGATGTCATTTATTTTAACTTACAAATTTGACAACAGATGGCATTGTGCCTGTGACGTCATTTTCAGTATCGCGGTATTAAGATTTTACTTGAAAGAATGACGTTTGCTCATGTCTTTCAGTATAAGTTTAGACACAGTCTTCATAGATCTGTTTTTGAAAAGGTTTTGGTTCGTTCGTTAATTTTACAATTCGTGTGTAGGTATATCTGTTTGTTATAAGGTTTAAAAAACGATTTTTCAGTATTAAATCGAATTGCGAAGTAAGTAACATCCGCCACGCGAACGAAGTCGCGGGCACAGCAGCTAGTAATTTATAAAATAGGTAATTTGTTCGTCCAAAATTATTGTCTATTCAATTATTTGTGCGGTCCATATATTATTGCCCCAATTTGGTGGTTTCTCTTTACCAATACCTCTGTAGAAGAACATTTACAAGCCTGCACTAAATTATAAAGTGAACATTATCATTATTAACAATAAAAGTACCAACCAGTGATCTAGTACTTATACAACTAAGTATGATCTTCAAAGGGATTTCCCGATGATACCTATATCCGCGTCTTTACAATGCTGTGGTCACAGGTCATACCTGCTTGTTGTTTTAATAACTAGTTGATTAAGATAACTGATAGTAATATTTAATTATTTACTAGGAAATAAACTAGTAAATAAGTTGTATGTGGGTGTAAGAGTCTTTTATGAACAAAGAAGGTCATAATTATAAAGCATCATTAACACCCAGTTGCAATACTGATTGATATAATATCATAATTCACGGTAAGCTACCACTCAGTGGTATTTTCATCTAAGCATCGTACCGTAAAACGCAGGGTGAGGAGACCTCTGATTTGGCAGACGGCACAGAACCGCACAAGGTGACAATATTTGGAGAAGCCTATGTCCAGAAGTGGATGTCAATTGGCTGATATGATGATGATCGTCGGTTCCGGTTGTTGTTTTTGAACAAACATTAAGCCACGTCCGAGGCATCTATAGGCGACTTGACACCAGGTTGCTCACTAACCATAGTGAAAATACCCTATAACTATCAAAAAATGTCTCAAAAAAAGAAGGAAATATTTGCAAGGCGACATTATTGACAGTGAGTTCTAATAATAATGATTAATTAAAGACCTGTTTGTGTTGTTTACATTATTCATTACTCTATAATCTATGACATCTGCAATTATTTATTCAAGTAAGTTCACTTTATACGTCACAGTAATTACGACCATAATTACATAGTACTCATTCATTTTATGTACTTTGGATACTATACTACGAATTTTAATTCGATTCCAGATTTGACAATTTCAGTGTAGCAACGTTATGACAAGTATTAAATAGTGACGTTGCGAAATTATTCGATATGGAAATGAAATATTTCCGGATCGATTCTTCTCGTTTAAAATTAGTGGTATTTTTAGTTTTGACGATTAATTAACGATCTGAGACTTTTCTTTTATAGGTAATTGTGTGTGAAATGAATAAAAACTGTGATCATGGTGTCTTAGCCCAGCATACTCACAATAAAATCTTGATATTTCATGAATGCCAAAAAATGGTTCTGAAATAGTTATAAATAGTGCGAAAAGGAAAAAAATAGTGCTCTTATACTTACGAAATTACAGCCATTTTATGAGTCACATAAATATTGTTGAAATAATAATTTATTATGCCTATAACCACAGAATATAAAAATTAAATATGAAATAAATAGTATTAAATATTATTTCCGATTCACGAGCATTCACGAAGGACTAATTTTGTATCCTAGGTAACCGATATTGTATTGTCATCCCCACTAGTGACAGCCGACCATTGACTTTTTTATTGACTGCAATATTTAATAATAATGTACTACTCAATCGGTAAAGCAGACTGTGATACTCTGCTTTATCAAATCAGTATACATATACGTAGTACATACTGCATAAGCACACGAAAATAGGCCTTAAGGTGACGAACCAATAATTACCTTAACTGTACATAAAAAAAATATTGTAAATATTTTTATAAATTGTCGCCGTCATCGCTTTCGCTATCGCTGTCACTTTCTGTAACATTTATTATAAATGTGTCTGTGATATTGTCAATTAAAGTATCTAGCCTACACATTTTTTGCTCTTCTTTGACAATATGGGATACGCATTTAGACCATTCGGTAGCCGTAATTTTTTGAATGCCTTCCTGAAATAAAGTTCTCACGTCTGTCAATTTGAAGTTTTTATTATTTTGAGCTACATGCCCCTTTACCTGCGCCCATATCAATTCGATAGGGTTTAGCTCGCAATGGTAAGGGGGAAGTCTTAAAACAGTGATCCCATGTTGTGCTGCAATTTCATCTACAGCGTACTTATTAAAAGACTCGTTATGTGGAATCAGTTCTAAAAGCGTAGCTTTAACCATATCTGGTTCGTAATAAATATTTTTATTTAAAAGCCAATCTTGAATTTCAGCTTTTTTCCAGCTCATTTTTGGTGCCGTTTCCAATTTTCGGGAGTGGTAAGGTGCATTATCCATCACCACAATTGAGTTTGGTCTTAATTTTGGTAAGACTCCAGCGAACCACTCCTCAAAACAAACTGCATTCATCTCATCATGGTAATCTTCACAATTTTTCTTTGCTTCAAAAATCATGAGCCCCTCTTCTAGGAAGCCTTCTTCACTACCTATATGGCTAATTATGAGACGTTTGCCTTTTCCAGATGGATTTTTTAATCCAGTGGTCAGTCCCTCCAAAAACGCTTGTCGAGATGATGTGACTTTCATGTCCACCCAAGTTTTTTTTACAGTATGACCTTAAAGTAAATATAGTACATTAACATTCAATATTACTATTAAAATGTAAAATGTATATAAATTCATTTTGTGTATAAATGTTAGCCGTACCTGCGTTAACCCAAGTTTCATCTTGATAATATATATGTCTCCCTTCTCGTCGAAACTGACATATAGATCGCAAGTAACGCTGTCGCCAAGTTATTATATCATTTCGATCAATAAGTGTGCTCTTGCGTGACCGTGAAACAAATTTAAAATTAAGATGTTTCAAAATTTTTACCAGATCATTACTTTTTCAGTAACAGTGAAAGCTTTTCGTGGACGTTTTTTTCTTGGGGACAAGAAAACATCCACGTCTTTTTGTGATGTACTTGGCTGAGGATCCATTTTGATGGAAAACCAAAACAAATAGTTGACAAAAAAACTAATATCGATTCGCAATGAAATAAGATAGGTATTCGTGCAGTCAGGCTGGGAGAATGAAGCCGAATGACACTATAAACAAAATGACGATAGCTGCACGAGCGCACACAGGCTGCCAATACTAAAATCTATCTAGGCTCAATAAGTTTTGTTTTTAATATAAAAACATAAATTTTAACTTTTTATAAAATAGAGCAGCGATTACTAATTAATAAATTATTATTATGAATAATTATGTATTTATTTAAATAAAAATCAATAATTTAGTCTTTAATTGGCAAACTGCTGGCACACACACTTATTGTTTATCGATTTTTGTGTTCATCACTACACTATTATATGTGGTATCATTATTTCACAAAATGACAGTAGCTAATGTCAAATCAGGAATCGAATTAAAATTCCTACTATAGATACAAGTTTCCGTATAAAAAATAAAAGGAAAAATGTATTTCCCATGAGTTCATCTATCTTGTAATAAAATTCCACGATAATTGGTTCAGCTGTTTACAATACCATGCTTTACTATAATAGACATATCTTTTTTTAATGTGATTATGATTAATATGAACACTAGAAGACCTAAAGATCAGGAGGTCATTCAAGGGCACGTAATCGTTGGTGATAAAAATTTAATGATGGGGCGAACGAAAGAAGTGTTATTATTTTTTCATGCATCCCACTGTTTAGATTAGGGTAACAAACGGAAAAAATAATGAGGCTCTTTTCGTTCGTCCCACCATGAGACAAAGTACCTAGTGGGAATAAGTATTCCAAACGTATTGATGAATATTTAATAGCCAATGTATCACTCACCGACACAATTTCGTGGTCCATTACTAAACGGCATAAAACTGCAAGGATGTTCCAAATTTAAACGTTCAGGTAGAAATCTGTCTGGATCAAATTCTTCTGATTTAGGTCCCCAATACTTGGGATCTCTATGTATACCCCATATTGAACATACTACGCCGGAACCTGCTGGTAAAACTCTGCCCGAAGCTGTGAAAATGTTTAATGTATTAGTTTTAGTGCAGTAACAAATAATTAGTATTATCAGGTACACAAATGCCTCTTCCTCCGCATAGCTAATTACTTTAGGTACGTAGGTACTATGCAATATTGTTCGTCTTAATTTGTAATTTTAGTAAGTTATGTATTTTAATTACATCTTCATTTCTTAACAATAAACAGCTCTGGCATTAAGATTAAACTCCATTTTCGGGGCAGTTTCAAAGACTTTAGACACATAAATATATTATTTAGCTGGCTGTCCTAACATAAATATGTAGCTGTTACAAAAAAATTATTCATAATGTTACGTTTTTAAATAACAATAATAATTACTTACGAAGTTTAGTATCTTCTAATACCTTTCTAATAATTAAAGGCACTGGAGGGAATAACCTTAAGGATTCTTTTACAACTCTTTCTAAATATTTCAGTTTCATTAAGTCTTCTTTCTCAAGAGGACGATCGGAGTCACCAAATACTTCATACAATCTGAAACAAGGATATTATAATGAAGAAAAATATCGTACATCTAGATTAGTTATGTGTCTGAATGGACACCGATGGATTTATGGTCGAAACATTCACACATCGCTTTTAGTACCAAACTAGACAGACCTAAGCTATACCCTATTCAAGATAGCATGAGAAAAAGTATAAACATGTCAAATCAGTCAAACTGCAAAAATGCCGCGGTTTTCAAACATTTTTAACTAAAAACATAACTAAACAATAAATAACTCTGTGTAAATATAAATAAGAGTATTCTACCTGGATAAGGAAATGTGAATTCAGTAAATAATGCTTGTATTAAGGCAATAACAATTTATTGAGAAGCAGAATATACAAATAAAACTTACAAATTAGTAAATTGCTTTTTAAAAACACTTTTTTCAATTTCTATTAATCGGAAACTTCTAATTCATATTTAGAAAAACTGTTCCCAGCTTGTATTATAAATTAATTAACAAATTCTTCAATAATCCCATTAATTTGTAATATTATTCTTCTTCTGTTATGACATATTAATGAGATACATGACATTTAAGGCATTGACAATTGTAGGCTCTTCAATAAGTCGTTTAGTTCGTATGGAATGTTTAAAATGGAAAAAAGAAATTAATTGATGATTTGGTGATCTAATTATAATATTTAAATTATTTAAACATACTAGGTAGTGAAATTTCTATTTTATTGTAAAGTCGTTAACATTTTAATATTTTTTTTTATAATTTTCGAGTCTTCATCGTGACTATAGATTATAATTATCTATAAATGAGTAATCGTGACATTAAAAAGACCCATTTTTTTGTTTGTTTACTAAATTTCTCAGGCCCAAATGAATACGGTATAGTATTGTAATACAAGCTATAATACAAATGGATACTAGACTTTATTTTTATTTTTAACGTTGAAATCTTTCGTTTTAGCTGGGACATAATCCCAGCTAACCGACTTACTGGTCGTATACAGACTAAGGGTCGTATATATCAGAACGTAAAGGGATCGGCACCGTATTAACTCGAGCTGTTCAGTATTTTTTGTATGAAACTCTTACTGCAACGCACATTAATCGGAATCGTAACTCTTAGGATTTTTGACGTTTGACACCGAAGAAAAAGGCGAGGCGGTGTCGATCCGATCGGATTAGTAGCGTATTTTTGTATGCAGTTTAATATGAAAGTAGGCGAAGGTTTGTAATGATCGCAGTACATGTCGCTTAGTAGACTCTGTCTACACCCATAGACACAAATATAGTCGTCAATGTAAGTATATTATGTAAACAGTATGGTAACTTACTCTTGATAAGTCTTCTCTTGTATCTCAGGATACTTCGCCATAAGTTGCATTGTATACCCTATAGCTACTGCGGAAGTATCAGTACCAGCTATCGTCAACGTCAGCGTTTCCTCTCTTAACTCCACGTTTGTGTAACCATTTACACCTCCAGATAACTTTATAAGCAAGTCTAAGAATGTTGTGTTTTTATATAATTCTAAACCTGAAATATATAAAGATAATCTAGTTACTCTACCATTATAATGGGTCTCTATGGGTCAGCGCTGAAAGAGAGAATAAACCTCGTGCGGTCTTAGGCATTTTCTTTACGGATCACGTATGGACGTATTCCCACTTTTTCTCAAGCACGCGTAAGATTTTTTGTCAGATTCAAGCATTTATGTATATGTTACGGTAAATGTGATTAATTGAAAATTGTAATAATTACCGGTTATTATTAATAATTACCGAAAGTCGATGTTAAAGTGATAAATTAATCCCATTTGTCGGTTTTTATTAATAATTTAACCCTAGTAGTGGTAAATGTAATAAATAGCCAAAAATTGCGGGGCGGGGCGGTGTTTGCGGGGCGGGACGGTCGCATTTCACTGTACCTAGTGTAGCAAACCAATGGGGCGCAAAACACTTGACCGATTTTGAAGTTTTCAATCAAAAGATCATTTGGTTAGGTTATGTTAGAACTGTGACAACCAACGCGCGAAGCCGAGCGAGCCAAGCGAGCGAGCCGCGGCAGCGGCCGCCGAGCGCCACATTCATAATTTATGAAAAAAAAATATCTGCTGGTGAAAAAACGTTGGGTTTTTATTTATTTTATCACTTTTACCAAAATGTGTCGTGAATTATTAATAATTACTACTAAAAATAATAAATTTCGATCGATTAATCACATTTACCAAAACATGTGGTTGTTATTAATAATAACCGGTAATTATTAATAATTTTCAATTAATCACATTTACCGTAACATATACATAATTTTAAAGTTTATATTCAAGTGCGTTAGTAAAATTATTTATTGTTGCGCTCCGTTCTGTCTGCGTGGACCCAATATGACGGTATTAGAACTGTTGGAAAGTGCGAATAAGTTACGAATAGTTATTGTTTTTTCTTACCATATTCATGATCAACTTCTGTTTTGGAAGCCTTTTCATTTTTAAGTTCTTCTCTCTTTTTGCTGATTACCTTTAAATACAAAATATTTTGGTAAGTATTAAGATTTTGGATGTATTTTTTTGGGTTAATTGTATTTGAAGGGTTGTGACTAAATGGCGTTGTGTAAATGTGTGTGGAATATTTAGTATAATTTACCTTGTCACTAAAGTCGTGCATTAATCCAATAGCTCTTTGATGTTCTTTGTACTGTGGAAACAGTTTATAAAGCCAGTCCGGTTGTAGCCACAGATGAAATATTCTCTGACATACGAGGTTTAGTGTGCGACACATAGCGTTGAGGAAAGGTGAATCTGGATTGTCCTGTGCGTTTATCTTTACTCCTATTGTAGTTTCTATAAAGAAAGAACAAACAATTATTAATATTATTTTCTAAAGTCAAAAAAAATATTTACCTACTAGAATTTATAAGTATTATTAAAATTATAATAATTTGTGACTTGTTTGTGGGCTAGAATAAACACAGAGTGGTGCCCGGAATCAAAAAATCGCCGTCGCGGCATATCACGCAAGAGTTGGCGAGAAGAACTAGAAAAGCCACAGAAACATGGCTTTTATTAACCAAGGAGCTTTCCCTTTGACGTCCATGTTACCCAGCATTGGAATAATGGAGACTAACACTAACTTACTTATTATATTCATACAATCCACTTACCACATACAGAATCCAGGGTATACGTGCTCAAAAACGGCCACATATCAGTCTTGCCCTTGCCGGTAACAGTCGACAATTTCTTCACTAGTTTCTGACTCTGTTCAGAGAACACATGCACGAAGTTCTCTATTATTCTTGGACTGAACACTGGCACCAAGATCTTCCTTCTTCGCCGCCAAATTGAAACTATTAATAAAGAGTTAGATAGTGGATTAATTTTAAGGTCACCCTACTGTTCCCTACACGATTTCGCGTGTTTAAGCCGCACACAGGATAATCTATGTGCGGTCCACAAATAATTTTTCTAAGTCTGGATGTTTTTCTGTGCCCCAAGGCTAGTTTTATTAGCGACACGCTGATGAGCAAAACAAATAAGTATTTCTAAAAAAATACACTCGCTATTAGGGATCTAGCCAAGTTTTGTGTGATTTTTTGGATCTTAAAGTAGTTCCGTCAATTTCTGCGTGCAATTCGAAACCACTCATGTGTACGACAATTGCCTTTCGCTACCACTACTTAAAAAATGTATTAGGAGGTAATTTTTGATCTTCTTGAAATAACTTTCTAGATTTCAAGATGATCTAGAAATTCAATACATTGTAGGTAGAAAACATGTACAAAAATATAAAATATTCGTTCCACTACGCAAAATTTTGTTCAACTACACTAATTGCAGCAGGTATCTGTTACTATTTCAAATGTTTTCCTAATTGCCATCAGACAGATTACGTAATACAATTTGTAAGTACATATTTTTATTTTAGCTTATCTACATCAGTAAAAACAATAATATTTAAATGCACCATCAAATTAAATTGAACTCGTACTTAATATTATCTTACTTTTAAGTTAACCATTTATTCTGAGTGTAAATGAATTGTTCTTTTTTGATAAAATAAATGTCGCATACAAGAATGCTGTTCTTATAAAAATAATTACAAAATAAAAAGATTCTACACCTGTTCAACTTTATGCAGATTCAGAACTTGATAATACGAGTAGGTAAGAGGAAAACAAAAATGGGGCAACCTTGTGATCAACTTTATTCCTCATTCACTTACTTATTTATTTTTTAAAAACTAGCTTTAACGTTTCTCAATTTATATTCTTAAAAAATAACAATTAGTTACCAATCTGGAGTTGAGTACTTGTAAAAAAATATCTGTGTCACCACCCCTTGTCATCCTTTGTCGTAAAAGCTTAATAATGAACGATTCCCATCGCATCCGAGCAAAAATGAAATTCAGATACTGTCCACAAGGCTCAATGTCATTTAGCACAAAGTGAAATGCTACATAAGACAAATTGTCTCTACAAAAACAATAGAAGAAACATTTGACGAAAAACCCTATTCCAATCCACCTGAATTACGTGGTTATAGTGAAAAAGTTAGTGAAAGGAGTTCGTCCCAGCAGTGGACATCAATTGGATGTTATAATGATTATGAACAAAATTAAATTGTAGGTACCTGTTATAAAAGATAATTGTAACTAATATAAGAGTCTAGACGCTTAGGTTTATTTATATTGTTATTATTTTACAAGAACGTCTCGGATTTAGACGGCTTAAGCTGTTTTATTTCAGAACATAATACCCAATGTTCATATAAAATAGTGAGATATAATTTATTTTACTAAACACGTTTTTATTTTCATTGAAAAATGTTTCTTATACTAAGCATTTAAGGCACACTAAGCACTAGGCTAAGCACTACTTAGTGTACAATAGATAAAATAATTATCAAAAAAGGAGATTTTCAATTCCCATATGTTTTTTTAGTAATGGTTATTACCTCAGAACACAATGAGTTCTTGACTGTTATGTTTCTCACAGCCTATCAAGTCCGGATTCGAAACGTGACCTTCCAAAATGTTATGACTATAGATGAAACACGAAAAGAGCATTCTTGGCAAACTTTCGCATAGTATCTTTTACGAATCCGGGATCCTCCACGCAAGGGACAGTCTGCTTCAATGGCTTAAGTCCATCCTACCGTCTATTGAAGTTATAGAATATACGACACATTGACATATTGGTCCTCCCACATATTTCGTCTTTCTTTGGGTTTTGTATAAAAGAGTGAATCACGTTCGTTGAATAAATTATTAAAGTATCTAATAGGTATTAGCGTTGGCTTACCTGGCGCAAATATTCCTCCGTAGCCAATAACTTTCCATAGAAACCTGTGTAGATCATCTTTCTCAAGACAGGTCTTCAAAACGTGTTCCATGTCCACGGGATCAACTAAAACTATAAACATTTATTAGTTAAAATTATGCCAGTCTCAGTGTTATGGTCAATTTCAATTACCAATCCAACTTAATTGTCGCAAAGAAATAAAAAAAAATGGAAAAAAAACAGCAGGTTTTTTGTTAAATGATGGGGTTTTTTATAGTTCAGGCTCAGGTTTTACAACTTCACAATATTTGGTAATGAATCACATTAAACATAAAACAAAAGTAAGTAATACATTAAACAATTCTATTATTTCCACATCATATTGTTTTGAGTTGATACTAGGCGTATAAAACGCATCTGTCATTTCATTATGATATTACTTTACGGAGTTGTTAATATTTCCCTGGACAATAACCTAAACCCGTAACCGAGAGTATTTATAATAAATTAATTTCTAGGTGCCCAAAATTAGTACACTAAAGTCACTTAAACTTTGAAACTACTGAATAAAGAAGCGGAATTCGATGTAAATTGTTAACTCTTCGAACTTCCAATATATTCTACAAATCAATTTCTAAAATGTATTTAAAAACAGCACAATATCCCGTCAAATCATTTAAAAACTTATCGAAGAATGTTGCTGGTTAGTCGCATTCTCATGTCAGCGGGTGAGCACTTTAGTTAAATGATCTCAGTCATAACATTGAAAGTAATACTTAGACTAAACTAGTTTCTATCCAGGAAAAACCATAGCGTTTTAGACGGACATAATAGTTGAATACGGAAGTGAGAAGTTATTATACATTGCCCATAATAATATTACGACAAGGATTTTTGAGTAAACTATAATTACAGTTATGATGTTGTACTGCAGATAAATATTGCATTAATAATCAACAGTTACCTATAGATAAAACACATGAGATAATATTTTTTTCAAGAAAAAAATGAAAAACCGGAATGAAGTTTGATTTGGACTAAGATAAAAAACGGGCTATGACGAAGAAAGAATACCTAAGTACATATTATTATGTTAGTCCATATCATGCCGTAGGACGTTTAAAAACGATTAAAGTAAAATTATTCCTTGAAAATGATAAAGGAAAACTTATCAGCGTAGGATAAGTCAGTAGCGTTATAATTTTACTAGCACGTGTTATATTTATAATTTTACTTCCATGTGGTTTAAAAGCGCACAGTGGTGGTACTGAAACAGATGATCTCTTGCTGTAGAGACTTATCTACCACCTAGCAATGTGTCGGACAAACAGTCAATTAATGACTTCACCCGCCTACTTCTTGTGCGATTTGATGTTACTTACATAAATTTAAATTTAAAGGATATTTCTTTGCTCGTGAACGTTATAGAGAAAAGTATAAAAAATAATACTTACTAAAGTATAGTATATGCCCCAGCCAACCGACTACTAGACCGTCGTTTCTCATACTTGAATAACTGAACGACTGCAGGCTCGTCATTATTGCTGTTGATAAAGAAATTATATTGTTAGAATATTATTTTACATTGTTAAATTCAAAAGATGATTTTAAGAATGGTCTCACGCTGTTTACACAAAATAGAATGTAGGTGGGATTTGATCACCACGTACATTCCAATCGCCCTTACAATTGCGGCCAATACACAAATCTTGTATTTTATTTACCAAGAACTTTTAGCCTGTGCAATGATCACAAAGCCTCACACTACATTCAGCGGGATTCATTGCCACTGTCGGTGTCAATATCTTGTTTGTATAATCACTTTCTAAATCTACCGGTGTTTACGCTAGGATGTAATTATATTAAACTAGCTTCCCACGGTCCCCGATATTGCGGACGGACGCGGAGCAGCTCGCACGACTCACGAGTCACCGTGGGAAGGGTCTCGTGTTTGTAGCACAGGACGTCTGTGGCGGCGCGCCGGTATCCTTTGCGAGGCAGTAACGCTAGACGCGTTCGTAGCACAGAATTGCATGTTGTTAGGTGCACTTAAAGATGGATATGGTAGAAGAGGCATGAACGTAGAATAAATATTGTAGAAATGGCATTCCTACGTTATGCGTGTAGAGTTATTATCGTTAATTTAGATAGAGCGAAACAGTGACATAGGACAGCATAATTCCATTTAAATAAGTTTTTACACAAACGAGACATTGACTTGACTCCAACGGCACTAAGTGGCACCGATCCTGCTAAATCTAACAACACCTTTGTATATAGGTACCAGTATCAACTTTTTTACCGATTATTTTATCTACATAGGTACTTATGAATATCCGTGTGGTGACGGAGTTAATCCGAACCGACTAAGGGACTATCCGTGAATATTATCTTTACGAAATAAAAAGAGGGAAAACTTGCAATTAAACCCTACACCAATCCGTCTGGCCATCGTGGTATTAGTAGGCCAAGTATCCCTCCGTCACGGGACGAGGCCTATCCCTGCAGTGGGACATTAATGGGCTGTTATGATGATATTATGATCAACTTAACCTAGTCTTGGGAGCAAGCGGTACTTAAATATTTTGATCACTTGACTTCACCCGTCTCAATAAAAAACTCAAAATAAAAAAAAATATTAATATTAAATAATAAAAAAAACATTAACGGTTTTTTTGCCATAACAAATAGTAAATGCTAACTTCTCAAAATGAACTATGCAACATAAAAATAATAGTTTAAGAAATGGCCCACTGCAAGCGACTCTCTCCCACAAGGACGTTAAAAAAAATTGGATCTAAACGTACTCGCCAGATAGATGCCTTTATGTACGATATTGTACAAAAAAAAATTATATCAGGTTTTCCTTCTTTTGTTTACCTAGAGACGGTTTCTGCCAAACATATAGCTTAGCCGGTTTTTACGACCTTCAAGAAGTAAAATGGAGTGGACATACGGTGTCATCCCCCCCTTTCTTCTATCGTCCTATTCTGTCATAAAAAATATCTAATCTTTAGACGCTAAATAGAGTTTTTGTTCTTATTGCCGGAAGTTTATTGTAGTACATAATTAGTTACAGACCGCTATACAATATCCATTCATTTTCGGTTTATTCTCAGGCTTTTTTTAATATCGTACTGATGTTACGCCCATCAGTGTGATATTAAAAAAAGCCTGAGAATAAACCGAAAATGAATGGATATTGTATAGCGGTCTGTAACTACACCGTCGGACACCGTTTATTGTGGCTTCAATAAAAATTAACAAAAATCAAAAGCTATCTTTTAACCTTATATTGTTATCATCATAATCATAACAGCCCACAAAAGTTCAATAGTGGACAACCCTACTCCAAATATTTCCGCTTTACGCGGTCCCGTCTCATCCAGAGATATATATATCCTTAATATAGTATACACTTACATTCAGTGTCTCCCATTAACTGGTGAGCGATACCAAGAACAGGTAAACTACGTTCTAACAAAGGTATTTTTGCCGCAAGTCGATACATATTTCTTCTTCTAATCCAAAAATACATCAACCATAAAACAGGAGCAATTAACAAACACCAAAGTAACATTTTGCTAAAATATTCACTAAAACACTTTTAAAAAATATATAAAACGTTTATAAACCTTTAAAGGGGATAAAGGAATGTTTTTTTAATCCACAATATCGAGTACATCCGCGTTTAAAGTTCGCTTACTCAGTAAAAATGTGTGGCATTGTATTTTATTTATATGAGTATTTTCCTCAGACCGGCCGCCATACATCGTACTAATTCTACTCTAGTAAACACCAGGTCGTAGGGTTCACGGAGTGGCTACCACAACCTTCGCTCCATGAGGAAGCAGCAATTATTATCTTATTAAAAAACTGACGTGTTCTCATCGTGTTGAGAATGCATGTCATACTTATTGCCTATTATATTACTGGAGTAAGGACTTTACCGTAGGTTCCAATGATGACATGACAATGTTAAAATTATTATGATTTTTGTTTTTTAAATGCAGTTGCAAATAAAAGGAAAATATTAATTACATGAAAAGTGGCCAAGTGCGAGTCGGACTTAAATTACAAATCGATTACACACACTACAGATCGATAGCCATTACAGTTCTAACTACGAGCACCCCGAATAGTTAGTGTTTTTCTATTTTTGGGTGTAAATTTTAAGGTTCACAGAATGAGTACATCTTATACTTAGTTTAGGAAAACAGTGGCTGTGACACATGGACAGACTGAAATTACGAATCTACGAGTAGGTATAAGGGTTCCGTTTTTTTCCATTTGACAACGGAACCCTATAAAGGATGATTTTAGAGGGCTTATGTTAAATTCTTTAATTATGCTAAACTCTGAAACTTAAAATCGTTGACAAATAAATAAAAAGTGCAATGACGTCAGGACTCAGCTGTCCAAATAATGATTTTCCTGACTAATCTGTCAAAAAACCTATGCCGTCACGTCTTAGCTGTCAAAAATCTCTGAAGTCACGAATCGTCCGTAGAATCATATTCATTTTGTGAAAGCTTATAATTGGCATGTTATTACCATGCAATTACCTTTTTTGCCCTTTGCTCGTCGAAAATTTACGACATAAACGGCTATGTCTCTTGATTTCGTTGGGTTAGAAGTTTGATTTTTTTACAGCTCTAAGAGGCAACAAACCTTAGTATTTGGTGAAAATTTCAGCTTGATACCTTCACGCATTCTTGAGAAAGTCTTGACAGACAGACAACATCATCCTAGATGGTTCCGTTTTTTCAAAATCGATACGGAACCCTAAAAAATTGGATTATTTGTTAAAATACGGAGATAGACAGACACACTAATGACACGATCTTCTCAAAGCCGCTGAAAAGCGGCTTATTTTATGAACAGTTTTTTTTCTTATTATGAAAATAATAAGAAAAAAAAATGTTCACTTATAACGTATAGATATATTATTATATACATTGTAAGTTGAATACTAAATTTTCATGTACATACCTATGCAATCTAAAGCATGTAATAAAAAGCATCATTTTTTATGTTTTTTAATTAGTCAATATATCTATTTAATAAAATGTAATAATAATGATTCTTAACACATGCCATCGACTCCCAAACAAATCGGTTGTAAACAGGCTTTACACAGGCGTCTTTTGTTACTTTGTTTTCCATAATTAAATGTTGTCCCAAGTAACTTCTAAAGTAGTTTCTTTATCTTCCGCAATTTACAGTTATTAATTTATTAATTGATGTTAGTGGCCTATTCATACTACAAGATGTGATCACCTAGATAGGTTTGTACAGGACCCTCGGTGCGCGAGTCAGACTCGCACTTGACCGGTTTTTTAAGCTGTGGGTCTGATATATCTAGAGAGCTTAAATTCGTAATTGTCAACTTATTTCATCATAACAGCCCATTAATGTCCCACTACAGGGACGGGCCTCCTTCCTTGACGGAGGGATACTTGGCCTACTAATACCACGCTTGCAGACGGATTGGTATAGAGTTTAATTTCAAGTTATATTTCTTTTTATTTAGTGAAGATAATATTCACCTTATTTGTTAGGCACTAAAGTGACACACCTTTGCTTATCCTATCCTACTAATATTATAAATGCAAAAGTTTGTGAGGATGGATGGATGTTTGTTACCCTTTCATGCAAAAACTACTAAATGGATTTTGATGAAATTTGGAATATAGGTAGTTTATGGTGTAAAATAACAATTAAGCGGGTAATACCGCGGGCATCAGCTAGTTGCTAATAAAAAGTAGCCTATGTTCTTTCTCAGGGTCTAAAGATTGTCTGTACCAAATTTCATCGAAATCCGTTCAGCCGTTTAGGCGTGAAAGAGTAACAGACAGACAGACAGACAGACAGACAGACAGAGTTACTTTCGCATTTATAATATTAAGTATGGATTAATTGATGTTAGTAGTAATATTTAATTGGCCTATTCATACTACAAGATGTGATCACCTCTAATTGTGCAGTGTCAATTTAGTTCTCTTCTTTTTAGAATATGATTATAAACATAATATCAATTACACCTTAAAGTAAAAAAATATCCTGATAACACCATTCTACAAACAACGTTTAAGAGATACAGAAATTTTTGCTCAAAGATCCTTAATACCGCTAAACTTAACCACGATGAATCGCTAATTAAGAATTCCGGCAATAATAGTAAAAAACTATGGAGTGCAATCAAAACCATTACCTATTCTGACAAACGTAACATAACTGCCAATAAACTTATAACGCCTTCTGATCCAATAAAATCAGTCAATAATATAAATACATTCTTTGCAAATGTAGGTCGTACCATGGTAGAACAAAATGCAAATCCGGCCAAGGTTCTGTTACAGCAGCGTGCTCCGTTTCATGGGAATTTTGTTTTACTGGATACTGACGAATGTGAAATTGATATGATTATATCTAACCTAAAAAGTGATTGTGCAGTTGGCTCCGACAACATATCCGGAACATTACTTAAAAAATGTAAACATATTTTGACCCCCCACTTAACGTATTTATGTAACCTGTCTTTTTCTTCGGGCATTTTCCCTGACGCCCTAAAACTTGCTATAGTTCATCCCATCTATAAGAGTGGTGACAGAGGCTGTCCAAATAATTTTAGACCTATCTCTATTTTACCAACTCTTTCTAAAATATTTGAAAGGCTTTTGAACAATAGACTCATAAAATATCTCGAACAGAATGACTTACTCTCCTCATCTCAATACGGATTCCGCAGTGGAAGATCTACTTATACCGCTGTTTCGGATCTTTCAAATAATATTGTATCACACCTAGATAAACAGAATAAAGTAGTTGGCATTTTCATGGACTTAGCCAAAGCTTTTGATACGGTCTCGGTCTCCACTCTTATAGATAAACTCGAGCTGCTAGGTATTAGGGGTACCCAACTTTCCCTATTCAAAAGCTACCTCAGTGACAGAAGACAGTGTGTTAGAATAGAAGACTGGACTAGCGATGAACTTCCTATCTCTTACGGGGTGCCACAGGGCAGTATCATCGGACCAACCTTATTCCTCATTTATATAAACGACCTGTGTCAATTAAAACTCCCTAATATGTCAATCTTCACATATGCCGATGATACTGCCCTTATCTTCCATGGTGACTCATGGAAGTCTGTGTTTCAACATGCGCAGCATGGATTTGACTGCGTCAATCATTGGCTGATTTGTAACCGACTGTCGTTGAATGTCGATAAGACAACTTACCTTACCTTCTCTCTGTCACCTGCTGGTAACTCCATTGCCTCCACCTTTCCCTTGATTGCACACTCCTGTGACACTCCTGGCTCTACCTGTAATTGTCCCAACCTAACTCGTTCCAGTTGCACTAAATACTTGGGTGTACTTTTGGATGAGCGGCTATCCTTTAGTGAACATATTGAAAGTTTATCTTCCAGGCTACGCAAACTTATATTCGTCTTAAGAAACCTACGTCACATTGCTGATCGTCGCGTTATCAGGATAGCTTACCTTGCCCTTGGTCAGTCTATTGCGCAATATTGTATAGGAGTATGGGGAGGCACCTCCAAAACTCATATGCTGAAAGTCGAGCGAGCACAAAGGGCTTTATTGAAGGTTTCCTGGCATCTTCCTTTCCGTTTCCCTACAACTGATCTATATAAAACCTGTGAAGTTCTATCTATTCGAAAATTGTTTCTTCTAAACCTCATATTAACTACGCATTCAAATACACCTTATGATCCATCAAAATTTATTTCTAAAAGACGTAAATATGCTGTTTGTCCCCCGGTTAGAATTCACTGTAGTTTAGCTAAACGAATGGCATATTTTCTTGGTAATCACATCTATAATAAAGTTAATTAAATACTCAATATACTCGTATATCCTATGCATAAACGTAAATGTAAACTCGCTGTAACGCATTGGCTCTTAACACTAGACTACACAGAGACTGAAAATTTTATCATTACTTTAGTTTAATAAATACACACACATACACACAAACACACACACACACACACACACACACATACACAAACACACACAAACACACACCTACGCACGCACACATACTCTCCCATATGTACACAAAACATCACCTTTGTTTTTTTTTTGTTCTCCTTGTATTAAAAATTCTGACTTACTTCATTAATGTGCAGTTTAAGAGGGTGAGAGGCTGGAGATCCGTCACACAGGTCTATAGGCAGACCGTTTAACTCAGACCCCGCCTGCGGTAATAGGGGTGCGCGGGGGGCGAGGACAAAGGAGAGAGCGATCTCTTGATTTTTTGGCAAAACTGCGCCATCTAGAGGCTGTGTCCCGAACTATATCACATCACAACACAGCTCTAATTTTTAGCTAGCTTATTTTTATTAAATAAAAAGAAGGAAAAATTGAAATTATACCTTAAACCAATCGAAATACCTGGAGAGGTTTTTTTATTTTTCTGGTCAAGCTTTAAATTGTGTAATAATTTAGATTGCATATTTTCTCTAAGAAAGTACGAGATTTAGTGGCAAGATGACGCCACCATCTTTGACATTTGTAAATTGTATAGAAGACGGACTAATGCCCGGTTTCTGAGGTTCCCACAAACACTCTCAATAGCTATTGATTCAATAAAGTTATCGAAAGGATAACTGTAGTTTAACTGACACTGCGTTTCTGAATACATTTTAAACCGTTCAATAACTATCGTACCGATAAGTAACTGCTCCTCTTGCCGCTAGATGACTCTATTATAAATATCGTGTTGAAGAACTGTTTAACTCCTATAAAATGTCCTATAATTAAGTAGTTATACGTAATTAAATTTTTCTACTAATAAATACGCAATATTATGAAGAAATATATGATAATTGGTCTTTTTTAACGGCTGCATGATAGCCGTACCCGTACGTGCGTTAGCTAGCGGCAGTGCAACCTATTCTTATTCTTTAAAATAAATCAAGTGTCGGAAATATGGAACCATCAATAAAACATTGTAAAAACTTTACTGATACAGAGATGATGCTTCTTATCGAGGTAGCCAAAGACTTTGTTGTTAACTCCACAATTTAAACCTATGAATGCGTTGATTCATCAGCACCATATTATGACTTAAATAAGTTAAATTGACATGTTTTTCCATTTTATACCTATTTTCAGTATAATAGTAATAGTAAGTTGAATGATTTTTATAGTATCATTATAAAACTGTTTATTTAAATATTCAATGCAAGTAAAACAAAATTTAAACAAACCCAATAACATTTATTGAATGCACTCTGTGCTTTTATTATCTTTACTTCTGGATAGTGTTCTCTATACCTACATATAAAATTACTAAATAAAGAAACAAATATATTGGACATAATATACTCGTAATTAACTAACGTACAAATATTTAATCTTTTTCATTTATATGTATGAGGTACACAAGACAATAACAATGACAAATGTTTGGAAAATGTACAAGTGGCGAGTATACCTTAACTTCAACTCTTCATCCGTCAACATTTCAAAAGAAATTCTCCTATTAGAAATAAATTCTATCGTTTAAATATCAGATTCCGATGAACTGCTTGAATACATTGCACTTGTATTATTATATTTAATATCAACTTTGAAAAATAATAAACTCCAACACCAAAGAAACAAGAAAATTACAATAATCTTGAAATAAAATAACATGCTTTGACAATTTTAACGTCAAATATAGTTATGGAACCGATAAACGGTGATAATTGGCCAGCTAAGTTAAACTAAGTTTAAACCTAGTTTATCTTGTTTTGGGTGGTTCGGAAACACATTTTTGACAGTTATCGAACCAATAGCGTTATCGAATAGATAAACTACAGATAAGCGAGACTCAGAAACCGGGCATAAGATACCGCACCAGTGTCATACTGACATACTGACTAGATGTCCGTTATGGTAGCGTAAATAGTATAAAAATTAAAAAAAACTCTTAGTACATATTGTTCTTATTATCTGTAAATATTTTCTAAGAGTGATTATTAAAAATTAATATGTTTAAATCATACCTGTTTTAATGTAAATTATTGTAATTACACCAAATGTGATTATACTGTGATTTTAATATATAACTAATGATTGTACTTTGTTATTATTTGTAAATATTTTCTAAGACTTTAGTTATAATTATATACTTTAAATCAGCCATTCTTAATCTAAAGAATAGGTTCTTTTAATTATTGTACAAAGGATTGTCAAGGATATTTCTTAAATAACAAATATATTTATTTGTAGATTCTTTAAAAGAAAATCAAATTATTACAAATTATGTAATATTATTGTTATTTTTGGAGTCGGTGTCAGCCAACGAAATAAGATAATACCAAAGCAAATGGAATGCCGCCCATGAATTACAGATTATATTATTAAATGACTTCGACATTATGACATAAAATTGTTGATTGTTTATGGATTAGTTTATAAATTAAAAAAAAAATAACTTTTTTTATTATATTTAAATAAATATATTTTCAACAATTATTAATAACATTATTATTAAGAATTGAGCATAGTTCGGCTGCACTAAATCCTGTTTCTTCAATATATTCCCGGTTAAGTCTAGGCTGAATTGGAATGACTACTGGCTCAAGTAATCCATATTGTACAATATTGTTACCACCCATTGTGCTAACAACTTCTTTATGTTACGATTTTGGAACTATCAGATAGACGCACTTTGCAGAGAATCCTTGACATAATAATAATAAATATACATTGATAATAATTTTGAAATGAAATCCGTCAAGTCATGCAGAATACAATATTAACTATATATTCCGTAGACCAGCAGCATCCAAGGTTGCGTAATGTGCGCATGTAAATTGTAAATAAAAAAATTGTGTAAATAAAAAATTGCCCAAAAAAATTCGTCGGCATGGGATACGAACCTTATTACCCAGCTCCTACTTTAACCATTTGTCGAACGACTTTCAAATACTCAGTTAAGGAACGAAATTTAAATTCATTCAACATAATTATTTTAATTATTTGTATATACTTTTACGGAAACGTAGTTTAGTGAATGCGTATACCTATACGCATTCACTAAAAATATAAGAAAAATAAAAATATGCCACATTTGCAGCAATACATACAATATTACACTATACAATTTACTTCTACACTATATTAAGGTATTTATGAAAATTGAATACCTATACGTTTTCATAAGAAACGTATTAAGTATGCACTTTCACTAAAAATTTAAGAAATAAAATTATATTAATTTATAAATATTAATTTTATTGGGAACAGCGGTTCCCAATTGTGAATTAGTTGTATTGCATTTCCACTTGATTTTTCTTCCGTGTATATAAAGTAATAACTATGTAGGTATATAAAGCCGTCTTTTGATGCAATGTAGTTCGGGTCGCAGTAACTAGATGGCGCCGTTTTGCCAAAAAATCAAGAGATAGCTATCTATACGTTAGTACTTATTCTTATCTATGTTGTGCTGGGCACTGTCATTGTAAATCAAAATTGTGCGATCCCCTTTGTCGTCATTCCCCGCCCCCCAGTCACCCCACAGGCGAGGTCAGAGTTAAGCGGTCGGCATATAATTATTTTTTACTTTTTAGTGCAATTTTTGTCTTTGAAGTCAGTTTTTTTTTTTTGTAAAAATTTATTTAATTTGACATAGAACCAACTCGATATAGCTCTTGTGTACGCTACCATAACGCACACCGCTACCCCGCCCCCTCGTCCCTTTCATACCGCAGGCGGGGACTGAGATAAGCGGTCGGCCTATAGCACCCATTATGGACTCCAGCTCTCACTAAGGTTATTTAATTCATTAAGTAAGTCTTATTTTGTAAACCTTTTTTGAGATAAATAAATGCTTATATTATTATTATTATTTGTTTTTTTTTTTGTTTTTTTTTACTACTTTTTAGGGGGTAAATAACTGTTACACGGGCCTAAGCCAAGTGTACCAGGTTATAAGATCAAGGCGATGTTGATGAAGCCAAGAATTTTCGGGTAAGACGACAAGTATTTAGTATTGCTGCTTTTTGAAGTAAGATGGTAGTCGAAACGGGCATTTGAAGAGAATTAAGGCTGGTCAGAAGTGATTTTGGAATAACGCCTGTAGTTGAGATTACAATTGGCAAGATTTTGACATTATCCACTTGCCACTGTCTTTTTATTTCTGAAGCTAAATCTACGTATTTTGTTATTTTTTCATTAAATGTACTGAGTAGGTTGTGTGTGTTGCAAACTGCTATGTCTATTATATTCACGGTGTTATTTGTTTTGTCTAGTAATGTTATGTCCGGTCTATTGAAATGTATAGTTTTATCTGTAATTATTGTCCTGTCCCAATATATTTTAACCGAATTGTTTTCTAAAACTGTCTCTGGCTTATATTTGTAGTACGCAACTTTTTTGGGAATAAATGAATGTGTAAAAGCTAGATTTTGATGAATTATTGATGCTACTTGGTCATGTCTATGTTTGTAATCAGTTTGTACTATTGATTTGCAAGCTCCGGTAATGTGTTGGATAGTTTCAGAACTACTATGGCAACGCCTACATAAATCAGTGGGTAAATTTGGTAAACGAATTATATATTTTTGGTAATTACGTGTGTCCATTACTTGATCCTGGATAGCGATCATGAAGGCCTCTGTTTCTGGGAACAGTTGGCCTCGTCGTAACCATTCGTTCGACGCATTCTTGTCTACGTGGGGTTGGTTAAGATCTGCTAAGTGTCGCCCGTGTAATGATTTTTGCGACCACATATCAATTTTCTGTTGTCTACTAGTCACTATTGGTTGAATAATATCGTTACTGAGGTTAAGTGGTGTTAATTTCTTGTCTATTGCGTTAACGTATTTGTGAAGTTGTGAATGTTCGGCTTTGTAATAAAAATATGTTCGCAGTTTGGTAATCAAAGAGTTGTGTAAATTTTGTATGTCAATTAAACCTTGTCCGCCATCCTGTCGCGGTAGTGTAAGACGTTGAACGCATGAACGTGGGTGATGTTTGCGATGCGTGGTCATGTGTGTGTTTATTATACGCTGTAGTTTTTGTAAATCAGTTTGAGACCAGTTTATAATTCCGAAAGAATAAGTAAGAACAGGGATGGCATATGTATTGACAGCTTTCACAGTATTGCGCGAATCGAGATGTGATCTTAAAATTTGGTTAAGCCTGATTTTAAACTTTTTAGTTAAGTCTAATTTAGTATCCTTCTGTTGTATTTGCTTAGACTGGTGGAATCCTAAATATTTATATGTATTGTGTTCGTCCATGTGTTCTATTTGTTCACCAGAATGAAGAATGTAAGAGTTTGGTTGTGATTTACCCTTAACAATAGAATGTATTTTGCATTTATCAACCCCGAACTCCATGTGTATATCTGTAGAGAATGTTTGTGTGATGTCTGCTAGTTTGATAAGTTGTGTATTGTTTGTAGCGTATATTTTAATATCGTCCATGTATAGTAAATGTGATACTGTGTGGTATGAACTGTTGTTTTTTAGTTTGAAGCCTACGTCAGAGTTATTTAATAATTCTGAAAGCGGGTTTAACGCAATACAAAACCATAATGGGCTAAGCGAGTCTCCTTGGAAGATACCTCGTTGAATTTTAATCGGGTCAGTAGTTAAGATGGCATTATTTTGTTTTAATTTTAGGCTTGTTTGCCAGTGAAGCATGGTAGAACTTAAGAATGCTATTAATGTAGGATGAATTTTATAAAGTTGTAACGTATGAAGTAGCCAGCTGTGAGGGACTGAATCGAATGCTTTTTTGTAATCTATGTACATCGTGTGAATATTCCTTTTGCTTATGAGTGCTTGTTTCATTATTACTGTATCTATTGTTAACTGCTCCTTACATCCTTGACTACTTTTCCTGCAACCTTTCTGTTGTTCTGCTAGTATGTTATGGATATCTAAATGTTTGTAAATTAAGTGACTAATACATCCTGTTATGATTTTGTAAATAGTTTGAAGACATGTAATGGGTCGATAATTAGCAGGGTTAATGGAATCAGTTCCTTTGGGTAGCATATACGTAATGCCATGAGAGATAAAAGTGGGCATGGTATGTGGTGTTTGTATAAATTTATTTATGTGGTTGTGAATGAATGGGTGTGTGCAAGTGAGTTTTTTGTACCAGTAATTGTGAATATTATCGGATCCAGTAGCCTTCCAATTATGTGTGCGTTTAATTATTTGTATAAGAGTGTCAAAAGAGATAGAATCAGACTGCATATTGTTAATGTTTGTTGTGTCCTTTAAATCTGATAACCAGTCAGCATTAGTTTTGTGTTGTACTGGGTTTTCCCAAATATTGGCCCAAAACTGGTGTAGGTCTTGTGATGATGGTAAACTAGGGGAGGGGTTGTTGTTATTAAGGTCACTGTTGCCTAAAGATCTATAAAATAGCCTTTCGTTGTTTTTAAATGTTAGATTTTGTTGCTTACGTTTTGTGCAAGCCGTATAACGTTTTAATCTGCTAGAGGCAGCGTTTAACTTTTGTTTTAACGTGTCAAGAAAATGTTGTGGTACTGTATTAGGCTCTTCATGTTGTGAATGGGTTTTGTATTTAAGTTTAATTTCGCTCACAGTATTTAATATCTTTGGCTGCCTATTTCCTGCAATATATTGTGTTAGTCTACCTATCTCTAGCCTATACTTCTTTATTTTTTCTTCTATTCTTCTTTGCCATCTAGGTATTCTATTGTGTTTATTAATTCTAGCGTTGTTATCAAACTGAAGCTTAGTGCCATTGCAAATAGCCGCTGCAAAGGCTGCTGAATAAATTATAGTGTGAAGTTTTAAGAAATCTAATTCATTGTTTAAATGTTTCGGTATTATTAAGTTATTAAGATGGTGTACAATTTGGGAGAATTTTCGAGATAATCTCTGTTTTGGAATAAATGGTCTGGTTTCTGGGTCTGTATTACTGAAATGTGCCAAAGCTTTATTAAATTCTAATTCAATTTGTCTAATTTGCTGGTTTTCATGATTTTGATCTGACAAAGTTTGAGTGAAAGGTTGTATTTGTGTAAGTGTAACTAGATTGTCCATTGTATTTTGATGTTCGGTGTGATCGACAGTACTTTCTGTAGTGTTAAGTGTAGGTGTATTAACGTGTAATGTGTCAAGTTGCAATTCAGTATTGTTTTCGGTTAATTTTTGTTGAACGTCTGTTTTTATGTCTTTTATTTTATTTGCATAAATTTTATTGTTGAAAAGTATTCTCCGTTGGTCGGCTATTCTTTGTTCTGTGATGTGTGATAATTGTGAGTGTTTTTCTATGAATATTTCGTGTAACTTTTTCCGGTACGCTGTCTTATCTGTTTCTAGTTTAGTAATTTCAAAATAAAATCTGATGATGTCGTCATTCATTTCATCTGACCATCTAATTCTGCTACTTGTTGTACTGTGTTGTGTAATCATAGGTGTCGTTAATTGTGTGTTAGTGTTACGTGTTGATGAGTAGTTAGTTGAATGTGTATTAATTAACCGACTTATCTCAAGCGTCTTTTCTAAACAATGAACGCATGAGAGTCGCGGGCAGCTTGTAAGGGCTGGTTTAAATGGACAGCCTTTCGTCGAAGAAAGGCGTCCTACATATAATGCGGGAATATTAACTGCTTTATAAATCGTATTGGAGATGTTTTAATTTTAACTACCCTATAAAACCCCGACTAAAAGGTGGAAAAGAAACTCCGTAAGTTTTAGTTGGTAGACCGGTGATTTTTAGTTACTTACCTGCCGAAGGCCTGATCGTTGACTAGATTTAGATTTCCCACGTAACAAGGTAAATATAAAAAGTTTAAAATTACCAAGAAGAGCATAGTGTAGCGTGGATGAAACGAACATATTTATTACGCCTTAGGTTTTTTAGGTCTGTTTAGGTAAATTAATTGAATTTATAGATTTCAGTGTTTCTACTCATTATCATAACAGGTTTAACCACTTAACTGTCCCATGAGTCATATATGAACATTTGCATTGTTTTACTATTGCGTCTAGTGGCGGGACAGCGAAATTGTTAAGAGAGTACAGATCAAAAAGTATTCGAACTAAGCGCACTTCTTCATTGATTTCATTCTATTGAATTCTCCGTGCGTGTAAATAAAATAAATATAAAGGAACTGTGAAATAAAATAATTATATCAAAGTTGAATTATGGTACGTGTACCTAATACAATATTATAATTTGTCATAATTATACCATTTTAGGAAAGGCCTACATCATGCCTATAAAAACAATTCCGGTTATGTAATTAGTTAAGTCAAAGCATTTGAGTAATTCTTCGCTTCTCGTCTTCCCGTTCCTTTAGCGACTAAAAAAGTATTAACCTTTTAGAGAATGTCACAGGAATAGATTACAATTATTACGTTTAAAAAAAATCCCTTGGTGTTCCTCTCAAGTACCTAAGTGTCGTCGTAGGTGGTAGTCGTAGGTGTACGGCCTATGAGAGGTTTCGCGAAATAAATATAAAACCAAAGTAGGTATTTTCTTTCTTACTTTCTTACGAATGCAATTTTCCGGGTACCGTAAACTCTATAATTAAAAGACTCTCTTTTGATACATCTTTACAAATTAATAACAACAACAACCTTTTACAACCCTCTGAAGCACGGAGACGCTACCTAAATACCTCAAAGTTGCCACCTATCTATGGGATGTCCTCATCAATGCTACTTAGGCCTATAGAATAAAATAAACTATCCGATCTCAAAAGCCAAATACATTTTCATTCTTTTGTTTTCTTACAAGGTTTTAAAACATTTCATTAGCTGTATATAACATTTCTTTAGGAAGCTTCATGATCCTTTGTGAGAGGGTAGTGTCCATATTAGAGAAACCCTGAGTGACGAATCACTAGGTATACAGCCACACCAATAATATACAATGGGGCAATAACTCTGACTTCGTCTATACGTACTGTAATTAATTTGTTTACTTTATTATAATTATACTCCCAAGCTCTACATCATTATTATTACCGTTATATAAGCCAGGTAATTATTATAATCTATAGTTTGATTTACTTATTTACAACAGAAACTTTATTAATGACAAAGTTTTTATTGCTAATAATTATGTGATTATTGTTATTAGAAAATAATGTACAGGGATCAAAGGTTTTGACGGGTACAAAGTTATTGAGCTATGAAAATAATGGTCCTATGATAATGCCTTGTGGCATACCATTTTTTGTTTACAATGTTTACTCAGTCTGTTTAATTCTAGAGCTCGTTTTTTTTTAATTGGTCTACCAGAATGACTCTATGGTGCCTGATGTTAAGCATCCAATAGAGTCCAAGTTTTTATCTCTTTCGCAGTTAACTAAGATTATATACAATTTATGTGTGTACATCCTACTTAGTAAGAAAGAAGGCAAGAATATAATTTTATTTTTTCTTTTAGGTAAGCCGGGTAATACTTAACCTATTAAAACAAAACCTTACCCTACACCAAAAATATGTTTATTACTTGTTTATGTATGTAATGTATTTTTGGTGGTTCACGTCCCATCTGTGCAAAAGTATAAAAGTTTGCCTATCAGACTAGAAAAATATGATGTTATAAAAAAAACAATCTCATGCTGAGGAAGAAGTGGACTAAGACAGGTGATAACATAATAAACAAAATATTAGATTTCTTTTATAGTTCGGTTAGTAGCCAATCTGATGTCGAGAGCTGTTCAAGCCCCATAGGCTTCTATAGAGGCTTAACGACCGTGTCACTGCGACGATAGTCGGGAATGACTTTTTACGTGCCCTCTGAACCACGGTGACGCTCAGATGAGATGCCACTGAGCAGTCATCCATCGGTGGAACGACCTTAGCGATGTTGCTTAACCAACGATATCGATTTATGAATCAGTGGTTGATGTAAACGCCTCATAATCTACAAGATCAAACACAATACAGTATGTTGTTTACATCCAAATTAATAGGAGGCTCGTGATATCTAGAAGGTAGTTCATTGGCGTGTGCTAACATAATTTAAAGTAATCATTAAGACTAATTTAAAGTATGTACAAATGTATGTAAAAATACGTCTGGTTATTGAGATTGATTTTAAACAGCATCGATATGTATCGTACATATTGCTCAAATTAGGCTTAATTATTGGAAAAGTCATTTAGAAAATTAGGATAGGTACAATTGGGCCAATTCCCAATTCGTCTGTATTTTTACATATTTAATTAACGGTTTTATTGGCTGACTTAATACGAGATTTAAATAAACGTTTCAAAATTTAATTTAATTTTTCAAATTAAGGGAAGAGGAAGATACGGCAAGGTCAAACAACTTTCAGAACATTCGCTATACTAACAGCGATGCTTTCAAGGCTTTACGAACATTAAACTATCAGCCTCTGTAACATCTCACTTCTACAAGTCTACCATTTAAAAATTAATATTAAAAATATCAGGTTGTGATCTCTATTGTTTGCTTTTTAATGTTTGTTTTATTCGTTTGTTTTTTAAATTATGTATTTAGAGTTAAAACGTCTACCTTTATTTTGGACACAGGCTATTTCGGTATGATACATCATCATAACAGCCATAAGTCCTGGACGCAACTTTTCTTTAAGTTTCTTTACCTATACCTCGGGTCTCCTACATCCATCGATTGGAAATTCGGAACCATTACCTACCAGATAGTGGGTCCACCTTTTGAGGGTATGTAGCGTAAGTTTTATTTATAATATCACAAATATCAATAGAAAAATTAAACAATTGCAATTAAATATAATAAAGTAACAAAAACTTACATTCGGTATCCCCAACCAGCTGATGAGCATGACCTATAACAGGCAAATACCCGTCGAGATAGGGTATCTTCCTCGCAAGCCTGTACATATTCCTTCTACTGTACCAAAAATACAATAGACATACAATTGGAGAAATTCCTAACAACCACAATAACATTATGACACAAGTTCACCAAACTTTTTTTTTAATAAATTAATTTTGTTCAGCAGAATCAAATAAATATATTTCGCGTATGAACTAATAATGTGTATGACTATTCAAAGAGAATGTTAATAATTAAATGTCTCAGGAAAACCTGCCCAATGATATAATACCTACTAGTAACTTCAACATTAATCGTATCTTGCGGAAGTATACGAATGATGGCTTGACGCGTATGGACTTTAGATGTGTAATGATAAAGGAAAATGACAAAAATGTAGGTATTATTTTTTATAAAAAGTACAAAGAACTAGATTTTTTTTGGTTTGAAATACGTTGTTTATCTGATGGTATACTAGAATTAACACTTAAAGCATAAAACTTTAATTGGTACGCAAAGTGCCTATAATATTTTGGACTTACTTCAATGAATATAGCTATATAAATTAAAAAGGCCTGATTCAATTTGGAAAAGCTGAGGTAGCTAAGCTAGCTAGGTGACCATCCTTCCGGATATCAATGCTCACATTTAAAACTAGTGAATAAGCTAAACAAATTAATAACTCGTTGTACCCATCAGTGGGTTTAAAGTGGGAGAAAGCAATTGCAACACTCGACAAAATAAAAATAAATCAGATAAATATAAAGCTTCTTTAATCACATCTTAAATCACAAAGAATTATTTTTTATACAGAACCTGCATAAATAAAGCTTACACCACTTAAAAATTACTAGATAGAGCGAGACGATCTATAATTTTTTTAATTTTTTTTGGGTTTAGTTAGATAATTTATTTGAGGTACTTAAATATTCTTTATGAGATAAGTAGATTTTATTGACCCTATAATATTTTTCACATATTTAAATATTGGAGTCAGCAACAAATTGCAAGAGTATCACCAAATAAGTTGACACCGAACGTGCACCCTGTAAAGGAAACACATTTTTAAATCTTATTATAGAAAGTTGGTATAAATATAGGGACTACATCATATTTATAATAAAATATATTATATTCTCCAGCCATGTCGTACACCTCGGACATTATGCTGATAGCACTGAAAATAGATTATGTTTTCTCGTCGTTTTTATCGTCTTTTTCATTCACAATCGTTATAATTGGGTTCAGAACACAAATAAAATGAAACATTGTATAACATTGCTTTTAGGGTGAATTACGAGTGACCTAAACATTGACAAAGTAATAAAAGTGATATTTAAAACGTGAATTTTTGCGTGATTACCTGCTCAAACAAAGCGTAATTTAATTGGTAGAGCCCGTATGCAGAAAAAACAGGCTGCTGATGTAGAAGTTGCAATGATAGTTGCATTGCCTGTAATAAAATATCAACAAATTATGTAAGAAATTTGAGTGAAGGAGTAGTTCCGTATCATGTCTGTTAAAAATAAAGGAAAACTTTTCTTATAACTCTACACTTAGGTACAATACATATGCGTCTGTTATTAACAAGAACAATTTTTATTAAGATCATGAAACCCGTCGTTTGGAACGATCAATAGGACTTTTAATACCTATCGATTTATAATTAAATGCAGTTTTCAAATTATAATCTAGGTATATAATAATCTTTTCATAGGTTGCACTTATGGTAAAAAAATCAAATAGTAATTTTGTAAATAAAAGATACTTAGATTAAAATATTATTACCTCATTAACAACCAAGGGGCTCAAATCACTGCTCATTATCTGATGTAAAATGCAAGTAGTTTCCCTAGCCTGTGAATGAATTAAAAAATCCTTACTCAAAGAAATAACACCTTATATAAAAACATTTCTGGCAAAGTTTTATTTCTCACCTCACGTATCACGGACTCGCAGAAGTAAACAATAAAATACAATATTCCGATAGAAAAACCCGTTTGGGTGAACACATATACAGTAAAATGTATGTATTGCGGTACATCCTGGAACAACCCCTCCGATGTGGCTTCCATGAAGTAGAACAAATATAAAATTATGTAGACAAGACAGAAGAACATAGTCATTACCAATATAAGGCCGAATACATCATTTATAATCAAAATCACTTTAAAAAGCATTCCGTATATTTTTGCGCAAGATCTTATTTTTTGACTTATGTATTGATCTTGGAGATTTCCTGCCTTCTCCACATTTGACACCATCTTTCCACGAACAAACAATTTATATTCCCAAGACTTGTTAGTATTAATGTCTATCAGAACTTTCTTAACATGTTGTAGTCTTATTTTGAGAATTCTTAGAAAATAGCAGTAATATGCCGCTGAAATTATAGCCAAAGTGTCCGATAATGTAACTTGGTACATCCTCTCTATTGGTATATCTACATTCATTAGTTTAAGTGAAGTCCAAGCTGTTAAAAGACGAAACGCATAAACAACTAGTTGACCAAACGACAGAAACGATGCTGCATAAGCGTCTTTGTTAAAATCTATTATCTCGCCCAAGTTTTCTAGAGCTTTATCCACATCAATGAAAATCTGCAAAATCCTAGTGTTACCGCTTAAACCGAATGAAATTGACCACATAGCCACAAATACGTACAATACAGAGTTAATTCTCTCGCAATTGTCGCCATACAGTTGTACTTTCGTATCGTATAAATGTCGTAGAATCGTCTGATCTTCGATATAAGCTATGTACGAACAATAAAAATATAAAGAATACCACAATAAGAAAAACACAAATCCAAACCAGCTGAACTTGCTAATAATTTGACCTTCAACATAATTTAAATCGGCAACCAAAATTCCAGACATTCTTCGTACATATCTAGAAACGCGAAGTGCGTCTACCAAATTGTTATATTTTCTTATTTTTAACGACTTCTCGAAACATTTCCTCATATTTTTAACTCTGCTTCTTTTCCGTCCGTTTTTCATCGGAGTTAAATGACCAACATAGTTCATTGTTATTTGTTTGAAGGTTTAACGCGCTTTGAAACAATTTCTCACAAAGAACTTTCATTAGAGTTTAAACGGCCACTCTTTATAATTGTTGGGTAAGTAAATGAAACAATATGTTGGTATTCGCAGTATATCCACCGGATATTTAGTAATTTATTTCTCCTGAACGTTCACATTTACAGTGATAATCTACATTATGAACATCGTAGGCGTAATATTGTCATAAACAATAAAGAAAATAGGCATATTATGTACAAAGGGATATTAAGGTCGACAAAAATTATCATTTGGAACTATTTATAAGCACTATACAATTTTACATGATGAGAAATTACAAGCACATTATAATATAATAGGTTACAGTAACTTCGCTGCTTCGCGATTATAGTTCTATGTAAACTTTATACTTTGATAAATAGCTAACTAATATAATAATGTACACAAAACAAAATGTTGTGCTCATACGTAACTCTTATATCAAATATCTTTTATTCTGTTATCTTAGTAGCTTGTTCTGGTTTCGTTTCTGCCGTACAATACACCGTCTTTATCAAGCATATAACTCATTAACATTCTAAAATCAATCTCCGTACCTAGCAACTAAACCTACGATACATTATGAACAACAAGATCTTGTTAGCATCAGTTACAAGTTATATAAGTTTATGGCACAAGGTGTGGTTATGGTAACATTGATATACAAATAGACTTTAGAATTTATTTGAGTCCCGTATGTATTAAGCATGATAGAGTAACAATCACTTATTTTTTAGCTGGTGTTAATATATAAATCACTGATAAGGTAACCGGTTCAAAATATTCGCATTACAGCACCTCAAAATACTAAAGCTTATTCTTTATGTATACCAATAGAACACAAAACAAATTAATTAATTATTTATCTTTCATAATGATTTTTATTAGGCGAAACTTTTTGAGATCAAAAGAGTATTAATGAACCATGCAGATTCCGGATTATTTAAATTTATTTCAAAAATAGACAATAGTATCCTTAAAACAAAATATAACAAAATATAAAGCTGCCCCAGACGAATACTTTTATGTATAAAAAAAATTGCATTACATTCTCTTAAAGTTTTTGCATTATAAAACCTTACTTGGACATTACAATATAATATTATTGCCCTCGAAACGTTTCAAAACTTAAATTAATAATATTCCTTATAAATAAGACAAGTCTGTTAAATATTTCCAGATAGTATGTTTAAAGCCGTCTTCCTTAGACAATGGGCAATATGCACGAAATACTAACTTATTATTATCAGGTTTTTGTGATTATATTTGAAAAGGCAGGCAGATTTAAACAAAAATATTAAATGTTTGAAATTGTTGTTTATATTACGTTTAAAAATCTATTTAGTCTCATAGACAAAGTATTGCAACAAGCTATATGAAGTAACTTTCTACAAACTGGTATTCCTTTACTAACTATTTTTGCATAGCAATATAAAGTTTAGGTAGGTTTAAAAGTTCAAGTATATAGAAACTACGGACATTCTATTAAAAGGAATTTTCTAGGCGTACTTATATTAGAGTCAAAAATATAAAATTATTGGTAATAATAAAACTGTGGAGACGTAACTGACTATACAATTGCGTGCAGATTATGTTCAAATTCATTTTGATCGTATTAAATAAAATATGTCGAATAAAATATGTAGAAAATAATTAAAGTAAAATAAGAAATTCCGCAGAAATAAAACGTTTTATTAATACAGAGAGCTTGTGAAAGACTCCTTAACTTGATGATATAATTAAAATAATATAATTTGTGAGATAATCACAAACCATGCCAATAGGAATATTTCATTACATTTCCATAAAGCTTGCCTAATTTAAAGCTGCCTTGTATTTTCACCTATTCTATAATAGTAACTTTTAATGTGACAAATTGTTTAGTTCGATTATTAAAGGAACTCTGATGACCTAGGCATTGATGATTATAATAGTAACATCATTGTATAATATGTAACAGATAAAAGTAGGCATCATTTTCCTCCTTTACTAGAGGATATCTAGAGTTATACGAAATTAACTTATACTACAGACAAAATAAATGCTCATCGTGGTCGTCATTCGGTAAAATTTAAATGATTGTACACGATACGTCGATCAACATAACGACAACAATAAATGTGATGAAATGTACTGTTATCTTAATCACTAAAATATGTTTCGTAATAAAATTGAGTAGAGTTATATTATCTAGTATTACACTATAGTGTATTCACGGAGACGAGTTAGTATAGCGCCTTCTTTATCGCTCATTATCATACAAATGACAAGGACAAAAAATACTTTTCTAGGGTCGGTGGGCGTTAACAAAACCTTAGAAATGTAAATGTGCGTTCACACTGCGCTTCTTAAAAGTTCGCTTAGTTTATTACTGCGGCTTCGCCTGTCGTATAAATTGAGAGACATTAATTTGATAGATTTTTTTATGGGTAACTCCTTTTTATATATCTGATGGATATGAAGGAAAGAAATAAATTCGAGGATTTAATTCGCAATGATACGGTGGCAGTCTCAATACAGTTTTGGTTTGTGATTTTGCCATTTCGTCTATAATGCAAGCGTCGTATCGCTGTCTATGATTTTTAACGATGTTTAATAATTCACGTTTTAACATTTCAGCGTCAATTTTTTTCTCGTAACCAATTACAAGTATCCTGTTTTTTAAATTGGGCCGTTGGGATTCGCTCTATTTTTCTAGAGTGATAAGAAGCGTTATCCATTACTATCACAGAATTATCATCTAACTTATTTAAAACTTCTCTAAACCAATTTTTAAATTCTTCGGCATTCATCTCCTTGTGATAATCGCCTTGTTTCTTCGACTCAAACATATTTAGACCACCTTCGACGAATCCATCCTCACTCTCAACGAGAATATAAAAATGTTATAAAACACGTGTTTCAACAATGAGAATATAACAATAACTTAATGATAATAATAACAATGGATGTAGCGCACCAGTTTAATATACAAAAATTGGGAAATAGTATTTTACTATGGTAATGCTCATTTATGACAAAAGAACAATAAACGGGTCATTAGCACACCTGCGATGCTTAAAAATTACCATGGACCAATTATTAAAAAAAATGCACACCTGAAGGTGTTTTCAAGCCAGTCGTTAGATCATTAATAAATTATAAAATCTAATACACCAGCCGGTTCACAAGTCGAGCATACAGTCACAAGTATGAGCACGTCTGTACAGCACGGGAAGTATGAGTAGACTAAAAACTACTAAAAAGTACTCGTACTGTGTACACCGCCTTAGCGTTTATCACTGACCAATCGCAATTAAAAAATTGTGTGAGTGAGATAGCGCTCTACTAACTCGTCTCCGTGAATACACTTTAGATGATTTATATAAACAACATAATAGAAATATTTATGCGTAATTTACTTTTGTTTCATATTACTATATACGAGACGTTTTATGAACCGTCTATCCTCTATAGCGCAATATAAATATAACTTCTAGTATAATAAATTTACATTTATTTTAAATATCGTCGTAAAAAGTATTTATTAAAATTTTCTTTTAAGCTAGTAACTGCTCAATCAATATGCAGTGTGATTTTAGTTTATAAATGATGTACACATAGGATTGTAAAACAGTTCAACGTCTCGTATAGTTTAAAGACATTTTGCATTCGACAGAAACGTAAAGTTACCTACACCAAAATTATGCTAACAGATTATATCAAACAATATTCTTAAACAAACTAACACAACAATCACGCACTCATACAAATAACAAATACTTTCAAAATTCATTGCATATACATTTTCATAAAGCTCAAGTCTAATATAATTAAAATCACATCTCATTTAAATATCTTTGGGTACAACCAAATAAAATTATTTATTTATAGCGTACAAAAATACAAAAAATATACAAGAATGTCAAATATATATTATTATGTAAATTAATTAAGGGAAGTCACGGAGTTTTGTATGTTATCGCACAACAGTTATCTCCATAGATATTGTCTATGGGACACCCGGACTAGATGCATCAAAGTTATTGTACAAGTACAGTATACACGCAGATCCTGGTTTCACAGTGTTCTGTTACGACTCACCACTTTGATGTATTTTTCTATGAGTAGTCAAACCTTCTCTAGAAATCAGTCAAAGCTTCGGAATCGAAGTTATTATTACGATAACTGAGATTCAACGGTCACAGAAGATCTTGAACGTGAGATGTGTCCAGGTTTGTGATGAGTGTTTTGAGGAAGGTCATTTCTTTTCGTGCGTTTTCGAGTATGATGCGAGGGTCTTGTGATGTACAACGGAGGCAGTTGGGGGCAAACACCATCGCGAGGTTCGCAGAGTCCATTTTAGTTTGACTAACTACTTCGGGTGCCGTAAATTGTTGGAGGAAACTTATCAAATACGTGAGTACCTGAAAAGACAAAAATTACTTTGTAACTAAAAGTGATTTTTAAATGAAAAAATAAATATATAGTCTGTAACCGCGTCTGTGACGCGGTGGTTACGATAGCGGCTACCGTGCACAAGGTTTTCGCGCTGGAATCCCACGCAGAAATAATTGTTCGTGGTATCCACAAATACAGTGTGCGTCTAATTACTCTGCCGGCCTGAAGTTGAAGTTGCATGTACAATTCTATTCCCGCACTTTGCCATTTGCTACAACTTCAAACCGGCTGAGTTAGTTAGCGCGTACTGTAATTGTCCTGAGTCTGGTTCTTTGTGTCCGTTAAATGATCTTAAGTACGGGGTTTTAGAAGAGGTAAAACATATAAGCAGTGTTTATTAAACAAAGTATGCTTACAAGTCTGTTGATGGGCGGTAGCCTGAGTATCGCTCGCGTACACAGAGCGAAGTCAGTGCCGGCCGCCACGCACGCCCCGTACAGTGCGTCTGGTATGAGCGGCTCGTACAGCTCGCGGTACCACAGCTTTAGTAAGCTGGCTGGTGCATGAGCGTCTGGAATAAACAACGTTTTAAATATCACTTACACGAATTCTGTGGAGCTTAGTAGTGTAACCAGACCTCTTTCTTATAGGCTTACAAAATAAATAAAGTAAGGGAGAACAACAACATTATCAATCGTTTGAAACAATTCACTTACAGCTACACTAAAAAAATCTCACAAAACCTCTTTTTCTTCACATTCGTGTTTCATCATAAAGATTACCCTTATTTTACCGAAAGCATATTCTTAACTGAAGAGTTTGGATTAAATTTTTTAGATATAAGATTTATTTTCACAATTTTGGCTAATCTCAGGACAAACTTATAGGGAGTAAATATAACATGTAGTTACTTGTTTTAAGTTAAATGTTGATTATCCTGATGTAACGTACGATGGGCTTAATGTATTCTGTAGAATAAAAACCCCAAAACAAAAAAAGAGACATCAAAGCATCAAAAGATAAAAAAACACTTACCAGTTAATGTAGAAGCATCAGGTAATTCCCAGTTATCTATTTTAGTTTTCAATGCATTGACTTCATCAACGTCAGCAGACACTCGGAATATTCCCTCAGTTTCTCTACCGTTGAGAGCTAACACTTGCTGCGAGAGAGCGACTTGTACCCAAGGCAACTGGCGATTTGGAAACCGTTCCTTCTGTAGCGTCATCACTTCTGATAATGTATTACCAAACATTGATTGTCGGAATATTTGTATCTGTGAAAGAAAATAAATATTCACTTTTTCTTACTGGTTGTTGTCTAGTGCTTACTGCAGGGACGGGCTTCAGATAGCAATGGAGGGTAACTTGGCCTATTGATAACACGAATTGGCCAGACGGATTATCAACCTACGACCTCATACAGGTCACTGGGTCGGACTGGTTACGTTAGGCGGTGGACCATGTTCTGTGACCGGTGTTGGTAGAGGACTATGCCTAGCAGTGGACAGCAAATGGGCTAATTAATGATTAATGTCTTGACGCAGTCCTACAGCTTTATGTCAAGTTTTCCTTATTTGTTATCGTATTTTTTTTTTATCCTTTATTACCGTATATATTTATATATATGCATTTGTAAGATTTTACGATACGTAAGTCACGAGACTATAATACTAAACTAAAACAAATCTCATTTCGTAACCTAAATACAAAAATGACAATCTTTACTCACCCTAGCTTGATCAATATCATCTGTGGTAGGTTTCCTTGGCTGCCTCTTTCCACCGAAACCGATCCTTTCTAATCTCTTGCACGCAACACCGGCGTAATGTGATACTTGGACATGTATAGGCCATTTACCAACCTGCTTGAAAAAACATGAGTGATATAAAATAATTATCTAGGAGATGGGAATAATAATATGAAAATATATCCAGCCATTCAAATCATTTACAACAATCGGCTCTTAAACAGAAAGCTTTTCGAATGATGAGAAATCGAAGGTTTAAAGACTAACTGGTCTAAGCGATATTTTTTGCTAAATTGACAGTTCGCGCAATCTTATTCGGTCGACCTGAAATTACTTTCAGAGATGACTTTGTGCATGTGCAAGAACAAAGGAACCACCCATTCTCCACTATTTAGTTGTAAGAATTATAATAATATGTGCGCAGCCTAGCTTATGCAACAACTTCAAGCCGGACTACTTAGATTGTAGGTTCTTTTTGAACTATGTTTACTTGTGTGGACGATAATCATGAATGAAAACGTGAATTTTTTAACTAATTTAATCGTATACATACCTCAGGAAAGGCATCAGCGAATGCTGGATCTCGATGCCTATTCACATAGTTGGTAAGCGCAGGTTGGAAAGTAGACGAAGGCGGGACGAACGCTAAACAAACTGCCAATAACTCCCAACCACGGAGCAATGAGTCTCTTAGCGGATTCTCTGTTGTTTGTCTGCATAACTGTACGTAAAGCTCGTCGCGGAGTCTAAGGGAGAAATAAAGATTGAAACTAAGTAAATTTATTCGTCGGAAGAGATTTATGTATTAACAATCAATAATTTAACAGCAATAAATAAACTTTTAAAAAAATGTGAGTAAGTATCGAGTACCAATTTTTTCCATTGTCTTTCTTCTTTTCGGATTTTTCTAGTTATACCTAAGCTTTATAGGTAAAAATTATATGTAATTTAAATGTGACGACTAAGGACCAAGTGTGATTTTATCTTATGGCAATCAAATTAACCGGATGTCACCTGATGTAAATCTGTCAGTGGACCTCACTGACCGCCACTGACCGCTTTATATTACGTCATAAAATCCAACGGCTCAGTAATAAAACATTTTGGCATCACGGCATCCACCTTGACTGCCTAGAAAACGTCACGCTTGGAAGAACCAGGATCAAACATGGAGGGAAACACATGACCTGCTATCGAATTCCTATATTGAGCTAATGGCATACATACTTGTCATTAGAGAAGGTAGCATGCAGTATGTCCTGCGCGACAGAGTTGAGCGTCATGCCGGGGCGCGCTTTGCGGTCGCCCATGTATATCTGCACGAGGCGGAACAGGTCCGTCGCCGCCTTCTTGTGCGCCTTGTCCCACTCCGCGCCGACCATCGGGGCGCTGATGGACGATGATGTCCATGACAACATGTCGCGGACTGATGCCTGGAGTGGAAGCGTTGATTATAAAAACTATTTTTATTTACACTACAATTTTTACTGTAACTACATTTATTTTAATCATGTCAATAGTACCTATACATAATCTTATTATTTACTTAATTTATTAGTTTATAAAATTCCCCTATGAGAGACTGATATTTTATTTACAGAGACAGAAAACGGGGAGAAAAACACACCTGAAGCAAATAGATTAAACTTAATAAAATATAATTTTAGGGCAATAGACATTTTTGAAATAGAGTTTGTTGTGGGTACAGTAAGAATAAGTACAAACCTTTCTCCTAAAGATGCCCTTGTTGAAGTTAAGGTTATCTTTGGCGAAGATCTCGATGTCCTGCTCGGGCGGTGGGCGCGGCGCTAGAGCACGCACCGGCGAGTACAGCGCGCCGCCCTCCGCGCCGCCGCCCAGGGACGACGTCTGCGGGGATACACAAGTCTTTATAAACCAGACACATTTTATTTACAAAAAAAACTAAGCAATAAGTATTCTGATCTATTCTATATCCTGGAATTAATTAATAAATGTATTCTTAGTGACCCCATTCAATTAATGGGATAGGATACTGGAAAAGACAGGCAGAGGACCGTAAAAAGTGGTGTGAAATTCGGAAGTCATATTATTATGTCAAACTGTAACAACTCTACTACAGCAGCAAATATTCTAAAAACATGAATAAACTCACCCGATGAATCCCAGGCGAGGGTTGCCTCTCTCTATCGAATCCCACAAACGTATTATAATAAGAGACTCCATGGTTCATATACTCGACATCGACAGGTCTGTGCGTGTAGGCATGCGGTAGATACACGCCCGACCCGTCGTCGTCGTCAGGAGTGCGCGCGCCGCCGTCAGACGACTCGTTGTCAGGCTCGTGACCCGACAGAGAACGTTCTGAGCCGGAGCGCGAGCGGGAACGTGAGCGGGACGAGCCTGACTCGCCGTCCGAACCTGAACCGCCACCGTAACGGCCTCGACCTGCACAAAACATTTACTTAATATTTAGACGTAGTACTTGTGTAAATTTTATATTACTGTTACATCAGCAGAAAAACACTGTATAAGGTACAGTCAGCCCCAAAAGTCGCTGAACACATTTTAAATTCCAAAACTGCTGAACACTAAAAATGTCATAAGTCAGTGTCGCAACAAGAGTACAGAATAAGCTTTACATACGAAACGACCATAACACGCTGAACACGGTTATTACAAAAGTAGCTAAACACTAGTATTCCAAAAGTAGCTGAACATCATTAAATACAAAAGTAGGTTAACAAATCATATTTTCAATGTTATTGCCTGTCAATCTACTTTTGGTGTTCTTGATGTAAAGCGAATTTTGGTCCATTGACATGTAAAATAATTTGACAAATGTATACCTAGGCCATAACCAAGAAAAAATAATCTTGTAATTAAACCTCTTTGAACAAAACTTATCTGTTCTAAAGTCCAACAAATCTAAAAGATACAGTTTGACAGTTCTGACAAATTGAATAATAGGGTTGGGGAAAAAAAATCGTTTACTATAATATCCGAACTTTAAGAGATCGATTACGATAATATCCGAATTTTAGGAAACTTTAAATTGATCTCTTACTAGTAGTATTAGATCTAGTACTACTAGTGAATAATAAAATATCCTAAAAATTTATTTTATTTTAATTATGATTAATATTTACATAATTTTTTTTTAACAAAAATATAGAGATATAATAATATATTAGGATGATGATAAATGTGTACGTAGTTAGAATAAAGGGTTATTTTTTTACTTTTTAGTTTTTTTTTTTTCTAAAACTTTAACACCCTTATTAATAAAAATCGCTTACTCCTAGCATAGTCCAGACTTATACTTGGACTAGTTAATACCGGTGTAATGAAGTATTATCTTCGGACTAACTATGTTATTAATAAACTTGGAGTAACCGCGGATTAACAATACCACATTTACACCAGAATTAACGTGTTTGCTATGGCAACCCAGATACGTGAAAAGGTAAAAAGAGTGAGCTCAATGACTGAAATATCATTTTGATAGATTGATAATGTCAAATTTGAATTTTTTGGTTTATTGTTGTGTGTGTCATTATTTATTTTACAAATTGATTTTTCGAAGATTTTGTGATGCAGAAAAGATGCGGTATTGTTTTGCAAGTTCATTGTCAGTAAATAAATATGATTAAATATGCAAGTGATTGGTGAATAGCTGGTGGCGGCGCATCGTGATCAAGCTGTTCCTGTCTCCATCATACACGTTCCAGTGAAGTTCTCCTGGACAATGAAAAGAGAAGCATCGACTTTTTAATGTTGTTTTTTTTATATGTGTAAACTTATACTCTTACTTACTGTACCGTACTGTATTTCACTTGACACTGGCAAAATATTATATGTAATAAATAAACAATAATATTATTGTGTGTGTATTTTATTTTGTTGTCATATTGTAATTTATCCAAGTTAATTTTAATAATAATAAAATGGAGACACACAAACGCAGTCGCTCCATTAATTGGGATGAAGAAGAAAAGGTAAAGCAAGTACCTAATGTTGGTATTTTATTATTCATTGCCTATGTAATAATATTGTTCAGTATTGTAAAGCCTTTTTGATCACAATGTCTACACTGTAAAATGACTTTGAAGCAAAATGCCTCAAATCAATATAATACTTGGCCTACTAATACCACGCTGGCCAGACAGATTGGTACAGGGTTTAATTTCAAGTTTTCCTTCTTTTTATTTCGTAAAGAAATTATTAACGGATAGTCCCTTAGTCGGTTTTTGAGACAACCATGAGATGAGATGGGGTGGTGACATATTGTATTCTTACTCCGTCGAAATAGTCTCTATTCATCTTATTCAATCACAGGATTATATTTTTGAAGGATAAAAATAAATAACACGTCAAAGTAACACTGATGAGTCTGCACTAATCCACCGATAAACTATGTCTTGGTACGGAATAACTTTTACGCCAAGAGTAAAGCGGTATTAGCTTACTCCTTCTTTACTTCGCGTTTATTAATACAAACATTAATAATTTGACACTTAAACCATGGAGTAAAGTTATACTTGCGTTAGTCTATGTTTATTAATGAAGCTGTAAAAATATTAAATTAATTTATATAAGGGTACCTATGTAATAAGTGATTTATGCGATCGCGCAGTAACGTGTCGATAATTGACAATTTGAAAGTAATATATTCGATTTTTCGTTATGTAAACGATTTTTTTGCATACAAATGTATCAGAAGAGTCGCAACACTACGAGCAGTGACCTAACTACGTGACTTTGCAATGAGGTCGAGAAATAGAACTATTAGAGATTATTTACTATGTAAATATGTGTTATTTCGCTTTGTTTGAAAATTTTCAATCAAATTTGTATATTAAGAATTGTACATTTTTAGATACAAAAATAAAATCTTTCTAAATTTATGGTTTTACGAAAAAGGTTTTCGAAACTGAATAATGTACGCATGAACAAAGTTGTTTCAGTTTGAAAAATATGAAACGTCATACTGTATCTTTTAGATTTGTTGAGGTGTAAAAGTTTTTATTTTTTTTAAGATGCTTATAGTATAATACCCAAAAAGTAGGTTTTAATACGAATTGACGCGTATGTACAGCTATTTTTGGAATCTTAGGCGTTCAGTTACTTTTAAAAATACTAGGGTTCAGCTACTTTTGTAATAACCATGTTCAGCGTGTTATGGTCGTTTCGTATGTAAAGCTTATTCTGTGCTCTTGTTGCGACACTGACTTATGACATTTTTAGTGTTAAGCAGTTTTGGAATTTAAAATGTGTTCAGCGACTTTTGGGGCTGACTGTACATTGTTTTTTCTGGCGATTTTACTTAGATTTACTTAGAAATATATTTATATAGACACTCACTAGACAATTTGGCTTGTTGTATGATATAGTCCTGTAGCGGTAACAAATGTTGCATGCCTCGCAAGTCCCAGTTACAGTACAAAGGTGAGCTGCCACCTTCGTCTTCCTCTTCCTCGCCATCTAAAGCACCTTCGTCATGCTCCACTGGCCTTTTGTGTCCTATATCATAGAAAAGTATAAATTAAGAAAATAAAAAAGCAAATTCTGTAACATGTGAAGGATTGGACCTTGTATTTATAATAACAGTAACAACTTTTTACAATTAAACAGTAAACTAATTTAGTGATTGTAACTAATAAAAGTTTTAAATTTAAAATCTCTGTATAATGTCTCTGTGGATTAAATCATTTTACTACAGGATAATGTATTGTATAGTTTTAAATAGTTTAACATGTTAGTGGTAGAGAGAATAATTATTTTTAATAAATTGACGGGCACGGCGGTCATAACTGTTAATGCGGATAAAGTTAAAAAAAAATTTAAGAGTAAAAATAGCATAACATCATAATACTAATTTGTTTAAAAGGAGTAAAAAAATATAATATTGAGATGGTAAACTTACGTCTTGATTTAGTACGATCTCTGGGCGCAGTAGTGGTTCTATCACTAAGTCGCTGATTGTGTTTCTGTACATTTGGTTCTGTCAGTGGAGGCTCGACGAGGTTCACAGATTTTAACTTGTAGTTTACTGTGGAACAGACATAAGTATTTTAAAATACAAATGTATTAAAGTTTTTTTCTTTAATTTTTAGACAGTGAGCGAAAAAGAGGAGAGAAGGCTTGAATGTAACTGTTTAATTGATGATTCTAGTACTAATAGTGAATAAAAAAAATATCCTCATTACTTTTATTTAATTATAATAATTGGATTTGAATTCGGATACATATTATAATAATCGATCTCTTAAAGTTCGGATATTATAATAATCGATCTCTTAAAGTTCTCGAAAGAAAGATCGATTTTTTTATCCCAACCCTATTATTCAATTTGTTAGAACTGTCAAACGGTACTTCTTAGATTTAATGGGTTGTAAGTCAGTATTTGAACTATAGAATTTGAAGTTGTAACTTACCAGCTGCAACATTATCCTGTTCGTTAGCTGAAGAGAGTCTCATAAAGTTGTGATGAGGTTCGTGTGTTGCGCGATGTTTGCTACTGCTACCAGACGATACTGATGTTTTACTTGACGTGTAACGTTCCGGTTCTGCCTGTTGACGTCTGAAAATGTAACAAACATTTATAGAAATAATTGAAAGAGTGTATGAAACTTATCCAAATTCATATTAATATATCTTTTTGTATGTATGTATAATTGGCTTATCTAGAAAAATATCTACGTAAAAAGTATTTGATTGCTAGGTATATTAAACTTGTGAATATTTTCATTCAAAAGATTTAATTGTTTTTTTTTTCCTTTCTTTAAACCAAAATCATTACAAATCAATATAGGTACTCTGTCATGCAACAATTTTACTGTCTTGGCTTTGATGGATACACAATAAATGCCAAAAAGTAAGAATGAAGAATGAAACAACAGGCTGATCAATCAACATAGTCTACATATAAACACCATCGGCCTTATTACAAAATACGGTCTAACTATAAACCACGATTTATTACGTCACAAAACCACTGTTTTTGAAATGTGTTATTACAAAATCAGTCTTAACGCTAAAGAGTTGAAACTTATTTTGTAATAACAAATTTATGATTTTGTATTTGTTAATACAAAATCAGTTTTAACACTTAAGCTTTAAGACTGATTTTGTATTAAGAAATTTCAAAAACAGTGGTTTTGTGACGTAATAAATCGTGGTTTATAGTTAGACCGTATTTTTTAATAAGGCCGCATAAGTATCACATTGCTTGAAAGGAGAGAAACCATTCAATAAACTGAAAAAAACCCGATTACAATAATTTTTACCTAGTAAAGTCCCTAGCAGGATGCCAGTTAGCTGAGGCCGCGTTGTGACGTAGATCAAGACTGGTCTGTCTGAATGGTTTATCCACACTATATACAGCTTGCTTCTCGGGGTACCTATCCATTCGCTCTATTTCTGCTAACCGATCTTTATCTAAGTGCCTAGAAAAAATAATTATACATTACTTCCTAGTCTTAAGCACTATCAGACATGAAATATCTGGTCTCTTTAGGTATTTTACTAATGAATGTACATATAAAATGTGTATTTTTTTTAAATATACTTTAAAGTAATGGTTAAATAATACACAGGACGTTGTAACTTGCAGACTTTATATAAGTACATGATATAACAATTATGTATTTCTTTCTAGAGTATTGATTACACTAACAATTAGATTTCGTATGGTTAAGAATTTGTAAACGTATCTCATTACTATATTTTACATCTTAATAATTTATTATCAAAATGTATATTATAAATATGTTTTAAAAATGCGAATATTTGCACTTATACCTACTTCTGGGAAAGAGGATGGCAAAGGAAACTAAATTAAAAGCACAAAAAAGATAAAGATAGGCAAATAGTGAAAGTCGGCAAATGGTGAAAACTCCTTTTAGTCATGTAACAATAAGTTTACCTGTCAGAAAACCGTTCTCGTGCATGTCTTGACAATTGGTGAGGTCTTTCTAAACTGTGCATAACACGGGAGCCACCGCCCGCTGCGTCCGTCGCTAAGGATATCGAAGATACGAGAGACGGTCGAGCAGCTGTGGTCTGGAAAATAAATATTTTTTTTACTTGTAGTACAAACTGTTAAAATTAAAGTACATATATCTATTTAGAATAGAATAGTTGTATGATATGGATTTTATAATCGATTTGCAGCAATAAAGCAGCGATAAAAATTATTATAGCCCTTAAAAGGCTAAAGCTTATACAAATGCCTAAATAAACTACCATGTTTTTCTTGCAGTAATGTTACTAAGTTCCCTTTCTCTTTTTAAGACGGCTTTTAAGATAACCACAGTACGACATGGGGAAGTTACTTTTGTATTCCATTACCACACAAACTATACTAAAGGCTGATAGACATTATGATGCAAGAGTCAAATTCAGGATATTTTGAACGTATTGTTACAGATATACCTAATGTTATATTTTAAACTTGTCTTAGTAACAGTCTGCATCGTGTATAAAATACATATTATAAAAATTATTATGCAATGCAATTTTTATTTATAATATGCAATATATTGATATAAATGGTAACAAAAATACGTTACTTTTACATTTGATATAAAATATTTTGCTAAACTAAGCGTGTACCCAACTAAGTATGTCGAGATCATATAAGTAAGAATGGAATGTTAGTTTACAATTGAATAGATACAATAATAGATGTTAACGTTCAATTGACGAGTTACTATCTGACACGAGATAAATGTATCAACCATACAGTAATAGCTAGTTCGAACAAACTATAGTAACTTTACAACATATAAGCTAATTAGTTTTCTCAAAACAGTGCTTTCGGATAAAAGGCTTATAAATATTTACTTTTATTCAACTTTTAACAACAACCTACACACTGAGGGCTGTCAGTCATAAAACCCGATTTACACATCGACAAGTACAGTAGCGAGTTAAGTAGTAAGTTGTTGATTAAGTTGATTTGAATAGATCTCCATCCTATTTTTTGACGAGTTAAGTTTGCGAGACGCGAGAGAGGGGGCTACTTCGTACTTACTACACAAATCAACTTAATCAACAACTTACTACTTAACTCGCTACTGTACTTGTCGATGTGTAAATCGGGATTAAGTTTGTCAGACTCGAACCAGAGCAATATGCCGATGACCCCAAGTAAATCGTAGAAAGGATAAACCTAGAGTTTTCCGATGGGAGTGTTATCATATTTTAGTAGTTAGTTAAGGTATCTTTAATGTGGCTGATACGGATACCTTCTAAATTGTCGCTTTATCATTTCGTTAGGTATCTCATTCAATTTAAGTTTAATGTTTGGAAAGTTAACGATCATATCAACTCGAGTCAATTAACAATAGCCAATTAGTTGTAATAGGAAAGATATGATAAGATCTCGGTCAGTTATCGATTGCCTCTTTCGAAATTAAGTTCAAGGGGTGGTCTGTTAAGTGTTTATTGAAACTAAGAAGCATATTTTTTATTAAAGCAGGAAAAATACGCATATGTTGCCTGTGCGATGTGTGTTAAAGTTAAGATGATTTTACTGGTGCAAGAACCGAGACTCTAACCCATTAAAACATCGCGTCTTTGTTATTTTTTTAACGACAGAAGGTTGTCTCACTTAGATGCCACAATTTATCATAATTAGTCTCTTTCGAAACTAAACTACTACTTCTACGAACTAAAGACTAATCCCACTTTGCTGCCGATTATGTTGACTTCTTCTGTCCCTTTCCCAGCAGAGAATCATTTGTGGTAAAATTAGCAATTGGACAAAAGATAAAACATAGGTTTACAGTACGCTCGATCTAAGTTGGGCTGCCTGTAATTAGCTTTTAGAGATATTCGTGCATGTACAATGACTAAAAGATTTATTTAGTTCCGAAAATGACATTGGTGCAATTATTTGTAACAACTTCTAGCCGGCCAACTTTGATTGCGCGTATTGTCCACAAGTAACAAAAATATAGAACCAAAAATAATACTGAATTACCTGAAGGAATGGTGTTGGTTGTGGTTTCTGCAAGGGACTGCTCGGGCTTTGAGGTGAAGCAGAGTCACACGATGATCCGCCCGCAGATTGCTGTTTTAACTGAAAGCGTATTAATTCCAACACACAACACTTTCAAATACAGAACTGATCTGTATTAGATAAAAACAAAAGGGAAAACATAAACTATAGAATAGGCAGAAACATAAAGATAACTGAAAATGTTTTATCATTTTATTATTTTGTTTATCTGAATACAATTAATGAGTGAAGAGTTCATCTGTTGGTAAGTGATCTACAATGCAAAGAATTAAGAGTACCTATAACCAGACCGAAAAGTTAAACCAAGAAACTAATCCATGAAAGACTGACTTCTTAAAGGGACTAAAAGAAATTAAGCTAAGAGGTTTCGGTTCAGGTCTTTCTTCTTTTCGATAGGTGTAATGGTATACGATACATTACGAAAAATAACGGAACAATACATTTTATACTCCTATTCTGTTCTTACAAAAAAATCTCATTATAACACTAAAAGATGGTCAATAACAATAAAAGATATCAATTACGAATGACTGAATAATTACCTTTCTTCTAGTTAATGGTGTGCTCTCAACTGATTTGAAATATTTTTCATGCATCGAATCATCGGATGCGTCTTTCCTAGGTGATATGAAACTGCCACTACGATTCAAGCCTGAATAAGAAAAGTGATTCATTAGAATACTTCACCAGTTACATCTATATCAAGTCAACACATATTCAAAGTAAGCAATGACAAAAGTAAGAACAAAACTTATGTACATATTAAAAATTATTTGGAAAGACTACTATTAAATAAACAATATCATATCGAAATAAAGTCTGTCTCTCTGTTTGCATGCTGGAAAAACTTGAAAACCTGTACATTTTCTATTTAACTTGTAAAAATTAGTAGTTACTTCCCTTGTGTGGTTCAGTTATTTTAGAGATTTGTGTTTCAATTCAAAGGATGGACCATCCTGATTTGGATGGAGATTTGGACACAGGGTTAGGTTTAAATGAGATTAGGTGCAAATATAATTTTGTCAGGAAGTACTTTTAAAAAGATTACTTTGTAACTTCTATTCATGTATCGGTAATATTCAAGACATTATTGCTTACCTGAATGAGGCGACCATTTCTCACTTTCGTGAGTAGGTACCGCACTACTTCGTTTCCTAAGTTGTGGAGTACATACAGGAGGATTACACACTACTGCACTTAATTCCTGCTTTCGCCTTTGCTGTGCACTACTAATACTACTATCTGATGACCGTCCAGAATCAGTATGCCGACACAATTGTGTAGTGCCATCTTCACTCAATCTCCCACGTCGACTTTCTCCACTGTTCCTAAAACGCAATAAAAGAATTGTAAAAAAAATAAATGACCACATTATCAAATTGTTCATTTTTGTATGACGAGCCACAATATGTAATGCATTAACATCAACCAAGTAAATATAAAATGTCACCATCTTATCTCATCATGTGGAAATTGTTAAAGCCCAGTAAAAGAGGATCTACTCATAAATGCATCATTATAAACTTCTTTTTATCTTTTAAAAGTAGGTAACTTATATATTGAGTAGGAGAACCACAAACTATACAAATGAACAGTCTATAATTTTATACATGGTATTTGTGGTACAATGATTAGGGTGCCACACCCTAACTGGGCCATTAAATGTGGTTTACTTTAATGCATTATGTACAAAAATAAAAGATGAGTAAATGATTAAAAGGCTAAGTAAATTATCTTACCTATGATGATAATGTGTCCTCCTTGTTCGTACAGGACTGGTTTGTGTAAGTGTAACATTTTTTGCATTGCTAGGGGACAGTTTACTTGCACTTGCCACTGTACTATTGCCATTGCTGCTTACTGGCTCTATTATAGGTACCTGAATATCATTACAATAAGGTGTCAATAACAAGAAAAGCTACTCAGAACTTAATAATTACTTGAACCAACTACACATAAGTTAACAATCAATTGTGTATTAAACCAAATTAGTCAATATCAAAGGAGTTACATAAATATAGTCTATAAAATTTGGCAGAAAAGAAACCATAAAAAAATAAGTGAAATCATCAGTGACTTATTATCTTATCTTTACAAGGTTTATTTTAAAGCCACCATTTAAAACAAAGTAATGCATAGAGAAATATTTCATTCAGTATATAAAGACTATTTCAAACCACAAATATGTATTTTATATACATCACACATTATACTATGTATATATTTAACATAACAGAAATTTAATACATTAACATAATTGAATGAATCATAGAATAATTTGCAATAGTACTATAAAAATAATACATGTTTAATACCTGAGGAGCAGGTTGATTAACTTGTGTCTGTGTTGAAGTCTCTCTTCTTTTCTGTGGATCTGTGTTTTGCTTCAATGTTTGTAACTTTGCTAGGGGTATGATGTCACAGTCAGTAGGCCTATGCCAAACAGTAGTCTAAAAATAATAGTGCAATTAGATTACGGAACAGTAATTAAGGTACAATTACATAGACAAACTTGATTTTTTTTAAAACCAAAAAGTTACTTAGTTAAACCAAGCAATTGCTAAGTTGTACCCAATAATACAAGATCATAATCTCAATAATCTTGAAATAACTATACTGTTTCATTAACAAATTTTAATTATATAATATTCACACTATAACTGGTTGCAATGGCTACAATAACTAAGGACCAGCAAGAATATAGGTTTTAATAGTAATTAGGCAATTAATAACTAGGTAATAATTAATTGATAGACATTATAAGTACAGATTATTAAAGTCAGTATTTACCTGTGTTGAAGCATTGTAATAATAAAATCTATGTGTGTTGATATCAAATAGTTCCCACCACTGTGATGAGTCTGTCCGCTTAACTTTGACTCCCTGTGACAATAAAAATATAGGAAATTTCATTCGTCTTAATTAAAATTTCTTTTAAGTTTTCAACATAAGCTGTGCAAGTCCTATTATTTATATTTGAAAAATGAAATACATTGTAAAAATCATATGCAAATAATCTTTTATTAATTATTGAAAGGTCCAGTTCAGAGAATACATCTACAATACTAAAAAGATATTTGTATATAACACGAAATGTATGAAATCAATGTTAAAATGACCATTCAAGATCTTATAAGATTTTAAAACGACAATAAATTAGAAATTCATAAGAAAAGTTGCTACTTTTATTATCAGTAGATCACAAATTATTAGGTCAATCAAACAAGGCCACCGGCTAATAAGAATAAAAATAAATGATGAAGGCAGTATACCTCAGGTGGATCCCAAACGCATTCTCCAGTGGTTAGGTTAGCATACATATGCTCCTTTGTCTTCGGCTCGATAATCTCCACCCATTCTACCCTAGAATAAAACATTGCACACGTCTTAACTAATAGCACTATTCTATCACACAGCAATCATTTCACTACGAATTCTGGGCGTGACATTAGCGATTTCCGCGTACTTTATTGATTTTGCAACTTTCAACTACGGATATCGGAAGCAATTTGTAAACAATTTACATAAAACTTCAAAGTAACAAATTACCTTTCAGAAGACATTTTCACTAAAATACAATAACTTTTATAAACTTCACTTACACATCTTAAACTAATTTGACCTAAAATACGGATGATAAATCAGAAAGAAACCATCCATGTTGAATGTTTACTTCATTGAAGGGAGCGTTTGTGCAGATATTAAAAAGTACTCTGTGGTTTGTGCAAAAGCTTGAAATGTCAGAAAAGGCAAATATTTATAAAAGTTAAAAATAATAAATTTTTTTATTTTCATAAAAAATGTGCAAATTAGAAAGTTATATAAATATAATTAAAATTCACATTTTTTTGGTTTAATTCGCTTGTACAAACGTTTATTTATTCTTCTTTCGTTTATATATATTTGTTTTATTTTTTAAACAAAATATAATATAAACGAACGTCGCGGTTTTATCAATATTGTATTATTAATCAAAAGCTATAAAAAGGTTAATTTTCAACATACAAGTAAAAATAACACGAATAGCATGCACAGAGCTTTACTCGACCCATCCAGCCATATCAGCCTATGGACGTCCACAGCTGGACGTAGGCCTCCTCCAAGTATTTCCACCTTGTGCGTTCCTGTGCCTCCCTCATCCATCGGTTTCCCACCGTCCTAACTAGGTCGTCGGTCCACCGTGTGAGGGGTCTCCCCACCCTGTGCTTTCCGGTACGCGGTTGCCATTCCAGAACCTTTCTGACCGGACGGGTGTGTCGGTTCTCCGCGCTATGTGCCCTGCCCACCACCACTTCAACTGGGCAATTTTCAGCACTATGTCGGTTACTTTGGTTATCCTGCGGATCTCTACATTTCTGATTTGATCACGCAGGAAAACTCCTAACATAGGTCTCTCCATTGCCCTTTGAGAGACAGTAAGCCTTCTGAGAAGGCCCATAGTCAGCGACCACGTTTCACATCCATTGTCATCACTGGCAAGGGCAACACACATTGACCGAAGACCTTTGTCTTCAGACTGCGGCAATGTGGACGAGAAGATACGTTTTAGCTTCCCTTACGCTGCCGATCCGAGTTGGTTTCAACGAGTGACCTCCTTCTCGAAGTTGGATGTACCCAGCTGGATTGACTGTCCCAGGTACGAAAATTAATCTATACTCGTCGACTAAAAGTGTAGAGCCTCCAACCGTGATTGGAGTGGGTGCAACTTGGCCATTTGCCATGATCTTGGTCTTGTCCATGTTCATTTTAAGACCCATTTGTTGAGACACACACACACACAACTAAGGCCACCGAGCATTCTGTTTAGGTCTTCTATGTTCTCGGCCATGACCACGATGTCATCGGCAAATCGGAGATGCGTGATATACTCGCTATTGATATTGATGGCAAGTCTGTCCCAGTTCAAGAGTCTAAAAGCATCTTCCAGCGCAGCGGTAAACAGCCACATACGAGAAAAGGACAAAAAAATACATTATTATAAAATCTTCGGCAGATAATGTACTTAACTCAGCTAGTAAAGCTAAAATCAATATTAAAGATTTTTTTCTACAAAGCCGTGTAACGCTACTAAAAAGTTGATGCTGTTCTTTCCACTGTTGTCCAGGCGAAAGGGACAGGATTTCATAACATTCAGCCTTTGCCATTATTTGCCTTAAAAATATAACCGGAAGACATCAGTGATGTACTAGTTCATAGATAAAGATAATACATATGTACTAGTTGAACTACACAAAACGAACGAAAGCGATAGAAGACCTCTGATGAAATTGTTTCATAAAAATATTTATGCACCTTTTGTTTTTGTCGATAAGAACAATTATGTACTTTTTAAAATTGTAAAAATTGCACATTACGGTGATTGGAGACTTAAGATACTAGTATATTTTCATATACTAGTAACCCAAGTCTTCAATCAATATTCAAATTTTGGAAATGATTAAATACATTATATCCATCTTGTACCTTTGAATTTAATATATTGGTATAAAAGTTAGGCAGAAAATAACGAAAAACTCTTTTTAAACAATTATTTATACCAGTTCATTCCTCCTAGCTATTAGTTGATTGCTGAAAATCGCGTCTTTTTAATAACTTCTTTACTGGCAGGAGATCCGGAGTTTAGTGATTTATAAAACATAATAATACTTCAAGTTTGTTTCATATTGTTCAAATGAACTAAACTTGATCCGTTAAAGAAGAATGGGCATTTTTGTATGGAAGCCGTCCCCACCCTTGTAACACTTATAGTTATACATCAAATAAAAGTACTTGAAAAGTGAAGCATTTTATTGTATGGAACCAATCTGTCAGTCATGGGAGAACAGAGTTATTGAGGATAAGAGAATAAAAATAATAAACGATAATATTACATACTTTATGTTAATATTTACTGTATAAGCACGATAAAGTCAAAGGCTATCTTACTAGTAGACGGACCATACATCTAGATCATCCTACATCATCCAGAAAATCATCCACTGCATTTTCCTGACTTACGGATAGCTAGCCTTGCTAAAAAAAAGATTTAGAGAACCATTTAAGAAATGTTCTTTATGCAGCAACCATTGCAGAAATAGTAAACGACAGAATTTATGTTCCTCAGACTCGGCAATGGCTCGACTCAGACTAATAGGTCGATAACCAGCCGGTTCGGACTTCTTTAGTCGGGGTTCGGTATTCTGATAACCATGGTGTCTATCCACTGTTGTGGGAAGACACAATTTGATATTGTGACATTGAAGATGCATGTCTGTTCAGGATCAAGAGACGTTCGGGGAATAAATTGATGACTATATTTGTTATTTTTTCTGAGTCTGCCTTTCTTAGTCACTCTGGTGACTGAGAAAGGCACCCGGGCTTTTTAGGGGCCAGAAGTTTAATGTCCGTATGGTGACGGACTAAGAATACATGATGTAACCATCCCCTTTCGTCCCGCGGGTGTCGTAAAAGCCGACTAATTCGGAATCCTTACGCAGATGTTATCACTGCTAGAGAAGGAATACTCGAAATAAACCCTTTACCAACCATCATATCATTTTCATTTTGGGGGGTTATTTGGCCTACTTTACCATGCTGGACAGACGGGTTATTGGTGTGTACCAATATAAACGGCCCCCAGTCCCCAGTCGCTCCGTTATTCCTGGTCAAGGTAGCGGCCATGGAACGGCGGAGTAGGGGGTGCGAAGAATCTCCAGAGGAGGTCGGACTACCAACACAACCTACCTTTGGCCTCGGCAACTTACAACGCGCGCACACTGCGGACCAAAGAGAAGGTCGTAGAACTGGAGGAAGAATTGAGCAGGTTACGGTGGAACATTGTCGGCTTATCTGAAGTTCGAAGACAGGGGAAGGACTCGATAACCCTTAAGTCTGGTTACCTGTTCTATTCCCGGGAGGGCGACCAACAGTCCCGTGTCGGGTTTTACATCCACAAATCTCTCGTGAACCACGTGGTGAAGATCGAGAGTGCCCTAGAAGCCTCTGCGAAGTTGGGCCCTAGAAGTGGAAATGAGTGGAGAGTGAGGTTTTTTGGATATAGACAAAGAAATCCACGGGACCAAATGCTTGCGGACTTCATGGAGAAGGAGGGACTTTTTATGATGAACTCCTTCTTCAAGAAGCGTAACTGCCGCAATTGGACTTGGATTAGTCCTGATGGTGTCACTAAAAATGGGTATTCGCTTGTTTTCTATAATTTCATTTGAAATAATATTGTTTGCCATAATCGTCCTCGGTCATAATATTCATTTGCCATAACAGAATTATGGTTACCACCCCGGCTTTGAACAACCTGACTTGGATAGGTTAGGTTAGGTTTATTTTTTAAACCACGGTAAAGTTTTCACCGAATTGATCACCGCTTCGCGGGTCTCCGTCAAGCTTATTTGGCGTTATGTCTAATGATATTATGGCAAATATTATTATGGCATATGAAATTATAGCATTTAAAATTAGGACACACATTAGTAAACCGGACTGGTGTAGGTCAGAGCGTAGACTTCATCAGCCGTCTTCTTTCCAACCTAGGATTCTCAATCAATCTCATTTTTAGGGTTGACTTTTTGACATTGACTTCATCATGTCGACAAAATGCCATATATTTAATGATGTCTCAGTGATCAATTCGGTGAAAACCGGAAGCGATCACCGGATGGTGAGAGGCTCATTAAATATCAATCCTAGGCTAGAAAGAAGTCGGCTGATGAAGTTTACGCTCTGACCTACACCAGTCCACATCCCCGAGAACTTCCAACTCATATTACAGAACCGCTTCGAGAGCCTCAGCGAAGCATTACATTGGAAGTAGTTGCCGCGTCAGGTCCAGTTATTTTTCTAATATACCCAACTATGCATACGAACATAGCGCTCAGAATTGCCCGGTTAAAGTGGCGGTGGGCAGGGCACATGGCACGGAGAACCAACAGCCGTTGGGGTCGAAAGGTTTTGGAATGGCGAACGCCTATCAGAAAGCGCAGGGTGGAGATACCCCCCACCTCGACCTAGTTAGGATGGCGGGAAACCGATGGATGAGGGTGCCACCCTCGCCATGTTTAAAGGAGGCTTATGTTCAGTAGTGGATATCAATTAACTGATATGACGTACGAGTTTTTATATTTATGAAAGCTGTATGTTTTTTATTTGAAAAGCGAAATTCATGGTTATCTGGATGATGTAGGATGTTTTAGATGTATGGTCCCTCTACTAGTAAGATAGCCTTTGACTCTATCGTGTTTATATAGTAAACTTTAGCTTAAAGTATGTAATATTATCCTTTATTTTTTTTTCTCTTCTCCTTAATAACTCTGATCTCCCATGACTGACAGATTTGCTGTCATACAATAAAATGCTTAACTTTTCAAGGGCTTTCATTTGATGTTTAAATGAAAGTGTTACAAGGGTGGGGACGTTTCGCCCATTCTTCTTTAACTCGGTAGCGATACGGCTACCGAGTTTAATTAAAATGCCAGCAATAGCATAATAGCATCTCGGTCACATCCACGTAGTACTAATAAGTAATCTGTGGTCACATCACTACGCACACTCGTCAAGTCATCAGTTTTTTTCAACAATAAAAAGTTGTGCTCTAAACATTGGTTATTTTTTGCTGAAAGGATTTAATAAATTAAATACAGTAAGTAAGTACTTGTTACTTAATAAGACGTTTATTCCATTTTTCAGTTCGTCTAAATTTCATTCCAATGTTGCGAAATGTTGTTAACCTTATAAAATGCCGGCGCCCTATTATTGCTGATTCATTAAAAAGTAAACACTTACGAATTCGAAAGTTCGCAGAGCAGAAAAAAACACTACCACCGAAACAAGAGCGGGGTCGGTATTAAATTACGGTTAAAAGTTTGTCTTGTGAGTGCTTACTTCTGCCAATTCTAAGGTAAAACCTACGTTATCTTTTTCAGCAGCCACTGTAGTCATGTCTGGAGACCAGTCAAATTTCCTTTTACCCAATAATCAGAAATTTGTGGAACTTGATTCCTCCCAAGCATTTAATAAACTAACAGCTAAGGAAAAACTGTATGCTCATTATTTAAGTCAGGTTAGTACCTTGTAGCATTCTTTTGTCTTTTATATTTGTAATGTTTTTCTTATTTAAAATAGTTTTAATTGTGTGTTGCTTTTATTTTCAATGCTTATCTACAATAATTGTATTAATTTAATATACTAAATATTAAATTAATACAATTATTGTAGATAAGTATTATTTATTTTACCAATTTGATCATAAAAAAAATTTTAACGTCATAGTATTATTCGAAATAATTGCTTTACATATGAAATATGCTTATCAAACTTATGACAAAAATTATTCTCAAATACTTGCTGTTTAGCAATGCTGTGACCCTTTGTTTCACCCATAACCGTCTAATTTGTGTGCATGTACATTACTTATAGATTTCTTCTGTTTGTAAAGCATATAACAAAAGTAAAGTACCTTTGTTTGCTAGCAGCTATAGTATAAGCACTGAATTTGGTACTGGAAGATAAATTTAGATCATTACTGCACTGCTGGTTTCTAGGTATATCATTTTTAGATGCTGAATTATTTTCCTTGAGTAAATATTAGGCAATAATTATATTTACAAATTTTGTTAAGTTATTTACTAAGTACCTGTTATTATTATTTTATAAAAGCCAGGCTTTAAATTAGCAACTGAAATGCCTTTATCCTGTTTGTATGTTAAGATTTTATTCACTTAGGTATTTTACATGTTATTATTATTTGTACTCATATTTATATTTTTGTTTTTTTTCAGTCAGCATGGAACGGCGGACTTATTGTTCTTGTTCAAACAAGTCCAGAATCTCCAAGGATATTTTCATTGTTGCACAGAATTTTTGTTGGGGAAACATTACAGTCTCTTAAGGAGAGTGTTGCTAAACAAGGTGTTAGCAATGATGACTTTCTGGTAACCATTTATTTCTTTTATACTACTTCCTAACATACTTCCTTCCTTGGTCATTCTATGGTATGGTTTGGTCCCACAATTTAAAAAAATTAAGTTAAGTTTGTAACTAGTATGTTTTCTCATAGTTGTTTATCTATTTGTCCCATATATTTAACAAATTTATTTTACTCCCCAACATTGATAACTTTACCACATCCTATGAGAACTCGAAAAGACATTATATTTTTTATTCTTCTATTGTGAAACGTAACATAGGTTTCTGTTTGTAGGCATTTATGGTCTATGCTGGAGGCATTTTTGCTAATAGCGGTAACTACAAAGGATTCGGTGACACAAAATTCATACCAAATCTTCCTAAAGACCAGTTTGAGGTTATTGTGAAAGCCTCAAAAGCTTATAATGATGATGCTAAACATATATCCGAGCTCTGGGAGAAAACACAGAACTTTATTTACAGCACGGTTCCAAGACTCAGTCAGTTGGGACTTGCTGATAAGGTAGGTTACTTACTAGTCATAATCTATACATTAAATAAAATTAAAATGTCACTTTGTTATATCAAATTTTCAGTTTTCTGCTAATATTTTATTTTAGAGTTTGAGTGTAGGAATCATCATAACAGCCCATTAATGTCCCACTGCAGGGACGGGTCTCCTCCAGTAACGGAGGGATACTTGGCCTACTAATACCACGCTGGCCAGACGGATTGGTATAGGGTTTAATTTCAAGTTTTCCTTCTTTTTATTTCGTAAAGATAATATTCTCGAATAGTCCCTTAGTCGGTTTTTACGACACCCATTGGATGAGATGTAGTGTAGGAATAAAATATAAATATTTGAATAAGAATGGCAATGTTGTTAATTACAGGGTGTAACAACATATTTTTCAAGCAATTGTTCTGAAGAAGACTCAAACTTGGTTAATGATTGGATGAAAACAAAACGTATAGAGGCATACATATGCCGCACATTCAAAACTACTGTTGAGGATGGCTGTAAGTATTACTGTAAAGGTTTTAAGCTCAAGTCTCAGTTTTAATACTTTGGAATTCTATTTAACATGGAATTTAAAATTCAAGACCACTGTGAATACATAAGATAACTGCAACTCATGCACTCATTCATGTTTGTACTCATAAAAAGGACATTAATTTTTTTTTAATTTAGACATTTGTTGAACTTGAAATCTTAATAACCATGTTACATGTTTTTTTAACAGTGCCTCTGTACACGATCCACTTGGCGGGTGTTGATGACACGGCAAAACCTCCTCTAACTATGGCCACTGAAAAATATAAGGGAGCTTATTTCCAAGTAACCCGTGGAGATTATTCACCTCTTTTGAATCGTGTCAATGAAAATTTAACCAAGGCGGCTGAATATGCAGCCAATGACAATGAAAAGAATATGCTGTTACATTACGTTAATAGTTTTAAGGAAGGAAGCCTGGATGAACACAAAGAAGGAAGCCGTTATTGGATAAAAGACAAGGGTCCTATTGTCGAAACGTAAGTTGAAGTTTTTTTTCAAGAGCTATCAACAAAGAAATAAACCTTATTCTTTTAAAACATTCAGGTTTAGGTCAATTGATCATACAAATAATTATTCAGTGTGAGTTTTGATCCCATTTGGAAATGTTTGGAATATTTTATATCATAAAGCAAGATGCCAAACCATTTACAATCAGAACTAATACATAAATATAAACCTTTTTTATTTACAGATATATTGGTTTCATAGAAACCTACCGTGATCCTAGCGGTCAACGCGGTGAGTTCGAAGGTTTCGTCGCCATGGTGAACAAGGAAATGTCTAAGAAGTTCGGTGCACTTGTAAACGCAGCCGAGCGTTATATACAGATGTTACCTTGGGGAAGTGATCTGGAGAAGGATACATTCTTGAGACCTGACTTTACCAGCTTGGATGTATTGACATTCTCGGGCAGTGGAATACCGGCAGGAATTAATATTCCTAATTGTAAGTATAGTTTAATGTCAAAAAATATAGTTTTATGTCTCATACCAAACTAGGACGCTCAAGGAGCATTACAATGGGTACTAAATAACTGATTTCATGTGCATATTTTGTCAAATAATTTTTACTCAATTCAGATATACAAATTATAATTCTAGGGTAGGGTAGCGCACCTTCGATTTTTTTTGGCAGTGCTTCCTCGTATATTACTATTTAACACAAGCAGGTTAAGAGTCATAGCACATATAACGTAACGTAAACGGATTGGCATCGCCTCGCCTTTTTCCTCGGTGTCAAACGTCAAAAATCCGATTACGTTACGTATCCGATTAGTGTGCGTTGCAGTAAGGAGTTTCATACAAAGAATACTGAACGGCTCAAGTTGATACGGTGACGTTCCGTTTACGTTACGTTATATTATGTGCTACGACGCTAAGTCTAGCTTACTTTGGGAATAGATGGCGCTGTGTAGAGATGTCCATGATTATTTATATTTATAATATAGTTTTGTTCATATCAAGTTTTGGATTACTTTTAATTGAAGTAGTAGTATCACATTTAGTGAGTTATGTGTATGTACCACTGTCTTTTGTACTGAACTAAGTTTATTATCAAATAAGAATGTAGGGTGATGCTACCAATTATCAGCACTTTAAGAGTTGGTCTTACTTTAATATCGTTTATCTTTAGTGATAATACTGATAACGCCTTTAACAACATGCTTTCTCGGTTCACAATTAAATACGTAATTGATTTTTATTATAAAAAATTGTCTTTATGCATACACATTTTATTTAGATGAGTTTGATTAAATAATTACCCAAACACCAATTATTGGCACCATCATCACCACTTACTGGCATCGACCGAGCCAATTATCAGCACCTTAAAATTAGACAAAAATAGGTAGATAAATGAAATAATCCAATGTTTATAGCAAAATCTCTTTTATTTATACCTAGCCTAACAACCAAAGTTTCAGAAAAATAAATACATAAAAATAAAAATTCCAAAAAATAATAGACATTCTTTTGATCAAAATATCAACACTATGAAAACAACTAGCAATGTTAGTTTCAGCACCATGCCAGGATATGAAATTCGAAATCATAGAGTAGGTACTTTTTCCAAGAAAATTAAATTCTAGGCATTAACGGCCTTATTACAAAATACGGTCTAACTATAAACCACGATTTATTACGTCACAAAACCACTGTTTTTGAAATTTGTTGTCACAAAATCAGTCTTAACGCTAAAGTGTTAAAACTGATTTTGTATTAACAAATACAAAATAATAAATTTGTCATTACAAAATCAGTTTTATCACTTTAACGTTAAGACTGATTTTGTAACAACAAATTTCAAAAACAGTGGTTTTGTGACGTAATAAATCATGGTTTATAGTTAGACCGTATTTTGTAATAAGGCCGTAAATAATCAGCTTTACAATAAAAAAATATGGATTAACAATTTTACACACCACTTTGTAATGTAACAGTACCAGTGCCGATAATTAGCAATTCGCAAAAAAATTGAACCCTGATGTCAGCACCTCATTTATGAACATAAAATTAAGATAACGTTAATTTCCATTGTCAGATAAGCCTTACAAAACATTTCATACACGAAAAAAACCTAAAGGTTCAGTAAAAAATATCTAAAAGATCTAAAATAAAGTAAAATAAAAAAAACCTGAACTTACCTACGATCATAAGAAACTGTCAAAACAAAGTAATGTGAAGGACATGTTCCCGCGTTTTTTAAAAAAATGGCTTTTTTTTAATCGAAGTATGTAGTTTTCCCAAAGGATCTTATTTTTCATTTCTTTAAACGGAATCCCAAATTAATTAATGGTAAGCTTATTGAGTTTTTGTTGGGGGTGCTGATAATCTGGTGCAGTGCCAACATTAGGACTCTTGCCCCTAACTTAATTTTTTTATTTATTTTAGATGACGATATTCGTCAAAATGAAGGCTTCAAAAACGTATCATTAGGTAATGTGATCTCAGCCGCTTATAAGGAATCTGTTACGCCATTTTTATCTAAGTCTGACAAAGAGTTACTGGACAAATATAGAGTTGCATCATTTGAGGTAAGATTTCTGAATCATATCTTTCTTAATTATCTACGGGTTTAAGGTTCTGGAATAGCGACCGTGTACCGTGGATGAGGGAGGCACGGGACAGAGGAAGGTTTTTAATCATCAAATCAGTTTGGTGGATTATTCATATCCTGTATTATGTAATGTCTTTTTCACCAAACCCTTCCATAACAATTCGTTCGCTCGTCTGCTTGTTCACCTTCCATCCAGTACCCAGTCTATTTCTAAAAATAAACATGTTCCTATTTAAATTTATCTAATGGTTTATTACAGGTACAAGTAGGACTACACGAGTTACTGGGACATGGCAGTGGTAAACTTTTGGCGGAAGATGGCGAAGGAAAACTCAACTTCGATCAAACTAAGGTCCTTAACCCTGTCACTGGTAAGTCATTATTTTTTCTTTATTTAACTGGTTGTTGATATAACTGCTTGCTAAGTAAACCATTAGAAATGTTACTATTTAATATTTATTTAACACATTTGGCTGTGGGTTTGACTCCCTTGTAAAATAATTATTTGTGTAAACCATCCCAGTATGTAACCAGTCTAAATGTTCTTTGTGTCCATTAATTTAAAGTCTGTTTAAGACCCCACATAGAACTTCATTTCTAATGAGGGAGAAGTCTTTAAAAAAATAAAATTCAACAAAATCTTGATCATAACTCGAGTTCAAATATAGTTTTAATAGTATTACCCATAGTAAAGTATAATAAATAATTGTAGGTCAACTAATCGATAAATGGTACAAGCCTGGAGAAACTTACGACAGCAAGTTCACAACACTCGGCTCTGCTTTCGAGGAATGTCGGGCTGAAGCGGTCGGCTTATATCTATCCTTGGTACCAGAAGTATTAAAGTAAGTTTTTTAAATTGAACTAATAAATGTTTATAGCATAAATATCATCGTAACCATATCAAAATTATGTTTTTGCTTAGAAACAAGTTTTATGTAAGGAACTAAAATTTAAAAGCTCAAAAATTTTTACGTTGCTTGACAAAATATTGTAATGTAACAGGCTTTTCGGACACACTGGTCAGGAGGCAGAGGATGTGATGTATGTAAATTGGCTCAGTTTATTATGGAATGGAGCCGCTAAAGCTACTGAAATGTACCAGCCCTCAACCAAGACATGGCTTCAGGTATTACTTTTATAATATTTTAAGAATTATATAGTGAAAAAACTCGACGGTTAATAGACGGAGTAAAAAGTAAAACAATTATCGTAACTTTTGCGAATAGTAAACATAATTATCAAAAATAAGAGTATACAGTTCGTTCGGAAAGCGAAAAAAAGATTTACTTCACTTAATTATAGCCTTATAACCAGAGAATAAGTCAAAGCTCAGCATAACAAATAGTAAAATACATACTAAAAGCTTTCTTTACTGTAGCATTTTCCTCCTACAGTGAGTCTAAACTGTTTTACTATTTACAGGCACATGCTAGAGCAAGGTTTGTTCTGATGCGTTTGTTGGAGCTTGACGGTGAAGGCATGTTAACTATCAAAGAGACTGAGACTGGCAAGGATTTATTGATAGAACTACAGAGAGATAAACTTGCTACACAAGGCAAGAAGGTTATAGGTATGTTTTGATTTTATTACTCCTGTGTTTGAAGCCTATTATTATTTTGTACTTTATTATTTATTAAAATAATTTTATATTATACTATATGGTTAGGAAAAACTAGTGGCTTTACATTTACAAATATAAAGCTCAGTGAGCTTCTGCATTGCGTTCGGCAGCCACTTAACACAGTAGCATTTGCTTACTACTATGGATGGATTTGTTTTGAAGTTGGATTAAGCAGCGATGTTACCGACATACCAACGCAGACAGTCTCTGAAGAATTGACTTTAAATCATATGTGTATTGTTATTTTTCAGGTAATTTCCTGGTGAAACTGCAAACTTTAAAAGCTACCGGCGACGTGACAGGTGCGGAGGAACTATTCGACAAGTACAGCCGTCTCGATGAGCCCTGGGGCCGCTGGCGTGACATTGTCATGTTACACAAGCAACCAAGGAATATATTTGTGCAACCCAACACAGTCATCAATAAAGGTATTTTATAACAGTTACTTCTTTATGACAAAGATAATAGATTAGTTCATAAGCATCACAGTGTGGATAGACCAAGCGCGATTTATATCATTCCCTGATTCAAATTTGATTGAAATTCGTCTTGATTTTTGTGGAAAATAGTAACATACATCCATACACGCTCACACGATAAATTATTTAATTTTAGACCTCAAATAAGCCCCGTTTTAATGTAAGTAACTAATTATAATGTATTTCTTTTTCAGAAAATGAAGTAACGTTAAAATGTTATCCTGCAAATGCTGAAGGTATGATAGCATCATGGGTTGAACGCTTCCCTGACACTAAAGTAGACGATATACTGGAACAGTTAGCTGAGAAAGACAGCCAGTACTTCAGCGAGCTCAAACCTATTAGTATAACTGCATAATTGTTTACAAGATGTTTAATACTATTTACTGTATTATTTTGAAGTAATATAATATACTACCAAATAAAATTTTATAATGCAATTATATTGTTTCAATGCTTTGTATGTAGTATTATCCAGTAATGGTTGCAGGGAATTGGCCCTTTAGACCCGTTTCCCGCCTGGGGGAGACATCAGGATTCTTTAGGACTGGTATATACCATTGCTGGGGAGACATCGCAACTGGGTTTTCAATTATATTTAATGTACTACTCGTACTATTTATGGTGAAGACATATCTGACAAAGGATACGACTTAAATATAATTGAAAACCGAGTAGCGCTGAATCCCCCAGCAAGGAAAGACACCGGTAGTAAAGAATCCTGATTTTTCCACCAAGAGGGACACGGGTCTAAGGTGGAAATTGGTCGGCCATCACTGTTCACTAAGGTAAATTTCAAAAAGTATTATCTTTACGAAAACAAAAACTCGACATTAAACCATAGATAAGAATTATATACTGGAAACGTTAAACCCTATGTTCCGGACCAACGTGGTTTCTATATGCCAAGTCTACGTCGTAAAAATCGTACTATGTCGAAAAAAGAAACCGAGTATCCTTGAATGTACGGGTATTATAAGGGATTGAATAAATAAAATTCTTAAGTCAACTATATAATTTATTCACATTCAATACAAAACGTGTGTGATAGCAATTTTAATATTAGTCGAAACAATCACAGTTGTAGCGTTATATTGATAACTATGAGAAATATTAAAATCACACACACCAATAAATAATTTTCAATTCTAATAAAATTAATAAATAGATTTCAAATTACAAAGATGAACGTATTGCGTAAATTATTGCTTATAAACACCACTGGGATTGTACATAGCAGCTCCCTGTCATGTAGACAGCGAAGTAGTCACCAGTCACTGGTCACGCTACAGGAACAATCATGGCGTCGTATACAAATACTGAACGAGAGAAACAAACAGTAGCAGCTTATAACTAATAAACTGAAAGTTCTATGACTAAAATAATATACACGTACTGCGTGATACTATAACACTTCCGGTCTATAATAAGTTATTCCTAATGAATCTTCTAAGCACCATTCTATTCGATTACTGTTACTTCAATACTTAAATGTTTATGATAAATATTTAAACTTAAATTGACTTAGGGTCAGATAAAAATGTAAATTGATAGTAACTAAGAAAAATTATAGTTAAAAACATATTTGTGCAAACACACACAAAATTGTGTCATTTTATATATTTGAATAAAATGGACTATATCAAATCCAATCACTTAAGTTTTATAAAGGCACGTAACAATCAATTTACAATAAACACTTAACAAAAAGTTCACTCTTTGCAAAATAAATTATTATATTTCAATAGTAATTCATATTATATTTCATTAACAAAATCGTTTCAGCGTAAAAAGCTGTATCAAAATATGCAGCAGGCAAAACATCATCGCCGGACTAAGTTGGAGCAAGCCAACACGATTCAACCAACATCATTATACATTAATGAATGTGTGTTATCTACTTTAAACACTAATCGTAATTAATTTAGAAAATTTAAATGTCTAATATATCTAATTTTGCAAGACAATTTACTGTGATAAGATTTTGAGTGAGATTCATTGCACAATATTCTAATTTGCCACTAAAGACAGTCTTAACTTTCTGTCGTTAATGAGATTCAATTAACAAGGTATCTAGAGATACGTGAGTATAATCTACGTTTGGCAAGAGTATCGATACAGCCTCGATCATATCAACACATGTAAATAGACTCAAAGGAGGTTGTAAATAAAATATAACAAATAAGTGAAAACATCAAGTTCCGTCAGATACTAAACCTACAGTGTCGTTGCAATAAGTTCGCAAAGGTAAAAGTCAAAATGCTTATATAAATCACAAAATAAATCCTGCTCAATCAATAATTCCTCTCAGTCAACTTTCTCAGAGCATTCTGCACCGTTGCCTTCGCCTTTAGATGTGATATTGGATCTGAAACATTACATTTAGGTTATGTGTGTATTATTGTAATTCGTTTTGCACTGTAATTGTGTTCGCTATGTATTGCTCTGTGATGTGTCTATCAATGATATGAGTGCATTATTATAGTTCATATATAATAATTAATACAATTCAAGTTGCATGGACTCGATCGTTACATGATGTTGACAGTCTTTGTGATTATAAAGTGCTCAGTGAGCTACAATATTGTTTTGATTAAAAATGATTATTAAATATATTATCTACATCTAGTTGCATTCTAATATTTTACATATTTCACAAAACTTCAGTTTACTTATTTATAGGATATAAAACTTTTTAAGCATTAGTGCTATAAAATTTAATTCGAAAGCGTGAAGCGTGCACAGAATAAAATCGTATTATCTTTCACTTTGGGAAAGTTATTATCAATTATTTACGTGACATGAAAGTACAAAAGTATACACACCTTGGCAGTGGTTCCTTCTCAGGATCAGGCTTCCGTGTCACGCTGATTGATATCTTTTTTTGCCTTATTTTATCCAATATATTTTCAGGACTAGGTTCTTTTTCGCTTTCTTTTAATATGATCGCGGAGTTACGAGTTGTACGTTTCGGTCTATATGTAGCGTAGTTACCAGGCGAATACATTGATAAGGTTCTATTGTATTTATGTGGATCTCTTAAAGAGTTTCCTATACTATTGTTTTCTTCATTAGTATCAGAGTTTTCCAACAAAGATTTAGTTCGTGCGTATCTACTGGTACCATACGTAGGTTGATCGTAATCTAAGTAACTCCTGCTTCCGGAATATTTTCTAAAGTCGTTACGATCGAGGGATCTGTAAGTATCAACTTTATCATTCAGTCCATAATTATCAAATCTTAAATTACTTCTAGTATTAACAGGCAGGTCGGTTAAAAGAGATCTATAGCGTTCCGTGGACGGCGAGAGGTCAGACGATACGGAGAGCCCTGGAGATATCGGAGACAAGTCGTACGCCATGGGCGAGGTAGGCGACATATCGTATTTAGTTTCACTCGGTTGAGAGTGTATCCTAGCGAGAGGATCGTATTCAGAAGCTCCAGGGCCAACTAAACTACTCTTTCGTCGTTGTTTTTTTTCGTTGAATCTAGAATAAAAGCTTTTTCTTCGTATTCTGTCGACTATATCTTCTTTTTCAGGAGTAGTAGATTCATGATTTCTGAAAGGTAAAGTACCATTTTCTGAAGAGGAAACAGGATTCTTATCTGCAAATTTAGTATCAGCGCTCATGTCAGACTTTATCTCAGAGTTCGATATTGTTGATCTGCTTCTAGATGTACTTCGACTAAGTGAATCAGACCTATCTACATTTGTAGTACTGTCTAGAAGTATGATATTTTTTTCTTTAATTTCTTTCTTTTCAGTCTCACTGTCAATGGAGGAAATATTCATAATTTGAGGTTCTATCACAGGATTTGTAGGAACTATTTTCTTAACTCTTGGCAATCTAGAGAAGTCTAACTTTAAGCTGTTTCTAATGTTTTTAGATTCGGTATCTTTTTTAGACATAGACTGGTCATCATTATCAACAGATAATGTTGTAACACTGTCACTATTAGTTCTATCGTATTTACTTTTTCGTCCAATGCCATTTAAAAGTAACGAAGTGGGTCTGCGAGGTTTGTCTTTTTCGGCGCTGTCTACAATTACTTCCGTGGCAATTTCAGTTTTACTCATTTGGTCTGCTTGACTTTCTAGGTTTTCACTTAATGATTTTTCAACAATAGGTTTTGATCTGTCCTTTGGTTCAAATTTTTTGAAAAGACCTAATACTTTAGAAACCGTTGTTTTACTCTGCGGTGCAATTTGACTGTCTAAAGCTGCAACATCGGTTAGTGTAACAGCTCGTTTAATAAGATTCGACTCTGTCGAAGGTTCTACATTTACAGGTACTGATTGCTCTCTGTGCATTCTGTTTAATTTTGAATTACTCTTTTTAGCAGCGATTGTAGTAGCATCAGCATTTTTTTCTGGCGAACTTGATTTAGTTGATGCAAACTTTTCCAGTTTTTGTCCAATTGACTGTAGCATAGATTTCTTCTTTGTTACGGTTGCAGGTTTTGTACCATCGTCATCGGAAACTTTTTCTTTTAATTTCTTTGTAACTTTTTTCTTTTCATTTATTTTAGTATCACTTGCATCTTGGCTGTTACCTAAATCAGCCTTTGATTTTGATGAAACTTTTCTAATTATCTTTTTCTTTACCGTTCCTTTCTTTTCTATTGGCTCAGTCTCACTTGTTTTCAAACTATTTTCATCTTTTTTCAAAGATTGATTTGTTATTTTATTTTTAGCATCTCCATTAGTTTTTACGGGAACGTCGTGTTGCGATACACCATTTGAAACATTTGTGTTTTTATCTACTTTTATTTCAGTCGGCTCAGAGTTATCGTTTTCATTGCTTTTAACTACCTGATATTTTTTCAAAACCAGGCAACCATCACTAGCTTTTTTACTTGAATCTAATTTTGATTCAGATTTTTGTTCTGAAGCTACACTATTTTTGAGCGAATCGGTTTTGCTAAGGCTTTCAGGCTTGGGTTTCTTAGGCAACGTAATACTGAAGCTTACTTCTACGTCATTACTTATTTCTGGTTGAGTCATTTCATCCTTAGGTGATACAATTTGAGTTTCCTCTTTTTTAATAGCACGATTAACGTAAACTTTTTCGGGCGACGGACTGCTTGTGGGATAACTTTTGGGTCTTAAGAGTTTAGACTCTCTCGGTAAAGATCTTTCCTTATACTCAGCGTCTTTAGTCGAAGAAGTTTCAGGTAGCACATTTTCACACGGCTCATCGATCGAATCTAAGGTTTTCACCGGGTAGCTCTTGGGACGGATCAATCTGGACTCTTTGGAGGGAGATTCTTCTAAAAGCGATTTCTTTGAAGCGGTTTCCATATCTTCGCGCCGCCTGGACGCCGATAACGCCGTATCCACCGTGGTCTCTTTAATGTTATCCAGTATAGGGAAGAACGGCGTATTAGATCTACTGCGGTCTTTGCTCGCAAGGAGGCCGATCGGCGAAAGACATTTCTTAAAAGCAGGAAAATCGTCCTTAAAAGCCGGCGGAGCCTCTACAACATCGGTCGGACTACGAGAGGCCGACGCCTCCAGAGACTTGTTTCTTTTTTCTCTAATTTCCCGCAATATTTTTTGAGTTTCCAGCTCCCTCTCTTTTCTGTGTCGTTCGTAAACGTTTTCATCGGGAGCGGGAGGAGCGTCGAAGAAATCCGAGCGGAGGAAACGCGACACGCGCCTGCGCGGGGCCTCCGCCGGCGGTGAGCGCAGGGAGTGTCTGCGCGCGACCGGCTCCGACACGACGCTGCTCGCGTCCGACTCGTCCAGCGACAGCGCGCGCTCCGGCGTCAAGTACTTGCTGAGCAGAGGTCGCTCGGTGGCTCGCGCCGCACTGTGAGGGCTGGGCGTGTCGCGCGGCGGCGACGGCTTCCCCTCGTCCGGCGCGGTGCGCTCGCGCGAGGCGGAGCGCGGCCTCAGTGCGGCGGGCGGCTCGCTGGGCGCGGGGGCGGGCGTGTTGAGCGACAGCGTGCGGCGCAGACGGCGCGCGGCGGCGGCGGGCAGGTGCGCGAGCAGCTGACGCTGCAGGCGCCGCGACAGCGCCGGCGTCAGGCCCGACAGCGCGACCATCTCGCGTTCGGAGAACTCTATCGAGCTAAGGTCCAGGTCGGATAGGTCGAGGGAGCTTTCTTGCGGTTCCGAGCTTTGTTGGGGGCCGGAACGGTGCTTACCGGATTTCTTACTACTACCTGAAATTTAATCGAAAAACACACGTTTCGATCATGCAGAACGCTCGCTGGAATGGACTATTTACAGTGATTAATCGAATTATGATGTGGTCTCTCTCGTCTCTTTCAATTGATTCGGTGGGGAGCGACGAGGTCGACTTCTGTAGATCTTACGTTTGAGAGAGTGCGATTCGAGAAGTTCGCGAGATCTGCGCGAATCCGTGACGGATGCGACTGTCGATGCGATCGGTTAAAAGTTAATACATAACTACGAACACTAAATACGAGCTATCGAATTAGACCAAACGTTAAGCTTTAGGTATGCGAAAAAAAATCACAAAAAATATGCATTAAAATGTTGCTTCTGGATAGTAATACAAATGCGTACTAGATTTATGGCTTCAGCGATATATTTGAAATGTATAGGCATCTCTATCTGATAAACAGCCGCGGCGCACGGTGCGTAACACAAAAACACATAAATGAACAAATAAATATAGTTTAGTACCTATTCTTGTGTGGCGTTTGTGGCAGATTTGTGGTTGGCGCTGGTGCCGCTGTGAAGTGAAGATTTGGTCGGAGCATGCAGTGTAACGCGCAACCCAACTGCAACCACACCAACACAACCTCACTACCGCTTCACGCTCCCCGCACGCTACGTGCTACGTACGTACGCGAGCACGAGGCGCGTGACGCATGACGCGTGGCTGCAGATAAGTGGCGCGAACTGCTCCGCGTGTGATAGCGTATGGCTCGTGACATGATGCTACTGTACAGGCTCACATACTGTCAATGTCGTGTCGCCTCCAACCGACATTGAGTGCTACCACATCCACTATCTACACATTTATATATTCAATGCTATAAACTCACTGTACAAACAAATCAATTAACTTTCAAATTCTATTCTATTAACATATAAGTACAGCTTAAAGATTTACTTGAAATTGAATTGTTGTTTTCGAATGTATTGATAAAAAAATATAATTAAACTACTTTATACAAAACAGTACTGCATTGCCACTGATATGCGACTTATGAAATGTCTTTGTATATACACTTCATGCAATACTATCTTAATAATAAAAAAATAAATTTATGATAAACGAGAGCAACGCAACATTTTCCTGCTAGTGTTAGCGGGTAGGAGAAAGTCAACACCTGCACAAAGAATGCAATTTGAATACAATATACACTACAATGCAAAAAAATGTTAAAGATTATTAATTAAAAAAACAATGTTAATGAACTATAAGAAAACACACAATATAGTAGACTATGGAGATAGATTCTCGATAGTCTATTATACATTACATTGATGTTATATGAAAACAATATCGACGGTGGAAAACGTCACTAATGTTGAAGACTACCTTTAAAATAAATAATAGTCGTAGTATTTGTATGTGATGAATTGATAGTTAATTTATTTGTTTTAGTGGAAGCTGGCGTTTTTGTAAATGTAGCCCGTGCTGAGCGATACTAACTACTTGCGAGTTGCGGTGCGACTGTGACACGAACCACCTCGTTACTGAGCGAATGTTTGTTTTTGAAATTGAATTGTATAAAATCAAATAGGATAAACTGGTAAACTATTATAGTACAAGTGTTTTATGGAAAGTCTAAAATCATACTGACTTTAACATCTCTAATACCAGAGGTATCATAATGGGGATGTTGTTAGCGTTAACCTCTACTCTCATTAAGATATTGTGTGTATTGTAAGTGCTACGCTAGCCGAGACTAACTGTCCTGTTTGAAATGCTATACTTGTTACATACACAACCAAAAATCGCTTTTTATTTTAACTGTTTGAAAAGGGCACGTCTATCTTAGGCGTCTAGTTTAATAAAAACTTGTATAACTATGTACAACGTCTTTTAATTTATTGCATTCGGATCATCGAATTATGGTGTTTTGGTAAGTGCAATTGGAGTGCAGAATACAAGACTGTTTATAATCACAATATTAGAAACTCGATGTGTAGTAGAGGATAAGAACACTTAGGTAATTTCCTAGTCGTGGGCGTACAGATTGTGGGATTTGTATTTACTGTAGTAATGTTTGATAAATATAAAGATTACCATACCTATCAATCCCTTTATGTGGACTTGAAAATCATACTTTACAATAACCCGGGGGTATTATTTATTTCACATTATTGAAATTATTAAGTATTTGACTTTATACAACTCATGTACAAGCTGAATAGACATTGTGTTCTGTGCTTTGCTCAATACATTTAGCGCAATTATGGTTTACAGCAAAAAAATAAATCATAGCAGGATTTATAAAAGTAACATTCCGACGTCAGCAAATAATATTATATCTATGCGTAGCTATCTTGCATTTTTGTTACTAATTATTTTGATCTACTCTTTAACAAAATCAATATTAGAATTCCGAAGAAAATAAACTATTTTTACCTAAGAAGAGTGGTACCTAAGCTTTTTTTTTAAAAAAAAACGTACCCTAAGTTAAGTTTAGTATGTTTGCTACATTTTTAAACCAAGACAAGGTTCTTGTTTATTTAGCTTTATAAAGTTGAACATACTTAAATATTTTTTTAGTAACGAAGTTGCGGTCCTTCATTACTAAAAGTGGACAACAAACCAATAATACGCAAGAAATTGAGAATACGTTTGCTTGTGGACAGCGCCTGGACTAGTGATACGTATTGCAAATGATTTAAAAACGATTCAATCATTCAATACTGTCAAAAATCAGTAAGAGTAACCTACTGACTACTTTTCTGCCTAAATTGCGCACGAATTTGCCTTGATCGGAATGTTACAATCTTATTCGGGCAGACACGAGGAAGCTTTCTTGTGATATTGACATGCGAATAACATTTTGAAACGAAATTTATACAACCGAAATCTTCAGCAAAACAATCTAAAATTCATAAAAATATATTCATAATATTTTGATTAACTTTAAAGTATATTTACTGGCATATGGTTTTGGTGGGCATTTTCATTGTTTTTTGTTGAGTATAATTATGTTTTTTATTTTTTATGAATAAAATTTCTATATTGTATAATTAATTAGAATAATAACTATATTAACCGTTTTCCTGTCCCGTATATCTTATATGATACATTTGCATTTATCTACTAACGGGAACATGAAAAAACTTAGATAGAATATAGCATATTCAGGTGTATGGTGCGTGTTCAATATTGGCAACGTTTTCCCCGCTCGTGTGTGTGTGCGGTGGCGGGTGCAAGCGGATGCAAAGCGCTGTACTCACCTCGCGGCATGTGCTGGCGGGACTTGAACATGGAGTCAAAGTCTGCATGCAGGTCGCGGGATCCCCAGCCCTCGCGTCTGTCAATACATACAAATATATTAAAATAAGAACTTTATTTTTTTATCTACTATATTTTTGTGTAAAATGAATTTAAGGGTGATTTAGATATTTATAATCGGATTTTTATTATGTAGTGGGAAACCAAATCAATTGTAACATTAAAATACTAATAGATGTTCAAGGTGGCACTAGCGAATAACCAACAAAATTTTAGTAATGATCGCTTCATAACTTCGGGTGGCTTAAAAGCAAGGCGTTTATGGCGTTTACTCGGAAGCCTACCTGAAACCTCTCAAGCTTCGAAATTTGTCCGCAACCTTTACCAAATCCTCGGTTCGCCTTGTGACGGGTTTGCCCACATTATCTACTGGTCAACATTACACAATCTAATTTCTACCGTAAGTAATTAAAGTAAAGTAATTTGTCCGATATTTTAGTAGAAATTAAACTTACGTCTCAGATACACTCCTCTTACTTTCCACATATCTATGAGTGCTGCATGTAATTACAGTATAGATTAAAGCATTTTACGTGTAAATGAATGAATAGTATGTGTATTATTTAATATAAAGTATTGGATACTCACAACAGGTTTCTCCTTGGTAAGTGGGGGCTGCATGCATAAAATTAACATCATATTAGTTGGAAAATTAACATAAGAAATTATTTAGATGATTGCTTAAAAAATAAAATATTAACTTTAATGATTTATCAGTTTAAATAATGATTTCGGATGAAGTAAGAATTATTTTATTAGTACTTTAGAAAATTAATTCAAAGAGTAATTTAATCAATTAAAAGGTCAATTAGAGAAAGTTTTAGAAGCAATTTTATAATGATAATCTTTATTACTTTTTAAGATAAACGTGAAAACAGAAACAAATCGTATTTATTATTTTTCGTACATTGACTCAGATTCAAATATTTGTAACATTAAGAAGTATAAACTATAACGACATGTATACATTACCTGTTGAAGAATGGTGACTGTAGATTGTTGAAGAGTGAGTGTTGCGCAAAGCCGGGACCCTCTTCGCCGTTGAGACGTTGGGTTAAGGCGCGAACCTGCAGGAAAAAATATATAGATGAATATACATTCAGTCAAAATATTATCAGGAATGGAAGATTTGTTTATGGATCCATATTAAAGTTTTTGTAATTTTTTGTTCCTGTTAGATTGGCACAACTGTTTTCTATTTTGGCGCAGAATTTGATGTTCATCTGTATTTAAATTAAACTCAGTGCTCTTTTCAGTAACATCATAGTAAACAAAAATCGTCGAACAAATTCACGCTGAGTCAGACAGCTCCGAAAAGGACCCGCACCCGGGGCGTCTTCTTTTTCTATGACTATGAGCTGATATAGTGCTACATATGTACGTACCCTGTGCAGTAGCGTAGAGAACAAGTTCTCAGCGGTGAGCAGATGGAAGCCTTCATCCTCCTCGTCTTCCTCCCCGGAGCTTACTGACTCAGCGCGCGCCGCTCGGCTGGGACGAAGTCTGTGCATGTGAGCGTCTTCTTCTTCCTCCGATTCGCCACCGCTTACTAAGCTGCTGAGGAAAAGGTGTATATTTTAGTATTAAAAATAAAAAATAAAATATTGTTGGTGTTATTTAATATAAGATATTAATAGTGTAGTAGTATATTAATGTGGTGAATGATACGAGTGATACGACAAACCATTTCAAAATGGGCTAAAGGGTCTAAATCCGACTAAAAAAAGTTTAAAATTGTCTTTTAAAAACAAAAAAGGATATCTTCCAATTATAACAAAAGTTGTACTAAAATTTCTTTAACATTTATCTTTTTAAAAACAAATGAACGAAAAATTGACATAAAACCAATTTTGTCAGCCAACCTTTGACCAACATGGTATAATGATACAGATACTATAGGCCATTCAACTTGATTACTAGGACACAGTTATCCTCACAGTAGCAGATTAAAGGGTTGGTATGACGATGATGTTAGACAGAGTGCGTAGTATAATGACCTGATCCTTCTTGGCTTGGTATGTCTCTGTCTCGGCACGTGCGTGTCCGGCTCGAGGCTACGTTGCCTGGGCGTGACGTAGCCCTTGCCTTCTACTGCGATGGGTATGATGAACTCGCGAGCTGACTTCTTGATAGGCTCGCCGGGACTGCTGCATGCTTCTGAAGCGCTGCCGGACTCGTTTGATGTTAAACGTCTGGAAAGAGCAGTAGTCATAATAATTAAAAAGATTAATGAAAATTTATTTTGTTAATCATCTTTTAGAGTGTTAGGATACTATTGTGGATACTTATACTGGTACTGGTACTCATTGTTACGCATTTTATTGACTAAAGTAACACCATATGAATTATGTAAGGAGCCCATTAATAAAACATTAATAGTAACTTTTATTACTTTTTACCACATGCAACATTGGTAGTGTCCAACGTCTAACAAACTGAAGTTTAATCAGGACCTCGTAAAACAATTAACGTAAATACATAACCTACTAAAATAATAACATTGAAACGATGTAATAGAATATCCGTGTGGTGACGGAGTAAGAATAGAATATTATGTCACCACCCTATCTCATCCCATGGGTGTCGTGAAAACCGACTAAGGGACTATCTGTGAATTTAGTAGGCTAAGTATCCCTTCGTCACGAGAGGAGGCCCGTCCCTTCAGTGGGACATTAATGGGCTGTTATGATGTAATAGAACAATATTCACCTAAGAGGTGTTGTAACTACGCGTGGTGCAGGTTTAGGCGGCGGCTGCACCGGTAGCTGTGGAGGCGGCGATGTAGGAGAATCTTCTGATGCCACTTGTATCGGTATTATGCGTTCCACTGACACACCTCTGAAACAATAAATACGTTTTTGTATCATTCATAATACACAATGCAATTACATTATTGTAGTTATTTATTATAGGATTTTGGAAATAATAAATACATAATCTTCACACATTCACACAACGCCATCAAAAATAAATGAATATGACCGTTTTAATTTTTTCTTGCTAAACCTGTTTTTGTTATTAAGCCTAGTGGAAAAGGATACATAAATATAATTTAGTAGATATTAATTTATTATAATTATAGACTTATTAAAAATTTTAACTATACACACAGCTTGTGCAAACGGTGTAATCGCGTTTCCGATACTCTTCTCGACACCCAAAAGAGACTATCATGGAGGTTTTAGTCGGCAAACCGGTACATGGTATTACGACATATTCTTCGCGAAAAAAGGTATACACACAGCATTTACTCTACGCAAAACAAAATATATAAGCTGTTCACAGTGAAATAAGAAATATCAGTGACGTCATACCTGTTCCTATGATCTTCAACACGGTGTTGTGCCTCAGTGCGGAACACGCGCGGGGTGGAGGCGGGCGGCGTGGCGGGCGGGGACGACAGTGACGTCACGCCCGCTGACGATGAACGACTGTACGGCATCGGGGGCTTGCCTGCGACAAGTATTCTACTTTACAGTACTGTTCGATTGTAAGTTAAGTATGAAATTAAATTGCATGTATGACACTTCTGTAAGCTAAATATTTGATCCTTCGTATTGTATGGGCAGAGACCTAAAATGGGAATTTTACTTTTTCTTACTCCATATTTTGGTAAGTATTTGTACCTTTATGGAAAGGTGTAAGACGATATTAGGATTTAAAAGTACAGTAATAGTAAATCTCACTTCTCAGTATTCAAACAACACGGCTGTTTCACTCAAACTATTACAACAAACTGTAATACATTTGTCGTGATCGACTCTAACGCTTAAATAAACATTAACACATTTTAACACATAATACATTAGTCATATATTTACACAAATGTGATTTTTCTATAATACAAATAAATATACACGATTTTCAAGACATTATGCTTTAGTAAATTTAATTAAGTTTATGGTAACCCATTGTCACGTTGTGACCAAGTATGAATACATGTATTGTCCTTTCCATCTGATTCCATGAATACCTAAAAGCAGACTATGGTTAAGATCGCAGATACAAAAAAAGTACAACTTAACAATGACCTTCATAGCAATCTATCTGGTCAGGAAGTTATAAGTACTGCAGCGGAATATTAACGGGCTATTATGCTAGCATACTTTAATCACGGCTTGCACACTGCAATTTTGTATGTCATGAAGACAAAAATGTTTTTCAACATTTGAAACAAGTGTACTCAATCGCAAGGCACGCAAAATCTAAATAGAATAAAAACATTCTAATCTAATACAATATAAAGCAAACCTGTACGTATAGCAGAAGAAATAATATCCCTCGCAGCACGGCGACGGCTCTCCTCACCAGCCGCGGCTTTCTCTTCCACAAGCTTCGCCATAGAGTTCTGAAGACTCCTACGAGAAATCAACGTCAAAATTAGTCACATTTATACAAATAAACATTTGGCATCAACTTCATGTATCATTCATTAATATTTGCGAGGAACATTCGTCATAAAAGAATACATATATTATCGTGACGTAAGCATTACACACATAAATGTGCGTTAATACATAAATATTGTTATATATGGAACATAATTTAAAACAATGGATGTGTAGATATTTTTAGAATGTCTTAACGTGGGCAAAATAATACTGGGGCTAGGCAGAAATTACTGAGTGCTGACTACTATGTATTACAAATAGATAAATAATTGTTAATAAAATACAAAGGTCCAGGAATGACGCTTACCTTCTCGCATCTTGTAGCAGTACAGATGGATCAACCGAAGTAGAGCTGTGAGATGGTTCACTCTCTGTTTTCTTTACCCCGCCGCGATTGGGTTCCGGTTCAATGGGAGTCTATTACAAAATGATCAAAAAAACAATTATATTTTTTGCTAATGTTCAACGGAAAAGCATGTATATCTTTTTAAAAAGACAACTCTCGCAATATGGATCAAGCCCTGTGTCACGAGAACTTTTACAAACATCAATTTAAAAAGTCAGAAAGAAAATCTAGTCTTAGGACAATAATTGTCAAGGAAAAAGAATTGTCATGAGTGGGAATTAAACCCGCGATCTTGTGCAGAGCAGCCGCTACCGCGACCATCGAGGCAGAACAAAAAATTAAGATTAAATAAATCAATGTGGCAAAGTTTTACCTGTGAGGGCTCAATGCCAATCTGTTGTAGCCTCACGGTGCCATTGTCCGGAGTCTTTGTAGATAACTCGCGATCTTCGCTCTGTGCTTTAGGCTTGGCGATCTTTGATACAACTGAAATAAAAGACGTATACAGACTCATAGGGACATAGACATTATAGGGTATAGTTTTTTTATTGAATAGTTTTGAAACAAAGAGCTGCTTTGCTGCAATCTATTCATTGTTCCATACTCATGCAAATAAATAATATTGATGGAATTAGTATTTACTATGAAACTATTTAGATTTAAGCAAGATAGCTCTATTGGTTCACTTCATACCTGGTTTAGAAATGTTGCGTTTGATCTCAGGAGTTGTAGTAAGAGACGCTCTCCTTTCGAACTGATCTTTGAAGTTACCGACATTGCCACCTAGGAAATAAATAAAATAATTTTATTTTTTTATTATTACTATTGAGGATAATAATAATTGCTAACATATATAAATAACTTGCAGATGTATTTGAGTTATATGGTTTTTAAAATGGTAGAACCATCTCTCTTTCTCTCAGCCATGAGCAGACCACTGCTGGACATAGGCCACCCTAAGTTCGCACCACTTCTTCTGGTCCTCCAAATTTGCAAGCAATATTTAGGGTAAGTACTTTAAACTTTAAGTAAAAAGACAAAAACGTCGGCAATAATTACTTCATTTATTTTTATAGTATACTCTACCTGGTATAGACAACTTCTTAGGTTTAGGTGCAGGTGTTTGATTTGTTGTTGGAGCGGCCGGTTGTGCAATAGAGAGTGACGTCAACTTGTCTGTTGCAGATGCCACTGCGTTTGTCTTTGCCTCTTCTTGGGGCTACGAAATGACGATAAATGAATAATAGCCATAGCCATAAATAAATATCTCATCATTGTTTTTCAATAGAGTATAGACTGAAACTCCTCCCAAGGAAACACTTCAGCGAGACAGGAAGTTATGTAAAACTCTTTTAAATCTAATCTATAATAATATTATACAGTTACAACTACAGTTATTCCAAGACTATCTTACTGGTAGGTCTCAATGTGTTAAAATCGAAGGACTCGGAGGGGAGGAGGAGTACCTCAGGGCAGTATACTGGGTCCTATACTATTCCTCGTGTATATTAACGACGTTCTTAACATAAAATTTCCCAATGGGAAAATCATATCATATGCTGATGACACAGCTCTTCTTTTCTCAGCGAACTCATGGGAAAACGTTTTTAAAGATGGGCTGGACGCAGTTAGTTCTTGGCTTCGTAGATACTTTTTAACCCTTAATATTGATAAAACTGCTTACCTAACTTTATCAACTAAAACAATTAAAGATTTAACAAACAGATATAACTTAATACCACATAATTCATGTAACCTAGACTCCAATTTATGCTCTTGTAAACCCTTGACTCACCCAACTCAAATTAAATACCTAGGAGTAATATGTAATAGATAATAAACTTAATTTTAATTCTCAAATAAATACACTAACTGCAAGAGTTAGGAAGCTAGTATTTGTTTTTAAGTCCCTCAGACATGTTGCTAAACCTCCGTTGTTAAAACAAATATACTCTGCTCTTTGTGAATCCATCATTTGTTATGGTATCACTTCTTGGGGTGGAGCATGTAAATATACCTTACTATACCCTTTCCACTATATTTAACAACATTTGACAGGTTGACGTTAGTGACGTTCAGCAGTATCTCGAATGTAATGCCATTCGATTGTAAGCGATTTCGCGATTTTTCAAATTACTTTTTTTTACGCATTTGGATCCTAACATCAACTTACATTATCATTTTATTACTGTTTCTTTCTTTTTCTATGTTAAGAGAATTAGCCTATAGCCTAAAATGATAAAATTATAGTTACCTTAGGTATTATTTAAAATATATAATTTAACGTGACGCATTCGCGGGTTATAGTTAATCTAAAGTATCATATTACATTTTATAAACGTATTATGAAGAGTTCAGGTTTATTCATAGCATTTATTTCTACCGATTATTTGTAATTTGTTTCATAATGGTGGTAATCGTTATAAGTGTCCATCACTAAGTAACCATGGTAACTGAAAAAAACATGGGTAGGTCCATGAAATACAATATTATTTGTTTGAAAAATAAGCAGAAGTATTACGAAACTTCATGGACGTGAACTGTCAAAAAGCTAAACTTACGCTGGAAGGGGTATAACCTTGGAGAGAGCGCAAAGAGCTCTTCTCAAGGTGTCTACTTTTCGGCCAATTTTATATCCCACATACCAATTGTACCAAGACTGTAACGTGCTGACGGTTAGGCAGTTGTTTCTTAGTTGCGTCAAAAGGGTCAAGTCATTATCAGACAACACGCCCTATTGAATTATGGTGCCAACGCCGTAAATAATACTAACCGTCGTAGTTGTATGAATGTATGCCAGTCAAATTTCTGTAAACTTGTAACCACTCAAAAGTTCTTTTACTTCCATGGACTATTCCTATATAACTTAGCAAATAAAAAATTACAGATATACCATACGAATAGAAGACAGTGTAAAAATATAGTATTTCAATGGCAGCACCAGTTAAGCTATGAAGAAACAGAAAAAGTTCTGAAACCGGTTCTTTAAATAAATAACTTAATATACTTTTTTATATTTATACACATTACACACACCCTCTCACACACATTCAATCATTTACATTTTATACACAGAGAGGATCCCTAATCAACTATTACATAATGTATTATTATCTATGTTTGTATACATTATCCTAAGTAATTATAGCTCTGCTTTATTGTATTTAAATGCATGTTTCATCAGGAATATCAGTATGACTTTAAGCACGGATATTGAGCACTGTAGTCTGAAACACAGGAGTTAATCCTAGTTCAGACACAGATGATTTTTTTGTAAAATAGGTTAAGTTTATACTGAATAAAGATTTATTATTATTATTATTATAAAGAGGAAAAGTTTGTGTGTTTGTGACGTTGTAGGGGGTAATCTCTGGATCTACTGAACCGATTTTAAAAATTATTTTTGTGATGAATAAGTCCAGTTATCGGGGATTGTCATAGGCTATAAAGTATCACGCTATGACTAATAGAAGTGGAATAGTAATTAAATATGTTTAAAAAAGAGACGCGTTTTTTTCGCCGCCCAACGAAGTGGGCGCTGGTCAGCTAGTTACTAAATAAATAATTATTACCTTCAGTTCTTCTTGTTTCTCTGGCGAGGCTTTTTCTTCCAACACTTTAGTAGGAGACGTCTTCTTCTTGACAACGACTCGTGGTTTAGGTTTTTCAACGACCTCCTCTTCTTTTGGTGGAGGTGCAGGTTCTTTAACAATCTCCTTTGTAAGGTCTCTGACCAGCTCGATGGGTGTAGGCTGAATTGTGATTGTGGCTGAAGACTTTAACATTGGTTGAGTTAGCTGAAAATTAATTTGGATTTTTAGTATGTATTCATTTGTTATACTATTAAATTGTTGTTCATTTGTTACCACTATCTACAGATAGCGCGCGAGTTGAATGCAGTCGGGGTCTGAGGTAAAGGGCCCCACCTCACGCGCCTGCAGTGTAGTGCTGTGCCATCCTTGTCAACTATCGTACGTTTGCCGTGTTATTGTGTTAATAGTAATAATGAAGTTCCCGTGTTATTTTTTTATTCCGTTTTGTGAAATGATTATTAAAACATGTGATAATTATGATATTGTATTTTTTTTCACCATGTTAACCTAGTGTACTAAATAAAATTAAACTTATAAAATTGTTTAAAGAACAATGCTCAAAACGTCCCCAGCACTTTAAAACCTATGTTAATCGAAAGGCCTATTTATATAGTATATAATAGTATATAATATAGTATTTTGATCATTTTATTGTATGACAGCAAATCTCAAATGTGTATCCGAAAAAAGTTATATCGCCTTAGAGAAACCGAAATCAGTCACAATTATGTTGCTGTTTATTGTACTTTTTCGAAATGATAGCCAATAAAATACATAATTAACAGTGTAGAATATAAGAAAAATATAAAAGATTATTTATAATTACTCGCCATATATGCCCAATGACCCGATTTTTTCTTTTTTGTGGGCACGAGTAAGTAGTTTGTCTCTTGGGACATTTACTACTTTATGCTGGGTGTGAGGTGGATGGCCCTCAACCTAAGACATTTAAGTGTCATGCCTCAGGGGCACCCCCTGTGGGTCACGAACCTCGGCCTGGACCGTCACCGACTAACAGGATGTGCGGAAGGCACGCCCTCTAGGAGCGAACGCGGCGCGTATTCCTGCCTCGGCGGCAAGGACGGAACCGCAGACGTGTTGTTGTGGCTTCGCGAGCCGTATGAGCTCTATGTTGAGCGATCGCTATCCTATCACCCGAGAGCGTGTCTATGTCTTCTAATTTTGGATATTCTAGAGGGGATGTACCCGGGTGCCTCAACCACTACTTGGTTGGAGTGAGTGGCAGCCGTTTCAAATTAGCGACGGGGTCACGGGAACAGAGTTTCATGTGTTGCTGAATGGTCGGCAACTCGAAGTCGATGTGGAGATCCTCGTTACGCATGAACCACGGTGCTCCCATCGCTTTGCGCATGAACCTATTCTGAATTGTTTGTAACTTATGGATCCTGCTATGTGGCCTAAGGTGTGCAAAAACTACGCACGCGTACGTCATGACTGGCCTAATACAAGTCTCATATATCCTAACTTGGAAGGAGTAAGTGCAGCCGTCCCATCACAAACGAGCCCAGCTTGCGAACCATGTTTAGATGGGCACGGAGTGAGGTAAGGTAAGGCCATAAACGGGAGATTTAAACGTGATTTTAAAATGTTCAGGAATGTAGTGTTCAAATTATTGAATGAAGAGATGAGGAAGTGTATTAAACTAGCAGCTTTCTATGTAGCAAACATTTACGTGGCGGCGTCTGCAACATAGAAGTTGGTGCAACTTCAAGCCCAATTATGAACCAATACGGTATAAACACGGCAGATTCCACTCTTTTCAGGGGTCGAATTTTAGCCAAACATAGGTCAAATGCGACCTATTACAGGTATTTGGTTTTAAATAACGCATAGGATATAATCGCCATTCAGGCATATTATTGTTCATGCTTAACTGCTATGAGAACAGTTGGTGCCTGCGCGCATGTCGTCAGTATCATTTGGTACTTTGGTATTGGAAGGCATTTAGACAATTTCAATGGGCCAGCCCGTGCCTGGGACAATATTGTAATAGACACTGAAAATACTGATTAATGTTATAATAAAAAGTTGCGATTATAAAGGTATTTTTATTTGAAAACTTCTAAAAACCGTCCATGACCACTTTACAAAATGCGGGAGTCATTTAAAAACTCAGAATATGTTTATCCCACAGTATTAATTAAAATAAAAGAAACATCATGAACAATAATACAATTATCATTGTAACTGATTTCGGTTTCTTTATGTCGATATAACTTTTTTCGGATACACATTTGAGCTTTGCTGTCATACAATAAAATGGAGAGATGACTAATACCTTTCGATTAACATATATCTTAAAGTGCTACAAAGTGGGGACGGTGTCCATACATTTTTGAGCATTGTTCTTTATCGACATGAATGTCAATCAATAATTTATAATTAGGTCACAGCACTACCGCATTCCTAAGCTCTGCATTCAACTCGCGCGCTATCTGTATTATGTTTACACACCTAGTAGAAAACATGATGGCGTTACATAGTAAATTAATATAAAAAATTTGTATACATTCTATTACAGTACGCGTAATCTAAGTTGGCCGATTTGAAGTATTTACTAAGGTTTTTTTTTTTTTTTTTTTTATATTAAACACGGCAATATGACTATATCGAACCTGATGGAAAGCGCGAATATAGTCCATAAATGAAGCCGACGGATAGAAGTCCTAAAACAACTTCAATCCGTCGTCATCATCTTGCCGGTTTGGCCAAATGCTTCTTCACACTGCGTTTGAAGGACCCAATATCATATGATGGAGGAAATACGTGAGCCGGAAGCTGGTTCCACAATTTAATGGTTCGGCAGAAAAGGAAGAAGGAATTCCCGAACCTCTTGGTGCGAGCCGATATCCGACAGACCGTCCGAGAATGACTCCGCAAACCGGCACGAGTGGTCCTGTTATGAAAAGGGGACGGAGGAACAAGATCGAATAACTCTTCAGAGCACTCTCCATGGTACATGCGATAGAACACACTAAGAGACGCGATATCTCTGCGAAGCTGTAGCGACTCCGCGTGCTCCGTGACCTGGGTGTCATCAACTATGCGGAACGCATGCCGCTGCAGTCGGTCCAGGGCTTCCACGAGATACTTGGCAGAGCCATCCCAAAGATGCGAACAGTACTCCATGCTGCTCCGAACCTGCGTTTTGTAGAGCAGGTACCGCTGCTCCGGTGTGAAGTATCGCCGCACCCTGTTCAGGATACCCAGTTTACGCGAAACTGTGGTGATTACTCCTTCGACGTAGTCACGATTGTTTAGATCATGTCGAAGGTTCATCCCTAAGATGTTTAAGTTTGTCTGCAGCGACAGCGTAGTGCCCTGAAGAGAGGGTAGTGGTAGAAAGGGGGACTTTTTTGTGCTAAACGCGCAAAACTGTGTCTTTTCGGCGTTGAACTCTACTAAATTTTGGGAACCCCACACTGAGACTTGCTCAAGGGCCCTATTGAGCTCATCGACAAGATGTTCCCTGTTCCTCTTGAGGTCTTCCCGGTTGCTCGAGGTCTGCATATGATAGCATCCGTGTAACGTGCTGTCATCTGCATAGCAATGAATGCGGCCAGAAGAAAGCAAATCATTGATATGCAGAAGGAAAAGAGTGGGTGACAGCACGGAGCCTTGTGGCACACCGGCATTGACTGACACGAGCCTTGACATGCCTTCGTCGACTAGAACACGTATTTTTCGCTCGTGCAGGAAGCCGGAGATCCACTCACATAGATGGTTGGGAAGACCATAAGCCGCAAGCTTGCAAAGGAGGCCACGGTGCCAGACCCGATCGAATGCCTTGGCGATATCCAGACTTATCGCCAAAGCCTCGCCCTGCTTGTCGATAGCGTCACCCCAGAGGTGCATTAGATACGCTAGAACGTCGCCCGTTGACCGGTTTGAACGAAACCCGTATTGCCGATCGTCGAGAATTGATTGACGCTCTAGGTGCCGGATTATCTGGGTATTAAGAATCCGCTCCATCACCTTGCAGAGCACTGAAGTAATCGCTATTGGTCGGTAATTTGATGGGTCTGATTTATCTCCCTTCTTGGGAATAGGATGCACAACGGCCTCCCTCCAGGCAAGTGGTACAATCCCGGACCGATACGAGAGGAGATATAGGCGCGTTAACACGGGAGACAACTCCGCCGCACACCTTTTAAGGATAATGGGAGGTATCCTGTCTGGACCACTGGACTTCCGCACGTCGAGAGATTGTAATTCCCTGTGAACATCACATTGCCTAAAAACTATATTCGGCATTGCGATGCCACAGTTCGGAATAGACGGCGGCTCCGCGTTGAGATCGTCAATACGCGAGTTTGCGCCGAAGAGGTCGGCTAACAGGTCAGCCTTCTCCTCAGGTCTGTAAGCCAATGTTCCGTCAGGACACCTCAAAGGCGGTAACGACGGGCGACAAAAGTTGGCTTGCACAGCTTTAGCCAGCTTCCAGTATGCTCGGCTGCCAGTTGGGTGGGCAACCAGCTGCTGACCAAGGCGTGTGACACGCTTAGCATCTGCTCTTATATAAGCCCTCTTGCAAGACTTGGTCGCGTTGTTGTAAGCTGCTTTGAGGGATGCTAGGTTAGGGTCACCTGCTGCGCGGCCCCTGATCCAAGCCCGATAAGCAGTTTGTTTTTTGCTAACAGCATCTATGCATTCGCGACTGAACCAGGGACGTCCTTTGCGATTGGTTATTATTGTGGAGGATGGTATGTAGTATTCCATAGCCACCCTTATTTCTTCCACAATCGCGTCGGCACTCGCTGAGGCATCCTTCCCTGCAAAACAGCGCTGCGACCAAGGGATAGATGCAAAGTAGTCTCGCATACTGTCCCAATCTGCCGACGAATAGTGCCAGACTTGTCGTGTGGTCTCTTTTCGTACGAGAGGTGGAACGCATGAAATTTTACACCCAACTAGACAGTGGTCAGAATTCCCTAAGGGAGCATCGACGGAGATTATGTAGTCAGTTGGGTGTGTCGCCAGCAGAAGGTCAAGCAAAGAGGGTTCGTGACCCGCTATGTCAGGTATCCGGGTAGGCTGGGTTACCAATTGGGTCAAATTATTTGAGAGAGCAAATGCGTGGGCAGTCCTACCTGCATGGTCTGTCCGGAGGGATCCCAACCATAATTCATGGTGGGCATTAAAGTCACCCAGCACGACCATTTCTGCTGATGGGAACTGCTCCTGCGCGTCGAGTGTCGCTTGGCATAGTTGGTCGAAAAGCCTAGTTGTCTCTGTGTCCCCTTTATGGGATCTGTACAGGCATGCAAAGAGCCTGCATATTGCCCCCGACTCTACGAGTAGCCATAATGTAGAAAAGGAAGGGTCCTCCAGGCAGGGTAGACGGCGATAGCACACATCTGCACGAATGAACGCACATACCCCAGCTTTGGATTGGAAGTTTTCTTCTAGCGAGTAACCGGGGAAATGCAGGTATGTCGCATCGTTAGGATGGCGGATCTGCGTCTCCGTCAGGAAGAGAATAGCAGGCCGTGCTGTCTCGAGGTGTTGGTGGACAGCATTGAGGTTTGTGTGGAGCCCGCGGATGTTAGCGGACTCAATAACGAAAGCAGTGGGGGGATAGGTCACCGCTGTAGAACCCGGAATCCTTTGTTGCGCTGCCATGGAGACTTTAAATGATGGGATGCAGTGTGAAGCGTAAAGATTTTGGCACTGTAGCTAGGAAGAAAAGTGAGGGAAACCGCAATGTCATTGTCAGTTAGAGAGATAACGAGCTGACCAGCCGGACGGAAGGGCCCCCGTACCCCCCCGGAATAAGCTGCCTGGACCCCTTTCCGGACACTAACCGGCACGACAACCTATCCCAAGATTATGCGCGGCATGATGGGGCAGCCTCTTGAGGTAGTTACTCCCAATTGGGCCCCTGTACTGTACCGCGGGCGGCCAGCGGATAACCGTTTCTACGGGTCTCCCTGGCCGGCCGGTCAACCAGGCTCTCTCTCAACTGTGCCACAGCGAACATCCACTTCTGTCATCCGCGATACTGCGCCTAGATCCTCACGTGCGCTGGATGTATACCGGCTGATCCCCGAACACGGTAAGCAACCACAAACCGTTTGGGGGGTTTATCGCTCGAATATACGGTGGTCGCTACCCAGGCGGACAACTTGGTGTTGGCCTACCACCACGCAGAAAAGATGGAAAAAGTTTTATTTATGTACCCTCGGTCGCCTCTTACGACCCCCATGGGCAGGTAGGGGGAGGCGATTGGTATTCTGAAGCCGTCGCCTCACGGCTAGGTTGCGCAAACTGTACATAAATATAGAAAACAATAATACCGTGTCTGCAGTTAATGAAGAGTCGTCCTCGGGAGGTTCTTGAGCACTCTCCTCTGGTAGTACGGGCGCCTGCGGTCCTATGCTGGCACAACTGTAACATACAACATTGTCGTTAGTACAAACTTTGACTTTTTCTAACACGAGTTTTAGGAAACACTCCAGTTGCAAGCACCTATCAATAAATTAATTGCTCGTGGATTATTCTAACGTCTACGAGAATACAAACGATTGATATTCAAATACATTTGACTTGCATTTAGCTTGTTTTGATACCAGGTTGGCTTCTAAGCACACGATAATAATAATGAAATTAAAGTTACTAATTATAAAGCTTGAAATAATAAAATTATGAATATGCTTTTATCGGTACAAATTGTTAAACTGTAATGCATTGTTTTACAGAAATATAGACCCTCACAGATTCACTCAACGGCATCTAATCCCAAACTAAGCGTAGGTTATACTATGTAAATAGGACCATTTACAAGTATAAAACTCTTACATATAATATTTAACATTTAAATAAATATCTGACCTGGCAACTCTTTCCTTCTTCCTCTGCATACCACTAGGTGACATGGCGATTTCGAGCTTACGCTTGTTGTCTCCGGCTGACACGATCGTGCGAGTTGGTGACGGTTTTATTGCGTCTTCACCACCCTCTACAAAGCAAAATTAAAATATGTATAGAGATAATTACCTAGTACATTAAAAGGTATGTTATGCTTAGGTTTGATAAATCTATTTACGAAAATGGAATAGCGATTGTAGCTCTAATTATATTTGGATAAGAGAGCATCAGTGAAACATTTACCTACGTTCATACTCACGAGGATTAGCATTAATTAGAAATTGATTCCGAGGCTTCTGTGTCGCAGACATGGTCTCTTTATAAAATCGTCGTCTTTTATAAAATTAGTCAAAGTTAAGTAAAGTTTCATAAAATAAAGTGTCTACAAGCGTACCTGCGACAAGTTCCAAAATCCTCTTCTCAGCAGAATTGCTAGGTTCAATTGCCATTGACGTTGAGCTAGTTAGATCTGTGCCGCTCTCCTCTGGTCCGAGTTCAGCCTAAAATAACAGAACTAATTTAGTACCTAATGAGAATAAACAGTATTTCTTTTGTTCAAGCTAAAACAAATCGACAAAATCGGGGCTAAAACTATATCTATTAAATTATGTGACTTACCCTCTCAGTAATAAAGGCGCGATTTGAACTAAAAACGACTTAGTTTAAACAAAAATAATTATTATCCTTTACCTCGTTAGGCACGACGACAGAGTTAGAGTTAGAAGGTGCCGCAGGGGCCAGTGACAGCAAAAGATCAAGTCGCACCGGTGTTTGTGCTGCTAACGCCTCCGCTTCCTCCAGACATGATGTTTCACAACCGGTATTCACCCAACTACAAAATAAATACCAATAGTTCAACTTGTAGGTTGAAAATGTTAAACAACCTTTATCTGAGTGTGACCATTGTGCGAATGGGATTGAATGCGAATGGGACCGAATGCAAATGGGACCATTTTTGATTCGTGACGATATGCGAATGGGACGGTATGCGTCAAACCGATATGGGGGTATATGGTACAAAGGAGGGGAAGGTGATTTTGTTTCGACTTTAGTTTTTAAGTGTGCACTTTCTAATGTGTTTTGATTGATGAAGTGTACTTTTGAATAATACTTACGAATGATCGCAAATGTAAGCGATGTCAGCTCGCTTTAACGGGTCCACTGTGAGCATGTCGCGTATCAGAGGTGATGCAGCTGAAATAAAAATTAATAAATATAAACATAAATAATACTATTAACGTAATTATTCGCCACTTTCACATTATACTGCTCAAAAGGCAACACTTGCCTTAGTCAGAATGACATATCGCGATGACTTTTACAAACATAAATTAATAATGTTCCACCCAGATGTTCTTTGTGTCTGTTACAGTGTAATTATTATTTTTAATCTGGCCAATAATTTATAGATCGCACAACCAATAGTCTTGCGAAATCGAACCTACCAACTCGTATATACAAATGCACCACCGAGACATTGTGTACGAATATGAATAGCTTTAGATATAAGAGAACAACCCAAAGTCTAAGTCAGGAATTTATACAGTTTTATTGTATTGTACTTACATGAAGGGGTCCTAGGTTCATAGTAATCACCGTTGCTTATTTGTCTGACTAGACGTTTGAAGTTGGAGCCATCAAAAGGCATGGCTCCGTAGACTAGAGTATATAATAGCACACCCAATGACCAGCAATCCACCTATAAATAGTAAATGTATAAAATATTGATTAGGAAAAAAATATTTTTAGTTATAATAACAAATTGCATACTTTAATCATCTTTCTGTAGTAAACTTATTACTTAGTATTATGACTTTACACAAAAGTTTCTTAACTGTTCTTAAAAGTAGCTAGAGCTAATGGATTTAAGACAAACCTCATTATACTATCGTAAGATACGACTATACGAGTAGAGCTAAGGTATAAACTCTTTAGGCTATAATTAACAAAAGCGCGTACATATAAAACTAGTTTAATTATTCTAAAATATCATACAAAACATACCTTGCCATTTTAAAAGAGAGAAAGTTGTTTAATCGTTAAGAAGATGTGTAATTAGTTCACTAGTGTTACATCAACGTCAAATAGCAATTAGAATGCAAACACCGCAAACAAAACACATTGATCATATTTTTTCTTCCTACAAATTCCGTTCTGCTTTACCTATGCTTATTATATGCACGAGCGAATACAAAATTATACTTTAAAACAAATTCTAATGTATGTATGTAGTTTATATTAACGTTTAGTATGGCATGGAAATGTGTTAATATATGGTAATTGTATTACGTGTTTTGTATACAGAACAGATTGGCGTAGGTCGGTTGACAAGGGAGACAAATAATGGGTTAATGTACTGAAGTATTGTCAAATATTGTATTTGAAATAGATTATCGACTACATTTTAATTTTATTAACGTTACAGTGTATATTAATTGCATGTTAGTATGAACATAAAAATAATATAAAACTATTCAACCATCTTTCCGTGTGGTGACGGAGTAAGAATACAATATGTCACCACCCATCTGATGCCATGTGTGTCGTAAAAACAGACTAGGGGACTATCCGTGAATATTATTTTTACGAAATAAAAAGAATGAAAACTTGAATTTAATTAACCCTATACCAATCCGTCTGGCCAGTGTGGTATTAGTAGGCCAAGTATCCTTCCGTCACGGGAGGAGGCCTGTCAGTGGGACATTGAAGGGCTGTTATGATGATTCAACCAAAGCCAATATCGTTTAGTAGAGCTCTGACAAAAAAGTGGCCAAGAAATTCAAGCCACACTTTTAAAATTAATAATTTTGATGTGTTTACCTCAGGACCAATATATGGTGTTCCTTTCACGATCTCAGGAGACGCATAAAGTGGTGACCCGCAGAATGTAGACAGCAATGACGTCTCCTTGAAAACGTTTGATAGACCAAAGTCTGCAATCTGGAAGCAAAGTAAAGTAAGAAATTCAGTGTTTTCCATTTATAGCAGTCTTAGTAACCAATTTATTTGTTTTTTTTTTATTTTCATTTGGGAATCATTACAGCAATCGAGAGAGTCTAATTAGAAATTGTTGGGTGTCTCATCAAAATGAAAAGCTTAAGTTTGATAGTAACCAATTTCCAAAAATTTACTAGGGATCCTAGACTATTATGCTTTATCATAGTAACTATAAATATCTATATCTTTTGAGAGACTAGGCACCTTTGTCATGACTCACAATTTTGTACACAAAAACGTTACCAAGTGTTTCTTTTTATCCTAAATCAATATAAGAAGGAACATATGACAATACCTACTGTTCTATAAGACTAACATTGAAACAAAAGATAATTAAGGTACAATGCATAGTACGTGACAAATTGTTTGTTGTTAACAAAGATAACACGTTAATCGTAAGCAGCTGTAATTAAACTCTGTAATTTGCTTAGTAGGGTAAACTAGGTTTTAATCTCTTTAACATTCCTTTTTCATTATCACAAATGAGTAATTATAAGTAAGACAAAGGCACCACCGATTAACTTCGTAAGGCGTTCGTTTGACATAAAATAATACTTGTAGGGCCTGTAAACAATAGTGGCTACGAGTTGTGTGTGATCGATGTCTGATATAATTATCGATTCTCGTTTTACTTGTCGCGTACAATAAAAAGATCAGGATTGGCATAATAATATCAAAATAAATTCTAATAGGTATACTAACCTTAGCGCTACCAGTATCATCTAATAAAACATTTTCCAATTTCAAATCTCTATGGCAGATTTTATGTATATGGCAATAATACACCGCAGTCGCGATCTGTCTGAACAATCTGAAATAAATCATAATAAAATTAGTAACAGAACAATATTATTAAAAACAAACTATTTATTTATATAGATGTATTTCAATGCACTGACCTTCTAGCTTCATCCTCTTGTAATACTTTTTTCTGACTTAGATAATCGTATAATTCTCCTCCTGAGCAATATTCCATTACTAATATCATCTTCTCACTGTTTTCAAATACTGAAAAAATATTTTCGTTAGGTAGATAGTATAAAAAGGTAAATCTAATATGTTGGAAATGTTAAAAGTTCAGCAAAACCACTGGTCGTAAGCCTTAGAGGTTTTATTTAGCGTAATCTGCCTAAAGGGTAAGTAGAAGTCGGAACTGGTTTTTGTAGTAACGATAGTAGTCCTTGCAACATAGCAGGCTTTTATGTAGACTGAATAACAGTAACTCCCAGTAGTCTTAATAATGATTTGGGTACTACGCATTTAATTAAGGTCAAAAACAGGTGATAACACACACCTATTATATTCTAGTATTATAAAGAAAATATCACAATAAACTAAGTCTTTCGGAAATAATAATAAAAACCAGACAAAAGAAAAAACAAAAGAACCAGAAAAACTAAAAAAAATTATAAAGCATATTTAAGGTATAACAACTAGCAATAAATAAAATACACAATAAAATGTATGCAGGTTATCGACTTTCATGAACTCCAAATGTGCAAACAAATGCGTAATGCATATAATATAATTTATTGTCAATTTATTACTTCTAAAGACCATACAAAAAAAATTAAAAGTAAGACGCAATTTTTCTTCGATCATTGACATGGTGAATAATTTATTGATCTTGTTACATATGCTAATACTATTCACTTGCGTTGTAACTAAGGGCCGATAGTAGGTGATTTGGCACCGATAGTCAATACGTGTATGTCTAGTCATTACGGGTATTTAGATCATAATATAAGACAGGAAATGTGATTTACTATCCAATAAAAAAACAATGTACTAGATCCTCTTTTATAAAATTGTTTCGTATTTTCTAAGTATATTATTATTGGACTAAGTTTATTATTGGAGAACATTTTACGATTGCGTTGAATGTCTATTGTATGTAGTCTAAATAATTTTCTTGGGGGCACAACCAAATGTCCAATTACATAAGTAGTAAACTATAACTTATCGTAGTGAACAGTGACATAGCCCTCCTTCAAGTGTTTCAATCGCTTGCAATATTGTGCATACCTCATCCATTAATCTCCCATTACCTTATTATACTAGGTATACAATATTATTTATGCAAAATTACTTCAAAGCTATAAATTATATTTAAAAAATCAATATTTACCTTCATAAATATGTACAATATTAGGATGTCTGACTGAAGACATAATCTGTACTTCACGTCGAATACGTATGAGATCAGCTTCCGACTCGATCTTGCATTTTTTTATAGTTTTTATTGCGACCTCCTGTCCTGTCTTCTTGTTTATTCCTAGTTGTACCTTGCCATACGTGCCTTGGCCGAGTTTTCTTACTATATCGAACCTGTAAAATACGTAAACATAATATTAGCTTTGAAATATACTCAAGCGGTATATGTAGAGTACCCATCAAATATTTGGCCTAAAGCTATTATGCGTAGGCATTTCTTAAGTGTATGTCGAAGCATAATGGGACGCTGCCCGTTCTTGCGTTATGTTATTTTTGTATGAAATAAGACAATCTTTGTCTCCACTCTGTTAAAGGGTAAAGTTTGTGTACCTCAAAAACTGCCGTAATGTTAAATTTTTATACGGTTATAACTAGTCAAAAACCAACAAACGCGTGGGAATTAGAATATAATTTAACACATCTAGCTTTATTAATACGTGTTCTTAACACGTTAACATACCGGTCACAATTGACTGGCAATAATCGGTTTTCTATTGTGTCTACCTACAGATAGCGCGCGAGTTGAATGCAGTCGGGGTCTGAGGTAAAGGGCGGGAGCATCTCCCCCCGCTATCCGCACGCCCCACCTCACGCGCCTGCAGTGTAGTGCTGTGCCATCCTTGTCAACTATCGCACGTTTGCCGTGTTATTGTGTTAATAGTAATACTGAAGTTCCCGTGTTATTTTTTTATTCCGTTTTGTGAAATGATTATTAAAACTTATTATATAAACGATTATGTGATAATTATGATATTGTTTTTTTTAACCATGTTAACCTAGTGTACTAAATAAAATTAAACTTAGAACATTGTTTAAATTTATCGATATGAATGTCAATTAATAATTTATAATTAGGTCACAGCACTACCGCATTCCTAAGCTCTGCATTCAACTCGCGCGCTATCTGTATATGGGTGGTTAACGTTTCATAAAACAGCAAAATAACTTTCGATATAAACAATTATCATTTTATTATATTTGCCAGAGCCTATTGGATAAAGACTCTCTGCATCATAAGTCTATGCCAGTGTGTAAGCGATTACAAAACACAACGAGTTAATGTCTTGGGCAGATGATACTGCGTCCGCTAGCACTAAAGTACTAATTAAAAAAAAGGTGGTCAATCAACTAACTACCTACTTACTATACCTCATTTTTGAATTAACCCTAAACCTATCCCAATCTTACCTTCAAAACTATGTATCATATTAAATCGATTAATCGTTTGTCATCTGAATTGATAAGTCTCCCAATAGATTTCAGACACCCAACTCTAGACTACTGTCAAATTTCACCTATTAGAGTGAACTTGAGTATCAGTTTTGAATGAAGTCAAGCGCAAAGGTTGTTCAAGCGCAATTATATTTATAGGTACGGAAGCTATGCACTTGATTGAAGCCGCATAATAAGACCGTAGACCAGAAACGACTGCGTGTAGATTAGTGTCGCAAAAACAGTGTTCCATGAGGGGAAACATAATTAGTTGTGTAATGTATCGGACAAGTGGCGAAACCAAACCAGGATATTTGGGCTTTGAATTAGAAATTATTTGCTAACAAAGGTAAAAAAGATCCTGCCGAACTTAAGCGTTTGGAACAAACACCAAGGAATAGAAACTGCTGATAACTAACACTTGCATGCACAGTCTCTTGGAATTATCCAAACGACAGTATCTTCGAAGCAACATCGATGACGACACTCATTGTTTTAAGAGTAAACTTGGAGCCATTTTAAACGTATTATCAACGTCAAAACAAATATGCTGACGCGTATTTAAAAAACAGTAATTGGTTCTAAAAAAACATAATAAGACATGTCATTAACCCATTAACATTTAGAATCTTAGAAGTGTGCTAAATAGAAGTAATGTTCTAGCTATTTTTAAATGTAACTATAATCCTACATTTTTAACGAATTCGGGTAATTAGGCGATCCAATTATAGCTCTCAATCATTGTTCACTGAAAATACGCCAACAAAGAATAGTTATAGCAGCTGAAAATGTACAATTTACAGAAACGATTAACGCAAAAGTTTTAAATATAAAGCAAACCAATGCGTCACGGACATTTAGCACACCCATGAATAATAATATTACAAGTATATTGATTCATACTTCCTTTATTGAATATAACGGTATATTATTAATTATAACAAGTTTTACGACGATGTATAGCGTCGTCGCATTGCATGCTAAGATTAAGGATGCGTTACACAGTGTTTGTGCGCTCTCGTCTTAGAATTGTAGACAAATATTCACGTTGCGGTCTGGCGCATACTAATAGGGTGCCAATTCGCAAGGTAAAGCGGATTACATATTCTCTCGACGATATGCTACATTGAAAGTGTTTGCCTTTTAGATGCAACCTAATAGAGTCCCACTGCAGGGTCGGATCTTCTCCAGTGATGGAGGGAAATTTGACTTGATTACAATTGCTGTTCTGACTCGATTATAATTAATTGATTTGATTATAATTTATAATTGCTGGCAACATGAATTGGTCTTATGATTTTTTTTTCAATATTAACTCGCGAGTTAAGTATAAAGAGCTTTTTTCGAGTAGATCTGTTATACCAAACATACCGGGATTAGAGGTGATAATGTCATTATAAATTCAGAGAACGTCGGCAGGCGAACAATGCATACTTACTTATTTAAATGATTAATTTGTATGATTGCAATCGGTTTTTGCCGAATCTCGTTATGTAATATATTTACACATAGTCAAAATTTTAGATCAGAAAAGAGGAGATATCAGACCGACCCCTGGCGAATGCTAATAGAGTACAAGTTATTGAAAGGCGAAAGTAGCTCAGATATTATTTTATACTGGTTAAGTCTCCTTCGACTTGAAGCAATGACTCGAGTCGTATACTGCCCACGCGCAATAGTATGCGCGGAGTATTGCACGACTGCACGTTTGTTTAATGTTTGTAAGTATAGTATGCAGAAATATTTAAATGTACTGGCCTAATTTTCTGACGTATTCAAACGCTTATGTTATTAATGCTGAGACAGTGCTTATGAATGTTTTAAATCAAGTGTATATTTTATATTGCTGTCCAAGAATAAGAAGCATGACTAATATTATTTTCGAGAAAGAAATATCACAGAATGATTCGCTTTGAGCTGATTATACGACTTTTTAAAAGTTGTTGACCTAGTCATTAGATGCGGTCATAGCAAATAAATACAAATATTTTTATAAAATCTAAAATTATAAGCATCGATGTCCTTTTAATAATTTTATTCCATAGGAGTGGAGTGGTTTGGAATGATGTAACAAGCAACCTTTACGCCTACACACTTCCGATGTATAACGCGTAGGTGAATAATCTTACACCTTATTGCCGGTCATTGGTTCGAACGTGATTGTGCCCGCGGGTGCAAAGGAGTAAATCTACAGCTACAGTCTTTTATCGTTCAGAGACCGTGTTACGTTACTAAAATAACGATGTAAGCATGCATTGACGTAATTATGGCGTATGTGAATTTAACGTCTTTATATTCTCTGACAAACAACATTTAGAACGATGATGCGCTACACATAGGTTAGGATTATCAAAAGCTTGTTCAATAGAACTCTCAAACACATCAGTTTACATGTCAGTTGGCATGATAGCCGAATTTTTATCCGAAGAAAAAGTGTTTAGTTACGTCTTGCTGGTATCCAGTCTCTCTATGTTAGCTTTTATTGATACCAATAATTGATTTAATGTAGAAGATAGATTGAGTACTTAAAGTCAATGTAGCAAAGGCGTAATAATTAATGTGATATGCTATAAATGCTTACCTTTGTTTCAGACGCAGCCGGTGGTCGTGCATGCGCACGTCACCGGTGTTCTCAATGCCGTCCATGATGTTGGCGGTACGCTTACTCTCGCCCACGACCATTGTGACTGTAACAAACAAATAATTCTCTATCACGACTTGAACTGTTATTGAAATGTATAATAGAAATTGTATTACTTTATTAAACGCAATATGACACTCAAAAGTTATAGGAACTATCGTAACAACTAAGAAACCCAAATTTATCGCAAAGCAGCTGTGATACTAAAATAGAAGAACTAAGAAACGTAGACTAAAACTAAGAGTTATTTTAGTATTGTATCTATTTATCTACCAACCGCATGGCATTCTTTGTAATAGTTTGGGGAAACACCGCACAGTCATTTCGGAATTCGGAAGGGTCAGCTAATTAGACATTTGGCGAGTTGTCAGTACGACCGAAGGAGTTTGTCTATCTGCCACGCTTGTTTATAAACTGGCAATAAGAAACGTTTTCCGTCACCTGGGGAATTGTGAGTTATGGACGTTAGCAAATCGTTGCATGCTAATAAACCAACACATCAGTTACTTCGTTATTAGCAACATCATTGTCCACATGCTGTATTCTGCGCACGTGTTGCCTTGTTGTAGCTTTCCCCAGCATCGTGGAATGTATAAAATCTAGTTAAACACTTTCTTTTAACGAAAGGGATAATTTATATTACGTGCATAGACCACTACGTGGGTCTTGCAATAAAAGGTTTAATTGAATGCTCTGATATTTAAAGACTTCAATCTGTATCTCGAGATGAAGTGTCTTTCTTTTAGAATGAAACCTGCAGCTGCTTGTGAGCTGAATGAATCTAAGCTGTATTTAAATCTGTTATGTCCTTCTCAAGTTATAGGAAAGTAAGGAAGAAGAAGACATGCTGCGCCGACCCCAAATAAAATTGGGATAAGGGCAGGGGAATGATGATTTCCTTCTCAAGTTTTTTTATATCATAATACAGACAGACACTTATTCTTAAAACACAGTGTATATAATTTTCTAAATGGTAAATTTTTGTAGATAATGTACCATAGACTTTTCACATCTACTGATTTGTAAAGAATTCTAGGTATAAAGGACGATAAAAATAAACGAGAAAATGTGGCGATGCTAAGCTGGTTATGACAGCAACAGAAATTCTTTAACGCTTAGTAGTTGAAGGATGTGAATCAATTTTCGTAAGTAATTTAATCGGATATTGGTTATCGGCTTCTTGGTTGCCGTCATGTTTACGCTGCAGACCTAGCGAATAATTTATTATCCTTCTACCTAAAAAAATACCTTTCTTTAATTATAAAAAGGCCTTGAAACGTCGCAAGTAGAGATCTAAAATAAAAAATAAGTCATATCATCATAATTACTGTTAGTCAACAGACAATGAATGAAACGCGCTACCGAATGATGATTAATAATATTATAGAGCCGGAATTAGATAATGTTCATGGGAATGTAAGGCTTCAACAAAAGAGCGATACGAGTCATACAAATACCTAAGCTCTTTTGCGTAAGTAATTTCTTGAACTATTCCTGGAGCATATTGACGAAACGCATGTATATTTTAAATGTACAATATTACCAGAAGAATTAATCGTTTTTACTAATGCTAAAGGAAATATATATCTACTAGTAGCGTCGTGTTATTGTCTTAAACAGAATGTCAATATTTATCCGACGAAAAATCTGATATCTTTATTAGCCTATATAAATAACGTAAGGAGTAAAAATGAGATCTATCAGTGTAAAGACGGACTAGGAATACATTGTTTCACCAACCAATATTATCCTGTATATGACTATCGTATATTTACCATTAATCAATAATTCTTGAAAAAAGAACAAGTTGGCATAGTAGTGGTTACTAAGAAGTGCGGTCAACGTGGTATCTATGGACACAGATTTCCCATCATACATAATAATATTTTAAAACTTAGTGACATTTGAAGACAGGCAACTCTCTTATAATTATTATAAGAGAGTTCCTTAGATAATCGTAATAGTACCTATATTTTATTTTAACTTTGAGTAAGTTATAATTTACGTTCAACGAGCAAATAAAAAAGTATAAATAACTTTAGATATAAGTAAAATTAATAAATAGTCAATTTTATATTGGACACTTCTCTCGTAATACAGTCACCCGGGTGTAGCAGTCGGTCGCAATAGTTTATTTTTAAATTAATATAGTCGTGAAACTTGTTCATTAATATAATATCATAATTATTGCAATAAAGTTGCTTCTACTGACATGCTTAAATATTAATGTCAAAAATATAATAGACTAGGGCCGTTGGGGCAGATGATTGTAATAGAATAAAACAGTAAATATATTTTGTAAAGTGAAAAGATACCAGACGATTTAAGAGAAGCCGGCTGGTAGATGATAAATGAGAGCAGCACAGGATCACAGACAGTATCAATATTTCAAAGAGACCTATGCTAAACGGTGGCTACTTTTACCGAAACCAGGAAAACCCCAATGGCATGGCTAACTATTTGTTCCCTACTAGCCTGCAGGTTATCGGAATACGTGACTGTATCAACGTTAGCACTATTGAAGTTTATCGGATATTTTACGGACACTATGACTGCTGCGGATGTGTGAGTTTCTAATGGAGCCTTTCGCTTAACGCAGCATATTCTTTTTTGTGACAAGCACTGCTTGTGTCACTTAAAGAACAGGCCATGTTTCACTACCATTTAGATCAGTAGTTCCCAAACTTATTTTTCTCGTGCACCACTTTCAAAATTAAACTGGTGTCGGTGGACCCCCTGCTGCTACTTTCCTACCACATTGTTAAAGTCGACAAAAAATAAAAATTGTGTCGCTTCTGAAATTCTGATAGGTTAAAATTTAAAATAAAAACGAAAAATTGTACATTTTATAACATTTTATTTATTAAAAGAAAAGAATTACTTACAAAAAAATAATAGTAAGGTAATACTTTTAGGTTGAGGAAATCATTTTAATTAATGGGAAGGATGTATTTGATGGAGTGTCAGCAAACGATCAATGTTTGGCTTTATTTTTATGAGCAATAACCGCAAATCCCCCTGCTCTCTGATGTTTAGTTTGCTCCTTTTTTTAAAGAGGTTTGTAACGGCACTAAAAGGCCAGAATATTTTTCGTGTATTTCTTGCTTGCAGCCAAAATGTTTGGTACTTAGCCTTTTCTAAATTTCACCTTCAGCTCCTCATTGGTGCTAAGCTCAAGCAACTCCTCTTGTAATAATACATTGTTCACTGCCACTTTAGTTTCATCAAATGGATTTATGATCCATGGTGGTATATCCGTTGTCAGCATATCTTTAAACCAGGTTTTGAAGTCATCATGCAGGGCACTTAAATGTTGACTGTAGGTATGGATATCCTCATCAACAGTTTCTACCTGTGACAAGTTTGGAAATTGAGATAATTCGCGCCGACTAATGTTTTAAAGCTAAAAGCCGAAATTATCCCCTTTGTTTTTATTAAATTCAGGCTGTCCCCTTGTAACTGCAAGTTAATATCATTATTTTTTTTAAACAATCTGTCCAATACGCAATGTCTCCTTTGAATTTGATCAAGTTTTCTTTTAAATCTGGATCTCTACTTTCTAGGAACTTCTAATACGGAATCGAAAACAGAGTAAAATCTCGTTAAGCATGCACCTTTCGACAACCAGCGTACTTCAGTACATAAGAGCAGTCGTTGGAAGTCTTCGTCATTTTCGTCGCCCAATTAAGCAAATAAACGCGTATTCAATGCATTGCTTCTAATTTTGTTGACAGCGTTTTAAAATGAAGAGATTGGTTCAACCTGTCACTTAAATGTTTCGCCACAAGATGTTGTCGGTGGATTACGCAATACCATTACAGGATCTCCGTCTGTTGCCACTGAAATAGTGTTTGTAAATGGAATCGATTTTTCCGTAAAAAAATTACTCAGGACATAAAATATTGATTCGCCTTTAGCGTCAGTCTTCAAAGTTCTGGCAAATAGCAATTCTTCGTGAATTTCTTCCTCCATAATAAATCAGACATCTACCATATAAAAATAAGTCGGGTTTTCCTTCCTGGCGCTATAACTCCAGAACGCATGAACCGATTTCCACGGTTTTGCATTCATTGGGAAGGTCTCGGGCTCCGTTAGGTTTATAGCAAAGACAATTTAGAAAAAATTTCAACAGTAACGCAGGAAAATCTTTTTTCACATTACATAAAACGAAGCCATCTGGTGGCGAAACGGAGTCCGCCGGATTTGCTAGTGCATAATAATATATAATAATAATAATGCTTCATTACCGGGTAACGTTGACTCGTCCAGTTGTATAGGTAAATTACTTTTTTGTAGTTGATTGTATTAATTAGTATTAATATTCAAATTCAAGTTTTAATATAATAATATAGTATATTAATATAACAAATGTCTCCATCTATAAGCATACTTTAAATAAATGTACCTGTAATGTTAATCCTCAATATCTGTAGTAAGTATATACCTAACCAATGTAATGTAATATTAAAAATGTTTAAATATTGTATAAAGTAATGCATGCCGTGGCAGCTTGTAAATGAAACAGCACTATTGCCAGAGCCACTAAAATCTGTTTTGATGCTTTCCTAAGTGTATGTTTTGTAAGTTGTCCTCAAAAATAAATAAATAAATTGCACAAAAAACTTTTGATGTCAGAGCTCATTTCATCAATGCGTCTTTGTATAGTTTTGTTACTTAATTGCACTAAAGCACTAAGCATTGTCGGATGGATTGTGCTTTGCAAGTCTGTACACGAAATTGTAATATCGAATACGCAAGTTTGGACAAGTAAGAGTCGCTTGCCAGATCAAAATGTTATCTGCTTACGCCCGAATACTCAAACGTCACTTAAGTCATTCATATCTTTGATTAGCTAAACAGCCGATAAATGTTTGCGTACTGGTAACATTCACCTCATAAAGTATGTTTTCAATTACAAATTTAATTACCTTAAGCTGTGTTTTCGTTTTACGCAGAAAATGGAAAAGAATAATCAGTTGTGTGCTGCATACTACGATTGTAATTGAATATTCACTTGGAAATTTTCAGACATAAGTATTACAATTTCAATAAACAAACTGAATTACACCATTCTTTATTTTTAAATATCCCTATAATTGGTTATTATCTTTATCTATGATTGACACGATCATTGCACAAAGAACGAAACGTTTACTCAGTGACACTGACACAACACGACAAAGCGCGAGTTTTCATCAGCTTGAAAATTTTTAAGAAGAATATTTTACTTTCGAAAAGAGATGAAATCATTTAGAAATAATTAAAAAGTGAGTGAAATGTGAACGTAATACGAAAATGAGACAATTTAATGTGAACACATTTCAACATACTTCTTTTTAAATTGCAAGTTTGTGATTCAATTCAATCAACAATGACTTTCCAGATATCAAAATATTGTAGAAAATAAGGAAATAAACGGCTACATGATAAGAAGCGAGAGACCTGGGAATTTGTGTGTCAGCACTGTAATGCCGTTGCTGTGAGTGGCTTCAGATCATGGCAACAACTGCGACACTTTTACGAGAAACACAAACAGAAGTCAAAAAATAATAAAAACAGAATGGAAATCAATAAGTACAGAATAGAAATGGAAATGGAAAAATTGAAAATAATAATCTTGTATAATTATGTTGTATATAAATAAAACTACTTATAAATAAAAAAGTGTGTATTTATTAAAGTAGTCCTTGTTATAAAATGTTGATTAGTATAAAGGCTTCTAGGCTGTGGTACCTACAGGTTTTTCTTCTACGGTAGAAAGTGAATCCTCTTCTAAGATCCCATTTCGCCTACGCAGCGCTATGTTGTGTAACAAAGCGCATCCCACAATAACTAGTGGAATAATATTAATTTTTAAACCCATTCTATGTTGAAGACAGGGAAATCTCCTTTTTAGTACACCAAAAAGCCTCTATAGGATTTCTGGTGCTTATTTGGGCTCTATTGTAAGCTTATTCTGTTGGTGTCCGTGGATTTTATAATGGGGTTAGCAGGTACGGTCGACACAGATAACCGCTATAACCAAGTAGAGTCTCATGGCTTGAAAATCTCCACGCTCTAACTGTGCACATAGAGGAAAGTCATTTAATATTGTGCTATCATGTTCGGAACCTAGCCATCTTGCAATAACATTTGTAATGCAAAGTTTTGGCTGTCATTTAATGTACAATTCGGTGAATGAATACCTACACTTCTTTGATTATTAAAGCGATAATCGTCAGCTGTAGGGACGAGAGGGGTTGTTAAGTCCATTAAATTAGAGTGAAAATATTTATATAACGCCTGATGATTTTTTTATAGCAATATTAGATTGTAAACATCATGACCTATTTTTAGTCGTAAAATATTTTTCTCAATCGAATCCGCTTGTCGTTGAAGCCGCCTTAACTGCATATTGCTGACGATTATTTTATTTATAAATGTGTTTAAAACTGAGGTTTTCCAGAGATTTTTTAATGACTTTAACAGCCTGTATACTTTTACTCTACCGCTAGTGCGGCAACTGACGCTTACTTTACTGATTTCCAGACATTGAACCACTGTTTGAATCATCATAATCACTTGTTTATTAACTTTTTGGAGATTTAAGAGACCTTGCGACCACTCTCAAGTTTTTAAGCTACTTTAATCAATTTGGCAGGTCATTTGACAGCTAAATAAGTTAAGTAACGTTTGAGTATACGAATTTATTACTAAGTCGGCGTTTAAGTACAAATAAATTTAAGATAAATCGTTGCTTAAAATTGTGGTTTGTGTATAGGATAAGAGCTACTTTGTAGCTAAGAAACCGATAAATATTTAACTAGCGTTTGAGTATTCGGGCATTAGTTAGGTACTTATAACAATATAGGTAGGCCCTTATAAAAACTATATGCAGATAAATTTTCGTGGACCCCTATTAAAATCTTATGGACCCCCATTTTTTATTGACGCCTACGTAGACCCCCAGCAAGGGGGTCCACCTGGACCACTTTGGGAATCACTGATTTAGATACTCGTAGTTATGTCTACTGATGGTTTTATATATCTGTCATTTCCGTCCTTCAACTTAACTGACATTTTAGGGTCATAAACGACAACGCTAACCTCGTGCCTTTAACCCAAGCTCTGAAGTACGTGCCTTGACATCGCAATCGATGTCACCAGACGCGTGGAACACTGATCTCACCTATGGATACAGATGTAGGATTTGTGGTATTGCGTATTTATCTTGAAAACATTTTATAGGGAAAAATATTTACTTGTGAAAATTACTAATTAATTTTGTCTCTGAGATGATTGATTGATAATCTCGCCTTTTAACTCTCTTTTAGACGTATTTATAAAATTACTATAGTTTGCTGCAACTGCTGAGTCGCAATTATCATAACTTTTGTATCTAGGTATATAGCTTCTTCAAGGTTTCGGTTTCACATAATCTGAATAAAGCCTTTTTGTTTTATATTTATGTAATCCCGTCTACTTCATCGATGTCTGAAGCACGAAGTTTGTCGTTTATCTTTGAAAGATCAAAGAATAAAAAAAAACAGAGTTTCAGATAGTATTGAAACATTTTACTTAGGTACACTTGATAGTCAGATGGCGTAGTGTCTACAGTATCTGTTTTAACAATGGAGGCCACGGGTTTAATCAACTCACAAGTAAAACATTTATATGCATGATGCTTGTTTGATTTGGTCTTGTGTATTTAAAAATAAAGGTTTAGACATAAGTATGTCTATTAGTTGCCAAGTACCTATAGTTGTAACTTTTAAACTATCGCGTTTCATTATTATAAATATTATATAAACGGGATATTAACGCGCATTTAATTTACCTTTATTTTATTTTACTTGACGTTTCGGCACAGGTTGCACTGGCCGTGGTCGCAAGCTGACTGGTGATGCGACGTCACAGCTTCGTCTTCGTGATAGATAATATATTATTATCATCTACCCTCGCATCTTGAGATGTTAATATAAAGTCCCCCTACACACAACACTGACCGTATCGCTGTTCTGTACGTTAACCGACCGTTCAAAAAAGGGAGGTATTGTTTTCGATATCACTGGATTCCACGTTGCTGACAACTTGAAACCGTCATCCCGGTTAAAGTTTTTAGGGAACTTTTTGATTTCAATGGCCTCGCGCACAAGTCTTGAGTAATGGTGGCGATCGGTGGAGATTACCCGTGGCTTATGAAACTCGATCCAGTGATTAGCGCCAGCGTTTACCAAGTGTTCGGCGATAGCTGACTTGTTGGTCTGTCGGTTTTTCACAGCAGCTATGTGCTCTTTGAGCCTTTCAGCAATGGTCCGCTTTGTTTGCCCAATATAAGAACTGCCACAGCTACAATCAATCTTGTACACGCCAGGACATTGCAGAGGTAGGACATCCTTTGGTGAGCGTACTATGCTATTAACCTTGGCCTCCGGGGTGAAAATGGTGTGTATTGAGTAGTTTTTCAACACCGAGCCAATCTTATCTGTCACGCCTTTCAGATAAGGTAGGTACGCAGGTTGCCTGTTCACTCCAGGATGTCTCTCTCTTTTTATTGGTCTCTCTCGCGTATTAACCTTAAATCCATTGTTCGTAAGTACCTCCTGAACATGGTCTAGCTCTCGCCCCAGGTGCTCAGGGTCACAGAGATCATATGCTCTGTTCTTTAATGATGTTATCACAGATTGAAGGTGTCGCGGGTGGTGATGAGACGTTGCGTGTAAATACCTATCCGTGTGTGTAGGTTTACGGTAAACACTATGTGATATGGACCCATCTGGTCTTACGGCTAGCTTGACATCCAAGAAAGACAATGACCTGTCCGCCTCCATTTCATACGTAAAACGCATCTTTGGATGGAGAGCATTAAGATGTGCAATATATTGATCTACCTCTTGCTTGCTTCCTTTGACTATGCTGAAGATGTCATCAACATAACGTTTCCAAAGTCTGATAGTTTTAGGGCCCAGGCTCAGGGCCTTCTCTTCGAAATGTTCCATCCAGAGATTAGCCAGTACCGGGGCTACTGGACTCCCCATTGCGACGCCATCAATCTGGAGGTAGTATTGACCTTGGAAAAGGAAGTAGTTGCCATCCAAGCAGTGTTTTAAAAGATCAACATAGTTGTGGGGCATATCATTGTCACTCAATTTGTCTCTAACGACCTCAACGCATTCTTTGATTGGTATATTAGTGAACAGAGATTCGACATCAAAACTCACCATCAGTTCGTCAGGTTCCAATCGTAAATTCCTTGTCAACTGGACAAAGTGGCGCGAGTCCTTCACAAAAGACGGTGTTTTTCCCACAAGTGGCTGTAATACTGACGTAACGTACTTTGCAAGGTCGTAAGTAGGAGAAGAGATTTGACTCACGATAGGCCGCAATGGTACGTTAGACTTGTGTATTTTAGGTAGCCCATATAACTTAGGTGGTTGGTGTGATTTTGGTTTATTTAACCGCTCGTACTCGTCTTCTGTGAAAAGGTCCATATGATCTTGGACTAGTGAGCGTATTTTCCGTGACACTCTGGCCGTGGGGTTATATGATACCGGTTTGTACACCTTATCATCACTTAGTAGTAACCCCATTTTACCGTAATAATCAGTTGTGTTCATCACTACAGTGGCGTTTCCCTTATCGGCCTTAAGCACTAAAATGTCAGAATTTTCCCTGATCTCTTTCAGTGCTTGACGCTCTTCTGTAGTGACGTTACTGAGGACCCTGGCGAGTAAGTACTATTGCGGCCTATCGTGAGTCAAATCTCTTCTCCTACTTACGACCTTGCAAAGTACGTTACGTCAGTATTACAGCCACTTGTGGGAAAAACACCGTCTTTTGTGAAGGACTCGCGCCACTTTGTCCAGTTGACAAGGAATTTACGATTGGAACCTGACGAACTGATGGTGAGTTTTGATGTCGAATCTCTGTTCACTAATATACCAATCAAAGAATGCGTTGAGGTCGTTAGAGACAAATTGAGTGACAATGATATGCCCCACAACTATGTTGATCTTTTAAAACACTGCTTGGATGGCAACTACTTCCTTTTCCAAGGTCAATACTACCTCCAGATTGATGGCGTCGCAATGGGGAGTCCAGTAGCCCCGGTACTGGCTAATCTCTGGATGGAACATTTCGAAGAGAAGGCCCTGAGCCTGGGCCCTAAAACTATCAGACTTTGGAAACGTTATGTTGATGACATCTTCAGCATAGTCAAAGGAAGCAAGCAAGAGGTGGATCAATATATTGCACATCTTAATGCTCTCCATCCAAAGATGCGTTTTACGTATGAAATGGAGGCGGACAGGTCATTGTCTTTCTTGGATGTCAAGCTAGCCGTAAGACCAGATGGGTCCATATCACATAGTGTTTACCGTAAACCTACACACACGGATAGGTATTTACACGCAACGTCTCATCACCACCCGCGACACCTTCAATCTGTGATAACATCATTAAAGAACAGAGCATATGATCTCTGTGACCCTGAGCACCTGGGGCGAGAGCTAGACCATGTTCAGGAGGTACTTACGAACAATGGATTTAAGGTTAATACGCGAGAGAGACCAATAAAAAGAGAGAGACATCCTGGAGTGAACAGGCAACCTGCGTACCTACCTTATCTGAAAGGCGTGACAGATAAGATTGGCTCGGTGTTGAAAAACTACTCAATACACACCATTTTCACCCCGGAGGCCAAGGTTAATAGCATAGTACGCTCACCAAAGGATGTCCTACCTCTGCAATGTCCTGGCGTGTACAAGATTGACTGTAGCTGTGGCAGTTCTTATATTGGGCAAACAAAGCGGACCATTGCTGAAAGGCTCAAAGAGCACATAGCTGCTGTGAAAAACCGACAGACCAACAAGTCAGCTATCGCCGAACACTTGGTAAACGCTGGCGCTAATCACTGGATCGAGTTTCATAAGCCACGGGTAATCTCCACCGATCGCCACCATTACTCAAGACTTGTGCGCGAGGCCATTGAAATCAAAAAGTTCCCTAAAAACTTTAACCGGGATGACGGTTTCAAGTTGTCAGCAACGTGGAATCCAGTGATATCGAAAACAATACCTCCCTTTTTTGAACGGTCGGTTAACGTACAGAACAGCGATACGGTCAGTGTTGTGTGTAGGGGGACTTTATATTAACATCTCAAGATGCGAGGGTAGATGATAATAATATATTATCTATCACGAAGACGAAGCTGTGACGTCGCATCACCAGTCAGCTTGCGACCACGGCCAGTGCAACCTGTGCCGAAACGTCAAGTAAAATAAAATAAAGGTAAATTAAATGCGCGTTAATATCCCGTTTATATAATATTTATAAGTACCTATAGTATAAGCTCTGCTTAGATTGGGACTAAACGACGACGTTTCCCACGTCGTCTTTTAGTTGAATATGAAATTAGATGAAAAAGAAAATTACTATTCTATTATGTTTTTCTCTTACCATCATTTACTTTTAGGAAACTTACTCAAATACAGTGAAAAAGTCTTAATATGTGCAGTCGTTTACGAGTAAAGCGCGCTTATTACCTGCATACAGAAAGACAACGGGGGCCGGGGGACTTATTTTAATAATTATATGTATTGATTAAGTCATTGTTGTAACTGTATGTTTGTCGGCTATTCAACTTTTTCATAAGTAAACCGTGGTTGGTAAACAGAATATAGTCACAATAATTAATCTCAACAAACCTTGTAGATTAAATGTACTGTCTCTAACTCCGAAAACGAACACCATGGCTTTATTGCTCATAAAACACGTCTCGTCGAATTACCGCATGTCGAATACATTTATACTTTTATTGTGCTAATTTACTAAACGGTAATTATTTGAAGACATTGTAAAGATTTTAATGTCGCAGAATTTCCAAGAGTTCGAGGCTACACGTATTGTTGCTAATCCCAGCAAAGTAACGTGCCCGAAACATGGATGGTGTTGCAAGCAAATATGCCGTTGATCCCTTTACTATTTTCCACCATGACCCGAAACGTCAAGAGTGCTTAAATCAATTGTCATATAAAATACCCAGTAAAAAGTGACTCGGCTTTCCACGTGCCATTGTCTTGCAGAGCATGAATGTGTTTCAATATCTTTAACAAATATTGGATGAGAATAAAACAATTCAGAGCTTGAAGCTATTTGACATTGACTCATCGTTAACATCTGGGACATATTTTTCTATTTCGGTCCACCTTGAGATTGAAAAAAGAAGTTGTCTAAAGACACTTTAATAGAGATTTGTCCATGTTTATATTTTTTTTACGTTTTGATAGTATAAATCTAAATAACGTGATTATGCTATCGGCAATTTTTACAGTGGTTAAAGTTCTGAACAGTGTAGGTAATAAGTCTTGTCAACGCTTTTTATTTTCAAGTGCAATATCTAATAAGATTGCCATCCTTGAGTTAAACTACTGTCGTATCTAGGCCAGTTACATAGGTGTCAATGTTTGTCGGTCGGAAAAGCCGTGGCCGTGCAGATGGCATTGACGTTGTAAGAGTGTGAACGGTCACGTCCAGAAAAAATGTGGCGCAAGTAGCCAATTAACTTGCGGGTATCGTGTGGGGCCGTGGCGTCTCGACGCCTCTATAAATACCGCGATCCGCACTCGTGTCTGCGCCCTCCCCGCGACGAGCTCAACTACGTAGCCACACAAACACCGTCTCCGCCTGGTACCGGGACTATAAAGACAATATATGAATTACAATATCAAAACGTTCAAACGATTTGAACCGATGATGCATCGAGTCATGAACCCCATTAAATTTTACTTACAGCGAAATGCAGTATTTACGGAATACAACCATAACTATCCAAATCAGCTGGACTTATCAAAAACGTTTTAAAGCAAAATATAATCAAATCAGAAAAATTAATAGCTATAAAATTACTAAATAGCTTGGGTTTTATAGAACAGTTCGAAAAATCAAATACAGCACAAGATTTAAATTGGATTAACACAGCAAAAATGATTAAGTTTTTTACGGCAAAATAGTCAGACCAATTAAGGTGTGTAAACCCCGGAAGCAGATTTGGTTTGACAGGGCGGCTGCCGTCATCAACATACGTCGGAGTCGGGCATATACTGTAAGCGTGGACGAAGCGATCGAGCTATTTTTGTCTACTCAACAGTTGAATAACCTCCAATCAACTATTCGCACTTGCCTACTAATTCAGCTAAAACATGCGACGCACTGGAATATTAGGTGACCTTCTATTATTTTAGCACTACACTTGATATCAATAAAATTTGTATTTACTTGCTAAAATCGTAGTCTGTAGTAATCTTTAGAGTTCACGGGATCAGTGGTTGTTAGTTACTAAATCAATAAATAATTTCCTTATACGAATCTTTTAAATCTTTCCTTACTTCATTAAAAAAACTTATCAAGTCTAAGCTTTTTTCTCGATCTATTAAAACTTAAGTGAAATGATCGCTTTTTTATATATTAAAAAGGACTGATATTTGACCATATCGAAACTGATAGATGGCACGAATACAGTTCAAAAAGTCGTCACTCCATCGTCATCACCATGCCGGTCTGGCCAAATGCTACTTCACACTACATGATATCATATGATTGAGGAAACACATGAGCCGGAAGTTTGTTCCACAACTTAGCCTATAAAACTTTTACTTTTTTATTTTTATAACAAACGTGTGTGGTGTTCAGGACAGGGAACCACGTAATTAAGTATACATTATATGAATTCGGAAATATGCAAAATTTATAGGGATTTTAAGATTTTCAATTGTGATATCACAGTATCGAAGCGAAACAAAAGTCAAGCTAGAAGCGCGTATTCAAAAGCGTGGTATGTGTAAGGACAAGTCAATAAGGAGGCCTTTTCCGGCAGTGCAAACGGACTGCAAAATGCGAGGAGTCACTGAATAAATTAGGTAATATCTTTATTTTGGTAGACTTAAGGGAGGACCTACAAAAATATTAACAAACCAATACTTTTAAAAGGCGAGCGACATTGTAATAATGGCAATGACACCCTGCTAATAACAATACCTATCTTGACGGAGAAGAGTAGCACATTTAAAAAAATGGTTAATACAAACTGTCAAATCCACTGCTGTCCATTAGACCTCTGAGAAATATAAACTAAATTTAATATTTGCTGTTATATTTGGACAAAGCTTGTGTCCAAATTACACCCAGTCTGCGATACTAACAAGTCTCCTAGTACAGCAGCCAATGTCTTATCTCTATTACCTACTCATAATCATTATAAAAAAAATAAACTTTATTTATTACTCCTGTTTTTGTGAGACCTGATTAGCACTAAGCAGCGTAATATTATACTCAATTCGTCTCTACAAGCAAAGGAATCTTATGTCAATATTACATGCGTACTTAACGAAATTTATACTAATATGATATTAAGGTATCTTGGATCAAAATAAGCAAAATGCATTATAATTACGATGCATATTATTCTCTGATATTTACGTCTTTAGCATGTAGGTATTTATTTGGATTGTGATAATAATTGATTCGTATTACGAGTAGCTTTTAAATACGCACTAAATTAACGCAAAAAATATTTTAAGTTGCTGAAAACACTTTTTTTTTTGAAGGAATAGAAAAGTTGGTTTCACAGAAAGTACACAAGTAATCAGGTAAAAAAAATAGATTTAATATTTTGAATTGAAAGTGTTACTTGATATTCAAGTACGTAACTTATAGAAATAAGTGTAGTGCATAATTACATGACTTTGTTCCGTGGTTTGACGGAGTACCATAACATCCTATTGCCATGGGTGTCGTTAAAGCTAAAAGTAAGGAAAGTATAAAGACATAATCCTCTCTCCAAAAATAAAGATTTGACATGAAACCCTAAATTCGTCTGAGCATTGGGATATTATTAAACTAATTTTCCCTCTTCTATCGTACACGCCTCATCACAGCTGTTGGATATTAATGAAGTGTTATCAAAATTATTTAAATGTGTAATTTTTTTTTCCGTTATTTTAATATGTTACACTTACAATGTTGTGATGTAAATATTATTTATAGTTTTATTTATTTTAAATTATATGTTAAGCTCTGTCCGAAGAAATGAGACTTATTTTGAGTCACACAATGAGAGTATCTGTAATTTCGCTCTACACACTATACCTACTAAACCACCGAATAAAAAATTGAAACATGTAGGTACTTAAAGTTTAGTTCTTGTTGTATAGTATGAACATTAAGATCTGGTAAAGGCTCTTCCTTCAGCCACTAAAGCGCCGATTACACTACCATACATGTAGGGCCCTACATCTTGTAGGGCACTAAATGACCGCACCGCGCCGCACAAAAAGTGTGTGAAAAAAATAGAACGTTTGCTTCAACGCGCGCTAACGCAGACGGCGCACACTTTAGTCGGCCGTCTGCATTTGCATGACATGTTTCTGTCCCTACAGCTCTGCCGACAAAATGATCGAAGATGTACGTCGTGTGCGTTAGGCCAGGCGCGCACTACGAGTTTTTCGCCGCGCGGCAGAAAAGCGCAGCGGTATAATGTCGCATTGTAATACTGTACCAAACAGTTTTACATTGTATTGCGCGCACTTGACGGCAGAGCCACCGCAGCCCACCAGTATTACTGTGCGACATTATACCGCTGCGCTTTTCTGCCGCGCGGCGAAAAACTCGTACTGCGCGCCTGGCCTTAGTCTGTGAAAAATCCGCGACCGACTTTTTGCGCGCCATGCAGACTTTTGTGAGCCGCAGACTCGATCGCACAAAAAGTGTGCCGTCTGCGCAGGGCCTTAACTAGACAACATGTACACACCCTACATGTAGTGCCCTACAAGATGTAGGGCTCTACATGTAGGGTAGTGTAATCGGCGCTTAAGTGACTATCTATGTGTTAAAAGGAAAATGGCAAAACATATTTCAAGGAAACTTTTTGGGTACTGAGAAGCTCGGGCTAGTAAGGCACGTAGACAACAAAACTTACGCAGTTATGCATTGCACATTTTTGTCGTAACTTTATTATTTGGCAAGAGTTTAGAACTAGGTACCAATGAATGTAACAAAAATAGAACATAATTCCATGCAGCTGAGTCAACGTCTGGTTTGACTAAAATCACGAGTTGTTATGGTTAAAGTGACAGTTATTGATGCACATAACATTTAATATTTTTCGTAGGGGACATTATTTATTGGAGCAATACCAACTAATAATACTACTTTTAATTTCAAATACGATAATAATTGACACTCATGTTCAAAATTGCTGCGCAAATGTTATTCTGGGATGAAAACCCATTTGTGATCATTACATTAGCAGCAATACTCAAGTATATCTTATAATTTTATGAGATATGCTTAAAGTTCCGTGAAGGATAATGCTGCATACTATAAACTAGTTTGGTCAAAACAATATAATTTATTACTGTGAACCGAATGGAATGTAAAATAGACAAATGATCATTTGTTTTATTAGACACTGCACTATGACTGTAGCGAGCCTGACAGAAAACACGAGTCATCGTTACCCTGCCCTTATTCCAATTTTATTTGGGGTCGGCGCAGCATGTCTTCGTCTTCCATACTTTCCTATCGGACGTCATCTCACAAGTCACACTTTTCGCAGCCATATCGTCTTTCATACAATACATCCATCGTTTCTTTGTTCGTCCTCTTCCCCTATATCCATCCACATACATGTTCAACACCTTCCTCACCACATGATTCTCATTCCTCCGCATAACATGCCCATACCATGACAGCCGATTGCCAAGTAGTTTTTCTGCCACCGGTGCCACTTTCAAACCTCCTCTTACATACTCATTTCTTACTCTATCCGCTCTCGTAACACCACACATTCCTCTTAACATTCTCATCTCTGCTACATGCAATTGTCTTTCATTCATCCCTTTTGTGGCCCAGCTCTCTGACCCATACAGGACGGCTTATCGTTATCTTAGCTTATCTTATTATGGCCTTATAGACCTTTCCCTTAAATTTAAGGGGAATGTGGGGGTCACAAATGGTTCCCGTGACCTGCCGCCATTTCATCCATCCTATGTTAATTCGGTGCTATGTGTAACAGAAAACACGATAAAGCCCAAAAATTAAGGCAATGGATGGTAGTCAAAAAATGACTACTAGTCCATCGCTATCGCCTTGCCGGTCTGGCCAAATGCTTTATACAAAACGTTTGAATTAACCGATACCATAAGATACAGAAACACATGGACCGGAAGTTTGTTCCACAGTTAAATGTTCCGGCATAGGAAATAATTCCCGAACTTTTTAGTATGACATCAAAGACTGGCACGAGTGGTCGTGTTGTGAAAATGGGACAAGATCGAATAACTCTTCAGAGCACTCTCTTACATGCGATACAACACGTTTAGAGACGCGAAATCTCGGCGAGGATGTAGCGTGATCCGATAATATTCAAAGGAGGACGTACGCCACGGTTTTTATCAAAGGCTTTATTAAGCATTATCAAAAAACTACTTTTTAAGTTTTCGTCATTTGAAGAAATAATTTAAAATCAAATGATGCGTATTCGAAACTAGTAAGAATAGAGTCAAGGTCAGACGTTCGGTTTCGCCTTTAATCCTATTGTATAGCTAAATCTGTCATGCCTGCTATCGTAAACATTTAATACTGAGTTTAAAAGAATCGATTTAACATAATATTTGAAGATGAAAAAAAAAATCAATTTCCGACAGATGATATGATTTTGCATTTTTTGTCCATTAAATAATGCAGATGGTAATAATTTAAACTTTGTAATAAGTTATTTAAGTAGATGTTCATAAAAATAATTTCAACTCTAAAATCCAAAAGCTACATTCAAAACCAACTATGCAAATTGGGTAAAATGTAGGCGGTAACAATATTACAGTAAACTCATTTTGAATTTGCGATGGTGGAGCTATTCTAATAATTACTGGGCCAAACTGGGCGTTGACCTAATGAACTATTTTATACGTTTTCTAAAAACAAGTACTTAATGTATCTAGTAAAGTAAGAACTTGAATAATTTTATAATAGAAATAAAAAAACCAACACCAAATGCAGAGCAATGATAATACGCAATTTCTTTTATTAGATGATTAACAGAAATCTCATATTTAACATTACATCAGGTTTACATTAAATTGATCAGAATCAGGGGCCTCCTGTTAAGCTAGTTAATAGCCTGTATCCGAAGAACCATATTTTTGAAATAAAATCAAATGGCAGCTGAATTTAGAATATCCTCTTTTAGAAGTCGACGAAAAATAAAGAATTTTGGCTTAGTAAAAATTATGAAATCTCTCTATTCTTGAACATTCTTGTACTTAGAATCACAAAACTTAAAATAAACCACAAGCCGTAACCAATAATGGATTGTGGATGTGGTCTATTTGAGATCGACACGGGATCGCAATAATGATAAATAAAGACTGTCCTATTTTGAACAATGTATGCACTGCTGCGTTAGTTCTAATGATATCGATTCGTAACAAACTTGTAGTCAAACTTCTATTAGATAAGTTTTAGCTTTTAAAAGCAAGATGTATTCCTCTCACATTATCACAAAGCAACAAGAAATAGCTTAACATGTCGTGAATGACTTACAAGTTGCGAAGTCTGACCAGTTCCATCCCGGTAAAACGAATGTCGACCAGAGAGACCGGCAAGTCTCTTTTAAGTATTAGCGGGATCCTGTACTACTACCTCAGCGCGAGCAATTAAAACCGCATAAAAGCCTTGGATGGCCTTCCGATGGTCGTTGGAGCAAAAGTATCCTAGAGTGGAGACCGCGGCTCGGCCAACGTAGTGTAGGACGCCCCCAGCTAGGTGGACCGACGACCTCAAAAAGGTCTCTGGGTCACTGGATGCGGAAGGCGCAGGACTGTGTTCTGTGGTGCGTGTTGGGACAAGCCTATGTCCAGCAGTGGACTGCGATAGGCTAATTGATTGATTGAAAATCCTTGGATTATTCATTTAAATAAGTCAAGCAAGCAAACAAATTATACATTTCTAAAGTATGCTAGATAAAAAATCTAACTTTAATTTTAAGCTCTACGAAATGTCGTATGAAATGTAGAATGTGAACCTCGACTATTGGAATTCTCGACAGTCGAAAGTTATTGGTAAACAAATCTATCGCGTCTATCAATAAATCTTGGTTTCATACAAACAAACACTGTTTGCTGCATTCAATAAAAACTATTTAACTAGTGATGCAGACTTGTAGTACTTTGGATGCTGCCCAAGCAAGTTGCATTTGGATAGAGATCTCTTTCTAAAGTTATTTGGAGCTGGAGTAATAAATTATAATATAATATCAACATATTTTATTATTTATCAACATGTTTTATTGTTTATCAATTATATTTGTTTAAATAGATTTGTTAAGAAAATTACTATTATCCGGCCGTTCAGAGAATGCGTTCCTGACACTTATCAGTTAGTCACGACTAGTGATGGACACAACATTATACCGAGTTCGTTACCGTTACTCCAAAATGAACCGCCGCGTTATTTTTATGATTAGATTTAGACCGTTTTAAATTGGCGGAATCATTTAAAATTTATATTTTAGTTCTTTACGTGGAAACAATAAAAGGGAATATTAATATAATAAAATTGTTTTATTTATTATTTTTTACAAAGTTACAATCTGTATTTCTATGGAATAAAGTACATTGAACTAAATGTGCGTACAGAATATTAATCAGACTCCGATTCGCTTGAGGAGGTGGTGTCTTCATCATCATCTTCGCCTACATGTATAATTATATTATTATCAATTACAGAATCAATCCTGATATCTCGGTCAAAATGTTCCATAATCAGGTTTTTAGTCTTTTCGACAACCTTTGCCCAGTCATCTCTTGTGACTTTCCCGCAGGCTTCTTTTAACAGGGTCATCATCTTTTTCGTGCTGAATGGCGGGGAAGTATTGTGGCGGGCGGCGTAACCTTTTATTTGAGCCCAGATTAGCTCAATCGCGTTATATTGGCAATGATACGGTGGAATTCTTAGAACGCGATGACCGTACTCCAAAGCCATTTCATCGATTTCGTATCGCACATTTGCCGCTTTATTTTCTTTCACTAACTTAATTAGCTCTGCTTTTAGCATCTGCATATTTGCGTCAATGCCTTTTGCTTGTAACCAAGCAACCATTTCTTCTTTTTTATTAGCTTGGGTAGGTGGTTTCTGTATTTGAAACGAGTGATAGGAGGCATTATCCATCAATATTACAGAAGGCTCTGGTAGGCTGGGCAAAAGCACGTTCTGGAACCACTCTTTAAATGTACTGGCATTCATTTCCTCGTGGTAGTCATTTGTGGTTTTTGATTGAAATGCCAGTAAAGCGTTCTCCACAAAGCCGTATTTTGCAGTACCTGCGTGGCATATTATCAGACGAGCCCCCTTACCCATTGGTACTTTCGACGTCGACGCTTGTGTATCATCCGTCCAAGAACGGGAAACCGTGTGATTGGCGTTTAGCCATGTCTCGTCAATGAACACGACATTATCCCAGTTATCAATTTTTTTTGCTTCTCTCAAGAAACTTATCCGTTTCAAAATGATGTCGTATCGTTCTAATAAAATTTTTCTTTTGTCTGTTTTTTTATACGAAAAACCAATATCTTTTAAGATTTTCGTTAAAGCAGTTTTACCCCCGCTAAACAGTCCAGCTTCTCTTAACGACGCCAAAAGCTTCATCCTGTTGAGATATTCATTTCTGGAATAGTAACCATATATATGATTTCTGATTGCATCGGCGTCAAAGGTATCAATATCTGTCACGGGTTTAGTTCTACGTTTCTTCTTCGGAGTACGTAAAATATTATCTTCCATGCCAGTAGAGCCGAACTTTTCTTTATTAATATTTGTAATCGTTCGTTTGCTAACTCCAAGCGCCTGAGAGACGCGTTCTTGTACTTTTTCGACAGGAACCAGGGGTCCGCCATTTTGCCGCTCCCGCTCAAAGTAATCTTGCAGCTTGATAATTAACTCACGGGCTCCAGTTTTCAATGTTTGTCCACGTTTAGGCATTATTATGCACCAAAAGTAAAAAGAACGCAATATAAGACACAATCAAAGTCAAATAACAACAGATCGCAAACACTTGAAGAACGTGGTCTATGCGCACGAAACGACAACAGACGACTGTTTCAGCGTCACAAAATGGCGGCCCATAACGCCATTTGGGGTTACCATTTTCAACCTAAATATAAAAATGCTACTTTGTATTTAATGTAGGGGAGAAGGAGGCAGCTTTGAACGTTTTTGAAACTTTATGTCATGTTCAAAAATATAAACTCTTTTAACGTGTTTACATACTCGGTATTGTTAATCTGATCTTTTATCTACATAATCGCTTTATTAGTTTTATCAAGTAGCCTACAATTTAGTGATAATTCTCATTTTAAGGTTAGGAGGGAAATGTTCAAAGCTGCCCCTTATACGGGGTAGCTTTGAACATGCCTGGGGTAGTTTTGAATAATAGATTTAAAAATCATAAAACCAGTTGTATTAGTTAGTTTTAATAGTCTTTTTATATCTTTTATAATAAATCACATAGAAACTCGCACATAGGCTTGTATTTTCAGGTTTTCTTAAGGAAAGTTTCTTATGGCGCTTCATAAAGCCTTTTAACCATTCTATACCTGCTTCTTTTTTTTCTGACCATTATATTAGACATTTTTTTATTGCTGTTGCATATTCATACACTAACGAGTAACGACCTAGCCTGTTTGTACGTTAGACCGTAATTCATTTTAGAACTTTTTAATAAATAATCTTCTAACATATTTTCTTGTTCTGTAGTAAAAACTTGTGCGACGGTGTACTTGGATGAAAATAATTGGTTATTTTGAGTTTTTTGGTCGTTGTATTTTTTAATCCTGTAAAATAATGTGTTTGGTCTTACGTTGTAAAGCAGCTTTTCTTAACTTTATGTTTCCATTAACTACTGCCAGAATGGCATTATTAATGTCGTCCTCGTTAACGTTCTGATCTCGTTTTTTTTTATAATTTCTCACCATTTTACCTTCAAACAAATCAAAAAGTGATTAATTTTAATAATATTGGCATTCTTTGCCTTCCTAAATTCACACACAGTTAAACAAGTAACGCTTCCGTACTATACGATTAATAAGGGACAGATTTGAATATGTTCAATGGTACCCCATTAAATTTGTTCAAAACTTCCCCATACCCCCTTTTTAAACAAATGAAATATTTTTAATCTTAAAAACAATCATTGTATAACAAAAACACATTTTCACAAAAGCCTATATTAATAACGAATGCAAATAAACTAATAACACTTACCTTTATTTAAAACTTTGTCTTTCACAAGCTTACGCCTTCTTTCCAAAATGCTTACTTTGCAATGACGAAAACAAACATCGCCGATAACTTAGTTGTCAGCTGTTATATGCCACAGATAATAAATGACGAGTGTGGGTACTAGTGTTGCCCTCTCAAATTTATTTCTCGTACCAAAATAACTATGAAACTTAATTTTTAAACTTGTTTGTTCAAATGTGCCTCTGTTCAAAACTGCCTCCTTCTCCCCTACTTTTATTTTTATATTTAATAAAAGTTATTCTAAAGTCCATTATTTTCAAATTCTTGAAAAGAAAAACAAAACGTATTATTTTATAAAGTATAACTGTATCGATAAGAACAGATTACGATACTATTATTCACTGTTATTGTTGGCACAGCACTACAAATATAAAGCGCTGACATAACCTTGTAATAGCGCAGTGTAGATTTAGAAAAATATTGTTTACCAAGTTATTTGACACTCAGTTTGACACAACATTATAACATTCATTAATTATTGATATAATAATGTTGTTTTAATGCTCATCAATAGTTAAAACGATAAACAACCAGCAAAAATATTTTTATCGTAACTGCAACGCCATTACAAAGTTACTGCGTCAGTTCAATCGCGACGTGTCAGGAACGCATTCTCTGAACGGCCGAAGTTTAGGTCTGGTAAAGTGTCGAGTTTATTACAAAAGGTGTGAAATTATTGATTGGTTCATTTAAATTCATGTAACAGGCCAAAGTTCCAGCCAATATTCACCTTATCCCAAGTTTTAGTCTATCTGGATCTCTAAACATATAAAATAGTGCCAGTTACCACAGCCTAGTCTCATAAATAGAGTAAAAAGTAATCAAATAGATGGTGTCAATTTCTTGACTGAGCACTTTAGTTTGGAAGGTAGCCAAAATAACAAAAATATAAGCATGTGATAGTTCCATGCCACTAACTAATAATTTTAATCATCATCTTTATTAATGTTACATAGTTAAAGAGTTGTATTAACACATAAACTTGTAAGTACTCCTAGCTAGAAATGATTAAAAATAATCTTTAGATCATCTGACTACATATTCAAATTAATGGACCGTTAACTTAAATACCTAGTTCAAAATTTTAAAATTCTGTACAAATATATTAATTATATTATTCTTTAAATAATTATGTCTGCAGCTAGTTATGAATAATAAAAATTAACTTTAATGCCAGCTGTTTACGAGGTTTCCTTTGTATGACGTCTGCCTCAAGCAATTAAAACTTAGGCAGACATTACATATTATGGAAAATGTTAATTATTTAACCCATTCTTATAAAGTAAATGTAATTAAAAGCATAATATCTCATTAAGTATAGAAATAATATCTTTAATTTATTATCATAATTATGTAATAAAACTTTTATAGATAAGAATATAGCTTGTAAATTGCTCTTCACAGTTTTATCTAAGGAAGTAAAAAATTCATGATAAAGAAAGAGTGTTGATACTTACTTCCACTATTATTAAGATAAGATTACACTCATGATTATTTATATAAACAAACAAATATAACATTCAATTGTTGATAAACAAAACAACTTCTGTTTTATTATTCTCTTGGAAACAAGTTTTACTTATAAATGCTTGATTCACATCTTCTATTAAAGTTAATGAAATAAACTCATTGTGCCTAATGAAAACCTAATACATTATCTTGTTTCTGGGGATTTTATATAAGTAGATTGATTCAAAGTAAATGTGGAAAAGAATGTATAAATAAGTCAATATGCCAGTGTGCTAACTGAAAATTTACGAATTGATCAATTAAGAAAAGAAATAATGACCATGTGAGATAATAGAGTATGTAATTCAAGTAAACAAATAAATTTAAAATATTTTAGAGCATTAGATTTGGTAACTAACTGAGTAAAGTGAAGAACAGCCGGTTATGATAACTATTTTAGTTTAAAAAAAAATTATACTTAGTATATTACAGAATGTAACATGCAACCGATAAATGTAGGTATAATACAAAAATAATATTTATATTGTTTCCTGTCCTCATTAATTTAATTACCTACTCTAAATTAGATATATATCCTTAATTCGTTTTTAGAAGTTAATATTTATGTCAAAAAGAGGGGGAACTAACTTGACCTAAAAGTAGAGTATCTGTGCCACTGTTGGTTCCATAGGTTGCTAAGAAAAACTACAGACCTAGTTTTCATGTTATTATTAGCATATGAAAGAGGACAAGTAATACAAAAAGCATAGTATATTTTTGTCATTTTGATTAGGTATATTAAATTAAAAAGTATCAGATGAAACAGTTTTATATTAAATAAGTAGGAAATAAATATACTTAGTTTTTAAAATAATAAATGTGAGTTTAATTCATTTAAATAAAAAACAATTCTAAAATCTACACACAAAAGCAGTTTCAACAAGGTCTTTTGCAAAGATTTTTGAAGTTTGGATACATTTCTAAAAATTAAATAAATGTAATATAAAATCAAAGAATACATAATGTAAGTTTCTAATAGGAAATAAAGTTATCTTTTCTCATTGATGTTATATTAATTTCCAAAAATAATGAACCTGTCTAAATTTTAAAATATTATAGGTATTCGGGTGCGCTGATGAATCATGCTGCTAAAGTTTATTGGGTTCATGCTTGCTGATGTCATCCAACTAATTAAAAATCGAAGAATTCACGTCTTGCAGGAACGTTATGGAGCCCAGTGGTCTATATAAAATTAAATACTTTAAAAATACCGTAAAGTTCATTTATATTGACTACATACGAATCAAAGGAATGTTAGAATGTAATGTACCACATGAAGAATCTGGCCAAGTTCATTTCGAAGATTGAATTCTTATGTAATATTCCCAGTTTGGCCAGGTTTCTGTGAAGATTCGTACTGTTTTTTTGTTCATTTATAATTCAGTATAAAAAGTAATAACTATAAATGTGCGTAGGAGGCATAAATACCTTTAGTTTTATGTGTAATCCAATATCCAGAAGAAAGTCGTAGTCCTATTTACACACGAAAACACTGTCATTCATGAAAATTAACACACCATCACAATGCAGCACTACACAAACTTTCACTTAAAATTATATTTTTATGTGAAAATATCACATAATGCGCCATTTTATCAATAAATACGAAGGACAGCAATCGGCAATCGCTGCCATCTTTTTTGTCAAATGTCTAAAAACTAAATATAGCGCTTGGAACGAACTCTGGTGTTATTTTTAGAAAAACTAATTTTTTGACATCCTCTGCAGCGACATCTTATGGAATATATTAAGTTAAGCAACTTCGCAACAGAGGGCAGACACTAACTGTTAGAAATGTAATAAGTGTGTAAACGTAGGTGTAGATGGCGCTACTGAATTAAAATAACTGATGAGTATGAATGAATACGATCTAAAATTAATCTTATGAGCCTTTATAAGAATAATATCGGTAACAAAGTATCGAATGTACCTCATAACCGTATTCATTAATTAAGAACCACTTGTTCTAATTAACGAAGTAAGAATTTTTCAGTGTTGATCAAACCAAGACAATACATAGGTAGATATTCTAGGCTTCTGTCTGACTCGCAGATGGTGGCTTACGTATCTATTCTTTATCATAATTCACATTGTATGTACCTACGACATAACAATGAGATCATGATTAACAAAAACTACAAAAAAGCAACATAGTGCTGTATGATGAAAAATCCGGATTCTAGAAAACATAACCAGGCTACACATCAGTAGGTAGGTACTCTTTAGAGTAGGAACAGTTAAAAAAGTGAAACGCGGCAGGTCCAAGAAGTTTCGGAGCCTAAGCTATAGACAAATTCGAATGAAAATCGGAATGTTTACAGGTCAACAATGTGCTAATGAAGATGGGACTGGGACTATCAGGCAGCAATCAATGCAGAGCGTATGGTGAAGAAGAAGATACAGTAAAACATTAATTTTATGACAGTGTTTCGGATATCCTACTTCTAGTGCAAGCAAGACAAGAAGATTAGTAGGTAACTTATGGTAATATAAGTATCTAAGTAGTGTCAATCCCTCATTGTCTAGGTGGTAACGAACCAAGAACTCCTCAAAACTCAAATTCATTTAATCTTTACAATTAAACCTCATGTAAACAGTTTTGAAATGTACATAGTATCTTATAATCTTAGCCTGAACTAGCTGCTGCTAGGTGATGAAACTGCCTCGGTGGCGAAGTGATCGCTTTAGCGGCTGCCGTGCATGCGCTCACGGCTTCAAATCCCACGTATTATTTTCCGAAGTCTGTATGTTACATTCTTTGTGTCCGTTATGTCGATTTAGTCCCTGGAACATTCGGTATTTTCTTTAGTGTGAGAGTTTTTGTTAAGACCGCACGATTCCGCCTCTATCGGAGTCAATTCATTCAGCTGACAATAACATAATTTTCTAATTATAAACCTATTTTACAATACGATTTCAACTAGAAACTTAAGTTACTTATAATACTTGCGCAATTTCGTTTTTACCTCCCATTTTTTTTAAAGCCGGCTAAAAAGTGGGAGAAATTGATACCGAGGTCTTGTCGATTAGGTATACTAATTCTTGGCTAGCATGGTAAGTATTAGTAGGCTAGGTTTCTTTTCATCCATGGAAGAGGTACATGTAATCAATATTATTTCCTTTACTTTTATGTAGGTTAAGCGTTTAGCCAATAAAACAATTGAACTAAAAAGTAAAAGGATGTGACCAAATGACATCACCCGGATTTTGTACGGACGACGACGTAACAAAACAAGGCACAGATTATACAATCTCTATCTTGCATTCTCCATTTTGCTTCAAAATGAAATGAAAAAGATAATTAACTTTTTTTGACAAATTATTAACAGATTAACACGTTCTTTTCGACAGCATTGGAACTCAAACTACTTAGTAAGTACCAACAATAAAAAAGTGTGGTACGAGACAAATTCTGCTACCCAGATCTACATTATGTGCGAATAGTTTGGAGCTCTACTGGAAACTTCTTTAAAGTCTATTCAGATGTGGAATTTCGCCATATAAATTATAAGTAAGTATATTGTTTTTTAACATCCTCGAGTAGCTGCGATAGCTCTGTAAGAAATTAAGAAAGAAAGAGATTTCAAAGCCATTCACGACAATATAAACATTTTTTGCTCAAAACTAAAAAGGGGAAGTTGATTTGAAACTCTATAAAAATCCATTCACTACCATCAGCAAGGCGATGATGTTTTCCTCCATGATTAGAACTTGTTATGATATGATTGCTTAACCAACAAGCTCATTAGAAGTGGTAAAGTCATGTGTCGTACTTAAAAAAAACCGGAAATATTCGCAATTTGTCTTGGATGCTAATTGTTTACAATTTAACTATACTTAAGCTTATCCGGGTCAGTAGTAATTAACCCCCTTACTCATAAAAGTCTCTCAAATTTAATCACTGCTGTTTAGCGAGATTTTTATTAGCAAAATCAACCATAAGCCAAACAAAACCGCAAGAATTTAAGCTAATCAATTGACTTAAATTTAAGTAGCGTTTATGAGTAAGGGGGTTAGTGTCTGCTTACACACTGAAGCTGACTAAGATTGTGCAATGAATTGGTTATTATTACACTTTATTGTTTCTCTCATAAAATAAGCATTTTAAATAAAAGGAAATTTAAAAGATAGCCTGTCAGGAGATCTTTGTCTACCAGTGAAATCTTCTGTTTCCTCTCCAATTTGATTAGATTGAGCTAAGATAATTAAAACATTATTTCTTCCCGATAATAAATACCTTTTCTTGTAATTAATTATCAAACGTGTGGTTAACCAGAAAATTTATCCGGAATTTGAGTAAATCTCGCCTTAACATTACGTTTGACCCTAAATAATACAACTATTTAACACATTCTACAATAACAATGTAACAAAATGAGGTGATGATATTATATAAATCATATATTGTTATAGCATTCGACAACTTTACCTAACAATAATTTTTTCCTAGTAATACACCGTATAATTTACTCTTTACTTAAGTGGTCAATCACCTTATTACGCTCTAGATTTAACGCTTTATTAGATGTTACCACTTAGATTACCTAGCGCTAAGTGAAAGAATGATGTTATCTAACGACACAATCGACACAAAAAGCATTCGTCAGTGTAACTATGTTATAAGTACGTCATTCATCATAATAACGTAACCTAGCTTTCTTCCCCATTCCTGGCCGGCGGAGTACATAACACAATCAATAGTACATACTCTGTATTAGTAGATGGTTAACGTAACTTATATACGTCACGAGTTGTTTGCGTGGAGTTAGCGGGTGTAGTGCGGCCGCAGGGACGGTGAAAGTGGTTGCGCAATGATGCAGCCGAGACGCCGCCGCCGCCTCCTGCAGCTGCAACAACGCTTAGGTAAAAGCATATATATACTTCAACTTATATGGGAGTGTGAGTTGAATGATCCGTGTGGTTAATTTTTTTATTGGAAGGTGTTGAAATTTGTTTTTCGTTTTTGTAGACGGTGTAATGAGTTCACTCTATGTTTTGGATAGTTTTAAAGTATTTTTAAGGATAAATTGTGTGTACAGATACAGATAATTAATCTATTCCCAGAAAGTAGTCTTTTTAACATTCCAAAGTTATTAGGCAAAACGTTATTTACCTGTCACATACGAGTTAATTTACATAACCTGGTTCATAACAAAGTAAAGATTAATATTAAGTATTGTATGTTAACAAATGTCATAGTAGGAGAATTAATGACCGAACGAGACTAGAGATTTCAGCGTATAATACAACTTAATGCCCCCTTATCTGAATAGAACTCAGAGTTGTATAAAGTCGTTGTATAAACGTCAATGCAACTATTTGAAATTACCATTATACAACTTTCACTGGTATAGCCAATGAAGTCGTACTAGGAACGTCTTTATGACTTTTACACAAACGTTATTTGTAAAGAAGCCGTGAGAACTACTCTTACACTTTGTCTATAAAGTCCTGAAAATAAATGAGGCCGCCACTGTGCTACACGTAGCAACCCTATTTAGTCTGAGAAAATAGTTTTCATACTAGTAATTTATTGAAATAAAATAAGTAATTTTGAAACACATTATATCTAATACTCAAGTAAGAAATTCACACAACTCATAATGAGATAATTCATTTCACTGGTTGAAACCCTAAGTGATTGAGAAATTTGAATAATTGTTATAACATGACCTATAAAGAAGTAAAGTAGTGTTAGCCCTTTAAACATTTTAGATGACGATGTTTTATTTCTGTTTTATATGCACTATAGTCAAGCCATTTTAAATTTTGACAGTTGTTTCGAGCCATAGAATGTAACATAATGTACTGTCTATTTAAACAGACTTGCTCTAAAACGTAAACATATATGGCGTCGCGTCAACCACAGACTAAAGACTTTAGTCTTTAATCTTTGAAAAATGTATAGGAATCAAGGACAAAGTTCTATAATCTACAAATGTCAAATCGTAAAAATAATTTTATCTGTGAAATTTTATGTTGGATAAAAATACATTTATTTAAAATTTACGAAAGATAGTGTATAAATCAAAGTGATTTACGTGTTTTCTATTGCATAAACGTTTAATGCTACTTTCCAGAAATTTTCATCCATATCAAAGTGTGCGATTGATGTAAAAACTAGTGAATTTGCAATATGTGGTGTTTGTTTACTAAATAAATCAAGTAAGGATAAATACGGTATAGTGTAATAATTATGAGCCATAACGTAATTTTTGACTTCTGCAAAACAATTATATTCTATGGTTTTAATTTTAGTGCTGTTATTATATGGCTGCTGCCACATGTATACCAAACTTAAAAAACTAAACTATAAATAATAATCGATTATCGATTAATCGCTTGTTATCTAAATCGATAAATCTCTTAATCGATTTCATACACCAACCCTAAACTACATGGGTCAAAATTCACCTATTAGAATGGTATGGGTATTAGAATAAATTAACGGATTGAATCAGAGTAATAAAAACGCATGTACACAGTTAACAAGGAGATTTATTCATCGCTTTCATCATAGGATTTTTTAAATATTTGATGTTGAGATAACTTTCGTTGCCACCTTCATCGTCATCACTAAAGTTTTATTTGTTGCTGCTATTATCGTCAGTATTTGCCCACAGGTGACGTCCTCTCTTGTAGTATTCTGATTGGAGCTTCTCGACGCGATGGCAACTGTTTTTCCAAGTTTCAGCTGTGATGCTGCTGAAGGAGCTTTTTAGAAATTTCCAACATTTTGTGACCTGCGGGAACATAAATAGTTACTTGTTAGTGATGATTTTATAAAATATTCTGTTATTTTATATATCAATTCATCATCATCATCATAACTGGATACTTGGCCTACTGGAACCACGCTGGCCAGACGTATTGGTATAGGGTTTTATTTCAAGTTTTCTTTCTTTTTATTTCATAAAGATAATATTCACGGACAGTCCCTTAGTCGGTTTTTACGACACCCATGGGATGAGATGGGGTGGTGATATATTGTATTCTTCCTTCGTCACTACACGGAAACTACTGATTTACTAACTAGGTATACTAATATTATTATTAAAAAAGATTTGATTATTGGTTTATTTGGAGGGGCGTAAAGGGGGCAAAGAGAGTTAAATAAATAATAGTTTAGCCTATTTTCCCTTTCTATTCGAAAGGGAAAATAGGCTAGAAACTATTATTTTAACTATTTGTTACAGTTAATAATGAGAAAAATTACTATACAAAAGAATATGCTTTACCTTGTATGAAGAATGATAAATAATGTCTTTCCTTAGTTCTTCAGGCAAACTCGATTTTAATATTACTAGGGCATTTCTTGTTGGCCTATTGCATTTAAAATTTTGCGTAGAACTTCAAGACTACAATTAAAATCCACCACAGTTCTAGCTATCACCTGCAACTATCTGAGGGTTGGTTGGAGCCTGAAATTTTACAAAAGTTATGTTGAACATTTGATTATACTTTTACAATAAATTTAGATATACCTAGACACAAAATACAGGCAAAGAATGGGATGGAAAGAATAACTGCAATACCTAACTAAAATTTATTCAGTGTTAAATATTAACTAACAAGATATCATTTAACATGGAGTTACTAAGAACTAAATAATAAAAAAATTAATAAAATATTGCAATTAATAATTCATTGTCGACAGACCAGTTGATGCGAAAGTGACATACTTAGTTTAGTTATCCACCGTAATATAGACATAAAGCAATTAAGGTAAAAGCACCAGTGGCTGACAGGTACCCAATGAATGACTTTTTTGCAGTTAACATAAAATAATAAGGCAACAAATAATAATATTACTAAAAAAATAAGTTAAATAGACTACTAGTACTATCTAAGATATTTTTGCAAAATTTGGCATCGATGGGATCATTCTTTTTGTAATAATTATTATTATGAATTAGTTTTAGAGTGCGAGTGCTTTAAGTAAGACGTGCATCGCGATACTTATCTGATTTGTTAAGGAATTGTTTAGTGAAAGTGCATGTTAAAGCCAGGATTGTATGTTATATAGGTAAGTGATTATTGAAATTGTTACATAATTAAACAAATGACAAATATAAACGGTTTTAAATTGATTTTATCAATAATTTAGTATTTTAGAGGGGTGTCATTCACTAGGTAATCTTATATGTGTTTAGTAGTGGATGACACCTATGTCATTCTCTAGTACAAATTAATATTTTTTAAAACATCATTATTATTGCATTATAATGAAGTAGAACATTATATTTTAATTGCCCTGTAAACAAAAAACTTTTATTTGATGATTGAGTAGTGCCTGACAGGGGGTGTCATCGACTGGTTTTCTATAGAGTACCAATGTATGACAGGTGTCATTCATTGGGTCAAGACTACAGTGTCATACATTGGTTTCAGATATTTTGCTTTACAAATATGCCTCCAAGGACGTATAAATATAGTCTGGACGACGTGTTAGGGGCATTAGTCTAGGTATCGAAGGGCATGTCTGTGGCTGCGGTAGCAAAGAAGTATGATATCCCACATATTACTTTGTTGTACAAAGTAAAAGGTAAACACCCAATCGAACGGCGCATGAGACCTACAAGCTACTTGATGATGGATCAAAATTCCTCATACTTCTCACCCACATGACTGTAGGTTGCCACCCACGACGATCTCCAATAGTTGGCCTATTCATACATTGCTCTATAACTGGTTAGATACCTATGAAAATCCCTAAAACATCCTGTCATATACTGGGTCACCGATTTTGTTTTTTCATAGTCATACATTGGGGCATTCGAGATTTTGTCTGTCATCCACTAGTACAATTTCAGAGGTTGTGAAAAACTGAAATAGCTCAATAATAGAAATATTATTATACAATGTTTTATTCGTATATCATGGATGAAGAACCAGTTCATGCATTCGCGTTTGTTAGAAGTCGATAAAATTGATAATTAAGGAGATATGTGCAAAAATGTGTAAAATTCTTCCTTATAGAGTCATCCACTAGTGCATTTACCTTAATTCAAATTCAAAATTAGGATAAATCTTGACTGAATTATACTAATGCAACTGATAATGTATCAACAGAATAGGTCGTACTACAATATTTCTTACTTTCAATGACAATCTTACCTAAAAATATGCTATGTACGCAATGCCTGTTTTTGGTCTCTAAATCGCAAATGGAGTGAATATATTACTTGAGACAGATTACAAAACACAGTAACACGATTACATACCCATCAAAGTTGCAGTTCGCCCATAAATATCATCCAAATCACATAAAATTTGAGCAGCTTCGTGCTCCGTCAAACATCAATATAGAACTTTAAAAATCACTTCCCACGTGCCACTTTGATTTACTCTACTCATTCTTTATGTTGTTCTTCGTAAGTCAGTATTTGTTTATTGTAGATTAATGAACTTATAAAAATCACAAAATGAAAACCGTTCCGCAACTTCTACTCGATGACAGCTCATGTACAAGTCTATTTTGAATTTCAGTGTTGCCAGACACATGAACAATTTAGTTCCTCAAACTTTAATTTCTTGATTTTATAGACAACCTATACGTGACAATAGCAAAAGAGTTACCAATTGCACTCTTACACGACTCTCAGTCAAATTCTTATACTATTATGCAACAATTATACAACTAAATGTTTTATAAGTGCAGTATAAGTGACATTGTAACTAAGAAATGTTTTTCTATGTTTGTTGAAACGAATACTTGTACAGGGCAAGTTAATATTAACCAAACTAGAGTTGGTTCCGTACAAAAATTAATTTTAAATGCAATGAAATTTAGATTAGCGCAGAGTATGTATCATATTGCGCAAAGTGTGGAAAGTGCTCCTAGTGCTTTTGCATTAGTAGAGGAAAAGGAAGACGAAGAAAATGAAAAATAAATAAAAATAATAAGTGGTTTTTGACTGACAAGCATGAGGGTTTCGAAATAACATTTATATAAAATACTTAACGACACTTATATAAATTTGTTAGGGAATATTATAGAAAATGTCACCGAATGTTTTTGAAAAGCCTAGTCATCATTTTTAAATATATTTATGATAAATTCTATCAGTATGAGAAGATTAGAAGCTACATTTAATATTACTGACCTAAAGTATAAGCTAGTGTCCATAGAACATGGCTCAAATATTTATTTTACTCCACTCATTCATACTCTAGTGTGAAAGGTGTAAATAAAAATAAATTAATCAAATTGGTTTTATTTATTTATTATTAACATTCCAATAAAATAAAATATTTTTTTTTAGCAATCACAAGCATTAAACAGATTTCATGCCTTAACATTGAAAATATACAAAAAAAATTATCATCTTATTATATCCGACAACTTATGTACTCTAATTTATTTAAAGAAACCTAATTTTGTTAATATGGCTGATACTAAACTGATAAAAAATAAATGCACAAAATGAAAAGTCGTTTTGATGTTGTCTTACTGTTGTAATCAGAACCGTATGTTGTGTAAAGGTAAATATTTTTACGTTCGCTAAAAATGTGTGGATAATTTATGTTTATTTATAAGAATTAGTAGGGTGCGTTTGTTTTATTGCCAAAACTAACGCATATTACACGATAACATTAATTTCCCATCAGATATATGCACTACAACCACTTTAACACGAGCTAAAGATGAGTTTCTAATTAAAAATGGCTACTTCCTTTATAAACTTCAAAGACTCGATCGATGACACAAGAAAAAGTTACCTCGTTATAGTTTAAGTCTCAGTTTTGACACTTCAATTCACTTTGCAACAAAAATGTTACATAAAAATCGTAATTAACACTGTCATGTCGCAAAATGCCGTGAAACAGCGATAAAAATAGATTTTGCAACATCTACACGACGACTACAGAACTAAAATTTCATTTATACAACGTTTACGCGACTACAACTCTGATTCGTATAAAATGGGCCTATTTTCGGTCGCCTCAACGTTACTACAACGTTCTTGCAACCAGCTTTTACAACCAAAAGTTCAAATGGAGACGTTGTAGTGACTTCAAAAATGTTTGTTGGGTGGTGTCTGTCACTTGAATAAGTAAGTCATGATCATCAGCAAACGTCTTCAGGGCATTCTTTTAACATGCATAATGCTACTCTACCACTTAACTAAATGACATATAGAAGTACCTAAGTACTGTTTTAGTTCTGTGAAAGTGCCGTAAATCCTACTTCCCACGTCCTCTTAGCTCTCTAGAAGTATTATTGTTAACTAGGAAGTATACTTACTTTAAGATTTTTACACGAGGACTTGTTAAAATTTAAATAATTGCATGTTTATTTTCTATCACACGTTACGGAATGAATAGTATGAATTTTTATTGAAGTTTGTTTCCTCATTTCAAGTTTGTTAAAAAATAATGTTTGTAAATCATTTATACCTATTTACAACTTGTTTGTAAGCCGTTGGGCTCAAGCAACGACAAAACATACTTGCTTCTGATCTCAGACCCTTCTGATATGCTGTTTTAAATTTGTTTAACGATGGGTTACGAAACTCAAGATTATAAATTCTGTTATTACTACTTAACATGTGGATTATTATTACACATGGAATGTAAAATACAAATTGTTACTTATAAATTAATAAGAATTAAAAATGTTATTCTAACAAAGCTTAGGTAATAGGTACAGTCACGAGCAATAATATGTACACATTTTCGCATTTTGTAAACCAGTTATCTAAAGTTCTGCCAATCCAAAATTGAAAATTCGAAGATTCATTCAAAACTGTACGGAACCTCTTCTAAATTACGAATTCATTTTGATATTGTAATGTCTAGATAAACGTGCAGATAGTTTAGAAAATTTGAAAATGTGTACATATTATTGCTCGTGACTGTACTTAGTATATATAATAGTTAGTTTATTATATTATCTTAGGTTAATCTGAGGCGTTGACGTTTGATCCAGTCTCGTGCTTTACCATTTCTTTCTCAACAACAATGTCAACAATAAATAAACACGTCCCAACTAAAGTGGGGAAAACCAGGGATGTTCATAACAGCCCATTCATTTACCCCTTCAGGCACGAAAGTCCTTTAATGTCGGAAGAAACCTTAGCCTTCGTATACCACGCTAGCCGCAGCATTGGTATAGGCTTTTTCGGCCAGTTTTCCTTCTTATGTTTTCTTTTGATAATATCAGCAAAATTTCCCTTGGTCGGCTTTTCCGACCTCTACGGAATGGGGAGGTAACATACGTATTAGGTGGTCTTACTACTTTAGGCGAAAGAAGGGTTGAGGACTGCCGAGAACCACTTACTAAGAACCTAATCGATGATATTCATGAAATCGACTATTTGTATAAATGTCGATACAGCAATTTCGTTTTGTTTCTCATATATAGAGTTTTACGTAGTCCCTAGTCCCTTACCTGTCCTCATGGCAACTTAAAGTAAGTAAACATTATCTAGGTATGTATTGTAAGTTTCCGGTTCGGGAAAGAATTTTTATTTTAAGTAGATACCTACTCGTAAATAGGCTTAATTATTACATCATATGTAATTTTAATACTTATACATTCCTTCGATCCGACAAAGTAAATGCTATAAAAAGGATTAACTTATTTTTTAGTAGGTACCTACTCCTCATCAATAAAAGAGTAAGCCTTTTTATTCCGTGTATAAGCTCAACTTACTTTCTAAAGTAATGTGGGAACGAAGATCTAGGAAAGTGCTTTTTACTTAACTTCTCGATGTAAAGAAAATTTCAAAATGTTGCAACATGTAAGTGTGTGGATTCACCAATTTAAAAAGAGTGATAAAAGTGAGTTAATTGATTTTTTTTTTACATTGGCCTACCAGAATGACTCTATGGTGCCTGATGTTAAGCATCCATTAGAGTCCAAGAATGGCGAGCACCATGCCAGCTACAATATTTGTAGAGGCATCTGCCTAACCTAAATAACCCAATCTAAGAGAACAAGGACATAAAGTGAATTTCTTTCATCAGTCATCCCTTTGTGAATTAAATGTCTAAGATAAAGAACTGTGCACTACCGTTACGCTAGAAAGGTTAATTGATTTTAGTACTTTATGTACGGGATATGTTTTAGTACATACTTCCTATTCGAATAATTAAGTTAATGGTAATTACCTACTAAAACTGCTTTTAAATCTTCGTAGCGTAGCAGTAATGTAATACCGACTGCTCCACAGTGGTCGTCGTTTACAACAAATTATTGTTATTTAGCTGTACGACAACGATATAAATAATATAGCGTGTCGTACGCCATAATTTATAACATTTATCATTTAAAGTATGTCTATTGCGATACTGCTAGTCTGAAATTATTGCTAATGACGAATTAATTTATTCTGAGCGGCTATTATAATAAAAAGACACACGAACGATGTTTAGGAGAAGAGAATATCTCCATGATCTATCATTAAATTCCAATTTGTTTTTAAATTGTTAGTGCAATAATAAAACAATTGAGACTTAAACAATGTACAAGTGTTGCGGTTATGTCTAAGGTTTACGTGTTAAGTTACGGTGATGGGTACGGAATAGAGAGCGGAAGTGACGCCATTGACGTTTAACTTAATGCCTCTCATTTATTAGTTAGCAAAAAGCGTGGTAGTATAAACAATAACAGCTACAAGAGCATTCATGTAATAGTTGTTGCACGCGCGACGGGGGACGGTACTTTTCTCTAGAGTTTCTCCAGCGTCGCGCGCGCAGTCGAACAGTCGAACATAAGTCGCGGGAAAACGCGCGCGTGTTTATAAATATCATACCTTTATACTCTCGTAATATAACCTCCTTTACGCTTACCTAACTTATAAATAAAATAACAGGATAATATTAAGAAATTAGTGTAAAATCAGCTGTTCGTCTAGCGACTATTGTGTTTGTGTAATTGATAGTCCAATAGAAAGTTTGTTAACTTATTGCCTGGGTGAACATACGTATAAACGCCGTATATTTTACAAGTTGTGCACCAGTGATTGTGGACTAACTATAAGGTTTGTTTTCATTAATTGTTATTTAACTTAATATTTATTTAATTAAGGCGATGTTATAAATGTATTTCTAGGACGCTTATTAGTTAAGGATACAGCCATCAGATGCTAAATAACCTATTTAATTAATGCTTTATGTTATATAATAATAGAGCTGTAGAAATAATAAACATATAATAAACTCAGATATGAACTTAAAATCTTGCATGCAAAACCTGCATAGTTACCTTATCCTTCAAACTATTTAGTAAATTCATTTTCGTAAGTTAAACCTCATCTTTTTTGAAATTTTATCTAAGCTAAAAAGTTTACTGTCGCCGCTCTTTAGAATGGATTGATTTCTCTTCATAAGATATGTTTATTCAATTCATTATATCTATTGGTGACAGCATATCATTGACAGCCAGTGTTTCATAATAACCGGTTACTTTAAAGGAAACGAGTATGTAGCTAATACCTAACTCTTTATTTAAATATTTAAAAAAAAACAACAATGCTAAGTTCGAATGTGATTCGAACATGGCAGCGCTTCAAACATGGAGTTTCGTGTTAAAGAATAATTTAAAGGTAGAACACGCTAATGTGAGGTGACGCTGACGGTGCACGAGTCTTGTCCGGCCAGACCGTCTCAAACTCTACATAATGTTGCTCATGAATCACTCTTCCGTGTCACCAGTAAATGACCTACATGGTGTGTTTCGGGTAGAATGAATAATTAGTTTATATTATATCAGATCAAGCAAATCAAATTGTCAATACAATATTTGACTCTGCCAACATATTAATGAACTCGAGTGGTCAATGTATTAATGAACTCGACTGTACCGCAACATTTTGCATTAAGCCGATAACAGGAGAGAGAATCAAGCGATTAATGTTTGTATAATGTAATACATAAAGTCGGCTGTACTTGATTAGCGAGACGAATCAGTTTTTTTTCATTATTAATGATTTCGTCTTTTATTAGCATTTGACGTCACTTGCATGTAATGTCGAGTTACACTACATTCATTGTAATAAGTATTAAAAAATATATGCTTAAAAGGTGGTGGAATGAGAAATTTCGAATGGAATATACTTAATTATGATTTCAATAAATAAAATAATAAATCTAAATTGAAAAATACCAAATGTACCTATAGCAATATTTTTCGAATTAAAAATATGACTCTATCGTTGAAACCATAAAAAACGAATAGAGAATATCCTTCTATTTTTTGAGTTGGTTGAATGGGTCAAACCCTGAAAAGTACCTGCATCCAAGGAATAAGGAGAGACAATATTAAAAATGTCTTCTAAATATATAACTCCTTCGTTCTTTAAATATAGTTACGTCTATTGCTATCATTCCTACAAAGAGACTCTGTTTTATAAGAAAACAAAAGAAATATTTCCTTGCTCTTTGTTCAGCGGACTTCGTCTGGGACTATTCTGTTCCTTGAACTAGATTAGACAGATTGGGGCCATTTGCCATTTGGTGCCAAAGTGACAAATTACAACAGAATCAAGTCAATTGTGTTAAAAAAATATCATTGTCACGTCTATCGCGTAAGTCACGATCTTATGACAAGCAATTTCAAACAATGTGTAGGTACCTACGAGATATGGCATTAAAGTTTCTCAATCTATTTGTATTTGTTCCACTAGCATAAAACTTTTGTCTGTAAGCGTCAAGAGTCATTTTGTAAAGATCTGTCCTTGTGCTTACAAAACAAAACAATGCGGTAAAAGTAATGTGTAAAGATTAGTTAGGTACTTTGTTCAGATATCTGTGGTTAGGTAGTTCTTATGTAGAATGCCTATTTTATGATTTGATTACGTATTTTATATGTTCACTGTCAGAATGAATTTCTCAGCCTCATCTGTCCCCTGGATCTTGAGACTTAAAAGCTTGAACTACTAGTCCCATGACCTTGACAGTTTAATTTTTAATTAGAAATCCGATTACAATACCAGAGATTTATAATACATACTTACGTGATTACAATTTCCTTATCACGTAGGTATGTTTTACAGAAACTTCATATTATTTGAAGTCAAAACTAAATTACATAATTCATACTCTTTAAAACAACAAAATTATCAATGAATCAAATCAATTAGTGAGTTGAAAAACCAACCATAATAAAAATATAATCAAATTAAGAACCTTCCTCTGTCCGTAAAAAATTTAGTTTTTATATAAAAAAAGGGCTAATTCTTGTATTCTTAGGTCACGTATTATTCAATTATTATTAAATACTTATCAAGTAAATTGTTTAAAAGTGCAGACCCCAGACGCAGGAGTAAGTATAATCACAAGTGCGGGAGTGTTATCATTGAAAATAATTAAATAAAAAATATTACTTCAATCAAATCCAGTATTCCACATTCATTGCTTATGTTATATAAAAACAATTAACTTACCTACCTTTATAGTCATAAAACTGAAAATACAATAGAATTAACTGGCAATAGAATTCCCAAGCAATATTGCTAATACATGTAAAACAATGTGTAATATCAATAGACATATTACGAAGCCACGTCAATTACAATAAAATAAAATGTCGGCTGAATAAAAACTTTATGAAGTAAGTGACTTATAAGGTTACTGTTAGAATGCAAATATAATGTCCTCCATTTCTTTCGTGAGTATTGTAAGGAGAACAATGGTATGCACTTGCTCCCACGACACAAATACTCAAAGCTCACTGACTGGTTTCTTTTAATTTCGCACAGTTTATCATAATTAGGTGTTTACCTAACGAATAGATTTAAATAACAAATGAACATTAAGACTACAGTTAGAAGATAATACGTGATTTTTTATTAAGCACTGAAATAAAATATCTCTCATGAAATGTAATGAATCAAATCTATGGGGATCTGTCTTCTTTACGGATGAGATACACAGTAGGATTAGTTGGTAAATTATTACTGTATCTTATGGTCTCTCCGACACACCTAGCCACAGGTAAAAGGCACATAGCACACAAAAACGATAGTTCTGATTAGGCAGAGAGGTTCTGGAATGGTAAACCCAGGGCAGAATATTGCTGAGTGAGCAGGTGAGCTCTTTCAGGATGGACTGACGACCAGATGGTCTAATAAGGGTAGCGAGAAGTCATTAGATTAGGCAGTCATAGGATAACGCGGCGTGAAACCCTTTATATGAGTCTATGTCTACCGGTAGACGTCATTGGGTTGTTGATATTTTGCTTCTTCTAAATTCATTTATACTTAGTTCATGTATAATAAAAGTTAAACATAAAAGCATATTACAGAGCATGCACTTCCTTCATATCATAACGCACAAAAATAAATAAACATCTTTTATATTGTCCTTTTTAATTGCTTTTTTTATATTGCAATAAATTCTACTTACTTAACTTTTTAAACAACACATAGAATAAGTTAAGTTATGACACGAGACCTTGGCTTTGGACATAATACTTAAATATTTTTTGTCTGTAGACTAAAAGTAAAGTTTACGTTGTACCTACATAGAATAGTAAATGCTTTCAGAACATTTACATTCTATCTTCTCAAAGATGAAAATAAATAATGCTAATTAAAACAGTCTCTTCAATTAATTTTAATCTGTCTGTTTTTGATATACATTCTTGTTCGTCTACATACTGTCCGGAAACTTGAAACAGTTTTTAAACGTATAATACGGTTGCAATTTTGTTGATGGACCACTTTTTGAGTGCCGGAATGTGACCTTCTTTACTTTCCGATTTATTATGGAAATCGACTTGATTCAAAGCTGACATTTTACAATATTATAAACAACTATACCTATGCTTTTTTGCCTACTGTATAGGTACCAATTAACTTTTTATTGAATTCTATTTTACAGGTACTTTAATAATTTCAATACACGTTTGTTAATGGAAAATTATTGTTGCTCATACCTCCATAAATGTATAAATACCTGATGCCTTTATTTCATCCTTGTGTTAATTAATTCCGTTTGGAATTCTTACGTAAAAAAGGAGGATAAAAGGAGCAGTGGAATGGAATTGTAGGTCCTAAGACGTTTGATCTCCTTAGTACGCCAGATTTTGTTCTTTTTCAAAGTCACGCTACGAGCCTAGCTCACAGGAGTCACTTTTGCGGGAAAGCCAGTGGGACAAGCAAGAAGACAAAAAAATACAACAAACAAACAAGACATAAATCTTATTGTTTTACTCAAACAGTAACTAGTATGGACTCATTATGACACGATTATATAAAAACTATAAAGTAACAAACTGTGTGAAACGAAATTATTTATTATCTCAGTGTTAACATAACAACTTAACGAATAGTTCACAAGCTTCTAGAAGGCCGATTCAAACATTTCTTATAGTTAGTAAAAAAGGGTTACACATTCGAATGCACAACGCGAAACAATTGGTAGTACCGTTCACCGAATGCGAATATTATGAAACGAGTTTACGTGATATATTTATAAATCAGCTTGCAGTTTTACGAAAGTCTTGTAGCTGTTAAAAAGTAACGGTTGATGGAACACAACACCTTCCACAGTCTATTAAATCATGTTAATCCTATGCAACTGAACCTAAGTTGTTGAGTAAGTGGTTCCTTTAAAGTATTCACTAATCACTACTGTAGAAACTATTTACTGACCCGGATAAATGTCCTAACATTCACTGCAGGTTGTCAGGTGGTACGAGTTATGTGTATACCTCGAGCCTCGTTGTCCCTTTTACGTAAATGGTTTCGAAACTTATTCAAATAATACATTTTAATGATTTAGAACAGGAAAAAGTTAAAACCGCCAAACTATTCCGTTGTTATTTAAAATGCTGTTTTGATTAGTATCTCTATTATTTATTTATTTCCTATGTCATGTATTAAAAGTACAACATTCATATTTTATTTATATAATACCTACATGTTTGGAAATTATATAACAATAACAGCATACATAACTTATGCACTAACTTTGTAACTAAAGTTTAATACGATTTACGTAACCAATGTGTCAAACATAATAGGTAATCTAAATGAATGTAACTCAAAGTATACTCGTACATAAATTTCATTGCTGAGTAAAGTTTTTGTAAAATATACAAAATAAACTTTACTATGTTATCTATCATTAAATGATTATAAAATCCACGGAAGAAAAATCTTGATTCTTTCTTCTGTTAAAATCAGTCATTCTGTCAAAGAAAGAATAATTTTCTATAATATCCTTTGCATATTGAAGTACTTAATACATTTTTAATATTTATTCCTAACAATGAGAAGGAAGTCTGATAAAACTTGCAGATAGTGTTAGAAAGCTGTTGATTAGTTATACCTGATGATAGTTAAGATTTTATATTGTTAGTCTCAATTTAGATTTATCATTACATTGTAAAAATTGGTTTTAAATGGTTACAGATTTAGACTATCTTTGCTGGCGATAGCTAATATATAAGTGGGCGTAGATGTGGGTAACAATTGGTATTTCAAAGTAATGTTTTAAATTAATCAAATACGTGAATGAAATCGAGTGTGAGAAGAGCATTTGCTGTTTGAAAGTCTTTATTTATACGCACAGTATAGGTATACATGGGAACACGTATGTTTATTGTGCCAAATACCTTTTCTCCTCCTTTCAAAACAAATTACCTATAATTTGTAATCATATTCCACACGTGATCATAGCGTTAATGGTTTAAAGATTTCGTGATGAATTGCAGACCACTTTCATAAAATACTTTTTCGAGTATTATTGTTGACCCAATAAATTTTATTTTTAAATTGCATTGTTCCTTTTTGTGTCAGGAGGTCAAGCTGACAGAATCACAAATTGACGGTTAATGTTCTAACTGTATTGTAAGCATGCGACTCATTGGCATCAACACATAATAGTACTTAGCAATTATTTTTAATAGCCCTTCAGAAGTTAATTGGATGTTGAACTCACGATTAATATTTGAAATGAGTAGTTTGTTGTCTGGTGAAAATTCCCAATTATAAACAAATCTTCAAAACTTTCACTTTTTACAGTTTGCAGCCGCTTGCAAAATACGCGCCTACTTAACGATCTCTCGGTAAATAAGTTCAATTATGAATATATCAAGACTTAGGTAGGTATTAATAAGCTGATTCACTCTTATTCAATCTGGGAGTTAAATAAGTTGTTGACTTTTTATAGGGCCTAACTGGGCCTGGTTAGGCGAAACTCTGCATTTACATTTTATAGCTAATATGCAGCTACTGCTCGTTCTTTGATGCTATGTTTTAAATCAACCCTGTGCATGTATAAGCCGACATTTATAAGCTAATACGTTGTTTTGAAAGAGATAATAAACGTTTGATGCAGTACCTTACTACCAAATTGCTCTATCATAACAGTAACTATTGATCAGCACTACTTTGAGTTTCTTCAACGACTCGTACATTTGATCCGACCATCCAACCAAGGATATGAGTAGGTTCTGATAATGATAGTACGGATATATCACTCAAGACGTTGTTTAAAAATAATATAAATCTTGACTGAATTACCTCGGAGGTAATAATATTTTTATTATAATTTCCTCTTACAGCTCCTCGTAAATAGAGCTCTGAAATTGTTATAATGTAGGTGCAAGGTCGTCTGGGCATTTCATTAAATATAAGTTATGTTCTTTTGAATACTACCGGTAAAGCCAATGTATTACGTACCTAAATGATGAATAGTCGCTTTAACATAAAGTAATTTTTAGTTAATGTGGGTTTGTAGATTTTATTGTCTAGCAGTATTTTTTGGGATTCCATAAAATGTGCACGCCAGATCCGAAATCGGGAAACGGTGACGGATTGTGTTACTCTCTAATTTAGATATTACTTTCTAGTTAATACCTACTTAGTTATAATGTTTTACTTTATCAGTGATTAATGTGGTGACATTTTGAGCAATATCACTATTATTTCCTTCCATTTATTACTTAAGTTGACACATCCTATAAATCCACAACATAAAATGAAGATTGTTTCAAGACTTTCTTTCTTTCATACATACATGATAACGTATTTATTTGTAGTAATATTATTTAAAAATAAGTAAATAGCATCCTGCTGACTTGAGACTGGTTTGCGTTAAAGTTAGTTATAAGTTACTATGTATAAGTTACTTTTTTTTTTGTAAATGTCTTATTGTTTAGCTTTACTGTAAATAAATTGTTTTTCTTTCTTTCTTCCTTTCTAAAAAACAATGCTTTATGCGGTGTTTATCTAGGAACGTACAATACAATAACTAAGTAATTTGTAACAATCTTCGAGAACTGCTTATTAGTAAAATTAACATCAGGGGAGAAATTTAAACTCTAACCTCAATAATAATTGATTGATTCCGCTGTTGTGTTGATTGATACTGATTGAAAGGAAAGTAAAACGGAAACTATAGGTTGAAATCAATTCCACGATTTTATATAGATTATATAGATTTAGATTACTCTTTTAGAACGATGGTTTTATAATGTTCAATTGGTCTTAAAGTAGACACAGTGAGGACTTAGCTGTAATTACTATTTTCCAACATATGCTGGATTCTTGTGCAACTATTCTGTATGTATATCTATACTTAATATTATAAAGAGGTAAAGTTTGTGTGTTTGTTTGTGTGTTTGTGACGTTGTAGGGTGTAATCTCTGGATCTAATGAACTCTTTCTGTGATGAATAGTCCATTTATCGGAGAGTGTCATAGGCTATATAGTATCACGCTATGACTAATAGGAGTCGAGCAGTAATGACATATGCTTATAAAAGGTTTTGTTGAAATAGGTACTCTTTTTAATTTTTTTACGCGACAGTTACTAATCTATCTGTATAGCGTAAATTAGTAGATCAAGATTCTTTTGAGCACTGAAAAAGCCTTGTCCCAATATACAGTAGGTACAGTAGTACAGAAAAGGGCGGTATGATACTTTCTTGATCGTTGTTTACAGATCGACTGCAGTAAACAATCGCTCATATACCTTTGAAAATAAGGTTAATATTACAAAGCGATAAATAACTAAATACTTCATAAGTATATTTATTTTAGTATAAATACTTATTATTTTAGTATAACTAAATACACTATAAGTATTATAAGTTCAGGAAACAAGAGGTTATAAATTAATTAAATAACAACCGTTATTTATATAAAATTACAAATCACATTTCCTCAGAAAGCTTTTTTCTAATAGCGTTACACTTAAATGAAAGTGAAACTTAATAAGTGGAACAAAAATTTCGTTTATAATTTAATTTGATTATTCAGTCGTGTCATGTCTTTAATGAGTTATAAGTTGTTATTTAGCGTTTAGTTTATAATAATAAGTAGTTATATTAATAATTATGTGTTATGTTCACATTAAAGTATAATGTTTTTAAATTGACGATTTCTAAATAAATGTAATTAGATTTTTGTAATTAGAATTGGTTTTGAACCTGGTTTAAAAAGTAGGAGGAAGTTTAATCGAGGTACTTACCTACTTTACTATACAGATATAGTAAAATTAATACTACTTAAGTGCTTAGATTAGACACTTGAATGAGAACGAAGAATTAAAAAACATTTTAAATTAAACAGAATGTGTTTAAAGAGGTTTATTTACCTGTTTAGCTAATGAAAGTCCTACACAGATCCACAGTTTAAACACACTTACAATGAATATCAGAAAGTTTTTACAAAGTAGGTACTTCACACGATGACAGTGCCTAATTTGTATTCATAATTTCTATACACAATGACCACTACAATAAAAAACATGTCAAGAGGTCAAGAGTCTTCAGCCACAACACTAATAATGTACAAAGTGTTTTCTATAAATACTCTTCATACGATTTTATTGCTCATAATAACTCATAATAACACTTTGCAGATACGTTAACGGGTCTATAATAGTAATATGAATACAGAGTAATCATCTTTGATTAATAATGATAATCTTAAATGGCCATAAGGTCTAGTTACCGTGTTAGTAGATACACGAGGTACTACATACTTTTTTTTTAAATAAATATTCCTCACACTTTCACATAACGCCATCTAGTTCCAAACTAAACAGAGCTAGTACTATGGATACTAGACAACGGATAAACATACATAAAGACTTTTTTTTAAATACATACTTATTATACATAGAAAACACCGAGACCAATGCAAGCAAGCATGTTCATGCACACAAAGATTTGCATTGAGCGGGAATCGAACCCGAGACCTCTGCGTAGCAGAGTCATGTTATCATATCAGTCATGTTAAATAATCACTAGGTACGCCACAGAGGTCGTCAAGACTTTTTAACTTTATAAAAGTTATACTGCCGAATACTTCAGGAAACTTTCAAGGGATGTTAAGAAAATCAAACTAGTGCTAGTGACCACGATAACACAACATCACGTCTCTGTCTCTAGGCTGCCAATTTGTCATAGATGTACTTTTTACTTTGAGAACCAACACACTGTACAAATATTCCGTTTGAATAATATTTATTTAAGCAACAATGTATAATATTATGAAACATAACCTTATAGACTTCTTCTCCTTGAGAAGAATGACAATAAATCAAGATTTTATTATGCAAATACTTCAACGACTAAGTCTTGTCTATTACTTACGCAATATTTAGTTTCTAGGACCGCACGAGGTGGCAATACTTGGAGGAGGCCTATGTCCAGCAGTAGACGTCGATTGGCTGATATGATGATGAAGATTTAGTTTCTTGCTTTGCATTTTTAAACGACTCGAAAAAAAGAGGAGTTTATAAATTGGCTTGTATTTCGTTTTCTTTTTACATTCGATGATTTCTGAATTTATTTAATATTATTAAGGGTAAACTCATAACTCGGTACTATAGTTGTTCAGTAGATAGAAATCTTAAAAGTGTTGCATTAACGGACGCAAAGTACAATATGTAGATCGCTGAGCCTGCTGAGTCTTAGACGTCTTCACAGGTAATTTAGAATTCATCACAACAGCCCATTAATGTCCCACTGCAGGAACGGGCCTCCTTTAGTGACGGAGGGATACTTGGCCTACTAATACCACGCTGGCCAGACGGTTTAATTTCTAGTTTTCCTTCTTTTTATTACGTAAACATAATATTCACGGATAGTCCCTTAGTCAGTTTTTACGACACCCATGGGATGAGATGGGGTGGAGACACACCGTATTCTTAATCCTCTAGTATTACCTAATACTATATTTATTCTGTATTTTTTTATGACTAAATATACATTAAAATGACAATAAGTACATAGACAAAGCGACACACATAACACGGAAATGTTTACATTAAAGTAGGTCTTCTCATATTAGTTAGTGTCTGACTCACTTCAGTCAAATATCATATTACATAACAGCTTTCCAAGAAGTTCATTTAAAAATACACACTTTCGCAGATTTTGTTACGTATGTATATGTCGCAGGGAAATGAGGAAACCAGGGATTTCACGAAATCACTAGGGATATCACGAAATCCCGGTAAATGTCGAAATGCCTTTCACTTCGGCGGCCGCTACCGCGGCACGCTCGCTTCGCTCGCTCGCCTCGTGCATTATGGTCACAGTTCTAACCTAACCTAACCCACAGACGATAGAATTTTTGTGTTTTTTAACCTACAAACAAAAATATGAGCATTTCTTTTTTAGTACAAATGGGATTTCGTCATATCCCTAGGGATTTCGTGAAATCCCTGATTTCCTCATTTCCCTGCGACATATACAAATATATGCCGTAAACATTATTTATGGATTATAATCATTATGATTTTTTTTTTGGAGATTGAGTATCTATGACAGGTGACCTTTTAGATGAATATTCTTTTGTTATGTATATGTCGCAGGGAAATGAGGAAACCAGGGATTTCACGAAATCACTAGGGATATGACGAAATCCCGTTTGTACTAGAAAAGAAACGCTTATATTTTTGTTTGTAGATTAAAAAACACAAGGATTTCAACTTCTATCGGTTAGGTTATGTTAGAACTGTGACCATAATGCAAGGCATTTTCGACATTTACCGGGATTTCGTGATATCCCTAGTGATTTCGTGAAATCCCTGGTTTCCTCATTTCCCTGCGACATATATATGTCGCAGGGAAATGAGAAAATCAGGGATTTCACGAAATCCCTAGGGATATGACGAAATCCCATTTGTACTAGAAAAAAAATGCTCATATATTTGTTTGTAGGTTAAAAAACACAAAAATTCTATCGTCTGTGGGTTAGGTTAGGTTAGAACTGTGACCATAATGCACGAGGCGAGCGAGCAAAGCGAGCGTGCCGCGGTAGCGGCCGCCGAAGTGCAAGGCATTTCGACATTTACCGGGATTTCGTGATATCCCTAGTGATTTCGTGAAATCCCTGGTTTCCTCATTTCCCTGCGACATATATATATTAATGATCTTAAAGTTGATTGATGGCTGATTAAGTCACATAAATATTTAAAAATTATATTTCGTAATAAAATATGTTTTGTAGCACTAAATAGTAATTGGATAAAACTTCTAGGGAAACGTTTATATTATATCTAGTAAGATTAAGAACATTACATATTCCACATTTCTTAGAAATTATTAAAATTTTCTAGGTAAGTATATATAATCGGTTTCATATTTTTCTGTGGTTTTCAATGTAATTTGTTAGCTAAACGATATTAAATAAGTTTGACATAATCAATACACTACCAGTTTAAATAATGTTTATGATAATAATTATTATTAAAGGAATTTTATTTATTTATAATTATAAACTTCTACTGAATAGCATGACTAATTGTACCACTTATAAATAGGTCAGGTTAGTTGATATAGAATTTGATTACGAGTTACATTATTAATTCGAGTAACATTATTAATTTTAGTCAACTAATCAGCAGAATACTATGAGTACGATCGCCATGCTATCCACACCGTTCAAAACATACGGAAACAGCGCGCGTTGATGTCTTTTGTATGAATGTTCTATTTAACTTTAATCAACGATTCAAAACTTAATATAATTCAAATTTGTGCGAATTATACTAATATTTTCATTATGTTTATGAAGTTATATAATATTATAATAGTTATGTACTAGTTTAGAAATAAATTTTAACTTTAAAGTGAATGCCTGAAACATAATCGTTTTATTACCGGATGATATTTTAAAATTACTGATATGTAAGGTTAGCAAAAAAAAAAATTTTTTTTTGTACATATGTTTTACCAGTTAAAGGTATGGTAAATGGTCATTCGAATTTTGTAAATAGTTATTTACGAGTAAATAGAATAGTAAGGATTATTCATTCTTCCTTAAATTTTGAGAGAAATGAGTTTGACAGAGTGAGACAAAAATTAAATTATTAAAATATGATATAATATGAAAAAACCTTAATGTGGTCCTCAATGAAAAATGAATTATTATTAATTATTATTTATCAAATTACAACATGATTTTCTTTCAAACAAAATTAATGCTTAAGTTACAAAGTAAAAAATTTTTTACGCTGACCGTACTTACGTTTAAATGTTATGAAACATAGAGAATAAAAATTCTGTAAATTTATGATTCTATGAATATAATGCATATATTTAAGCGATTTAATTATTTTCAAATAGAAAAATTATTACGTCACTTCTTAACCATACAAAGAAATTATTTTGTTTGTAAACAAGAATACTAGTACCTTCTGGGATCAATTTGATCGAGATGACGTCATAAAGCTAGTTAATTTTTTACCTAGCTTTTTATCTACCTTTTATTATAGCAATCAATATATATGAATGTTGAATACATTCATATATATTGATTGCTATTTTTTATTACATCGAATGTTATTTTTTTTTTGTTATATTGACAGTAAAACAAGTTTTACATACTTGTATGTAATATTGGTTTAATTAAAATAATTGGGGTTTTTTTTCATATATTTATAGGCCGACCGTTTATCTCAGTCCCCGCCTGCGGTATGAAAGGGACGAGGGAGCGGGGTAGCGGTGTCCGTTATGGTAGCGTACACAAGAGCTATATCGAGTTGTTTACTATGCCAAATAAAATAAGTTTTTACAATAAAAAAAAACCGACTTCAAAGACAAAAATTGCACTAAAAACTAAAAAATAATTAGTTGTATTTTGGTTTTACAACATTAAATCAGACATTCTTTTTACTTAATTATAATCTAAAGAATAGGTTCTTTTAAATATTGTAAAAAGTATTGTTAAGGATATTTATTGAAGAGTCTACAAATATATTTATTTGAAGATTCTTTAAAATATTATCAAATTATTACAAATAATGTAATATTATTGTTATTTTTGGAGTAATGTGACAGCCACGATAGTTATATTCTATATTTTATTCCTGACTATAAATTTAAAGAAATATGATGTCGTGTTATACACTGACTAAAGACTAAGATGAGAAATAAGTACTACGAATCAAAGACAATTACTTAAAATTCTCATGCGAAAATGAAACGGCCATGTTTGTTTTAAATAAAATATTTATCAAATTAAAAACTATTTAAAGTGATCAGAATGTGTTAGACAAAACTCTATTGCCTTTTCTAACGACTTTGTAGACAACATTTTGCATTATTGATCCTATTCACGAATTACGATTTTTTTCAATTGACGGTGCTGGTTAGCCCCATAAACGCCCATAAGTTATGGAAAGCTTTAATCAGTTACTAAATAGGTATATTAAAACGTTTGAACGTGACACAGGTATTTTAAAATATATTTATTTAAATATGATAAAAATAGTTATTTAATATTTGTTTAATTTTTAAACCAATCCATAAACAATCAACAACTTTATGTCAAACCCCGGACTCATAAACGCAACTTAAATTTTAGTCAATTGATTAGCTTAAATTTTTACGGTTTTGTTTGGCTTAAGGTTGGTTTTGCTAACAAAAAACTCGCTAAACAGTGATTAAATTTTAGAGATTTTTATAAGTAAGGGGGTTAATGTCGAAGTCATATAATAATATAATCTGTAATTCATGGCCGCCATTCCATTATCTTATGTATTATCGTATTTCGTTGGCTGACACCGACTCCAAAAATAACAATAATATTACATAATTTGTAATAATTTGATTATTTTTTAAAGAATCTACAAATATTTTGAATAAGAATGTTTTGAAAAAAAATAACATTTCATTTAGTTACTTAAATAAGGTTTTGTTTAATTTGTGTAGTTTTAAGATATTATATTGCTATAATTTGCATATCCGATGTGGATAGACTGTTGAGAATAATGTATTCATACACTAACACCTGATATACACAGTTTTGCAATAAATCTTTGTCTTTAATAAATACATTTGTTATTATACGAATGGCTGATTTAAACTATAAATATAATTATAACTAAAGTCTTAGAAAATATTTACAAATAATAACAATTGTACAATCATTAATTATATATATTAAATCACAGTATAATCACATTACAATAATCACAGTTTACATTAAAACAGGTATGATTTAAACATATTAATTTGTAAGAATCAATCTTAGAAAATATTTACAGATAATAAGAACAATAATAAGAGCTTTTTTTATTTTTACACGCTACCATAACGGACACTTAGTCAGTATGTCAGTATGACACTAGTGCAGTATGCTAGTCCGTCTTCTATACAATTTACAAATGTCAAAGATGGTGGCGTCATCTTGGCTCTAAAACTAGTACTTTCTTAGAAAAAATTATGCAATCTAAATTATTACACAATTTAAAGCATGACCAGAAAAATAAAACAACCTCTTCAGGTATTTCGATTGCTTTAGGGTATAATTTTAATTTTTCCTTCTTTTTATTTCATAAAAATAAGCTAGCTAAAAATTAGAGGTGTGTTGTGATGTAATGTAGTTCGGGTCACAGTATCTGAGATGGCGCCGTTTTGGCAAAAAATCAAGAGATAGCTCTCTCCTTTGTCCTCGCCCCCCGCGCACCTCTATTACCGCAGGCGGGGTCTGAGTTAAACGGTCGGCCTATAAGAGGCTCTGGTAAAGTTTTTAAAGCAAGTTTTATGTTTAATTGAACAAAAAATTGTTATGGATCATGGCATATTTATACACTGTATAATAAGTATACAGTGTATTCTTAACTACTACTTATTGTTAATCCTTACTAAAGACGCAGAGTTTGTTTACTTAAAGCTCTAATCTCAGATAAGTACTACTGGTTTAATTGTTTTTTTTTCATACAAAACACGGCAATATGACTATATCGAACCTGATGGAAAGCGCGAGTACAGTCGACAAATGAAGCCAATGGATAGAAGTCTAAAAATAACTTAAATCCGTCGTCATCATCAATTGTTTATAGAAAAAGACTATTACGTATATTACATCAGTCATCTAGAGGGCTCTCTGGTTAGAGAGCGGAAGTTCCTACTACAGTGTTTCATTCTAGCAGCCTGTTTTGTCACATGCTTCTGACTACTTCTAGCCTAAATGTTATGGCATAAATTTTTTTTCCAACGTTGATCATAAACACTTATTACCAAACTGTTAACCTTGACAAAATTTATAGCGTAACTAACTCATTATGGTAAAATACCTGTTGTCATTATACACAACAAAAAATTATAAAGTCATTAAGAACCATAAAATAGCCATGATGGTAGAAAACACTTTATATTTATGCTTGTTGCTATGTTGAATTGGATACCGATATCGTCATGAACCAAATGAAAATACGTCTTTAATTTGATTTAACTGCGGACAAATGGCTTAAGAGGCAGCCCTTGTGCAATGTTTTAGCTGAGATATTAATCTAATCCTGGTCGGACAGAGACTCCGAGACTCGGTTGGGCCTTCTTGGCGACGGACTTATGTCCACTTTGTAAGGTGTCCATCGGTAAAAATGCTATAATTGCTTGTTCATTATTACAGCCTATTAATTTCCCACTGTAGGGACGGGCCTCCTCCCGTGACGGGTTTAATTTCCAGTTTCCCTTCTTTTTTATTTCGTAAAGATAATATTAACGGATAGTCCCTTAGTCGGTTTTCACGACACCCATGGGATGAGATGGGGTGGTGACATATTGTATTCTTACTCAGTCAACACAGGGATATCAAATTACTTGTTCAATTATTAATAATATTTGATGCAACTTTTTACTGATGTAACTGACCCAAGTGTAACTTTCAACAGCAATTTGTCGTTTAGTCAACACATCTGTTATATTAACTAAGTATCTATACAATGTTACGGTCTTTCAACTTTCACTAATTGAAACTCTAATACACCTACACTGGTGTACCAAATCGTACGATAAAATCCAATCGTGCTATGATCATTACCAAGTAGGTTCATTAATGAAACTCTACTCTCTAACTAAGGCAGCATTGGATATTGATCCTTGCGTTGATATCGAATTGGTGTGGGAAGTGTAGCAGTTTGGTTAGTGGGTGTTGCCCAAACGGGTCCGAGGTCGTGCAGAGATGTATTTGAGTGAAAGTTTTGATAAGGTGTCCCCACCGCACGGTCACTGTCTCGCACCGTTGTATTTCACTCTTTTTGTTCGACATGATCGCTTATGCGTAACCTTTTAAATTAGAATCTGATGGTCAATGAAATTTAATCAGGCATAACAAAGTGAATCGTGTGTCTAGGTTTAACAAAAACAAAAAAGATCTAGAATAGAATTTTGTTATACCTATAGCCTTTTTTTGTGGCAATTATTTTTAGAGACCGTCTTCCTATTGTCTCGTCTCTGGCCTAGGTATTTAATAAATGCGACAATTGTCAGGTTTTACCTGTCGTGTCTATAAGAAAATATTTGTGACAATGACAACTTTGTCGCTAATTTCGACTTATTTGTAGCAACATTATAGAATAGCGTTGACATTGGATAAAATGACTGTAGAAAATCTGTGACAATTGTTAAATATGTCGGCTTCCAATGACAATTATTATGACAATAACCCCCTTACTTATAAACGCCTCTTAAATTTAATCACTGTTTAGCGAGATTTGTTATTACGAAAACCAACCTTATACCAAACAACGTAAGAGCTTAGGCTAATTAATCAATTGACTAAAATTTGAGAATTTTTTTATGAGTAAGGGGGTGGGGGGGAGTTTTTAATAAAACAAGTTTTAAACAAAATATCGACAATTGTCGGAATTTCGCCTGTCGCCTATCACCTGTCATTGTCGCGGTTTATTAAATAGGCCCCAGGTGTGTTGGAATACCTACAAACAATTCTACCGACTTTTTAATTGTAATAGGAAAACCCATGACGCAGGAAAGGCACGCTACCCGTAGAGGTTCTTCGACTATTGTTATGTAGCCTAAGAGGAAGTACTTAAACAATTTTTTTTCATTGTAAAATTTGAATCGCCAATTAAAATAGTAAAACGCCATCTTTGATATGTAATACCTACCTATATCAAGTAAAATAATCTTGAAAGGTAATCTCACGTCCGCGTCTGACCTAACCGGTTATGATTGAATAACGGCGCAAAGGAACATTATATTCTACAAACTTTGATCTTCGAGGAAATAGGCTCAAGATGCTACTAACCTCTTTCTTGAATAATTTAGTACCAATAAGTTATTCTGAGTAAATGCAATATACATTACGCGTCACATAGGCTTAGGTAAAATTAAATACTAAGAGCATGGGTCATGCTAACGCTCTTATAACGGTATTCTCTTAGATTAAATCTAAGAAAAATATGGCATGGTAAATAAAATTGGTATTACTTAGTAAGCCTTATGAATAAATCAATCAATCAATCAACTAGCCTATTGCAGTCCACTGCTGGACATAGGCCTCTCCCAATATACTATAATATATATATGAATAAGTTAGAGCTTAAATACTTAGAAACAATTGTTTCATCATAATAGCTGGTTCTCAGTGGGTCTTCTAGGGACAGTGGGAAGCTTGTTCGACTAACATTATGCTGGCCAAACCGAAACAAGTTTTACATTATTTACAAAATGTAGACAATATCGTCAAACGTTCTTTTAGTCTTTTTGTCAACATCCAAGGAATATGATTTTGTCATCACATTAGTTAAGAAAGGTCCCCTGCTCCAGATAAGCCACTTGTAAATCTTGTTAGTAAAACTCGTAACCCTGTGCCACCTTCATCCATGGGCCTCTTGCAACCTAATAAAGTAATCTATATGTAAATATGAATAAACCTGACAAATGAAATAATTGCAAAGATGTTCGATTCATTCACTCGATTAACCTACAAAAGATGTAAATTATACTGTTTATTGAATGTAATATTAGCAAAACATTTATGATCGCAAATAATACACCAAACATTTCTTATTCCTCACGTTTCACAGATTAAAACAGTCCTTAGGCTATAGTTTCTAAAGTATTAGTCTATATACAAAACTCTCTCCTTTAAAACAAAGATAAACGATCTATGACTTTAAAAGCAGGACAGTATTGTGGACCAAAAATTTCTTTAAATGCAAATACTTATTTAGAGAAATGTCTACAAGGGGACATACTTACTGTTTTAGTAGTTCAAACAACGGCTCTTGTAGAAGCATAATATTACTTGCAATAGATATGCTTACCTACTTAAGAGGTAGGTGAAGTAACTGATATTTTGTTCAATTCCTATTATCTTCAAGCATAAAGTTTGCTATTTTATTAATGGATTGCTTTACAATGTTAACGTAAACATGATTTTAAACATACTTAGTCTCTAACTGATAAAGTACTATTAACCATATATCTGAGGATAGACAAGACATAATGTGTCGGACGTTTGTTTCACGATTTAATATTTAATAAGACATAATTAGACATAGAGGTCCCGAATATTTTAGTACGAGACGAATAGACATCGGACGGAAAGAGCACCTGATTATTATATCGTATACCATTGCCCTATTATGGAATATGGAGAGGAATAAAATAAAGAATAAAAGAGACATTGAGAAAAATAGAGACAGAGAATTAAACTCTCTTGGTGCATATATTTTTATTCCTTTACACGAAATGTTACATATAAGCTTTACGTTGCCTCATGTTTTCACGTGTAACCACTAATTGTTGCCGATATAATACCACACGATAATAAAGTGAACAAACAGAAGAAAGTCTCAGCTGTATCACGATTTACATAACCATCGGTCTCCGGTTATATTTCACAGCGCACGACCGCCATTCAAATGTTAATAACAAGAACACTCTCTCAAACTAAATAAATATGTGGAGTTTGGGAAATGTCCTCATCGATGACACTTTTAAGGTGCTCCCTCATCGCGAGCATTCGCGTGCAATGTAACATACGAGTAGATTCGACTTTGAGCATTACGTTACAATATTTCCTACCTAATCGACGAGGGTTCGAGTTTAATGTAAGTAACATTATGGATTCAACTTTGAGCATTACGTTACAATATTTCCTACCTAATCGACGAGGGTTCGAGTTTAATGTAAGTAACATTATGGATTCAACTTTGAGCATTACGTTACAATATTTCCTACCTAATCGACGAGGGTTCGAGTTTAATGTAAGTAACATTATGGATTCAACTTTGAGCATTACGTTACAATACTACCTCCCTGACTGACGAGCATTTGTGAATTATGTAAGTATTCTGATTTAGTGTTACATTGAAAGGTGCGTATTTTAATGCTCGGTTCTGCTCCTTCACTGATGTAAACTCGATTTGTATTATTACAGTTTGTGCACTGTAATGCTCAGTTATCCTCCCTAACTGACGTAATGCTCGACTCTGTAACGATACATTGCACGCAAATGTTCCCGGTGAGGAGGAGTGATTTTTTTTTTCAAGTCTCCTGTCACACTTGGAATCCAAGCTTTAAGACTATAGGGTATTTTCGAATCAAAAAGGCCTTCCAAAGCTTTGCCTATCCCTTCTCTGCTCCATTGCTTTGACTTCTATACCTCTCTCTTTTATGATGGTAGTGATTTTTATAACCACAACCACGTAGGTAGGTATAATAATAACAGTAAAACTAAAATTGATTTACGAGTACAAAAAATGCTATTGTCCGTCTAAATTTATGACCAGCTTTTTATTTCAAAAGCGATTGTTTGCAAATAATTGATGAGTCAAAGCTATATTTAGATGTTATCAAAACAGCCGAGAACAAAAAGAAAGTTTATTGTGTGCCAGTATCATCAGTTTATTGAGTTCTATAATAGGTTTTGGGTTTCGGCTTAGTTTAGACTCTACATCTCCTACAAAATAGACATTATAATAAAATACCTACGAATTAAAGACATGAAAATGATATAAATATAAAACATAGGCCTGTTCTGGAATAAGTCGTCTAGGTTAGCCTGAGACGTATCAAACTATCTAATGGCAAAAAAATGAGCCTTCGGAAAATCAATGTCTAACGAAAGTCAGACAATATGAGAAGGTTCCTGTTTGTGTGCACCTCTCCAGAACAGATGCTACTTAAGTAGAATTAAGTGTATTTATTATGTGTTACTAAATAAAATTCGGTATGTAAAGTAAAAGTTTACCTATGTTGAATCCAAAACCATTTAGAGATTTCAGATCGATAAGTAATAAAATCATATTTTTAGCGCAAAAAAACGCAAGATTGTGTTTATTTTTACAATTATTACATAAATTACTTTGTCTTTCATTTGACGTCTAAATGACATCATGTCGCCCGGTTCAACAGAAGTTTTTTTCTGCTTTCATTGCTCAATAACTAAAACAACTAATTTGAGTACTTTTGCCCTTCCACCTACAGTTTATTTACAGTAAACAGCCAAAGTAAGTAATTCGACCGCATGTATGACGTCATAGATGCGGTCGAATTACTCACTTTACCTGTTTACCACAAATAAACCACAAGTAGGAAAGCAAAAATACTCAAATTAGTTGTTTATAATTAATAAACCTTTTAAATCAAAATATAAAAAAAATACCAAAAAAAAACTTTACATACCGAATTGTATGTGTGTTTGGAGATTGTACATAAATAAAGTATTTCGTTTGTTTGTAATGGTGTTGCCACACTGCTGTTTAAAATTGTTTATGAACATTTTCTCATTAAAAGATAAGGTATGTCGTGGCGACTCTTAATCTTGCAGATGGAGAATAGAGAATATCACTAAGCATTCACTTATAGAGATTAACCACGCCAACTTAATCTACATTTATGTAGCATTGTCTATATGAAAACAAGTTATGTCAAATATTAACTGTCATCTCTACTTATCTAGGTATTTCTTTGTTACAGTTATTGTATTCTTATTACCATTAAATAATACCTACCTAGCTTCCTACTACGTGATTGCAATGAACAATTTTGTTGACATAACAAGCTGTTACTTCTGGTTTAGTATTATATCACTGTGATTAGAATGACTACAGCTATTTAGAGACAACCAACGTTTCCTTGTTTAGGAGTAAAGTAGGATTATTAGACTTGATTTTCTGTTGTTTTGTACAGCTGTAGGCTGTCTAAAATTCTGTATGTTACATAATATGTAGTTTTAATACAAGTTATAATGCTAACATTACTAAAGCTTGAAATACAACCGTTTTTTTTTATAAAAATAGTATTTTGGGAGATTTTATAATTACCTATTTATTGATATTAACTTCCTACAAATAAAATCAAGGTAAAGTTAACTTCCGAGTCATGGAAGTTAACTTCCGATGGTAGTCAACTTTCAGATCGTGTTCAAAAACACTCAAAATGTTTACTTTATTCTAGTGTTCTTTATTCAAATATTAAAATTTATCATTCATTAAAGGTTGTAATAACCTGGAAGTTTTGGCAGAATCGTCAGTGAATGATTAAGCAAGTCATGAAAACCAGAAGCAAACGGCACAAAGATTAATCAGTAATTAGAGTTTAAAGAACCTTTAAGAATAAAAGTAGCTTATAATCGTAAATAAAAAAAATAAACGCTACTTTTTAAACCTGGAAATGCATACAGATGCACATTATCATTGCTTTTTCACACCATCAACAATAGAAAGTAACTGTCAGTGTACTATCATTAGTTTGTCGTTCTTTGAGACATTTGACCTTTTCTTGTTTTTCTCTTTACATTTAATGTCACGTGGGAAACGTAATTTCCTCTGTATTCTTGTGTTGTATTTTTTTTCTTTTGATAAATGACGACTATCAATCATAAAGGTAGAATGATAATGATATCCTTATTGTCTACTTAGGGAAAGGCCAGTCCGAAATGAATAAATGGCGTTGACCTATATTCATTTTTTTTTTTAATCCTTAGAGTAGTTTTTTTATATACTAGTAACAGCACTACAGTAACCAAATATTAAAATAATTGTAACAATCAAACCAAAAAGTGTTCAGGGGACGTAGCTTCTACACTAAGTAAATTTTTTTTAGCTAGTTTTGCTCGCATTTCATAAATATTATTAGATTGAAGTAATGACTTAAATCATTTAATTGAGTATTTTTACTTTATTTGTCATCAAAAATTTAAAAAATTTCTTGCAAAGGTGGGTTTGGTACCTTAGGCAAACTCTACCAGTGAACCTTTAGGAAGAGCAGAGGTTAATCCACAGAAGTTGTTCAGATATCTGTGGGTTAATCACATAAACAAAAGAATATAGCCATATATTTATGTACTCGTATAATGGCAACATAATAATATAGTCAATACAATATACATAACACAATAGTAACCATTTATATAAAGCAATACAACTTGTAGTAGCCTCCATACGGAAGGAATTGACATTCAATTGCTCGCGTGTAATACCTAATTAGAAGAACAATGTTTGCAACTATAAACAGCTACATACTCACTAATAAATTTGGATTCAATCGATACGTTTCTTTTAACGTAATTCTTTAACTTCATTTCATTAAGTATGCATGGAATGTTTTGAAATATAACTACTTAATGATTTATGTATAAATAAATTAGACTATTTTTTAAAATAAATTAATTAATTACGACGGAGATGTAAAACTAGTAATTTAAAGAATGTGTCTTCCTGCCCCTATCATCGTTATCATTATATCAGCCAATTGGCGTCCACTATTAGGCCTCGTTCAAATACCTCAGCGGCCTTCCCTTGTCCAATCCATCACTTTTTATTGATCTCGGAATGTCACAAGCACAATGTAATATACTAGCTGACCCGTGCCCACTTCGTTGGGCGGCGAAAAAAACGCGTCCCTTTTTTAAACATATTTTTGTACTAGTCATAGCGTAATACTATATATCTTATGACACTCCCCGATAAATAGACTATTCAACACAGAAAGATTCTTTTTAAATCGGTTTATTAGATCCAGATATTACCCCCTACAACGTTATAAACTCAAAAACACACAAACTTTACCTCTTTATAATATTAGTATAGATTAATATACACTCTGTTAATCCAGAAATAAGTAAAAGAAGAAAAATTCGGAACTGGGTTATCTTTCCGAATTTATTTTCGTGCTTAACATTTAAATACTTTACAAAATTTGACATTATTGTCTATATTGCACGTGACTGTACATACCTCAAATTTAATAGGCACTCCAAAAAAATAGAAATCTTCGCAAATTTATGAACACAATTCATCAATATTTAATCATTAGCTTCAATGGCCGCAATTTCCTACACGCGTATTTGCTTTGAGTATCTTTACAACATACGGCATTTGAAGAATGCTATTTGAATAGAGAATACTCTTCATTTAACCCTAGAAAGATAACCATATTCTGTGCTACGTTAAAGATACGTCGAATCGACGTGCGCATATTAAGATGCACATAGCGTAATACTTGTATGTAATATGTTCATTTACACTTAAATTATTTTTTGTGTATGTTATTACCTTACAAATAAAACAAAATAATACTATATTTTGCATATTATGTAAAAGAAAAAAAATAAGTAAACAAAAACAGGTATTGCTTACTTTTCAAAATTAAACAAAAATTTATCTTTTCTTCAGTCTTATTATTATTACTATAAATTTTTAATAATCACCGTTTTACAAACTATAGAATACCTTTAACCCAAAATAAAACCCTTTTTTTCTAATTTGAGCCTGAAACGCAATTAGGGTAAGCCCTAAACTTATGCTGTTCATAAACAGACTTTATCAAAGAGAACATAGTCATTTTTTTAATTTTTGTAGGTCAAGAAGCACAAAATCTTCTTTTGTTTTGTACAGGCACATATCTTATTCTTTTCCAGTCGGTTCGGCAGTCTTGGGTTTTAGGAATATACATCCGAAAAGGTCAACAACCTCTCAAATCCAGAAGTTGTTTATCTGATGTCACAAATGGCCTGGCGACAAAATTAGATCAAAATTGTGATGTGATAATGATAACATACAAGTAAAAAATTAATACATACATAATTAAATCAAACAACGTAACAAAAACAATAAAATACGAATATCTAAATCGAAAATAAAATTACGGAAAAGATAACCATACGTCATTTCGACGTGCGGCAGATTTATATTAACGAATATCTTGGAAAATAATGCACTTACCTAAAAAGTACAGTCGTATCCTGCAAGCTCTTTGGGCTGGCTTAAGTGGCGGGAAATTTTATTAGCCGATATTTTAGTTATATATATATTTTTTAGTTAGCCCGATATTGCGGGACACTAGCAAAAAAACAACATTTTTCAAAATCGGTTACGTCGTTTCGACGTAGGTTATCTTTCTAGGGTTAAAAAAAATGTGAGTGAGTGTGTGTAAGGATGGTGTTTTTCTCATTTCTAAGTTTGACCTGACATAGTAAAATGTAGAACGCATTCACTAACAATATAACTGCGCAGTCGTGTATGCAACTAATATGCGCCAGGTCGTGAACCCCAGGCATGACATTTTGGTACAATGGCGGCATCGTAGCTGACGAGAAGCTCGCATAAAGTTCAGAAATTATCATTGAAAAAATAAATAATCCCATATATTCAAACAACGTCATCTAGTCCCAAACTAAGCAGAGCTTGTACTATGGGTACTAGAGAACGGATAAACATACTTAAATACTTTTTTTTTGTAAATACCTACAAACACTCAGACCAATGCAAACAATTATGTTCATGCACACAAAGATTTGCATTGAGCGGGAATCGAACCCGAGACCTCTGCGTAGCAGTTTTTTTTTGTTTTTTTTTTTTGGTTTTTAAAAAAAGACAACTCCCGCACTAGGGATCATGCCCTGTGTCCCGGGGACTTTTACAAACATCAATTAGCGGACACATAGAACACCCAGACTCAGGACAATAATTTGTGGATCTCACAAATTATTGTCCTGCGTGGGGATGGAACCCACAACCTCATGCCCGGCAGCCGCTGGCTCTACCGGCGCGCCACCGAGGCAGTCATGTTACATAACCACTACGCCACAGAGGTCGTCAAGAAGAAGTTGTAGAGATACAATATCTTGTGACTGGTTGTACTTTGTGTTTGTTAATGGCATGTCTGAAAATCATGAATCATGAAACCATCATGAAACCACTACACAGGGCATAACAACTAGCACAATTCTTTAAAAGTGATGTAATTTTTTTACTACTGTTCAGGGGTGCTATGACATTTCTCAGGTTTTAAAGTCCCAAGCCTCCTTTATTCTTATTTAAAAGAAAACAGATTTAAAACAGAACACTAGAGCAAAACCGCTTACCGCTACTGTTTCGTAATTTCCGTGTTATGAAACATTAAAACTCGACTAAGATTCTAAGATATATACCTAAGCAGACACTGTTACTATGGGAGAAGTCGAGAAGATTTGATTCGAAGTGCCCGCGCCTTATACTAAGACTAATTTTCTTCTTTTAACAAACAAGACCTAGATGTCAACTAAATTATAATAATTATTATAACACAATTTATTTCTCAGGGTGATCATGACCTGGTTCGTTTGACTTGATGTAATATAAAACCATCGTATTTACATTACAAACTTAGTTTGACAGGTATTTATCTATCTTGATCTGACCACTATCGTACAGGTTTATCTTGAATAATGAAGAAAAACTTGGTTTACTAAAACAACGCTTCCCAAGATAATAAGTTTTTCATAGAGAACATTTCTGTATCACCAATACTTACCTCCTTTAGTTACTGGTCATAGGAGTCTCTATGATTCGACGAAATTTCTTGTCTACGAATAGTGACTTCTCTAACCTGTAATAACTGTATGTAGTCGTATCGTTGTTGTAAGCGTGTTTTGTTTGACGTTGCAGGGCCTAAGAGCCCTGCAGTAAGGTAGGGTTTAACCCTACCCATCGCTTCTCGTGGGTAGAGTTAGTGACGTGTTTTATTCTTACTCCGTCAACACTGGGTCTTATTTAAATATACTATGTTCTTATTTATTTAAAGCTAAGTTCAAAATAAATATAAAACAAACAATAACCTATTCATATAGTATTTAAATAATAATATTATTTTAGTATTCTTTGCGTTTGTGCACGTGAAGGTTGTTTACTTTTAGCTATAAAGATTTGATTAAAACTGAGCAAAGGTTTATGCTAATACCTACTCCCTAATATTCTTTATTATCGTACTAGAGATTAGCTTTTATAAAAGGAGAGGTCACTTGGCTTATCAATACCATACCACGCAAGTGAATACGTTTAGATTCCTTCTCTTAAAATATTTTTATAGTTACACCTAAAGAGTAATAGTTTTTGCATCCATAGAGTTCATTTTTGCTTCTATATCATATTAAATCGCATACTCAACTCCTTTGTGAAGTCCGCCTTGTGAATGTATTGTTATAAACGTACTAATCAGAAACTTTAGATTTTATAGATAATATACAATGTAGGTATTACTCAGTAGACTGTACAATATGAATTATAAAAAAGCCCTAATTAAATTTAGACTTGCAATTCTTATGACATTGCATTCCCATACATTCAATTTCATCATTAAAATTGCAAATAAAGATTTATCTGTATAAATACTGGATCAATACAGACAATAAATAAAAAACAACATTGCGTTCCATGCTTGTGAAAAATATAAGAATGCATACTTAGAGTAAAACACGGTTTTCAACCATTCTCACATTCAAGAACAATACTCTATTTAAACAGAATTGAATGTTAAAGCAATAAGTGAACGTAGAAAGTAATTAACTTGACATTAAACTCGTTTTTATCTGTTCGTGTCTATGTCATGATCTAAAATGACAACTAATGATAAGCTATTGTAATATTCTTTAAATAATTCAATCAGTTTTGACACAACAATATAGGTATTACAAAAGTAGAGTTTTCCAATAGAGAGCAAATAATGTGATCGGTATACGAATTATACTTAATTTACTTTCTATGTTCATAATAAATACAACTCTGAAATGTCCCAGGTAGGGTCTCCAGCAATGATGATGAATGTTAGGGAAACATAGGTGCAGTATCTACTGAGTTATTTGGAGAGTATCTACTCTCCAAATAACTTGGCCGCCGGCCTGAACTAGTAGTAGATGACTGCGCAAATGTCAGTTTTTGAACTCAATGTCGAGGGGCGTGGGAAGGGGGTGTTTTATTTGGCCCTGTCATGCGTGAACTTCTCTATTAGCTAGCTTCAGGTCAAGTTAATTGGCGAGTACTGTAAAACTAGCAGTATCAGCCAAGTTTTGTTGACGCCACGCTAAGATTAATTAAAGGTTTTATACGAAGTTCTCTTCATCGTTTGTTTTCATAGTTTCTGTCTGCGAACTTTTCCTTGGTTGTCTTTTATGACAGGCACAATGTATCTTTACTGCGTCCTTCGAATGAATCCGTTCACTAATGGTGTTTCTATAAGTAGGCAATTATAGAAAGAGTTGATTGCATTCTAGTATATAATTAAAAAGATCATTTATCATCGTAGTTATTTTACTTTAAATATAATACTTCGTTATATACCTATTTCATAAACTAAAATTCAATGTGAATGTATGTAATGCCTAGGAACTAACGGAAATGATTAAAGCTCCATTAAAATTAAACAGTTGCTTAATATTGAAAAGGGATATTTGTACACGTATACTTAATTAGTGTAATAAATATACACAAAATACATATTATAATATGGGAGTAGATCATATTTAAGACTCTTTACTATCGACTAAATAGTATAATTTAGTGACATTTTAGGATTTACTTACATACTTACTGCAAAATATATTTCAATAATTTTTTGAAAAGTGTAATGTACCACTTTAGTCCTTAAGCGAAGGTTGAACAGGTACCTTTATTGTTATATACTTGTAATAATTACCTGCCATAATTATAATCATTACTCGTTGTCAATTCTAACATTAATATGTAGGTATGTTGTTATACAATTAAATACTATACACCTTCTAATAAAACATTCCTACAGTGAACAAACCTTTTCAGGGCAAGGTTCTATTATTATTAATGTTATTTAACATAATAATATTAATTTGCTCCATAATTCTAGCTAACAGACTTCTCACAAGCTCACTGTGCAATCAGAACTTAGGCTTGCATCAGAAAAGCAGTAATAAGGTCCTATTTAGTTCTATTTTAACAATTGCTCACTGCCTGCGTTTTTATTTTGTTTTTTTATCAAATATGACAATGGAGGCATCTCTTAATGTTACTGTACCTAATATAATTTCGCACCAAAAAAATAAAATAAAATATTCGAAAAAAGAACAGGCGATATTAACTACAATCAGTTAGCTGAAATTGTTCGAATACTGTTAGGCAGTCGTTATTGTTCCAGTTTGTAGTGGGTTCGAGTGACCAGCGGACTGTGAAATTAGAACAATAGGACGTGATTGCTGAACCACAGTTTCAGGTCAATAGCTTCGGCCGACAATCCAACATGGACGCGTACCCTAGGTCAATAATTGCTTATAGTTATGTGGCACATTATGTTACTAATGTAGCAAATTGTTTGCAAGAACGACGACTAAAGAATAATTGCCATATATGGTAGCTTTTTTACTGACGAGTACTGCCTAGATTTAATGCAATTAAAGATATATTGACTAATAAAGTAAATAATTATAAAACTTATTGTATTATACCGTAAACGGTAAGAAAGCTGCAGTTAGTAAAGGGTTATAACAGTTTATAAACCAGCTATTCTTTATCGAATTTGGGTTTTAATTTTTACATTAATCACATACACGTCGGTCAACATACAAAGTGCGGTCAAGCAAGACAATGGTCATGCACATAAGTCAAACCAATGCGAGTGCAAGTGCCGCAAGATAGTTTTGGTGTCAAACTAAAATTTTAATAACGTTTAATATTTTCGTTCTTCATTAATGTTGATACATAAATACAAGAGGTTCTAGTCACTACAATATTTTTTGCGCGAATATTTTTTTGTAATAGTCTCTGCAGACAGGGTCTTTAAAGCCCGATTTACACATCGACAAGTACAGTAGCAAGTTAAGTAGTATTTTAAGATTAAGTTGATTTAAATAGATCTCCATCCTATTTTTTGGCGAGTTAAGAGGACTCATTGACAAAATGCACTATCTTTCATCAACTACTACAGGAATATGAAAAGACCTATTAATCTAGAATTTTGATATAGGTAAATTGATACCTTTAACTAGCCTTTTGTAGTTACGAAAACTCGATAGCTTGATTTTGGCTCGATCATATTTAATTTTGAAAACACCTCTAAAAAACAGCTTTTTACATATAACACGGAAAGTACACTATCATTATGCTTAGGAATTACTCAAATACATTCGTAACATCAATATTAGTCTTACTGTAGAATATCATTTACATAACTACAACCTTACAACCTTAATTAAGAAAATAAGATTTTAGCAATATCAAAGCGCTCTGGATCGTTGCGGGCGCATCGTAATTTTAGACCTTATACCGATTAGTTAACGATCGATACAGAATGAATACGGTCGACGAATCAGTCGGGCGATGGCCCTCTTCGACGTTGGACCTGTGCATGTCGACTCAACGTTCGTACTAAATATTATCGCGTATTTTTTAATCGTAGGTATATAATATTATAGGTTAGATTTAAAATATTAATACCTAAGTTTTTATTAATACTTTGTTCTCTTTTATAAATAAATAATAGTATTATTTTATAACATTGTTTGGTAAAATATTTTCGTAGTTATGTCATTTACAAAACTTAGGTAAAGTTCACCTAACTCAACTACCTAGTTACTGTTGACCCTTTTGATAATGCAAGCGTTTGTTTATAAGCGATTTTAGACTATATGCTCAAGTGTAATAAGTTTTATTACCGTTTTCGTCAAGATCACGTAATTGAAACGGCCTCAGTGGCGCGGGCAGTGTGACGCGGTCGCGGTAGTGGCTTGCGTGCACGAGGTTGCGGGCTCGAATCCAACAAAGTTGTTTGAGCGATCCACAAATTACTGTCCTAAGTTCGGATGTTTTTTGTAAAAGTCTCCGCGACAATACCTAGGAGTTGTGTGAAACTCAAAAAAATAAGTACCTACCTTAGGTACTTACTAATAAGATCTAAATAATACTTTTTACTTTCGCGGGAACTTTTACAGACATGAAATAAACGAACATAACATCAATTTAGCAGGCACAAAGAACATCCAGACTCAGAACAGTTATTTGTGGATTACACAAAAAAAATGTCATAAGTGAGATTTGAACTCTCATGCACTCCACTGCGGGAACGTTTACAGACATGAAAGAAACGTACACAAAGAAAGTCCAGACTCAGCTCAGAACCAAAAATTGATATCGCGACATGCGTGTTTCATGTTAATGTATTTTGAACTCTATACGAGAAATAATACGGTTCATTTTTACACAAACAAAACGTAGCAACAAACAACAATAGGCCTATCGCGAGAAGCGAGTGTTTTTGTTACAAAGTTAATATATACTCTATTTCCTAAGCAATACGGTTCATTTTTACATAAAGATTTCAATTTTTGCCTCGTCTCGCCCCTCTGGTGGAAAATCACCTAGAGTTCAAATCTCACGTAAGACAATTTTATTTGTGCGATCCACTAATTATTGTCCTGAGTCTGAATGTTCTTTGTGTCAGCTCAGTAAATGTTTGTAAATACCCCGCGACACAGGACAATACATAGTGAGGCTATTGTATTTTTTTTAAAGTTCTATTATTTTGCGTGAGATTCAAACCCGCGACCTCGTGCACTGCGACCGCTACCCCGAGGCGGTCAAACTATTTTTGTGATCCCCAAATTATTGTCCTGAATCTGGATGTGCTTTGTGCCTTCATAATACCTTGTGCGGGAGTAAATTTTAAAAAAATGGGGGCTACTTGTATAGACATAATAGACCGGTAGATAGTAGGTTTTTCTGTAACAGAATTTTCTGTTACCTACCGCGGACTGACGTCACAGTATAACCAGTAGTCTAACTGGGCCGAATATTTATTATAAATGCCTACGGGTGCGCAGTACGTAAACAATAGTATACATGCGATCTACTTTGTGTTTCCATTTAGTTTTGTAATTGTAAATTAATACTTTTCATTTTTCTATTTTATATTTAAATAAATAGGAAGTGTTCTGTAAAAAACGTGTTGTTTTATGATTGATACATTTAATTTAAAGAAACATGTATATGTTTGTATTTATATCCACCATGTTTGTGATATAAATAAAATACTAAATTATAATATTAAGAAGGTACTTAACAAGTCATTCAGTAAAGTAGGTACAGTACCGGGCCGTTTCGTAACCTGTAGAAAAATACAATCGGTCAATTTCGGCTTCGTAGAGCGTCAGAGAAAAAGACGATGTGTAATATTTACGGCCGGGTACTGTACTTATTTATTATATTGGCCATGTTTGTTTGAAATTGAATTTATCGATAACCAAAACCAAACTTTAAACAGGTCTATTAGATCTATTTAATGTCAAAATAAAGGCATCGAGGTCACTTTATGGATGGGTGACCAATCCAATCAAAAAATGACATCGATGTCATTGCTTAAATTTACCTAGATCAAAGTGAAAGACACGCATGGGGGATTTCATAAAGGGGGGCTAAATTTTCATTATTATTGACCTAAGTACAACAAACCGTTTTCGTAATATACACAAAATACTATATTATAGTATTAAATAAATACCTAAGTCATTTAGTAAGGTAGGTATTTATATCAGCCATGTTTGTTTGAAATTGACATAAATAATATTTTTAGTTTCAAATTATAACACACAGTCCGAGTAGTTGAAAATTAGGGCATCCAGATCAAAGAGATCTGGATGCACCTAATTTTCATGTACTCTATTCAAAATGAGTTCTCATTCCGGTTCTCAGATGAAAGGCTTCACATCTGAACCGATTGCTCGTGCAGTGAGCAGATCAGGAGACGGTCTGTTTTCATATACCTGTCTACTCCTAATGTTAACATACTCTATTCAAAATGAGACTTCTCATTCCGGTTCTCAGATGAAAGGCTTCACATCTGAACCGATTGCCCGTGCAGTGAGCAGATCAGGAGACGGTCTGTTTTCATATACCTGCCTACTCTTAATGTTAACATACTCTATTCGAAATGAGACTTCTTATTCCGGTTCTCAGATGAAAGGCTTCACATCTGAACCGATTGCCCGTGCAGTGAGCAGATCAGGAGACGGTCTGTTTTCATATACCTGCCTACTCTTAATGTTAATATACTCTATTCAAAAATGAGACTTCACATTCCGGTTCTCAGATGAGAGGCTTCACATCTGAACCGATTGCCTGTGCAGTGAGCATCAGCTTTTGCTGAATCTGAATACATTATTCTCTAGCTGCATGTTGCTGACATGATTTTAATGTCAGCGAATGGAACGAATATTAACTCTCTATTACCTTTATCAGGTTTAATTTTTATTTATTCTATATTTTATAACTTTATCGCATCCTATATTTCTTTTCTTTGGAAACGTTAATAATCTCAGCTCCATCAAAAACATCATTAATAATAATGATAATTGTAAATAAAGAGAATAATAATAATAATAATAATTTTACTAATTTTTCGGTTTTATTTGTCACTGAATCCTACATGATAGCAATGTTTCATGAAGGATTTGTAGGTAAAAATATGTTCGAGATAATAACAAAGTAAAACGTTTAAGAACAAATTTATTTAAATTGATAATTACATAGGTACCCTTTCAAGTACCTACTTAGCGGAAAACTATTACTTCTAACTTACCCACTATTTATAAACTCTTAACTTAATATTTATAAAGTTTAACAATGTATGTATGTAGTTAGAGAAACTGCACATTGCAGGCTCGAGCAAATATAATCATACTAGTATTATAGTAAAGGAAATTTAATTAATATAACATTTGAATATTAACGTGTAAATAAAACAAAAAAAACTTTTTAAAAAACTTTATTATCAATACACCATTTGCTTAAACATAAAACATTTTTCAATGCACATATTGAGTTATGATACGTACAGCTATATATTTCAGAAGAATTATAATTATTATACAAACTTAAGAAACTAGGACAATTTTTATCCTCTAAATTATATACATTATTGTTGTTATTATTTAAAATACATTTCAACCACAATACTTTTTCCGAACCTTTAGTATAAACACATTTGTCTCTTAAAATATCCTTAATTAAATTATCGTGATTTGAGTACGGCACAAATCCTTCATTCCAGTATATATTTCTATTGCGCTCAATCCAACTAACTTGTCGTTTTTCTTGTTTTGTCAAATCGTAAAATGGAAATGGTGGCTTAATTAAAAACATTTGAATTTTGTTATTACATATAATAGCAATTTCTTTTATTATAAACTCATTCGATTCCGTTTTAAAACCTTGAATATCTACGACAGCAATCATGATAACCTGCGCACTATGTTACTCAGAGGTTTGTATTCCACGAGTCGATCGTTTATGATCAAACAGTATGCTGTTGTATTGTCTGGTATTAATGTCGAACATTCGAACTCTAATCGAACGTCTACTGGACCTGTTTTGAGACTATCGTTTTGTCTTGAACAATCTATGATAAAGAGAGGTGCTTTTTCTTTAAACTTCTCAAGATCGAGCAAGGGGTCTAACGGACTGTTGTAATACGACTGACGAAACTTCACGTACATATCGTATAATATACTATACTTGTTCTCAGAAAAATTTAAACCCAGAGGTTCATACGGATAATATTGCGAATTTAAAAATAGAGTTACATTTGTTATGTCGCAATGATCGAATAGTGAACTATCTCTCAATTTATTATTTTTTCTCTGTGTTTGCATGCAGAATATTACGTATCTAGGTTTTTCCAACTGGGATGCGGTTTTAATTGACCAAGAATGCTTTGTAGTTTTAGGCAATAAAGGGTATTCATATAAATCCCAATTTCTAAAAGGCATTTGTATAGGCTTGTCTTTTTCTAAATGTTTTAAAAGTAGCAGTCGGTGACGATCTGAGACTTTTATTTGAGGTAGTTTCCATTGTACTTTTTGTATATCTATTTGAAAATGTATAATGTCATCAGTTAGTATAACACTGTTTAAGTTAGAATTACTTCTGTTAAGTATAAGTTCATGCTTACAATTAATCACAATTTTATTATAATCTTCCGCAAATCCGAAAATTTTATTTAATGGTATAAGAGCACTAAAATAACCATCGGTTTTGAATCCATCTAAATTCCAACCCCATAAAGCAGCAACTTTATTTTCTCCTTCATTTAACGAAATATATGACTTAATGGTTGATGTTATTCCTGAATTTTTAATACGATCAATTTCAATACCATTTATTTCGTACCTGATGTCTTGAAACAAAGACATAACAAAGTTATTAGTAAAAGCAACAGTTTTCTTGATCGGGTTTCCATCTTTGCCGAAGAGTTTTGCTTGGCCTTCGATGTAAATTGAGCTGGCTGTTGGTAACACGTATATGTCTTGCTGGTGAATGGGGATTCTGATTTCATCATTTTCTCTAAAGTTGTTATTGTAGGGATTATACGAATGGATTTCATAACTTTCAATTGATGTATCAAAGTGTGGTAATTCAGATATTTGTAGTATATTCATATTTTGAAACCTAAGGTTTTAAGAAAATCTTTATTTGATTTATTCAATATTTTTACTATTTTCTTACGTCTTTTCGTCTTCGTGGTCTTATAAGAAATATAACGTTTGGTATTAACTATGGGAGTTTTATAGTATGTTATCATTGTACTTTTCTTAAATGAAGGCGTAATTGTATATTATGCTCTCTTTCAAAATTAACTTCGTAACCAAATTGATCTATTATTTTAATAAAAATCGATGAAATAATATTGTTGCTCACTGGATAATATATAACGTTCTGAGGTATTTCTATAAACAAATTACCGGAGAGATTGTTATAAATAAATTCATGAATAGTATGAGTTGGTAGCCCGTTGGAAAATGAACCGTGTACAAGATCACATTCAATCTTTATTATAGGGAGAATGTTAGTTTCATGAACGCTGAATATTGAGTTTACAACTGAGAAATACAGCAAACCACATTCGTATTGACCAGATAAATTTAAAGGCGGTTGAAAGTATGAAACCAATTCTGATTTATTTCCGGAGATCGTGACTGTTAAAGACATTCTTGTATACTGCGCTTTTCCGGAAATACTTGTTTATTTTATTGGTTGCTTACGCCAAAAATTGTTTAAAAAGGTTAAGCAAAGATGTCCACAATTAAATGGGTGATCCCGTTGTATGTTAACATAATTATAGTACATTTTCGAACCTAAATACTTTATACATTCTTTTGGAGGTCTAAGATTTCCATAACTGTCAAAATATTCAATATAATTATTATTTTTTGCATAGGCTACCCAATGAGATCCTGGATGTTTAGAATCGTCTAAATTTATAACTCCACATTCTTTTTTAAAAGGTGTTTTAGGGAGCTTATCTCTCATAAATACACCACGAAAATAAGGAACATTATTTCCATACTTTAAAATATCAATGTTAGTTAAAGCCCGCTTGGGTAGCCTATATTTCAGTTTTTTTCTTTCGATACAAAAATACCAAGTCCATTTTTATGATGTTTTAAATGTAATCCCTTTCCAATACAAAGAGCTTCCATTTTTTCATTGTGTCTTTTTAATTCAGCAAAACGCTTTAAACCCATTTTGAATTCCTGTATAGTTTTAGCTATACCAGCAGCCCCACCTGCCAAAGCCCCAGCAGCTGATAATCCAGCGAAAATAGGAATCAATGGCAATACTCCACCAACTTTTGGTATAGGAATAATCCGAGGTAGTTTAAGAGTTGAATCTTTAACTAATTCTCTAGCAGCAGCCATAGCTAATTCTATCGCCATTTTCTTGCTTTTGGGTTTTAACTCTTGTATACGATTTTTTGTTTTAGTAATAACAGTTTTAAACTTATTTATCAAAAAATTTTTAGACATTGTATTTTTTGACGACTTTTTTTTACATTTATTGTTCTTAAGCCCAGATCCGGTTTTAATTTTTGTTAACATAGTTTTGTTCACTAGATCTGCTGCAAACTTTTCACATACACTAGCATCTGATGCAATAATACGATTCTTTGCCATTTTTAACAACACTAAATCTGCTTTATGTCGATCTATCAAATTTGATGAATTGTGATAGGCTATATCGTGCTCTTTACAATATTCATCTAATTTATTTACACCTCTATCTCCTCGTCTAAGTCTTTTAATTAAATTTGTACCAGGTCCACAATAATTGTATCCTGGTAAATGTAATTCAAATGGTAAATTATTTATAAGCCAATTAAGAAGACTATTCTCTCCAATACACATTATATGACTGATTAGTTGAACGTTGAACACTTATTAAATATGATTTCTTTAATTTATAATATATTAGTACTATCAATCCAGCTGTTTTCGGTGGAAGGTAAACCTAACCATTTAACTAGAACTTTGTTTGCTTTCTTTCTAATAATTTTTTCAACTAGATATACATTGGAATGTTTTGTTTTTTGAAGCTCTTGTACATAGAATGCTCCTAAAATAGGCTGACCTTTGATCGTATCTTCAATTAAAAAGGTAACAGGATTTGTATTTTGCATTTTTCTAATTTTAAATATTTCCGTTGACCAATTTGGAGTGTATCCTTTTTCGAATGTTCCTTTATATTTACTGATACGCACATAATCCCCCACTTTAAACTTACTTTTTACATTTACATTCTTTATCAGACCTGCATATCTACGTAATATGTTTTCTCTATTATTTTTATTTACATTTGCAGGGATCTCATCAATTGTTCGATGATAACTATGATTGTAATTATTAATAACGGTATTAAGAGTATTATTTATCCAATTATAGTTACCATTTAAACTAAATTCTTTATATAGTTTAGATTTTATTGTTCTGATAAATCTTTCAACAATGGATGCCTTTTTGGTTGAGAAAGTTGAATAATGGTTAATGTTATAACATTTCATAAGCCTTTGGAATGTACTGTTATAGAATTCTGCCCCATTATCAGTTTGCAAATTTTTAGGAACACGACCTTTATCTAACAAAATTTTAAAACTGTTACTTACAGCTTCTTTATTTTTGCTTTTCAATGGAAACCCCCAAGCGTATTTAGAAAATGTATCAATAACAGCCAAGATGAATGTAAATTTTTTATTTTCATTGCTTATTGATTGCATGTCAATTAAATCTGCTTGCCATAAATCATCTATATCTTTCATTATAACATGTCTTCGCGGAAAATTTACTCTTGCATTTTTATGTATTTCATTTATGACATCAATTTTGCTCATTTTGATTTATTTCTAAATTAAATCCTTTTATTATATTATTTGTTTTACTATTTCATTTAAATTATTTAATTGTTCTTGAATTGAATTTAACTTCATTAGGAAGGCTCTGTTATACTGATTTAGGAGTATATTTTCCTGAGTATTTATTCCTTAATTATTTTAGCTTCTTTTAATTCTTCGATAATAGATAAGATTTCATTATCATGATTTGTGTTGCCAGCATCTTTTGATGCAACTAATAATTTTAGTCTCTCAACCAGTTCATTAGGATCATCCCAATATATTAAGTCAGTACTAGGTTTATATGTTTTAAGGTTTGGTAAATTACCGCCAAGTTTAGTATGATTTTTCTCTGTTACAGTTTTGGAAAACAAGGGCTTAATTATTTTTTTATATTTAATTCCTTTATCTCCTTTTATCTGACCTAGTGGATTAAAATCCCTTTTATGGGCATTTGTAAGATGTAATATCTCTTTATAGATAAGTTTCTCTGTGCTTGTTATTAGGTCTAAATCAGGTTTCTTTCGAAGCAATAGCTCTTTTAGTCCAGGAGTTAAAGTGTAAGTTTTGTCATCGATTTTAATTAAAATTGAGTCTTCAGCTTTAGAAAATGATACTATTGAATTACCAATCATTAAAATGTTGTTTTCATTCCTTAATCCAAAGGGTACATTAATACTTTCATAAATGCCGTGAACGTCTTTACCTTCCAACGAAATCCGTAAATTATCCATCACATCATTATTTTTAACAGAGCTTGCTGCATTCAAATCAGCATCATGAAAATCATCAAAGGAAATGCTACTACTGTTTTCGACTGACTTCATTAATTCAGTATTTGAGGGCGACACACATTCGACAGATCTAGTATTTTCGGTACAGGATTTCGAATTTACTAAAATTTTAAGGGGTTCTGAAACTGGTTTTAACATTTTATCTAGGGATAAGTTAACATCATGTTCTTGCTTTTTCATTTGATTTAATTTATTTTTTATTGAATTGACAGATTTTATTAATTCTATTTTAATATGTTTTTCCATAATATATTTTTAGGACCTTACTCCCTCAAGGATATAATAATACTAAATCACTATTGTTTTAAAACCGCTTAATAACGTTATTCAAAATTGAAAAATATATCGAAATTTTTTCTATATCTTCCATTATTTAATGACGATTCTTTGTTAATTAGTAAGAAGGTGTGAGGGTTACTCCACACGGATTTACACATATCTTTAAACTGATTCCAATCTAAATCAGAATTTACATGTTCCTTGTATATATGTTTTAAGTTTAACTCATCTTGTTTAAATATTATCAGAAGATTAGCATTGTCACGTAATAATTGTTTTGGAATTTTCGAGTAGGTTTGAGATAAATAAAAGCAGTCGATTTGTTTGTGTCTACCCATAGAGAAATAATTTCTAATGTTTAACTGATTTTCACAAGCAACATCATCAAAAATAAATACAGAATTGGTTAAAGCCTCGCTTGGAGCTATAACTTCTTTATCATCGTTGAACTCATAAAATTTAATAGCTGGTATTCTCCTAATTACTTCACGCAAAAAACGATACTTTGGTTGAAAATTAGTCTTCGAGTAAAGGTAAAGGTTTTGAAATTTAAGTCCATTTTCATGGAACAGCAAGCTTATCATAACGTTAGTTTTTCCACAATTAGATGGCCCACATATTATACAACGAATTGTATTAGGCAATAAAATACTATGTTTAGTTTGACTATTAGAAACATCAAACTTAATATTGTTAACTTCTAGTGATATAGGTTGCTTGATCAACTTCATCTTGTCAATTAATTTAAACAACGAAATTTTTTCGGATAATATGCTATATTTGATCTGTTAGGCAGAGTCGAATGGGATGTGTTGTTAGATCAACTTCATTTGTGGTTTTGCTAATATTTTAGCTGACCTTTGTGTATATAGATAATAATAGAGCTCATCTGGGCTGTTTGATCAGCTTCATGTTACTTTTAACTCAATAACTGTATCGTATAAATATTATTGAAAAAAAATTAAATTTCTTCTCTTGAAAGGTATTTGAAATAAAAACGCATAAAGTATTACACAAATATTAATTTATTCATTTCTTCAGTTTTATATAATACTACAAATAAGTGTTACACCAACAATTTAATAACTATAGAGGCACTTATAGGTATTAGAATAAATTATATGTTAAAATAAATTAAGCAAAATAAACACACATACGAAATATATCAAATTCCAATTGATTGAAGAGTTTTTTTTTATTTTCGTTATATACTTAATATTATCATGATCACACATCGCTCGAATAATCTAGAAACATGGAATCGCAATGACCCCAAGGTAATGTATGAATTTGATCTTGTAGTACTTGAACTTTATCATCGTTTCTATCTAACACTTTTTTATTAACTTGCTGAGTATATAAAACATGTTTAATAGATTTTATCATATTCATTTTACATGCAAGTGCCTTATCGGTTTGCAGGACATTGTTGTAGTCATTTAAATTTAAGTTTTTAGTAAGAGACTTAGGAACACCTTTAGCTTTTTTAATTTGAGTTTTGACACTGTTTATGAAATATAATTTAGCTCGTAAACCTATAAATTCTGTTAATAAGTCATCACCTAGCTCATGTTTCCATAGTCCAGGAATCTTTGCATTTAATTGCGGTATTTGATAAGGATTATCTATTGCAAAATTACTAGTATCAAATTTACTAAGACTATCACGCATATCATGATAGAAATCACTCGTATAAATTAAATATAATAAGCTATCGGTATCAGTGTAGCACAGATTAGCATTATTAGCGTATTTTTTTTTTATAAAGTCATAATGAAACTGGTATAAATGTTGTTTAGAATACTCCAAGACTGTAAACCCAATATAAATGGGTCTGTCTAAAATAAGTTTTTCACGATATAATTCAACAGCTATAAAGTTTTCAGAAAATACAGTTATACTTTTTAAATTTGGTTTGGCTATCAACTTTTCAGCGCCAAGATGTTTGTTTGTTTTATTGTGAGCATCTCTCCATGTTGTCACTAATTTAACATTAACTTGCTTTCGCTTGTTTTCAATCGTTTTCCCAAATATGGCATTATTAAGTAATTTGAAAAAGTCTTTCTCGAATAATGTTCTGGAATTTTGACGAAGACTAGTATTTAATTCTATGTATTTTTTTAGAAAACATGATTGTCTAAAGCTCAGTATGTTATAAATCTTTTTTAAAATTAGACCATTTTTTAAACATTCTTTCAAATGAACATAATGAATCACATAATTATGCTTATCATAAAGATTCGCTATTAACTTTGCTGAATTTCCATAAGGAGGTACTAATTTTTCTACTGCAAAAGGTAAATCTTTATGTTTATTATGTAAATAAGTTGGGTAATGTAAGTCTACTTCTAAAATGTAACCGTAGTCACTATCATCTGACACATTTATTACATTAAAGTTGCTAATTTCTTTCAAAGTCAAAAACTTAAATTCTGAAATAGGAAGTTTTTTCATCATAGCATAACCATATAGATTGTTACAATCAAGATATATTAAATAACTTTGTGGTTTCAAATCATTAAAATCTGATAAATATTTATTATTCGCCACAGCATGGCGTAAAGAACATTGCGCCAACCCACCGCGAATTCCTTTCTCTAATAACTCATACATTTTCAAGTCACTTATCAGCTCAAGTGTCACGCCGGTGTATAAAAGCATAGCATCCCAACTTAGACTCGCTGAAGTTACATAATAAGCCGGATCCAAGTTATAGTGATGTAAACTCGTTTTTCTAAAATTTTCGAATATATCGCATAGTAAAAGTACATCACATTTTATGTATAAATCTGTGTATTCTCCAAGTGATTTAACTTTAAAAACATGCCAAACAGTTTGGGCATGTAAGTATTCATCATTAGTTATATCTGCTTTAAGTAAACTGTTATAAAAATTATGCATCGAGGGAAGTTCTGTCTCATCAAACTTTGACCAAGCATCTATATAGTCATACGGGTATACACCTTTTTTTCTCATTAAATCAAACTTTGCCTTATCAGTAAACTCTCTTGATAAGTACAAAAAATCGTTATCTGATAAACTTTTACTTAATGTGTCTAAACTCGAACTTAGAAATTGAAAGGAATCAATAAATTTTATTTGGATTGGGTTACTATATTTTGATGTATTTATTAATTTAGTTACTGAAAGGTATTTTTCTTTAGTTTTTGGTATTATGCTGATTGAACCTTCATACTTTGCTAACTCTTTAATAAATAAATGTGAATCATATCCAGATAAATTATGAAAAATAACAGGAATAAATGGACAAACTCTATACATCAAATTACAATGAGAGTGCGCTGGCCCACGATACCTAGACGTAATGTGATCATGATCGCGAACTTTATCATCGAACAATAATTGTTTACATATGTGGCAGACAGTAGAATTTTGATAATTCATCTCTTCCTCAGCTGATAAGGGAGTCATAGGTTTTTTATTACTTAAAATTGAATGAATACGTTTCACGTCTTTTATTAAATATTTCAGGAATATTTCCACACAATCTGCACCTCTGTATGAGACATACTTGTTTAATTGATCGTTATATGCACAGCAAATATAATAAGCAAAGCATGAAGGTTGATGTATCTTTAATTTTTGTGTGTTCAAAGAGTTAATTTCTTTACAGTCAATTAACATACATTCAAAATCGGCGTAAATTATGAAATTAATTTTTTGTTGTCTCTCATAATGCTTAAACTTTAGTGTAGAATTATTTTTAGGTAAAATAGTTAATATCTTTGAACAATTATGAGACTTATATCTGGTTTCGCTACTAAATAATTGTAAACATAAATCACATAAATACACTTTGCCTTTAAAATGAGTTATTTGACGTCGTACTAAACGTATTAGATTTTTAATTAAACAATAGTGTCCGCTGTTTTTATTTGCAATATATAATAAATTAAAATGATTGTTCTTTCTTTGTTTCGATACATAAAGCGGTCCAGTTACAATATCATTTTGTAAACCATATATATTCATGCTTATGTTCGAATTGTTCTTTTCAAATTGTTTAATATCGTTAACTTTAGGAGGAAATGATATTCCTTCAATATTTAAGACACGGGAATAATGAGGATATGAACTTGTTCTACACACATTATTTTTAGCTGGGTATAAACCAGCAACAATACTCCATAGAAAACAACAATTGTCATTATTTTTAATATTTATACAACTTTTAGAATGTATTAAGGTTAGTGGTAGCTTAATATAAGTCCCACCTTGCATAGGTGAATATTTATTTATGTTCATTTCGAGATGACTTAGAGAAACAAATGTCCATCCAGATTGACAGTGCTGAAATTCAGTCAGTTTCTTATTCAATGTGCTCATTACTTTAGTTATTAATTCATTCATATCAGTGTTCATGTAAATAATATTGTATTTTGTATTAAACGACTTTAATTGACGTTCGTTTAATTTTGGTAACATAAAATAGGCATACAATTCAAAATTCATTTTTATACAACTGTGTTTATGTAATTCCATATTTATCAATTCTAATATATTTGTCTGTTGATCACTCAGGAACGCCTCTAGACTGAGGTACTCGTCTTCCTGAGTGACATTCAACCTGTAAGTTATTAATCTGTTTTTGAATGCTGTTGCAATTATGTGAATATTTGCGAACTTAGTATTCAGTAAACAGTTTGATTTGTGTAAATTAGTTCTTATATGATAGGAATATTTATTCTCGGGTATTAAAATATTGCAATTATCACAATTTATTGGTTTTATACATCTTGAAAGGTGGTCACAGCGGGAAACTGCGGAAAACAAAAAGAAAACAAATACAGAAATGATATTACATTATATTAAATTCATCTCAACTGTTATAAGACTAAGTATACAGTAATATAATAATAATAATAATAGGTAATAAATTTAAAATACAAGTAGGTACATACTATTTCATAGTTTAAGCATAGGTAAATAGTTGAAATATAAAGTTATACCTATAAATTTTAATATAATTAAAACCAATTATAACCAATTAACATTCATACGCACCCAAATGGGTGATTGAGCAATTTTTAAAGTTCTTTTGAACTGAGATGACGAATTCCTTTATGTGGCGCCAGGACTCACTATCTTCATTCATTTTCATTTTGATGGTAGTAATAGCGCAGCGCCATCTATTTATTGGCATTATTTTCTTAATCTCTTCAGTATCATAAATCTTTACCTCCACAAAATACTTTCCTTCTTTGGTTTCGCTTATCTGCCGCGAATAGCCCTTAGCTAACCTTTTCGTAAAATAAGAATTTAGGGGTGGTACATTACCAACTTTGCTGGAGCACTGCGTTGGTGTGTCAACCTCGTCATCGTCGCTATCTCGACCAAATAATTCACCAGCTGTGAGCCGAGTGGGTGCTGCAACTGGTGACACAGAAGTTTTCATTTTTTTTGAACTTGATGCTCCGCTCGACTTGTTGGCTCTATCTTGCTTCGTTTTCTTTTCTTCAATCTTTCTCTTCGACTTGGTCTCTACTTCAGAGTCATCGCTGGAGAGGAAGAGATCGTTAGCGAGCACCTTCGACCTAGAAACATAAAAAAAAAAATACATTAGGGCATTGTAATTAATTATGTGTAGTTGAGTAGGTTAACTGATAACAAGGTTAATAGATATAAAAGATACTACTATTAAAAATGCACAGTAGTTACAATTAGTACTACTTATTATAATAAATAAATAATAAATATTTACGGAAATCTCTACACAGCGCTATCTGTTCCCAAAGTAAGCTAGGCTTAACCTGCTTGTGTTATGGGTAACAGAACAATGGATATTACTATATTTTTTGTAAATACATTCTTATTATACATAGAAACACTGAGTGTTTCTATCAGACCAATGCAAATAATCATGTTCATGCACACAAATATTTGCATTGAGCGGGAATCGAACCCGAGACCTCTGCGTAGCAGTCATGTTGTATAACCACTACGCCACAGAGGTCGTCAAATTACTATTGATCTTTACTACTTTATTTTGAGTCGCTTATTATTGATTTTACCTATTAATTACTAGATAAAACAATATAATAACAGTTTATTACATTATTGTTTTGACTAGTAATCAATCGTAATTAATAATTTGTCATTCTTATAAAAATGGTTTATTATAATAATGATTAAGAATGATAAATTATAAATCACGATCGAAATTATTAATAATCAACATACCTTTTATGCAGGAATTGAACCTACAACATCGCAGTCATAGTGGCAAACACATGAACTAATTGTTAATTAATAATATTTTAATAGTTAATTAAAAGTACTTACATTTTCGATGATGAGATGGTTAGGCACTTGTAAAAGTAAACTTAGGAGTGTTGGTTCCGAAGAGGGATTTGTGCTGGAGACTGATTTGTGATCCGTTTATATAGGGCAAAAATGCTTTGCTTGCTCTTCTAGGGATGTATACTTGGGTAGACCAATGTTTAAATTGCGACGTTTTTAATAGGCACTAAAACCCATTAAGTCCAGCGGTTTGCACGCTCAACTCCTAACAAAGTATGGAAGTAAGTTGATGGTACAAACGCAGCGGTTTGCATGCTCCTGTTAGGCCGCTGTCTCAAATTTAGCGGGCAGCGAGGCGGGAGCGGGGTTGCACCTGCGGCGGGCGCTCATTGTTCGCAACATCCCGCTCCCAAGCCGCCGCTGTGTTCGAGAACTGGGTCATATTAAATGTACGCGTTACAACGCCCCCCCGCTCCCGCTCCCGCTCCGCTGCCGCCCCGCTGCCCGCTAAATTCGAGACAGCGGCCTTATAGTTACAATTCCTAACAAAGTATGAAAGTAAGTTGATGGTACAAACGCAGCGGTTTGTACGCTCGTATGTACATTCATACAATTCCTATCCAAATATGGAAGTTATGACGATACGACAATCTTACGTTTCTAAATAGCTACAACTGTAAATAAAAATTTAAAACTTAATTAAATATTACATTCTGGACCAGTATAAAACTAGCACAAAATTTTAAATAATCACATTTTTATAAACTATCTCGAGCTACAATGTCGGTAAGTAAAAAACAACAATATTTTAAATTGATTAATTTTTATTGTTTAATTGTTTGTGATTATTTCTTTAATTTTCCTTGCTCAGTATTTGTTTAAATTAACTATAAAAATTATAAGTGTAATAAGTGACAATCGATCAATTCATAATAGCGTAAAATTAATTAAACCTCTTTTATTATGTTTCAGGAATCCAACGATATCTTCATTGATGACCCATCATACTCACCGATTCCACCAGGACAAACATTACGACAAAATGTCTTGAACTATTTGGAGAGAGACCGACCGTCCCATCATGAAGAAACACCGTACTCATCACATTGTCCCATCGCTTCAGCACCGTCGGCGTCGTGCCGAAATGAGCAAAGACCAGAGCTATTCCAATTTGTAGAAAGACCGAATAATAAAAGACGAGGCAATGATATTATGTATTCATATGTAAAAAAGTATATTAAAGGTTCACCTTGTAAAATAATACGCATTCAAATATTTGATATCGAAAATTTTAAAGATTTTAAATTATGTGAGTGTGAGGCTAACTTATGCGGTCAACATATAGTCGAAAGTGTTTTTAATGATGACATTTATAAGTGTGCTAAAGATATGATATGTAAAATGCAGAAAAAAATATAAAACAAAAAACAACAACTTTTTGTACTTTAATTATTATTTCATAAAATATTTATAATTTGCTTAAATTAAAACTGTAATAACTACTTGATGTATTTTAAAATCGTATGTCCGATTATATATAATAAACAAAATAATTAAATTTGGGCTTTTATTAAATAACTGTGTCCCTTATCTAGTCTAATATTTATTATTTACCTATTACTAGAGTATGATATATACGTATAGATACGTAGAGTCTGACAGTCTGACGCAGTGGCATGCCGCCTGCTTAAACCTTAATAATTATGTAAATAGGTTTAACTTTAAATTGATAATTATTACTTTGTGTTATTGATAGATAGGTATTGAAACTTGCTTATGTTAATGTACTCTTAGTAGTCGAGCGTTCGATTGCGTCAAAGGTTGTGTGGGTTCGATTCAAACCCCGTGTAAGAATTTATACATAAATAATTAATATAAATAATTTAAGAAGCTTTAGTCTGGATATTTAAATTATTTTATTGTATATTTAACTCGCTTATTTACACATACATTACACACACACACAATTAAAAAACCATCATATTAATATTTAAAAACCAATATTATCTGGATTTTTACATCTTTATTATGAATGTTTTTAAAATGTAATTATTATAATTGAATCATATTCTAAAACATACTTGAAGCTTCATGTTACGGCGCCAAGGATAGGTGACATACTGGAATGCGTTCAGTTTCCTTTCTTGGAGTATGTAAACATTTCGGTACATACTCATATAACAACGTTCATAATTAATAAAAAGACATTATTTAGTTGTAACTAACAAAACTAGCAGAATAGATGTATAAAGTAATTGAAAATTGCTTCTTTAAAATCTGCACATTCATTTGTAAAAGAAGGAAATCTAATTTATGATTTCATACACAACTTAAATGTACTAGGTTTATATAAATATATTAATACTCATATTATTATGGTTTAGTAGAATTATAGCCTTAGGCTTTGAATTTACTAAACCATAACATCACAAAAATGAAATAATATTTAGACATTATTTCATATTTTGTTATACTCGATAAACAGCTTATTATCGCTATAATGGTAGGTGCAAAGTACAACTTCGAAAAGTATGCATTCCGTTACCTTATAGGGAACTTGTAAACATTCTAACACGCTTATGTTAATTCATACGTATAAACTTATAAATCAAATGACTTAATAAACGTAGTCATTAATTTACTGGTCATGGACAAGCAATCTTGTAGCTTAGGTTTACTTTGAATAGAAGGTATTATACCTACAGCAAATATTTTTTATTCTATTCAGATTTCATTAAACGGAACATTTCATCAGAGTCTAATTACGAATAGAGGCTTATGTGTGAAAATTAGGTGCATCCAGATCTCTTTGATCTGGATGCCCTAATTTTCAACTACTAGTCCGCTCGTTACTGCGGCACAGTAGCGACTGTTCCCTCCGCGATCGTGAGCTTGTAGGTATAAACTCACGTTTCGTCCGTTTCTATGAAATTGAAATACTGTATATATTTGTACTATGGCACAGAGCGATAACGTGTCCTTGAGGGCCGGCGGGACGACGACGGCGCACACGGCGCGGCGGCGCGTGAGCGAGTATATCCGTCTCATTCGCGCGCCGAGGGGCGCGCCCCTCTGGCCACGGCCGAATTCAACTCGAAAATTTTCAAAGCGTCGTCTTAAGTACGAAGTAGCCCCCTCTCTCGCGTCTCGCCAACTTTGGGCATTAGACAGTGTTTGATGTATACCTAAATATAATGCGCGACCAATTACGCGACTTATCTCATTCATAGCACATAAAATAATATAAGTACTACAACTATTATTAGATTGCACAAAAAAATTAAATGATCAAAAACCATTAATATGCTGTACACGAAAATACGCGTCTGCCATCGTTCAAATAACGTTTAAAACGATGTTTGATTAATAGACTACTCAGTTATAAGTACCTAAGTAGAGAACTTTAGCTACCTAAGCACGAACTCGGAAACTCTTTTTAATTACATAATTAACAGTCGAAAGATCATTGACGTTTTATTGTTTGTAGTACTATTGTCTGTTGCCAAACATTGTGCAGTTCCTTGCGATTTCATCAAGTATTTTTTTATACAATAGTATTTTTTTATTTATTATAAAGACATGCCAATTACAGAATATTACATTTTAACTTTTTGATCAGACTGATGACTATGGAACAAAAAATTGGGCTCAAAATTGAATATGTAACGGTGTCTTCTAAGTAAAACCAGTATGACTTTTCTGAATGAAACAACGACACGATTAATTAGGTAGTAAACATATAAAAATAGACAAATGATGTTGAGTTAGAACCTTATCAAAAGATCACATTTTTGACAAAGTGTACAAACGAAGAGACACTCGCATTTGTAGAAACAGACAAACTCTCTCTACCTTGTCATGTAGAAGGTGAAATAAGAAAAGCTACTTCAAGGCAGTATAGTGACACGTACTTGACATAATAAACATTTTTGGTAATGTATTGTCAATATTGTGAATGATTAATGACATCAAAATGACTCATTCAAATATAAAAACAATTTGGCTAATTATAACTTGTTTTTTGTGTATTTATATTCAGGTGTTTTAAATTCCTATTATAAACATGTAATTGTAGTTGGATGTTTGTTACTCTTTTACATAAGAACTACTGAAGGAAATTTAATTTACACTAATGATATGGCTGATATAGATAAGCTTATCTTAAGCTTATCTATATCAGCCATAAACGGTCCACTGCTGAACATAGGCCTCCGCAAGTTCGCGCAACTCCATTCGGTCCCCTGCACATCTGACCTAATCTTATCAGAATAACACATATTTAGGCTAAAAAAATTATAAAATAAAGAGAAAAAAAGCTACTCGAAATATTAATTCTGCACAGACGAAGTCGCTGACACCAAATAGTTGTCAATATTGTGAATGAATAATGATAGTTCGTATAAAAATGACTCATGCATGTATAAAAAAACAATTTTGCTAATTATAACTTGTTTATTGTATTTACATTGAGGTAATGTTGTAAAGTATATTAATTGTGTTGTGAACCGAATGACAAGGAGATCGTGTTTTTGTCCTCAGGTGTATGTGAATGCCGGGCCGTATGGATGGCGGCGTACGGCTGCCGCTCGCTACCCTTACTACTCACATTATCTGTTGCGTTGACATTAGTTGCAGCTAAATGTAAGTATTATACGTTTAAACTAAATGATCTAATTAAATTATACCAATCAAAAACTGTTTAATTTCAACTTATTGGACGCATTATGATTGTCTTGTCTTTATTTGTAGAGACGCTGTCTAAAAATTCGAACACAAGTAAATAATGTTAACTGCATCGGGTACAGTGTACACTATGGCATCAACCAATTGCATTGACCGAAAACATTGCTCATAGTCATACATGATTAAATCTGAGTTCATTTTGACCTGACCGCAGAATGCATTCAGTGTGACAAGTCCTTAATAAGTTCAACATCAGCGCACAAAAACATTATTTTAAAAATATAGTACCACACTAAGGCTTAGCACTATATCGCAGAAAATTTACAAACATCACTTTAACAGCCAGAATAACTAGACAGGCCGGACAGCAATTTGTGGATCGCACAAAGACTTATACTTCGTGGTATTCTAAACCCCGTCCGCTAACCACGCCCGACACGATACCGAGGCAGTTAAATCTTACAGCAACCAAACTCTTTTGTAATTTAAAGAGGATTTAACCGATTGTGACACAGCTTTTTATAATTACACATACATATAGTTGAACAAATTGGCCAACCTTCAAACAGCATTTAGCATTACCCATTGTCTGTTAGGTATGAATACGATAAAATTTGTCACTGTCTGTCATGGCAATGATAGGTAATGACATGTAGATACAATGACCGTAATATATAAATAGCTACGAGTACTAGAATAGGCAATTACAAATTATTATAAAATCATTACAAAACATGTCTATTCTAACTTAACTACGCGAATCCTAGTTACTAGTAATTTTAATAAACCAATAAGCACGTAGGTGTATGCCGTATTTACTTTATTACAATGTATCCTAATGAATAAATAGGAAGAAAACATGACATAATCATCACCACATCGATCTTACCTGCCTCGGTGGCAAATCATTATGCGGCTTCCGCACATAAATTCGCGAGTTCAAAATAAATCACGAACAATAATTGTTATAATTATTTCCACCAAACAGACACAATATTATTATCATGATCTTGTATTCGCGAGCGAGTGCCCTAGAGTCCTCAAATACAGAGTTTCCCTAGTTTAGGCTTCAGTCCACCCCTCATAGATTTTGTAAACCAATATGCATGTAAACAATTCTTGTAGTGGAAAATAAAATAAAATAAGATGATTATTCGTGTGGTTTGCATGATTATTGTACTTTGAGTTTAGATGTTCTTTTTGCTACTTATTTTACAGACACGTAATAAAAGTCCCCGCGACACACGTCATGTAGGAGTTGTCTTTTCTAAAAATTTAATACGCTGTTCATTTCTTTGAAGCACAAAAATAAACCGTAAGTAGTCATAAATATGAAAACGAATATGTAAATACTTTTGAAAAAAGATTGTATAATACTGGAACCGCTTGCGTGTAAATTTATCACGGTAGTACATATTTTTATTCAAAACATTGAGCAAAGTCGGAATAAATTACATATGTACTTATTTACTATTCATGTCTAGAGCCGTAAGTCTCTCGAAACTCTATGAAATTAATTTGTTTGAGTACTTATCTAAAAGTCTTTGCTACAAAACACGCTATGAGGCTTAACAACTGTTGTCTAGATAAGGCAGCGGCTATATTGCTGTCTATTAGCGTTGGCCACCATCAGGTGGATCGCTTCATCATCATATCAGTCAATCAATTGACTTCCACTGCTGGACATAGGCCTCCGCCAAATATAGATCGCTTGCTCCTCTGCTATCTTAAATGAACAAGAGAAAACAAACATACCTACATCTCAGAGCACTCGGCCGACTTCATTTCAAAAAGTTTGTCGATCTTTGGTTTCTCTCAAGTATCTTTTGTCAACCTCAACTTTTTCTGCAAATCATGTTTGATCAGTATAGAACCCCTACCTGAGTGTGCTCATTCCGTCGCCACCACAGAAACGTCAGAAAAACCATGACTATTTTCAAATTTGAAATATAAAGGACTTATTTCGAAAACATAATGTCAACCGTCAAAGTCACTTCCCGTGAAAAATTGCATTGTAAGTTTTACAATACTACTTTGTAACAAAATAAGATAACGTCAGAGTAGAGTGAAACAAACGTAATTTAAGGCTGACAATAAAAATATAGTTTTAGCCAATTTATTCACGCTTTGTTGTCATGTTTAAAAATGTTGACATCAGCTGATCTTTGAATCTGACATAAAATGTGACATTAATAATTTCGTACAGTGTCTCATCAACAAAATCGTCCAACCGGCAATTTTACTATAAATGAATTTGAACTCTACAATATGTGAAATAATTTATCACCCATACCCTATAGTGACAGATTTAAAATACTGGTCCTAAGAAAAAGAGTTGAGCGTTCATACAATTTCTAATAATCCGCCAAACCTTTTACGGTGCTTAACACTTCTAGGCTTGATAGCAGGCTTGTTGAAGAATATAAACAGACATTTCTCCTTTACCGTTGCCTAGTGCTGTGAGGTTCTTTACATCTTGGGCATGATATTATATATTTCAGGATAGTTTGTGTCTTAAAACAATGAGGTTATCTAACAATTACACTAATCGCATTAACATTGTCGCATTCGGTGGTCCGATTGGTACCATCAGTTTACTCAATTATAAAACCCGAGTCATATTCAGCCAACGCCTTAGTCCAATGAGTAAAAAGTTTATGTAACTATGTTTCTAATTGTCCAAGGTACCAACAAAAAAGTACTAGAAACAAAGTAGATTGTCTGATTTCTCGCGATTCTCGGAGACTGGGATCGGTCTACTTTCGTCTAAACTATATCTCGCATTCGAGTTGCATACTGTCCCACAATGGTAGACAGATCAAGGCCACATGTGGCAGCAAAAAGTTGTGACAGTCGTTCACCCGGAGACAAGTTCAGCATTCAGGTTACCTACTATAGAGGTTTGCCTTTCGCTCCTTGTTACAATACTGTAGGTTTCTAACAGTTTGTTTATTTAAAAACACGTACGTATTTGCTCATTGAACAAATGTTAGATTGGCAAACATACCTATCTTAGCTAACAATATTATTGTGGTTTAATTAATGTGTAAAGTAAAAATGCAAATAACTAAATACTTAAAGTACCTAACTAAAGTTCTTCTTCAAAGCTGATGTGATATTTTGTCGTTTAGCAATGTAGTAAATCGTGTTAGTTTAGCGGTATCTAAGTACTCGTTACGTTAAGTTACGACGCCTTGTCATACTACAAAATATTACACATGCAGGCTTGTAGCTAAGATTTATTGCTGTCTGCCGTTACTTGCAAATCATGACCTGCCCGTACTATAACTTATTGCTACTCTGAGTTATATTGTCATTCAAATCAAAATTCTCATTCCTGTGAATGAGAATATAGAGTTCGATAATCTAAGAGAGATAGAGAGTTCGCTAGAGTAGGTATTCAAAACGTGGGACAGTTTTCATACTCTTTGACCACAACAAACCATTATTATCTCGCTCCAGAGAAACTCCCCCTAGTAGGTAATACTACACTGGCCAAGAGGGTTTTATATACCAAGTTATGCTCTTTCATTTTGCAAAGAGTGATCATAGAATTCGTATTCTTTATTTCAAAAAGAAATTGTAAACTGTCAAAGAACTAAGGTAAACTCTAAAATTAAAATTATGAATTTGTTCTTTCAACTAGATGCTGAGCTAGAATCATGGAGAGGCGCTGGACGTCCTGCGACGATATTCCAGGAGGCTGAGGACGAGAAACGTGATGTAGAAATCCTCGATGCTGTTAGGAACTCAATGAAAGAATGGGAAACTAAAAGAGCTCGTACCAGGTAAGAAAACGGTTCTTTTTATATAACTACTAGCTGACCCGTCCCCACTTCGTTGGGCGGCGAAAAAAACGCGTCCCTTTTTTAAACATATTTCATTACTGCTCCACGCCTATTAGTCAAAGCGTGATACTATATAGCCATTGACACTCCCCGATAAATAGACTATTCAACACAGAAAGAATTTTTAAAATCGGTTCAGTAGATCCAGAGATCACCCCCTACAACGTCACAAACACACAATCACACAAACTTTTCCTCTTTATAATATTAGTATAGGTAGATGGTATGTTGAGAAGACATAATTGCTCAAAATATGATATCAGTTAAGTTTCAGCTTATTAATAGCATAAATAAATGTCGATGGCATAAACGAAAATCAAATCTCTTGTTATCACCAAATAACAATAAGTACACGGGCACACACTCACTGATTTTAAATTAAGTTTTGGTCAATAAAATTACAATCAAAAATTGATTTTAAATACGCGAAAAACACGTGCTGTTGAATGGAATATAAAGTTACAAATAATTTTCTGCAATAATCAATTCATTTTGAACAAAACATGTAGCTAACTTACACAAAACAAAACCTATACCAAACTGCCAGACCAGGAGACTCATCATCATCATATCCAATCGACGTTTACTTCTGGATATAAGCCTCCTTTAAGTATTGCCACCTTGTGCGGTCCTGTGCCTCTCTCGTCCATCGGTTGCGTACGACTTAACTAGCACGGTAGGAAACCGATAGATGAGGCTGACCAGAAATGTTGTAGGGACTAGCCCTACAACATTTATTATTATTCATCATAACAGCCCATTAATGTCCCACTGCAGGGACGGGCTTCCTCCCGGTACGGAGGGATACTTAGCCTACTAATACCACGCTGGCCAGACGGATTGGTATAGGGATTAATTTCAAGTTTTCCTTCTTTTTATTTCGTAAAAATAATATTCACGTATAGTCCCTTAGTCTGTTTTTACGACATCCATGAGATGAGATGGGGTGGAGACATATTGTATTCTTACTCCGTCACCACACGGAGATTATTATTGTCTTTATTATTATTTCCTTATTCCTTACATATTAACTTAGAATTTAAAAAAATAAAAACTAAACCTAACGTTCCTACTTCAGTTAGTTACAGTTCACGGTAAGATAACCTCGTTAAAAGTTTCGTAAGACCTAAAAACAAAATATGAAAAGAACGTCTCCATTTAATTTTGATAAAAGAACCTTTCAGTAAAGTAAAGAACAAAGGCTTGTAGTGAGAGTAACATCAGTTAATTTTATTTTTACACAAACGTCCCAAACCACGTTATGAGAATATTCCTTTGTTTTATGTATTTACGTAGAGTGCTAAATTCTTATTTCCATTGTTTTATTATTTGAAAGTTATGTAAGCTCATCTCTATGCCACTTTGTCACCTTAACAATAGAACCGTAATATTGTCTGGTGACGGTAGTTTACAAAATCTTGCGATAACTACTGTGGCAGAATTTAGCAGACCTGCTCTCTCTCTATGTCAATAATACGATTCATAATACCAGCAGAACACTACCTGACACTATGCACTCTCTTCCTGAGTAAGGGTCTGGGTAAGTGGTCACTATTAATGTAGGTATCTAATTAGCTTTAAAATTGAATGTTTTTACTAGTCTTTAAGATTCTACAAATGAATAAAAAACTTCATACGATGCGGCACTAAATCAGTGCCCTGTCTGTTTGTGCAAATGTTACTGCGTTTACGTGGACGGGTAGAATAGCTAGTGAAACTAAAGGGCTATGGGATTTACGCCCTTGTGTCTGAGTGTGAAGAGTGTAGACCAGAATGCACTCAAACCTTTTTATTTTAAAAACACATACAATGAAGTTGCCATGAAGTTAACCATCAGGCCAGCGACTTTTTAGTCTCGTTACCATGTCTGTCGTATAGGTACATAAAAACAAAGGAATATAGATTAATTATGCAACAAAAACATTATCAAATGATCGCAATCATTGAAATCCACGCGGGCAGAGACGCGCTTAAAATCTAGTCTAATCTGGTCTATAATGTAATTACGTTGACGACTACCGTTGAATATAATCAATCTTAATAAATAATAATAAACTTCATAGCGAACTCAATAAACAACATTATGCTGTCGTTTTATATTACGACTACCAGTTATATTTATTGAAGAGGAAACTCACTTTCTCGAGTTCTTTGTTGTCAAGTTTCTATCGAACTTATTATACCACATGAATGAAGCTATAGAATAAATTAATGCACTTTATAAACACTCTTTAATGTGAAGACTAGTTAATGTTCTCTAACTAATAATGTTTGTGTTTTCTTAGGAGTAAGAGATCCCAAGGAAGCGTGTGTTATGGAGAGTTCGGGTGTTTTGAAGATGCTGGTCCATTTGCATACCTGGAAACGCTTCCAAGTTCACCTCAAGAAGTTGGCACACAGTTCTTACTTTATTCTACAGTCAGCAGGTACGTAAAAATTACTTAAATCAATACGTTAAGGAATCTTATTACATATAAGTACACTGTATAATAGCGTAACACCAACGGCATTTTAAGTATATGTATATGTATAATACTTAGGCCGCACTTACTAAACTAACGAATCGCCACTTTCAATAGGTAATTAAGTAATGTTCATTTTGACCCTGGCGATTTTATGAAGAAATGTACCAGTTAGCCAATTGAATTACGCAGTTCTTACACATTATAAACCTCTAAAAGAAATGCAATAGTTAATTCAGAAAGGAAAAAAACTAATTCACAGTGAAGCTAATGAACTGTGTTAAAGTGTACTTTTGTTAAAAACTATTTAAGTATATAAGAACTTCTCGAACTGGCTCTAACTATTGTGATAAGTAGTACTTACTTATCACAATACTTATGAATTAGTTTTTTTCCTTTCTGAATTAACTATTGCATTTTTTTTAGAGGTTTATAATGTGTAAGAACAGGAATCGACGATGTCCATTAGATCACTCCGATTTCATCCTGAGCTTTACTTTAACGAGCTTTATCGCGACTTAATGACAGATACCTAAGCATGACAAGTCAATCAATAGCGCTAATAGCACTGTACGGTGTAGCTATGTTTAGGATGGACATTATTAATAATATATCTTGACAAATAATTGAAATATCTTGAAAGAAAAGAATCCTAGAATGAAATCGAAACTGAATCTTTTAATAAACTGCCTAATATGGTCACCAACTATGCTCTACGAATATTTCCATATAAACTTGAAATGTATATTATTTTACAGAGGAGATCAGCCACTACTGGCGGTATCCGCAAGCAACATGTCAGCTGCTTGGGGTTGGGCAGCGCGTGCCTTCGAACCTAACAAACCGACGCGAGTCATTGTACACGGGTTTGGTTCCAACTGTGACAACGTTTGGGTCTACGAGATGAGATCTGCGCTTATGGCTGTGGTTAGTACCTTTATGCTTATTAAAGTTCCAATATTTATTTAGGAATTACGAGACTAACCTCCGGTTTCTAATAAGTGTCAAAACTATCATTTTCAGGAACTAAAATGACAGTTTTATCACTTGATTGGTTGATTTTTACTTGATCAGTCATTCGAAAACCGGGGGTTATTATTTTTATAATTCAATAATTCAGCTATTTTTTTAAAAGTAGTGATGGGTAGGCCACTTCTCGCAAAGAACTGACAGCTGTTGGGATAGAAAGGTTCTGAAGAGGCCACTGCGTACCGGACACATGGTGGACAGACGACCAAGTTAGGTCGACAGGTAACCGATGAATGAGGGAGGCACACAGGAACGTACGAGGTAGCAATATTTGGAAGAGGTCTATGACCAGCAGTGGGCGTCCATTGGCTGATATGATGACAACGTTTTAACTGATAATAACAACTCCTAATGATATTGAATATGTCCAGTCCCTACGCCTTAATTAAAATGTAGCTCAAACTCGTTGAAGAAGAGTAGGTAACGAGTTCTTTGTAATAGGCTAATTTAAAAGGAAGTTGCATTAGTACATATAGCATACGTAAATATACACACGAAAAACTTGTTCACCTAGATCCCAATACGGCTTCTAACCTGTTGGAAAGTCTGTGCATTAATATTGTAATTTAAACCGAATCGAGATCCTATTGAAGATGCGTCACATGTGTTTCCGTAAACCTAGTTCAACAAAATATTGTTGATATTGTGCTTAAAGAGGTCAAGTCGTCATTAGATTTCAATCGCTATATGAATATTGTAATGTAGTAGAGATGTTTTTTGTGTTGCAAATAACCTACTTAGTTTATGCTTTGACGCTACGATATCTTTTTCGGACGCTCCCTGGTTATTCCAGAAGCGAAGCATTGTCTTTTTAACTTTAATTTTTGTGTTACACTTATTATAATTCAATAATACACATTGGTAAATAACTAAACACATCAACCGTAATAAATAAAAGAAGCTAACAATAAATCACGTTGTCTCCAATTATTATATAACTAAGCATAATCAAGTATAATTCAACATTCGCTTCACGGTATTCTATCACCCATTGAGCAATGGTATAATTACATATTGGATATAATGAATAGCTATTTATATGTCAAGTAGCTATTTATCGTAACCACAATCAATCATACTCTTACAGGAAGAATGTAACGTGGTGTGCGTAGATTGGGAAGGCGGAGCTTCAATGCCAAATTACCTCCGGGCAGCGGCAAATACGAGACTTGTGGGTAAACAGCTTGCAATGCTGTTACAAGGTAAGTTAAATACTAATAGTTATATTTTACTTTTTAGATACTGCTTCCGTAGAGTGGGGCTGCTTCTAAGGTAGCCAATTAATAGCATGGTAATGCTGTAAACAAGTAGGTAACGGTAAAGCCCGAGAAGTGGTAAGGCTCAAAAACATATTCAGAAAGCATTCGCCAGAAGTCCTTGCTTATAAAGAATGAGGTACGAAGCAAAATATAAAATATATAACGTATTAAAAGAAAACATTGGATCCTTAACAAAAGGATTATATTCTACCTCAATCCGAAAATATCTCATTACTACACAAAGTAACTAGCGTCATATTTGTATTAAAATCGTTTGACTATATACCATTAAATTCTTTACCAACCTTAATTTTTTTCTTTTTCAAGGTTTTGCAAAACACATAGATTTGCGGTTCGAAGACGTTCATTTAATTGGCTTCAGTTTAGGAGCTCACGTCGCAGGCTTCGCCGGTTCCGAGTTGCGAAACATCAGTAGAATCACAGGTGTGTATAATTACATAATTTTTGTTTGTCATCAACTTGAACCATGCAAGCAAAGCATATACAATGTTTTACTATTAAGTTTTTACGCAATACCTGCCTGCACATCCAAACATGGTATATTTTTAGTAAATATGTAGGTATTTCTTGTGGTTAGTCTGGCTCATTTTTAAACTATTAACTTTTTGTGGTATTAAACTTTGGTATGATATAAATCTAAATGATAAAATAAGCGCTACTCTAAATTTACAAAAGCCGAGTTTAGATTTGTTAGTGATTACGTACTTAAATAGTAGGTAAACTTGAACAATTGTTTATAGGGCTAACCATGTACCTAAGATTTTCTAATTAAAAAAGCAGCATCTTCTAATCAAATTAAAGACGCAGTGACAGAAAGGATAAACGTTGTACCTACCACGTAACTCAAAGGTCCTAAAGCTCTACTCCTACATAAATAATTCATTTTTCAGGTTTGGACCCAGCAGGTCCATTGTTCGAGTTTCAAGATCCCCGAGCCCGTCTTGATCGCTCTGATGCCAAGTTCGTGGATGTGATCCACTCTAATGGCGAAACCCTTATTCTTGGCGGGCTTGGTGCAGCTCAGCCTCTTGGACATGTTGACTTTTATCCTAATGGTGGTAGAGTCCAACACGGATGTTCCAATTTGTGAGTATTGATTAGTCACTTGTGGTTTTTATTATCCTATTTACTTCAGGAATACTTAATAGACAAATGCAGTATAGAAAACTCGACAAAACCTCAGGGTGTCTTAACGCTTTCCCACCCAGAAACCGACTTACAGTAGAGCTACTCATCAGATCATTAAGTGACTCGTTATATACGTAACTAAAGAAAAACTCGACTTAATGCAATTTTTTGGTGTTACAGATTCGTCGGCGCAGTGTCAGACTTAGTGTTGCCATGGGCAGCGGCATCCGTGGAAGGTCGATCTCTGTGCAACCACAGGCGTGCTTACAAATTCTTCACGGACTCTGTCTCGCCTAAGTGTCACTTCCCCGCATTCCCTTGTGCTAATTATGACACGTTCTTGGAGGTTAGTACTTACTGAGTCTGAGTTAAGATGATAAGTAGGTTTATGAGATCATAAAAAAATATAGTATGTAAGTACATAATATAATGCTGAAATTTTTACACATCACTTGTCAGACAATGTTATTTTTTAGCAACATACCTACTTCAGTGCGTAATGACACTACCAGATTCATGTTAATAAAACACGGTACATGGTCCTAGAAACAATTATTTTAAGTAATATAAATTAAAAGGTTTTATATAATTCAAGTGTTTGGATTTATTTTTAGAATTTCACCATATATACTGCAATAAGTAATATAGAGTACAAAATTTTCCAGGGTCGATGTTTCCCTTGCGACGGACAACGAAGATGCGGCAACATGGGCTACTACGCAGACCGATCACTTGGACGTGGACAATTATATCTACTCACCAGAGAAGAGGAACCATTTTGTGGTATACATTTAAGTTTAAAAAGTAGTCCAAATACTAGTACCATTAGAATTAAGTAGGTATATGTAGGGTATGTAGGTACGATACTATGGATCCCCTCAAAATGGTACAGTCACGTGTATTTTTATGGAACACATTTCTTCTTATATTTACAAATATATTCTGTGCCCATTTCCAACAAATGTTGTTTCATAAACCTCATGCCGCGTACCTACAGACTTGCGTAACGTATCATGGAATGTAACATGAAACAAACATTTACATAAGCATGGACGCAGGGCGAGCTTGAACCGAGCATGGCTTTGCTTTCTCTTGCTTTTTATTCTTATTCCTTCTTCGCATGATCAGACCTACCTAGGTACCTAATTAAGAATTTGTGAAGGTTATTAATTAAGATGCTTTTTTATTCCTCAGCACATCAGTATCACATATCGGTTTGGGGTGGCAGCGGTACAGGTGAGAAGGGAAACTTCGGCCGAGTAACATTAACACTACACGGTGACTCCGGATTGAATGAATCTTTTCCTATGAACAAGTATGTTATACCTACTATTACATTTTATGTTGATCTTAACGAAATGCATGGTAATCATTTATTTATCTAACCTATCGCGCACATTTTACAGGCATACAGCCTAGTTTGGGAAACAGTTTCATACAACTATTGTGATTTAGCAACTATATTTTGACACAAGAATGTAAACCCCATCATTTCTGAACTAATAAACATTTATTATTATTATTATTTTGTAAATAAATATATATAATAAAATAGCTGTTGCACGTTTGATCACCAAATACAATATTTTGTGACATACGGTAAGCCAAAAGCTGGCGAGAGGTTAATTTGCTAAACAAATACAAAACAAATAAGATAATGATAAGTAAACCCACATTTTAACTGATTCTAAACTAATTCCGCCACTCTTTACGAAACGCCTAACAGGGACCGAAAACCTAATTTATGAGCTTTTTACTTTGTTATCAGACGCTCGGACTCTCAAAACGGCTCTGCTCGCTTCACCCGTGTCATCGTGCCGCACCCCGCGCTAGGCGTACCACTGCGTGCTTCTTTACACTACGCGGGGTACAACGGATGGCTCAGCGCCAGCCTCAAGAGCATACACATACACAAATTACTTATAACCGACAGCTTTGCTAAGACGTAAGTACCCTATAACAGCTTCGCGTTTTGGGCATATTTTGATATAATAGTTCGTGTAGTGCCTAAATAAGAATACACAGAGCTACCATCCTAAGTCATACCATGTTTGTTGTGGCTAATCAAATAAATCAGATAAAAGAAAATCTGAGAATATATTTCCATGAAAACAAAGACAAAAACTTGACATAAAACCCTATACTAATTTATCTGGCCATCAAAGTATTAGTAGGCTGAGTTTCCCTTCATTAATGGAGGAAGCCCGACCCTGATAGTGTGCCAGTGATACATTAATGGTGGTCACCATGAGACTTATGTTCTGAGAGCACTAGAATCTCAAAATAGTGGACAAATCAATAGGTTGATGTGTTACAAATTCTTATTATTTACAGGTCTTCATTCTGCAAAAAAGGAATCCAGTTACTGTCTGAAGAATCTATCGAAATGCCACTATATCCTGGCGACTGCGAATTAGAACAGGTACTACACTGCACATTACAAAGCTCCTTGAATAAAGAAAGAAAAAAAAACAATCACGAAATAATAGTCTAAATGCCTAATACTCATTTCTTTTACAGGACGACGAACCACTGAATGCAACCAGCAGCAACCTCGAATTTATACACAGTAATAAAGAAAACTCAACCAATGAAACTCATTCTATCGATCCTCTAGACAACGAACTTCCCGAGGACTCACCTCAACGTCCATTCGTCCTCGTCGACACCTATGAGTGGACCGGCGGCGAAAATACCGGCCGAGCATTCGGTATGACCAACACGAAGACAGCACCCAGTGGTGTTGTGGAAATAGCTGAACCTGTGCTACGTCCGCGCTTACGCAAAACACCGCGACAACGAGCTGACTCGCCAGATGGTCATGAGATATCAGAACCACTGCTGAGAGCTACGCAACCACCGCGAACAACAACACCATCGCCTATACGGAAAGCTAAAAATTACGATATGTCTACAACTCCTACTTATGAAACAGTTACATGGGGCGAGAGAGCTGAAAAAGATGAGCCCGGTTTCGTAGTACAATTCCTACCATCCAGATTAGCTTCATTCATCTCGAGAGCAGAACGATATGCCAGAGATACTCTTCTACCTTTAGTATCAGCTTACGCCCCGCGCTTGCCAATATTTGGATCTCGCGAAGTGCCAAAACCAACAGCGAGATTTATTCCAACTGAAAACATGAATATTACGAGTTCGTCGGTACCTGTACCGACACCAACATTAGAAATGAAAATTGAGACATTAAGAACAGTAGGTCCCCCAGGAAGGAAGCGCGAAGTAGAATCTCCCGAAGATCCAGATGTATCGATGACCACTACTACCACAACAACAACACCTTCAACCACAACTACGACACGATCCTCAACATCCGCAGAAAAAATTAAAGCATCACCAACAGAAATGTTGAAAATAGTAGCCGCACCGTCCGCTTCAACCAGCACTGCATTACCACCTGTAGCTTTACGTAGTGAAGGAGAAAAGATACTGATAGTTTACCCAAGCAATGCTAGAGATGAAAGAAAAATTAGATCGCATTCCTATCCCGAGGAGTTACAGTTTGAAGCCTTGTACCAGCAAGCAATGAAACCTAATTTAAGGGTAGATCTACCGACGTTCAAGCCGCCCACTACTCTCGCCCCCAGTACCACGTCCCTACCAAATATTGACGCCAGATACATTCCTGTTGGATATTCCAAATCTGATAAACCTAAAGAAACGTAAGATTTACATTAAGTAGTTTAAGTACTTTATTATTTGTAAATAACTTATTATGGGTAGCTAATTAGGATTTTTTTCTGTACATAACAACTTTAGTAATTAAAAACTTTAAAGATTTCATTTTTAATTAAATTATAATAAAATGAACGTTATTGTTTTGTCCCGTTGTTGAATATTGAAATGCCTTAAACAAATCATTGTTATGTAAATAAAAATTAACGTTTTATGTAGAAATAAGAGACATTTTATAAAATAAACTTATTTATTATACAGTGCAACTGTATTTTATTCAATTCCTTACTATAATGAAACATTCGGTGGAAAAGTTGTAAACAAAATAAATCAGTTTTTAAGTAAAGAACGAAAACAAATTATACCTTCAATATAACAGAAATAAACGGAAATAACACTTTAGTACTTGATTCAATAAACATTAATTGTTACATCTATCTACCAAATAATAAAATATCACATGAAATTAAAAATAATGGAAATATGAAGATTCATAATACCAAGTACTTGTGTTGAAAATAGTTTCAAAAGTTACGTATTATGCTAGCAAATTAAGTTAGCTTGTACAAACTCAATACTATTCAATCCAGCTTCTTTCTTCTTTTCAATAAGTGCGTTATAGGTAGTTACTTCATATATTTGTCGGAGTGTTGAGTGAGAATGCGTGCGGATGACTTGGCATCCAGGAACAGAGTGTGCACGGACGTTATATGAGCGGGACTGATGCGTGAAGATCCGTCTGCTCGAGCCGCTAGCGATGCTGGAGTCAATAGCTGAGCGGCATACCTAGTGTGAATATATATATTTTAGTAAGAAAATCGTTTATAACGGCATGTGTGCAGCGTTATAATTTAAACAAAGGACTAGATTGTTGTTTGACTTTTCTTCTAAACTTATATCACTACTAAAAGAGTTTATTTATTAAAATAAAGATTTTATATGGCTTACAGCACAGATTGAATTAACTATTCAAAAAATTATAAAGCATTTAATACTTACCTAAGAGTACTATTAGCGCCAACTTCAGATAACTCTGCTAAAGCGTCTTCGTCAATCGAGATACCCTCTGTCGCTGCACGCAGTTTTAATATCTGTAAAAATAATTATTATTTACAATAATTACTTATAAGTATAAGACATCAAAAATCGCACGCAAATCTTCAAAATTAAATAATTTCGAAACTGAATAAAAAAACAACAAATCAAACAATATAATAAGTACAAATAATTTAAGAGTTTGATTTTAAATAGTTGAAAAATAGTTAATAATATATAGATTTATCAATTAAACATTGTATCAAGTTACCTGTAGAAGCTCAGCTTTATTGTAAGGTAATGTGCGAATGATCAAAAGTCTATCCAACAGATCTAAAGGTATTCCATGTGGTGAAATGATGTCCTCGGTACCTCTGAAAATGAAAAAATTAAGAATATTAAAAAGTGTCACCAATCTATAGGTACTACAGTTGAAAAGTTTCTTCAAAATTACTTCACAAAGATTTCTTTATTTGGTAGTGAAATATTGTTGGAAGTTTATTTATCCGGCGCGCGTTGTTATTTGTGATATGGAATCTTATTCAGTTACCTTTAACGAAAAAATAACGTACATAAAAAAATACAAAAATTCAAGATGCTATAACTATATTTTAAGATGTATGATAGAAATATAATTTACCTAATTTGACACTTTCCTCTATTGGTAGCAAATATTACTATAGGGGCGATAGCTGACTCCAATGCACGGTGAAGATATGTGAATGTTTCTATGTCTAACATATGTACCTGAAATATTCCAAATCATGTATTAATTTGACTATACTGTGTAACTACATTACACTAAAAATACAAGATTTTGTACCTCATCAATGAACAACACTCCTGGGACTAATTCTGCTATACCTTGGTCTATGTATTTATTCACTATTTTGTTTATCTCTTTTCTCAATTTATCTGCAAAGGAAAGACAAACATGTGAGTACATAATAATTAAATTAATTACCAAAAAGGATTGAAGTAAGTACAACTTAAGTCAGTTTAAGCCTTGATTGATTGGAGTGTTTATCTACATGATATGCTGACCGTACCAACTTTATAAAAGACTTGAATAAAAATAATAATGAAGTTGAAAATAAAATTAAAACTATATCAGGTCAAAGACATATGAACATTATTATCACCTGTTATTTCAGTCTTCTTTGGTTTCATAAGCTGTCCCATCATAGACATAATGTCTTGTCCACCTTGTGGTTTAGCATTGGCACAATCCAAATCATGAAGAGTTACGTCTTGAACAACCTCTTTCTTTTTGTGGACATCACCTTTAGGTAATGGTACATATTCTTCAGCCTAAAAATATAATATATATTTAATAAATCTATTTATTTTTTACATTATCATGATCACAAAAAATTATAAATATGATGCAAAAACATTTTTTATAGTCATGTCATTTATGCATGAGAATAAGTAAGAAAGAAAGAAAAAAAAAATTATTCGATAAGACACACACAAATTACAAAATCAACAAAGACACAGAAGAAAAAATACTATATAAAACGGAAACAGATAATATGTAAATTTTGCAAGAATACTACATAACATCCTGGCAGTGGTATTATGTTGGTTCATAAGCAACTATGGTTGTCAAGTAAGCTTCTGTTTCATAAAAGGCAAATGATGTAAATAGGTCATAAGTCATAACATAAAAAAGAAAATTATTAGCGATTTAAATTTTTACCTCAAGATCAAATTCAGTTGCAAAGGTATCACTTCTGCCTTGTCTCTTAACAGCTCCAGAATTAGCTTCAATATAGATAACATCTCCAACTTCTACTTTTCCTTTCTGCAATGACTCATAAATTGTTGGATCTAGCTTTAACTGTTTTGTGCCTTTTGCTGTCTTCAGACCAATTATTACATGTGAAACTGTTTTTCCATAGCCTAGAAGAAAAAATATTCTAATAAATAATAAGAACCATTACATACACGCATGTTTTTGTATTTTTACACATTAACAAGATTTAAATCACAACAGTAATTTCATTGGTATTAACATTAGTCATAAATATATACTACCTCCAGCAGGGTTTTCTGTTTCTACAGGTGTAAGTTCGGTGACCTCCCCTTCATATACTTCTTTTGTCTCTCTAATACGTAGGCCAATAGCTCGCCGGAAGTTTTCCATCAATACCTCAGTTTTTTTAATTTCAGTACTATAAACTTCACTGCCAACCATAGGGCAAAATGGTACCTGTTGATGGTAAAATTTAATTTATAAAGATACGATTTAAAAATGCCACTTTCCATGAATATATAAAAATTGCATAACTTAAGAACTTGCCATCATTTAAGAACTGTAATAAATTACCTAGACCTTTAATTAGGCACTTACTTTAGTTCCAAGTTCCTGAGCTATAGCCAAAGCAATAGCTGTTTTACCAGTGCCCGGAGGACCAGCTAGGAGTAAAGCTCGGCCAGCCATCTTTTTGCCTCTGATCATATCTACAACTATTCCTGCAGCCTGAAAAATAAATTTAACAACAAATTTATCAGTTATAGTTTTTTAATTTCTGGATTTACTTAATTATCTATTACGGAATAACTACTGGTTACATGAGAACTATTTGCATGGGAGGGAACTTTTTATTTATTAAAGGATTACCAACAATGATACCCTTTTTTAACTTTGGGTTTTTTAACTTTGACATCTTATTAGCTTTCTGTCTATTCGGAGGGACCGGCTTTCTTACACGATGAAGGGAAGGTTATCCCACCCAGGCCACAACAATAGTTATGAAAAAGTATCATGTTTTTCATCACTAAATGTTATATTTGTTAAATTTCTCCTTAGCTATGACTTCCACGGGACAAAAAGACACAGTGACATTTTGTATCCGTTGACATGGACAACTGAACTTAATCATATAAAATCCTTTTATTGAACAAACACTCCATGGTAACAGAAACATAACCTCAAAGTTAGATCAATAATCGGCAATAAATAAAAATTGACACTCAAATGATGATAAATGTATGTAGTTCCAAGGGAATAAGACCTTCTATTTTTATAACAGAGTTTTTACCTCTCTAGCAGACTCCTGACCCACGAGACCGGCTGCAATTTGGATCGGAACTCCATTTTCATCTAAGCCCAACCCCTTTATGTGACTGTGTGCCGATATCCTTTGAGTTTTAGCGGTACTCTTCACTTCCTCAATCTTCATGTTTCTATAATTCTCCTAATACTGATTTTAAAAATAAAATATGCCGAGCACGACTCACGTTCACACCACAACACACCTAAACAAACTGACAGGAGATGGGGGGGTACAATTTAGAACAGTGTTACTATTGTAGATAATAAAAGGAATAAATGAAAAATATTTAAAATGAATTGAAACCAAGGAGATTGGACTACTAGTGGAAAGTGCGAAGTTTTATAAGTTTCCAGAGAATATAGAAAACTCAGTATCGATACACAACGTTAACGGTCTCCGCTGGACTTGAATCTAAGTAAATCCTTAATCCACTCGCGACGCATTTAATATTGTATTAATTAATAGGCGATGTGTTCGAGGTGAGTTTTCCTCGAAAAATAAAAACTGACCAAATGAAAATTTCATATCTGAGAACTTTCTCTCTTTGAAACAAAAAACCTTTTAAATCACAAAAACTCAGTGAATTGCCACTTTGCTTGCTTGGCATTAGTTTAGTAGGCTCGGATTCCTTATGCCAGTGGAGGAGATGAACATGTACCCCTTTATTGCCCGTGGTACTACCATTCGTACTACTAGTAGTAACACCGGTAATTATAGGTAGACCGTTTAACTCAGACCCCGCCTGCGGTAATAGGGGTGCGCGGGGGGCGAGGACAAAGGAGAGAGCGATCTCTTGATTTTTTGGCAAAACGGCGCCATCTAGATACTGTGAACAGAAACTATATCACATCACAACACAGCTCTAATTTTTAGCTAGCTTATTTTTATGAAATAAAAAGAAGGAAAAATTTAAATTATACCCTAAACCAATCTAAATACCTGGAGAGGTTTTTTTATTTTTCTGGTCAGGCTTTAAATTTTGTAATAATATACAGAAAATATGCAATATATATTGCATATTTTCTCTAAGAAAGTACGAGATTTAGTGGCAAGATGACGCCACCATCTTTGAAATTTGTAAATAGTATAGAAGACAGACTAGCATACTGCACTAGTGTCATACTGACATACTAACTAGGTGTCCGTTATGGTAGCGTGTAAAAATAAAAAAAGCTCTTATTATTGTTCTTATTATCTGAAAATATTTTCTAAGATTGATTTTTACAAATTAATATATTTAAATCATACCTGTTTTAATGTACCTATATATAAGAAATAATCAGTTGTATTTTGTTTTGCAACATTAAATCAGACATTCTTTTTACTTAATTATAATCTAAAGAATAGGTTCTTTTAATTATTGTAAAAACTATTGTTAAGGATATTTCTTGAAGAGTCTACAAATATATTTATTTGTTGATTCTTTAAAATATAATCAAATTATTAAATTTATGTAATATTATTGTTATTTTTGGAGTCGGTGTCAGCCAACATAATACGATAATACCTAAGCAAATGGGATGGCGGCCACGAATTACAGATTATATTATTATATGACTTCGACATTATGGCATAAAGTTGTTGATTGTTTATGGATTGGTTTAAAAATTAAACAAATATTAAATAACTATTATTATAATTTTTAAATAAATATATTTTAAAATACCTGTGTCACGTTCAAACGTTTTAATATACCTATTTAGTAACTGATTAAAGCTTTCCATAACTTATGGGCGTTTATGGGGTTAACCAGTACCGTCAATTGAAAAAAATCGTAATTCGCGAATAGGATCAATAATGCAAAATGTCAAACTCAACCTCAAACTGTTTAATGCACTCCATAAGTATTTACAAGGTGTAATATATAAACATAAGTATCATTTATGGACCCTGTCGGGTAAGGCAAAAAGTAGGAGAGAGGAGAGATAGCAAACATTAAGCGTTTTATTTCAAAAAGTATAAAGTATTCTTATTATTTATTTATATATTATTATTCAATTATATTTTACAAAAATAAATTATTTAATTTAGGTGAATGATAGATTATTTTTTATGCTAATGATGAATCATTTAGGTATTCATTTACACTTTATTAAGCCTTATTTATTAATATTATTTTTAGTTTTTTTATAAATGATGTAGATTTTTTTTCATTTTTTATTTCTTCTGGGAGTTTATTGAATATTTTTACTGACATTGTAAGAGGGCCCGCAGCGTGTATTGCCAATCTACAGGTAGGTAGGTTCAACCTATTTTGGTGACGCAAGCTGTATTTCGTTGTTATGTCTTGTCTTCTACTGTATATTTCGGGGTATTTTAGGACAAATTTGCACATTTCTAATATATATATACAGTGCAGAGTTAATAGTTTAAGTTTTGATAAAGTAGAGTTTCAAAGTCGTCTACAAAGTCGTTAGAAAGGGCAATAAAGTTTTGTATAACACATTCTGATTATAGTTGCAAAACTTCTGATTAATACGGAATAATACCGGAAAAAAACAAGGAAAATTTCATAAAATCGGATTTATTCAAAATTTATTTAATAAATATTTTTATGTTTTATTTGCTGAAAAATAGTATTTTGCATCGATCGTCGATGACCGCCGCGCCGGCGCCGCTACAACTTTGTGCGCCGGCCGCAGCGTCACGTGCGCGAGCCCGTCTGCACGCCTCATGTCACGACGTGAGTGGTTCACGTTGTGACATGACTCTCGAGTTGTTCGGCAGCGGTGCCTGGGTAAGAGAGAGCGGACATGCTTTGCGGAGGAGCTTTCCCCCCGCGAGTGAGTGAAAGATTCGATCGAATTTTCCGTCAAATATGTCGCCCGAATATTAAACTAATCTAAAATAATAATATAAAACTATCAGTACCAGACAAAATGCATAAATAGTTTATTTACAATTATTTATACTTACCTATAAATTATAATTATACACATAATAAATAAAAACATAATAATATAAATTTTATAGCACATAAATAATAAAATAAATATAATAAAATAAATAAATCACGTGACAGTGCGATCAGTTGAAAAAATCCCAAAGTTCTGGTATATTTCGGTATTATTCCGATTTAATCAACTTGAATTATTCGGATTTTTTCCCGCTAGCATCTATAATTCTGATCACTTTAAATGGTTTTTAATTAGATAAATATTGCATTTAAAACAAAAACGGCCGTTTCATTTTCGCATGCGAATTTTAAGTTTTTTTTTATTCGTAGTGCTTATTTCTCATCTTAGTCTTTAGTCTGTGTATAACACGACGCTATATTTCTTTAAATTTTAAGTCAGGAATAAAAAATAGAATATAACTATCGTGGCTGACACCGACTCCAAAAATAACAATAATATTACATTATTTGTAATAATTTGATTATCTTTTAAAGAATCTACAAATAAATAAATTTGTAGACTCTTCAAGAAATATTCTTAACAATACTTTTTACAATAATTAAAAGAACCTATTCTTTAGAACATAATTAAGTAAAAAGAATGTTTGATTTAATGTTGCAAAACAAAATACAACTAATTTGTTTTTACTTTCTAGTGCAATTTTTGTCTTTGAAGTCGGTTTTTTTTTGGAATAACTTATTTTATTTGGCATAGTAACCAACTCGATATAGCTCTTGTGTACGCTACCATAACGGACACCGCTACCCCGCTCCCTCGTCCCTTTCATACCGCAGGCGGGGACTGAGATAAACGGTCGGCCTATAGTTTACCCGTGGTACTACTACAGTTGAACAATAGTAACAACAGTAAAAAAAAATTACCCGTGTTACTACCGTAATAATAATAACAAAGTAACTACTTATTTTGAATCAGCTAGTTGCAAATATAATAAATAGATACTTTGTGTAGGTGGTACAGGTTGTCTATAAAGTCAAGAAATTAAAGTTTGAGGAACTAAATTGTTCATGTGTCTGGCAACACTGAAATTCAAAATAGACTTGTACATGAGCTGTCATCGAGTAGAAGTTGCGGAACGGTTTTCATTTTGTGATTTTTATAAGTTCATTAATCTACAATAAACTAATACTGACATACGAAGAACAACATAAACAATGAGTAGAGTAAATCAAAGTGGCACGTGGGAAGTGATTTTTAAAGTTAGAAGGCGTTGTTTGGCGGAGCACGAAGCTAGTCAATATTTATGTGATTTGGATGATGTTTACGGGCGAACTGCAACTTTGATGGGTATGTAATCGTGTTACTGTGTTTTGTAATCTGTCTCAAGTAATAAATTCACTCCATTTGAGATTTAGAGACCAAAAAACAGGCATTGCGTACATAGCATATTTTTAGGTAAGATTGTCCTTGAAAGTAAGAAATATTGTAGTACGACCTTTTCTGTTGATACATTATCAGTTGCATTAGTTTTATTCAATATTTATCCCAAAATTTTGAAGTTGAATTAATTGCTTTATGTCTATATTACGGTTGATAACTAAACTAAGTATGTCACTTTCGCATCAACTGGTCTGTCGACAATAAATAATTAATTGCAATATTTTATTCTTTAGTTCTTAGTAATTCCATTTTAAATTATATCTTGTTGGTATTTAACACTGAATACATTTTAGTTAGGTATTGCAGTTATTCTTTCCATCCCATATTTTGTGTCTAGGTATGCCTAAATTTATTGTAAGTATAATCAAATGTTCAATCAACATAACTTTTGTTAAATTTCAGGCTCAAACCCTCAGATAACTGCAGGTGATAGCTAGAACTGAGATGGATTTTAATCGTAGTCTTGAAGCTCTACGCAAAATTTTAAATGCAATAGGCTTTACCTACAAGATATGCCCTAGTAATATAAAAATCGAGATTTGCCTGAAGAACTAAGGAAAGACATTATTTATCATTCTTCATACAAGGTAACCTGTATAATAAAGCATTTTCTTTTGTGTAGTAAGTTTTCTCATTATTAACTGTACAAAATAGTTAAAATAATAATTTATAGCCTATTTTCCCATTCTATTCCTCTTTACTCCTTATATGCCCTTCCAAATAAGCCAATAATCAAATCTTTTTTAAGAATAATATTAGTATAGTTAGTAAATCAGTAGTTTCCGTGTAGTGACGGAGTAAGAATACAATATGTCACCACCCCATCTCATCCCATGGGTGTCGTAAAAACCGACTAAGGGACTATTCGTGAATATTATCTTTACGTAATAAAAAGAAGGAAAACTTGAAATAAAACCCTATACCAATACGTCTGGACGGAGGGATAGGGTACGGAGGGATACTGGGCCTCCGCCCATCCCTGCAGTGGGGCATTAATGGGCTGTTATGATGATTAGTATAGATTTAATTAATATATAAAATAACAGAATATTTTATAAAATTATCACTAACAAGTAACTATTTATGTTCCCGCAGGTCACAAAATGTTGGCAATCTCTAAAAGGGGCAGCATCACAGCTGAAACTTGGAAAAAATGTTGCCATCGCGTTGAGAAAAATTTAAAATGGCTTGACTATAGTGCATATTAAACAGAATTAGAACATCGTCATCTAAAATGTTTAAACGGCTAACACTACTTTTATAAAGGTAATGTATAACAATTAATTATTAAAATTTCTTAATCACTCATGATTTCACCAATGAAATTAATTATCTTATTATGACTTAGGTGAATTTCTTACTTGAGTATTAAATATAATGTGTTTTAAAATTACTTATTTTATTTCAATAAATTACTAGTATGAAAACTATTTTGTCAGTTTAGATAGGGTTGCTACGTGTAGCACAGTGGCGGCCTCATTTATTTTCAGGACTTTAAAGACAGAGTGTACTTACGCCTTTATAAATGACATAGACATAAGGAAAAATTATTATTATAGTAAATCAGTCGAACATTATTGCGCCTTCTTAACGCTATCAACGATGATAGCCTTGTGAAAATTGTCGCACAGCAGTTTTTAATAAAAGGAGATCTCGTGATATTGCGAATGACGACAATATCAGATACATTCAAATGCAATTGTGAAATCTCAATAGGCCACGCTCTCGAAAAATTACGTTAATTTTCATGTTGATTTTTGATCAAGTGTAGTCTTAATTTAGTTATAAAAGAAGTACCTACTTAAATTTTATTTAAATAAAAAGTAACGACGATATAAGTAGTTACTTTGTCATTATTATTACGGTAGTAACACGGGTAATTTTTTTTTACTGTTGTTACTACTGTTCAACTGCAGTAGTACCACGGGTAAACTAATTACCGGTGTTACTACTGGTAGTACGATTGGTAGTACCACGGGCAATAAAGGCATGTACCTACCTATGGAATGCAATAAACAATTTGAGTTTGAGATTATTTTCCACCTGAATGATAATTTTTATTGAAAACGATACAGATCTTTTTTTTATATTATGTTACACCTTTATTTGATAATACTCACAGCTACACTCTGTCTATAAAGTCCTGAAAATAAATGAGGCCGCCACTGTGCTACACGTAGCAACCCTATTTAGTCTGAGAAAATAGTTTTCATACTAGTAATTTATTGAAATAAAATAAGTAATTTTGAAACACATTATATCTAATACTCAAGTAAGAAATTCACACAACTCATAATGAGATAATTCATTTCATTGGTTGAAAGTGAAACCCTAAGTGATTGAGAAATTTGAATAATTGTTATAACATGACCTTTATAGAAGTAAAGTAGTGTTAGCCCTTTAAACATTTTAGATGACGATGTTTTATTTCTGTTTTATATGCACTATAGTCAAGCCATTTTAAATTTTGACAGTTGTTTTGAGCCATAGAATGTAACATAATTTAGTGTAAGAATTATGAGCCATAACGTAATTTTTGACTTCTGCAAAACAATTATGTTCTATGGTTTTAATTTTAGTGCTGCTACTATATGGCTGCTGCCACATGTATACCAAATTTAAAAAACTAAACTATAAATAATAATCGATTATCGATTAATCGCTTGTTATCTAAATCGATAAATCTCTTAATCGATTTCATACACCAACCCTAAACTACATGGGTCAAAATTCACCTATTAGAATGGTATGGGTATTAGAATAAATTAACGGATTGAATCAGAGTAATAAAAACGCATGTACACAGTTAACAAGGAGATTTATTCATCGCTTTCATCAGAGGATTTTTTAAATATTCGATGTTGAGATAACTTTCGTTGCCACCTTCATCGTCATCAATAAAGCTTTCTTTGCTGCTGCTATTATCGTCAGTATTTGCCCACCACAGGTGACGTCCTCTCTTGTAGTATTCTGATTGGAGCTTCTCGACGCGATGGCAACAGTTTTTCCAAGTTTCAGCTGTGATGCTGCTGAAGGCCCTTTTAGAAATTGCCAACATTTTGTGACCTGCGGGAACATAAATAGTTACTTTTAGTGATGATTTTATAAAATTTTCTGTTATTTTATAATCAATTCATCATCATCATAATACTTGGCCTTCTGGTACGTACCACGCTGGCCAGACGTATTGGTATAGGGTTTTATTTCAAGTTTTCTTTCTTTTTATTTCATAAAGATAATATTCACGGACAGTACCTTAGTCGGTTTTTACGACACCCATGGGATGAGATGGGGTGGTGATATATTGTATTCTTCCTTCGTCACTACACGGAAACTACTGATTTACTAAATATACTAATATTATTATTAAAAAAGATTTGATTATTGGTTTATTTGGAGGGGCGTATAGGGGGCAAAGAGGAGTAGAAAGGGAAAATAGGCTAGAAACTATTATTTTAACTATTTTATACAGTTAATAATGAGAAAAATTACGAGTATTTACTTTTATGCCGACTTTCCCGTTTTGTCGACTTTAAGCAAACATGATACATCGATTACTCTTATGCCGAATTTTCAAATTTCATTATTTTTAGTCCTTTTATGCCGACTTTTTAATTATTTCAAACAAAGTTACCGTTTTGACAACTTCTAAAAATTATAGTATATTTGTTTCGGTTTGCCGATTTTTGTACAGTCACGTACCTACGTAACGCAATATTAATCTATACTAAATATGTACTTTATAACAAATAATTAAATGCGACGCCTACAAGGGTAAAAAATATGATTCATTCTTTTTACTTAATTGTGATACGAACTCATTTGTTAAATGTCATTTTATAGATAAAAAAAAATTGTGAAATGTCATTTATTTTCTTGGCTAGTGGCATGCTAATAAAATATAAATACGTTTATTTTTAAAATGAGTAAAACTTCAGGTGATATAACTTTCTTTCACAATAAAAAGGTAAGCCAAATTAATTTACTGCCCGTGGTCACACAAAGCTTTTTTGTTTTTTTTATTTTTGTGTGGTGAATATTGTACCTATTCTTTGAAGGGTCGAATATAACTATGTACTATATTTTTTTAGGGTGGCTGGACTCTATGGCGGTACGGGTTCAGTTTTACATTAGAAAAAAAAAATAAGGATAATTCGCAAATATGGAGATGCTCCAATCGAAAATGTTCTGGATCTATTACGTGGATGGAAGAGGATGGTACTGTAATGCGGGAGTCCATTCACGTATGTAAACCTGATTGGAGCAAGTTCGAAATCGAAAAATTTTTATTTGGACTAAAAAAACTTGTGTGCGACGATTTGGGACCAATACCACTACTCTATGATGGATTTGTAAGGGATTACAAAGAAAATCACCAATATGATGGTGTTATTCCATTATTTAAATCCATTAAAAATTGCTTGTATAGGGCTAGGAGGCAATATTTACAAGTTTATTCTACAGTTTTCAAAACTGTGGCCGATGTGAAAATGAGTTCAAAACTGGGAGAAAATTTTCTACTATTTGAAGATGGGATAGACAATAAAATAATTGTATTTTGCAGCATGGAAAGTCGTGAAACATTAAAATATGTTAAGCATTATTTTGGAGACGGCAACTTTAAATGTGCGCCTCGCCCTTTTAAGCAAATATACACCATACACGGAGATGTTGGGAGCGATAGCGATGCAACAGTTATTGTTCCGCTTGTGTTTGCTCTTCTGCCTAATAAACAACAACATACGTATGAAAGATTATTTAGGTTATTAAAAAATCATTTGCCTCAATTTCAACCATTATTGTATCAAACAGATTATGAATTTCCTGCAATGAACGCATTTAAAAGTGAATTTCCTGATGCTTTAAATAAAGGTTGTTTTTTCCACTTTTCACAAGCACTCCAGAGAAATGCTAAAAAATATAATTTAAACGAAGATGGTGATAGAAAAATTATATCTTTATATACTGCCTTAGCCCATTTACCCGTTCAACATATTCCAGAAGGATTTAATAGTATAAACTTCGAAATTACCCGTAACAACACGAATTGGAATCAATTTATAGATTATTTTGTAAAAAACTGGATGAACCGTGAAGTGCTGCCTGTAGTTAGCTGTTACGCTAACCCACATCGCACTACTAATGCCGTTGAAAGTTGGCATGCCCGGTTAAATAAAATAGTTAAAGTTAAAAAGATATCAGTATTTGCTCTAATCAAAATATTGAAGGATGAGAGCGTCCACAGTGACCACGCTGCTCGAAGTAAATTGACATACTTGCCAATCTCTAAAAAAAAACTTGATAAATACAAATTAAGAGACAGGCGCTACCATAAAATAGTTGATGACTATTTAACCAGCAACATTAAAATAGACACATGTTTGATAAGACTCGCAAATGTTCATTATTAATGTATATATGGTATTTAATTTTTTTTTTTTCGTAAGATATGATTTTAGTTTTTGTTATTTTAATTAAATAATATTCAAGAATAATATTTTTTGTTTCAATCAATATTTACTAGACAGTCTTTCACACGACTGTACAAATAGTCGGCATTGTGGTTCTAAAAACGAAGATAATTTATCTTGTTGGCATTCTAAGCCTATTAAGGGATTACTTATAAAAGTCGGCATAAAGGGAAAGCCGGTATAAAAGAACTGAAATCAATGAAATTTGAAAATTCGGCATAAGGGTAATCGATGTATCATATTTTCCATAAAGTCGACAAAACGGGAAAGTCGGCATAAAAGTAAATACTTATACAAAAGAATATGCTTTATTATACAGGTTACCTTGTATGAAGAATGATAAATAATGTCTTTCCTTAGTTCTTCAGACAAATCTCGATTTTTATATTACTAGAGCATTTCTTGTAGGCATATTGCATTTAAAATTTTGCGTAGAACTTCAAGACTACAATTAAAATCCATCACAGTTCTAGCTATCACCTGCAACTATCTGAGGGTTGGTTGGAGCCTGAAATTTTACAAAAGTTATGTTGATTGAACATTTGATTATACTTTTACAATAAATTTAGACATACCTAGACACAAAATACAGGCAAAGAATGGGATGGAAAGAATAACTACAATACCTAACTAAAATTTATTCAGTGTTAAATATTAACTAACAAGATATCATTTAACATGGAGTTACTAAGAACTAAATAATAAAAAATTTAATAAAATATTGCAATTAATTATTCATTGTCGACAGACCAGTTGATGCGAAAGTGACATACTCGGCCTTATTACAAAATACGGTCTAACTATAAACCACGATTTATTACGTCACAAAACCATTGTTTTTGAAATTTGTTATTGCAAAATCAGTCGTAACTCTAAAGTGTTAAAACTGATTTTGTATTAATAAATTTATGATTTTGTATTCGTTAATACAAAATCAGTTTTAACGCTTTAGCGTTAAGACTGATTTTGCAATAACAAATTTCAAAAACAGTGGTTTTGTGACGTAATAAATCGTGGTTTATAGTTAGACCGTATTTTGTAATAAGGCAGACTTAGTTTAGTTATCAACCGTAATATAGACATAAAGCAATTAATTCAAATTCAAAATTGGGATAAATCTTGACTGAATTATACTAATGCAACTGATAATGTATCAACAGAATAGGTCGTACTACAATATTTCTTACTTTCAATGACAATCTTACCTAAAAATATGCTATGTTTGCGATTTAGAGACCAAAAACAGGCATTGGCCTGTTTTTGGTCTCTAAATCGCAAATAGAGTGAATATATTACTTGAGACAGATTATAAAACACAGTAACACCATTACATACCCATCAAAGTTGCAGTTCGCCCATAAATATCATCCAAATCACATAAAATTTGAGCAGCTTCGTGCTCCGTCAAACATCGATAAAGAACTTTTAAAATCACTTCCCACGTGCCACTTTGATTTACTCTACTCATTCTTTATATTGTTCTTCGTAAGTCAGTATTAGTTTATTGTAGATTAATGAACTTATAAAAATCACAAAATGAAAACCGTTCTGCAACTTCTACTCGATGACAGCTCATGTCACAGAACAATTATACTCAAAGGAGAAGAATGTCAACTTCATATAAAATTCGTGAGGAAACTTTTCCTAAGCGTGCGGCGCCATCTATCGGGAGCCAAAACTGCGGTTAAAATCAGCAGCGCGGGAAATTGTATTATTTTTTTTATTTAATAAAAACAAAGAGATATATTATATTACGCCCTACATTATTAGGGCGTTATATAATATATCTATTTGTTTATTTTGTTGAAGGTTTAAATTAGGATGACTGTATTTAGAGTTGGATTTGATAATAAAAAACTTCATTTCTTTTACAATTTATTTATGTAAATAATATTCATAATAAAAAATATTCACATTCTTTATTGAAACATTCTTCTCTACATTGAAACTCGTTGTAACATAACAAAAACCCTATAGGAGTCACTTTCTCATAACTGGAGTCAATAACGTTCAATTTCACAAAAACACTTCAACTAAGGAATAGGATGCAATTTCACAAAAACACTTCAACTAAGGAATAGGATGCTCGTGCAACGTTTTTAATTCAGGATTTAATAAACTTGTTATTTATCGAGATTTTTTATTTATTTACAAGATATTTAGGAATTTACAAAATAAACGGTTTCTTTTCTTGTAGTGTTGACTGTTGACAGCTCCATATAAACAAGTATTAGGTGGTTGCTAGGAAATGACATAACATTTTCTATTTCATCTTTTCTCTCTGTCGTGACTAACAGCCCTAATAGAAACATTGTGTAGAACAGAGTTGACTCCCCCTGGCTCATGTACAAGTCTATTTTGAATTTCAGTGTTGCCAGACACATGAACAATTTAGTTCCTCAAACTTTAATTTCTTGACTTTATAGACAACCTATACATGTTAAATATAATAAAGGACATTATAATGGAGTTATAATAATAATTATGCCAGAAATGTTTTATTGAAAATTTATTTTGGGCAAATAAAGTATATTCTACTTCCATTATTCGTACATGATGAATGAGTAAGAGCAGATGAGATTCGACAACTTGAAGTCTTGTGTTGATCCTGTTCCTGTTTGACAGCTGACTTCGACTGATTGAGTGACATTTAATGGTGGAAGTCAATAGAATTTTTCTCATATTTTTTATTTAATTCAATTGCAGTTTGTTTACAATCTTATTTACACGAATAAGCCTTTCAGACAATAGACAATAGTGCGTGTATAAGCGATGAGGGTTTGTGCTGTATAAAGTTATTAAAGTGCGCGAGTAACAGAGCATTGAAATGGAGTACACCGCACAAAATTTAGAATATGCTGTCTCTGTATTTTATAACGGAGAGCAATCTGAAAGGGCGAAAGCTCACGCATGGCTTACTGCTTCGCAAAGAGTGCCCGAAGCTTGGAATTTTCTTTGGCAGCTTCTTCAACCGACTAAGGTAACATTTGGTCTTGTTATTGCATTTGTAGGGCAGGAGGTAAGTATTCAGTGGTAAATAATCATAAAATGCAAATTTGTATTTACCAGACACAGTGTTAAATTGCATATCACATATCTAAGTTTCTGTAAAAAAAAGTTAAAACCATCCCAAAAACCTTCAATGGCAAATAAACTACCCTAACTTTATTACTTCTATTAATTATGTATCTTTAAGTCATTTTATATTTTCATTACTTATTGCTACGAAAATCAGACAACTGATAATAAATTTACTTAAGTTTTTATTTTAAGATAAAGTTTTATTGTTATTATATTAATTCCACAGAACGTAGGCAGGAATTTAATTGGTTATTTTATTATCTATTATTTTAATGATCTCATGTTATTATACTTACATAATAAATAATCAACTATTATGTAAGCCTTTTAAAGTGGCAGTAGGCAAGCATAAAATTAAAAACAATAGTGTTGAGTCTCCAAAGTAATCACAATAATATTAAAAAAGATGTTCGCAACCATTTATACTCATAGACTTAACTATTACACAAAAGTAGTAGACAGATAATAATGGGTAAATGAGGCTAAAGATTGCAAAAACCAAAATAATTGAAGAACTGCATATTTCTAGCTTTGGCTGGCTTTTAAACTTTTGATTTATATAATAAAGATAGTTATGTAATTAATTAATATTAAAAAAACATCTGTTACTTTAGTTTTTAACATTATATCAGTCCATATATGATGATGATGATGAAACATCAGTTTTGCAATTAACTAACTTTCACTCAAATAATAACAAAATTTCCTTTAAAATAACATAAAAATTTTCATCTGTAAGATGGAGTCATTACAGTCTTATGAATAAATAGGAAAATAAGAATTAAAGAAATTTCATTCTCTACATTTACACGAAAACAATTTCGTGCAGTGGTTCAAAAGCAGCAATCTTTATCAATTAGTAGACAAACCAACCAGATATAGACAAGGAAATCAGCCATCATTCTTGGACTTAATTCTCACGAATGACGACTCTCTAATTGCAAATATAGAACACAAAGCACCAATAGGCAAAAGTGATCATGATTGTCTACTGGCAACTGTAGAACTCGAAGTCCATAAGTACAACAACAATACAACTACCAGACTCAACTATAAGAAAGCAGATTTCAATGAACTTAATGATATTTTAAAAAATACACTAGCTGCAAGTAAACCAATAACAAACTGTGCAGAAAGCCAATTTAAATGTCTACTTGATGGACATGAAAAAGCGATAACCTAATGTTCCTCGGACAAAAGTTAACTATCACACTATAAATAAACCATGGATATCAAAAGTCACCAAAAACCTAATTGAACAAAAACTTGTATTATGGAACAAATATAGAATAACTGGAATGGAGAAAGAATACAGAGAATACAGAAAAATAAATAATAAATTGACAAATTTAACTAGAAGTTCTCGCATCACCTATGAAACAGATTTGCTGAAAGCAGGGCCAAAGAAATTTTATTCTTATGTCAGACAACAAATTACATCTAAAGTTAGCATACCAAGTATATTACACAACAAACAAGGTCAAGCAGTTACAAACCACCAAGATATCGCTGAAACATTTGCAGACCAGTTTGCTAGTGTGTATCAGAAAGAACCGCAGTCCCAGTTTCCTATACTGGATCCATCACTTAGAGTTATAGACACTATCGCAGAGCTAAAATTTACCAAAGACAAAGTCCAACAAGCTGTCTCACAAATGAAGCATGATTCTTCACCTGGACCAGATGGTATACCTGTAGTAGTCTTACAAAAGTGTGAACTCAACGAACAACTTGCAACATTAATGCAAACATCATAAGAAACTGGAATATTGCCTCAGCAATGGAAAACCGCTTATGTGTCACCCATATTTAAAAAAGGAAGCAGATTACAACCATTAAACTATAGACCTATCAGTTTAACTAGCGTTTTCTGCAAGGTTATTGAGAAAATAATAGTGGCACATGTCAGAGACTTTCTCACCCGACATCGAGTGATCCCGGAACAACAACATGGTTTTTGCCCACACCGTTCAACAATATCAAATCTGCTGTCATGTTTATCATCTTGGACAAATAGCTATAATGAGAGAGAACCTGTTGACGTAATTTACCTTGACTATGAAAAAGCCTTCGATAAAGTCCCCACGACTAGACTTCTGCAAAAGCTGGAATTTATCGGAATTAGAGGAAAATTACTAATGTGGATCGAAGCCTTCCTACGAAACAGGACATTGCGCGTCAGAGTGGGAGATACACTTTCGCAACAAAGAGACATCTATAGTGGGGTGCCACAGGGCTCAGTACTAGGCCCTGTGTTATACATAATTTACACATTCGACCTTCCCCAATGCCTAGAAAGTAAGGTCAGGACGTTTGCAGATGACACCAAGCTATTTGCTAACCCGTTAATAGATTATGACCAACTTCAAAATGATCTAAACAAAATTGCGAACTGGTCAAAGGATTGGCTTATAAACCTTAATACGTCGAAGTGTACTGTCTTGCATATAGGCAAAAGTAATCCTCGCCACACATACAAATTGAATGAGGCTAAATTGATCGCAGTTAAATCACAAACAGATCTTGGAGTGACGATAGCAGAGAACTTGAAATAGGAGGAACACATAAACACAATAGCTAAAAAAGCAAAAAGCTTAATCTATCTCATAAGAAAAGCCTTTGGAATACTAACACCCGAGATGATGTTAAGGATTTTTAAGACGTTTATAAGACCCATTTTAGAATATGCGTTCCAAATCTGGAGCCCTTACTTTGTCAAGGACATAGAATTGCTAGAAAGAGTCCAACGCAGTTTTACGAAAATACCTAGGCAACTAAAAAATCGACCATACGAGGAAAGACTAGAAATGCTTAAACTAACAACTTTAAAGGAGCGTCGTGACCGTGGCGATTTGATCGAAACATACAAGATCTTACATGGACACTATGACCTACAGGACTTCCATGGGATACTTACTCGCAACACTAACGATAGACTGAGAGGCCATCAATTGAAATTGAGCACCAACTTTTCCCATAACAACCCACACAAGCATTTCTTCAGCAACAGAGTGGTGAGAGTGTGGAACAAGCTGCCTGAGGAAGTAGTGTCGGCACCAAGTGTCAACATTTTTAAAAATAGATTGGACAATTTTTTGGAAATTAAATAAGTTAAATAATTATGCTGTTGATACACGGGATACGGGCAATATCAGTTGCAACAACTGCCTGCCTGTTTACAAATAATAAAAAAAATAATACATCTATAGTCTATTTTTTTATCTCGGACACTAAAATGACAACTACTAATGTCAAACGTAAAACTAATATAGCCAGCTTTTAAGAAACAGTGCTGTCCCTGTGTTTCGATTCGTTTTGTAATTATTGTAAAATATTTACGGTTATTAGTATAGTCGAGAACTAAATGCCTTTATCACCTCTAGAGTTAATGTTAGTTGCATTTCATAAAACTATTAGGGTCAATATCGCACAACAAAACATCAGCTAAATCATGACGATACTTTGACATAATATCAGTTCTCATGTATTAGCAAATAGTTGTTAGATATTTATAAAAACAAATAGTAGAAGTTGCTGATAGAAGAGGTAGGTACTTTATCCTCTTTCCATTGGTATACAACATCCTATAAAATAGTAAATAGTTTTTCTACAAAACATGTGTAATACATAAACATACATACTGTTGGTGTGCTTAACAAATAAATAAATAATTCGAAGTAATTATTGACGCTATAGTAAATGATGACTTTTTTTTTCTTTTATTATATTAAAATTAACTCTAATGTGATAAGGTAGACCCACTGCAGTGACAAAAAAAGTTAAAGTAACTAGGTAAGTACGCTAGAATGAATCAATTATAGCAATTATAGCTAGTAAATTTACCTGTGCTTATTCATCAAACGTGTTTTCTTTACTTTGAATTATGTATTACACATGTTTTGTAGAAAAACTATTTACTATTTTATAGGATGTTGTATACCAATGGAAAGAGGATAAAGTAAGGCATTTATTCAGAAAATGGAAGAACTTTCTCTCTTTTATTTATTTTTTTATTGTACTGTGAAGTTGATCATATCTTTAAATTTTACCTGTCTCTATAGTTATAATAAGTCAATAAACAAAAAGTTGACGTTTTTGGTGAGCTATTATGAATTTATTTGATGCTCCTAGTATTAAACTTTAAAACAAAACATAATTATGAGGACTCACGGAACAATTTTTTTTTTAAATTTAAGTGTTCATGGTAATATTGGGTTTTTCTTTTAAAAATAGCTTTACATCGATATCTAAAATATGTTGAGGTTAAAACCAGCTAGGGGAGTGAGGAAAGACTCAGTTTCTTCAGTTTCTTTATTTTTCAACATAATGTTACAAAATAACAGCTTATTGACGTCAGTTTAAAACTACTTAGTCTAAGTTTACATATTAAAAGTTTTCCAAACTTTACCACCGCTTCCAAGGCGCTAGTAGAGAAGAAGCGGCGTAACAAACTCTAAAGCAGCATTTTTTAGACGTCTCTATAATTTTACAACAATTTTGTAACTGTAACAAAGTGCTGCAACCATTGTATACCATATAAAAACTAAGGATTGCACTAAAGGATCAATATACATTTTTAAATATCTTAAACTAGAAGATTCGTCCTGTAGGTAGTACACAAAAGTGGGAGCACCAAATCACATTTATAAAGTTTTCTAGTAATAAAAACGTCGCTCAACTAATTTATCCCCTAGATAAATAAGTGGTGTACCAAAAATGACCGCTTGGTAATGACCGCTTCTATCAGCTACTTTAATTTGACAAACGATGTACCAAACACCCTGTATAATTACGACGACCTAACTACATGATGGCGGGGAGACGACTGCTGGGCAACGCTCGTACACACAGCAACACATCAAGTTAAACATTTTCATTTAAAATTGTTTCTTATTTCAAGGTATTAAGGTACATAAGTGTCTAGCTTGATTAGTTGCTGTGTGTACAGTCGCGCGCCTGTAAAAGTGATTTCTCAGCAGTCGCTCAAATTACAATGTTGTGTCCCTACAAATCTAATGAATTTCTCTCTTTTTTCCTTCTATGTCCATCCCTATAATTTCTTGCATGACGTCATTGGCGTATATTTCTATTTTAAGTTTTCGTAATTTTATAACATAAAACAAATTAGGGTAAACCACCTAATCGTTAGAAGTCCTACAATTGTTGGCACTTAACCCAGTTGGATCGACCGACCCATGTATGGGTTTCGGGAAATAAAAAATTCTGCCCCTCTTATACGGTTTTATTAAAACAATTTATAAATACTTTTGGAATCGACAGTTAATGACTGTTAGCTGTGATGACAAAATAGGTAGTAAATTTAATTATTTATAGTTGTTTTTTCCAAGTGAAAATGTCTGTAGTGAATATGGTAAAACATGTCCCTAAAAAAGTGAAATTATATTACATATATTGTTATATTTCTATTAATATAATATCAAAAATATAAAGCTTGAAACATAACAATATTTATATTACAAAGAAAATTCATGCTTTTAACGAATAAAGAATAAAAACCATATAAATATCAGTACAAGAATAACCTTGTCCAGGGATGGTGATTCGTTTCTATAAAAGAATTGATGTTTAATTATGAATTATATATTAATTTTTATTATGAAACAAGATTATTATTATTTTATTATGCAGACTCAAAGATTAATTGTACTTACAGCCAAATAAAAATAAATTATGTACCAAAAATAAATTTTGTTTCATTTACTTACCTGAGTTTAAAATTAGAATTTGCACATTTTATATTATTACTTCCAAAAAACTGTATAAAATTTAAATTTATCGTTAACTGTTGATAGTGGTGGTACATCACCATACATAAATAAAAAAGGTAACAGTAATGATATTTTAGTATTCGAGATTAAAAAACAGCCTATAGTCTCTATTTACCGTAATCGGCGGTACTAACCTATATTTTTATCGGTAAGTACCGGCTGTACCGCATCACTATTTATTAGTTGTAAAAAACAGGCAACACATGAAATGTCATTTTAGTGTCTGAGATAAAAAAATAGACTATATTATACATTATATTCCCATTTTTCATTGTTTATTATTAAATATTTCTACTCTGTCTGCTTATTTTTTAATGATCAAGTTAAACAATCATATGTGGTATTATATAATCATAACTTTATGCCATAATATATGGACTCAAGCCTCGAATTTACATCTTCATAACAGCCCATTAATTTCGCACTGCAGGAACGGGCCTCCTCCCGTGACGGAGGGATACTTGGTCTACTAATACCACGCTGGCCAAACGGATTGGGATAAATACTTCACGTATCAAATACAAAATGTTCCTTTGAAATTGTGTTTATATTTTACAGAACACGGAAGTGCAATTCTATGCAGCTACTACATTACATACAAAAATACTAAGGTGTTGGAATGAAGTACCCCCAGAAAGTCATGATGAGTTAAGAGATAAAATATTACAAGCTGTATTTACTTATTCAAAAGGACCCAAAATTGTAACTAATAGATTATGTATCAGTGTAAGTAAAACATTAATCTCATGATTTTTTTTTTTCTTTATTAAAAGGCTTAATCATGATAATAATTATGTCGCCTTAATTTGGACAACAATTTAACTATCTATCTGGATACTAACAGTGGTTTTATCATTTTACACAAGTTCTTGCAGTTCTTAGATAAGGGATAAGCCAACAAGGTGTTACAAGTTCCAGTGTTGTGGGAGTCAATTAAGCCTAAATTTTGTCTAATGTGGGAAGTGCGAACACATTCCATAAGTATGTGATCTTCTACTTTTCTACAAAGTGAGCAATTAGGAGAATCCGCTTTGCCCATCAAAAATGTAAATTTATTGCTAGGTATGTGTCCAGAACGCAAGCGCATGGCCATAACAGTTTCCTCTCTATTAAGCGTCTCACTATCAAACCATGGGGTGTTTAATGGAAAGGGCTGGATGGTTTTGTACACAATACACATACACAATACACAGTTTATGTACACTTCTATTTGATCTTCTTTGGTCTTTTTCTCGTTTCTTTTAACCAATGTCCATTCTTCTTGCGCATCCATTCTTTTTCTTTTTCTATTTGTGTCAGTCTGTTCTTCTAATTGTGTTAAGTCTTCTATTTGTCGTTCCACGTTGTTTTCTATAGATTCATCATAATTACTTACGTCCATGTGTTGTTCATCTTCACTCGAAATTGAGTTATTATCCATTAGGAATAAAGTTCATTATAGATTGATCGTGTAATCTCAGGTAGCCGGTAACCCGAGAGCGACGAGACCGGTTTAATTGATATAAAAACAATTGTATTCGCACTTCGATAAACAATAACAAGCGTGTTGTTTACTCAGTGTTCTCGAAAGAAATGCTCATTAATTTTAAGAAGTAAGTTTTTCTCTGGAAGAGGCAAAAGTAACAAAATTATAGACCACTGATTAACAGATTTCAGCTATATTTGCTGCTCAAAAAACCTGGAATAGTTACGTAACTGTGCTCTCCTCCAGAATTCAATTTTTTTTTTTTATATAAAAATAAAATAAATGAAATAAAAAATCATTTATACATTCCAGATACTTTTGTGACATTTATGAATGTCTGAGTTTTTCATATATTGATCACATAAGCACTTCTAGCTTAACGGCTAAGTTTACTGAGGGTTCGAAACTCAAACATATCTGAGAAGACACCCACAAGAAACTCTGCTGGGTTCCTATTGCCCTTTTGGTAAAAATAATGACATCAAATAATGGCTGATTAAGCTTTTAGCCTTTCCCTACACAAGATATATGGCAGCATAGGGCAAGAGCAAGGCTATTTACATATTCTCGCACACCAAACATGCAGTCTTAAAAAGTGGTTTAAAGTTGCAGAAATAATTATTGACATAAATATGTGCAAGTAGTAATAAATAATTATTTCCAGTTGGCAGCATTCATTCTACAACAAGGCACAGGAGATTTAGCTACAATACTAAGGCCCCTATCTAGTGAAGAGAACACTTCACTGTTATTAGAAGTTCTTACAGTTCTGCCTGAAGAGGTGAGATTGTTTGAAGCTATGCTCTTTTTCATTACTGAAACTGTAGCCTATTTTTAATAGTCATTCATTTTTCATAGCGTATTATTAAGAGACATTTAAGAATAACATTGACTAAACTTATTAATGAGTAACTCACTATAGATGCAATAAAAAAATACAATCGATTTGGGAACCTCCTACTCCTTTTTTTGAGCTTCCTTCAGGATCGCTGCTATCGCGGTATATGGCTGATGTACTCGAAGTCACGGGTTTAAACCTAATGCACGACAATTTTTAATACCTTGTAACCATTAAATTAAAGTTTTTAAAATCGAAATACATATCTGTATTTGATTTACAGTACAACAGCATGACAATGGGAACAGTTTTACGTACCAAGAACCGTGTAGCACTACAGAAGGCTTGTCCAGCTGTATTAGAAGACATGCTTAGATATTTACAATCTGTATACAGGTTAGTAAATAAATTAGTCCTAAAGAAATCTGATTTGCAATTCCCGCAATCTTACTTGGCCGAGCTGAAGTCAGGTTTAAGATATGTTCGCGTAGGTACAGTAACTAATAAGACATCCACGCGTTCCGCCATTTTTTAAAAATTACTGCAGCCATTTGTTACAACTTCAACGGCTTCAAACGGCCGGTCATATTTGCTTGCGCGAAATTGTGTTCTTCAAGTTCTTTTTTAAAAATTTCAAATTAGCAAAGATATTTTTTTTTTACTTTTTTAATCATACAATATTTAACCTACATAATTCTTCTTTTCAAGTCCCGAGTATTGTAAAGAGGCTCCTTCAGAACAAACAATACAGTCATGGGTGACTGCCGCGAGCTGTGCATGCAGTTGGCTAACGTTAGGAGGTGAAGATGCTGCTGAACATCCTGGTGGCTCACTTAGTGATAGAATGCCGTTGTGTCGCGCTCTTCTGTCTGTAGTACAGCTGTTGTATACGTAAGTGGCTTTATCATGTTAATTAAAGAATAACTTATATTGAATGTGTTCTGGGATTAAATGAAAATGATGTACCTATAATTCCGACTACCATATCATTGGCATGGCACACTCAGACAAAAACTTTTCCAACAATAGATATTGAAATAACCTCAGCACCAGTTAACTTAACTGCCATAGCACTCTTTACTGAAGGGCCTCCTCCACTGACAGAATTGACACTTCAAAGACAATAGTCAGAAAACTAGTTTTATGATGCCCTGGTTCTACTGATTGATTAGGATCCTGTGATTTCAGCAACTTTATCAATTACCTTTTGTTCTTGAAATACCTACGTCACATTTCAAACTATAAGTAATACAAAAAGTATTGTATGTACAGTTGCAACTCTATAGTAAGCGACAGTGCACTGGACGCGTGCGAAGCGTGTCTGTCGGCGGTGCGCGCGGCGGGCGGCACGGCGGCGGCGGCGCGGCACAGCGGCGCGGCGCTGCAGCTGCTGGGACTAGTAGCCGCCTGCGCCGCGCCCGTGCTGCGCAGAGACAACGTGCACAACTCTGCTAATGAGGTCTGTATTGCGTGTATCTTCAAAAATACATTTATGTATCCTTCGTTTGCCTTTAATGCATTTGTGGCTCAAAACAATATTTTTTAGAAATCCTATTTATATTTGCAATAAATATAACTTTTGTTTTCCAGGAACTTCTAGCATCACTAATAACATGTTGCGTGGCTCTTGGCGAGTGTCACTCTACCGTGTTAGTACAAGCTGCTGAGAACGAGAACGAACAGGGGAACGGCGCGCGGCAGCTTATAGAGTTGTTACTCGAAGCGCAAGCCGCGCCCGGACATTACCCGATACACGAGACTAGGTCTAATCTCGCGTTTGGATTCTGGTATACGTTGCAGGTACATTATTTTAAATGAGGATATAGAGTAGAATACGTCATCTATAAATATACATTCGTTTAGATATGTATCATAAAACATAGTTCGCAGATGAAGAATTTGTAGTAAGGGTAAAAACATGCCCATTTTCTTACAAACTTTAAAATATCCCTTTGGTTAGAGGTACTTTCGCAATTGGGGATTTTTTATTATCATCATTTTTTTTATCTATCCCTACAAATACTTACTAGAAGAAAACCATGATATAAAATCTTATATCTACCAATCCATCTAACCAGCGTGATAGTATTTGGCAAATTGGAACTGTCACGGAAAAACCTTTCCCTGCAGAGCTTCCTTAATATACCTACAGACAATAATAATTACTTTGTTTTTTTAGGATGAAGTATTAAAAGTCCATGAATCAGGTCACGAGATACATCCTGTATGGCAGCCAGTCTTCACTCGACTGCTGACGTCACTAGTGAAAAAGTCTGAAGCCCCCGTCGACATACAACTATCGAGAGATGATCTTGAACTGCTTCGGTGCTACAGACAAGATATTGCTGACACTGTGGTTTGTCAATTTTACTATTTGATACATTATTATGAAATCAGCCAAATTACGTCTAATGCTACAAATTAGCCTCCTTTAGTTTGTATCAAAATTAATTACAATTTTAACTTATTCATGCATGCAAATTTATACAAAAATACTAGATAAATTTATATTTTTAGTCATTCACGTTTAATCAACTATGTAACAATGAAAGTTTTATCAAAATCTAATTAGCTGTCTTAGAGATTACCCGGAACAAACATAGACATAATTCTTTTAATGTAATTTTCGGCATTGATGTGTTCCTTGTGTACATGATGTTATGTTACTAAAAAATTGTTCTTAACTGTCTGTTTAATACTGTAAACCCTCCTCAATTATCGTTATACCTATTTATACATATGAAAAAAATAGTAGGTGATAGTAGTGTAATTAATTCTACAAAGTATCTACATAATCTCTTGCAGATGTACTGCTACGGCGTAGTAGGAGAAGACTGCTGGAGTACACTAGAGCGCACATACTCGTCCGGCTCCCCCGCGACGCAGGAGGCGACGCTGCACGTGTTCTGTGCGCTGGCCGACGTGGCGCCGCCGCAGCGAGCCCCGCGCGCGCTGCTCACACTGCTACATCACGCGCTAGACGCGGCAGCTACTGCGGAGAAGCGCACGCTCAATACTGCGCTTGATTGTCTAGGTACACAAAACATAATAAATATGATATAGTTCTTGTATTCCAAAACTAAAGTCCACTGCAAATTATGTCTATACATAAAATGCGTATTAATTTATTCTTGGCTCTTGTCTTTATTTTTTGATGAGTTTTTTTCCCCAATGCTTAATTTTTATCCATAAGGGCAGGAGAAATGAGATTCAAAAATAAAGGATTAATACGAACAGTTAAACTTCTTTCAAATACCAATTAGCCAGTTTTTATTCGTAATTCATCAATTTTCTCATCTATTTCTTGTCATGAAAGGTTTTTTAAATGTTACTTATCTCGCGTATACTGTTTATCAACACATAATTCACTTCCAAACTTGCTTAGTGACGTATTCAATTTTCGTTGAAGGTAGTTACGCATCATGGATAGCGTCAGTAAAAGAGCCGCTGTCAGAGAGTATGGCGACGGCGTGCGTGCGCGCGGCGGGCGGCGCGCTCGCTCGCAGTCCCGCGGCCGCGGCGCTCGCACTGCGCAAGCTCGCCGCTGACTGTAGCGCGCCTGCCGCTTTGTTAGCGCCCGATATTGTACTCGCCGCACAGGTACTGGTGTTTCCAGTCGGGATGTTGTATAAACCAGATCAAGTTTTTGATGTCGTTCTATTCAGCCCTAGGGGACCACTAGTGTCCGACAAAATCTTTTAAAAATAAATTTGATTTAGTATATAAATTTAATAGAAAAATTAATGAAATTTTATTGATTTTACTTGACATATTGATACGAATAATCCGAAATTAATTTCGATTTTTCTTACTGAGAACATCATTTGAACTTTCGTTATTACCAAAGAAAAGCTAGTGATTTACTAAAATTAATAATCCACATTTATTAAAATAAAAATCATGCATATTTATTTGGACAGAGCAACGAAGGTCGTTCAGATCCTTGGGTACGTCGGCAGCTGATAGCGGCGGCGGGCGCTGCACTAGCAGCTGCAGAACTAGACGTTTCTGACGCACTACTGCATAGTCTCGCCACTACACTAGAAAATGATCTCAGGATACAGGTTAATATTGGAATTGTTTATTGCTTTTTTTCGACATTACGGACAACATTACAATTTTCTAAAGCATTGATTGTAATGAATTGCTAACTACTGTATTTAAAACAAACTAGTTTGTAGTAGCTCTCTCCAGAATTGGAACTGCTCTAAGCCTGTTTAATATATCTCCAAGAAGTAGTGTCCAAAGCTAACAGTGATTAGCTAAAGTAGTAAAAGCTAACATTAACGGTATGAAAGAGACTAGATTCTACAACACAGGGAATACTAGTGTAGGATCTAGAGCTCCATATTTATATTTGTACTATTAATACTGGAAACAATAAAAAAAATTGAAATGTACCGTCAGGCGGGTGGAGCTGGGCGCGTGTCGGCGCCGGAGTGTTGCGCGGCGCTGGCGGGCGCGCTGGCGGCGCGGCCGGCGCTCGTGTCGGCGCTGTTCCGCACCATCGCGCCCGCACTGCCCGTCTACGCACAGAACCCGGCGCTTGTTGAGGTAACACGCTCATATTATTATTTTTTACTTGTAAGAAAACTTACAGCTAGAATTATATATTTAACGACGAAACTCATTATTATTTGAAAGCCAATTAAATGATTGCTTTGAACATGGTCAGTTACATAAAACGGGAATCCAAGTACTATTTTTTACCAATATAATTACTTAAAAATACTACTTAGCCGAAATTATGTGTATTATTTATGTTGTAACGTGTCATATGATTAATTACTTACTTATCAGACAATGTTGATGTTATTTTCAGTCACTGTTTCACATATTGAAACAAATAGTATCGTCACTGATCGAGGACTGCTTGCCCCAAGTGTCGGACATTTCACAACTGATTGTCGCCGGCTTCAACACAAATCCCTGCGCTTCCGGACTTGATGTGGTTAAACTAGTATGTATTGTTTTAACGCATTGATTTACAAAAAACTAAAGATACACACTCCACTTCCCAAAACCGTCCGCAACAAATAGGCGCATTGTGCACTTTTTTTAAATTAGTATCGCGTTGTTCTACCGGCAAACGTCAATCATTAAATTTTATTGCTTTATGTGCATTACTTTTTAAATACAACTTTATGTCATGCGTGTAAGATTGAATTTGAAAAAAAAAATATGTTTACGATATTACTATACGTATTTATTGCGTATGTTTAATTTGGTGACACTTTTGGCTGTTAGTTTTGGAAAAAATTTTGGTTCTTTATAGGTTCGATTGAGATCTGATACTTAAATATCCTAAACGCCTTAACAACCTTTTTTCTTTCTTTCTATTTTTATGACAACTTGATAAACTTATTATTATAGTATTTTCTTTGTTTTTATTTAATGAGCAATATTATACAGGTAGTACTAGCTATGGGTGGCGAATGGGCCGGCGCGCGTTCGTTACTACAAGTAGCCGTGAGCACGTCAGTACGTACACTGGGCACGGAGCCAGCGGCGCGGCCCGACCTCACCGAGGCGCTCTTCACTCTACTACAGGTCATCACCAAGAAGCGACCGCACTACGTTGACTGGCTAGAGGATGCCTTGCCTGACCTCGTTGAGTTAGGTAACTGTAACGCTAGTATTATTTAATATTCTTTATTACTATGAGTTTCGACTCGCTATAAGGTCACTGCTTCGAATCTTGCGGGAACTTCCTGAAAGATAGCAGCGTACGTTTAAATTGAAGCGGTTCTAAAATCCTGCGGCGTGAGAGCAGCGGCCGTGCGACGAACATCGAGCGCCCGCCACCGCCGCCCGTAAAACTCTATAATACTGTGTATATTTACATCAGAACTTTTATTATGCATGTCAATTCTCATACCTTAAATTCGGTTAAGTTAACTTTTTGTTGTCATGTTTTTGCTATTGCAATTGTCATCTTTTGTGGTCGTGTTAAAGTTTTATTTAGCGTGTGACAATTTGACAACTAAAAGTTAACTTAACCGAATTTTTAGGTACGAGAATTGACATGATGGTTAAAATAATACTTTCGGGTATTAACGCGTATAGATTTTAGGTAAACACTTAAATTATTTACCTACCTTGAGCCGCTTTATTTTATTATGGGTTTAAATTATTAATAATTAACTTGTTTTTATTTATTCATTTAATATATTATTATGTATGTAACAGCGATGTCGTGCGTGCGCATGTGGGAGGCGGGCGCGTCGCGCGCTGCGTGCGGCTGGCTGGGCGCGCTGGCGCTGGTGCGCGCCGCCGCGCTGCAGCCGCGCGCGCCCGGCCTGGCACAAGCTGCGCTCGTCTGTATCGGTACGTTACTTACTTTTTTATTTTCAACGTATAACCTTTTAAAAGCCGTCCACTCGCCATTGGGCCAGGTGTGTCGGGGTCCCAAAACCCACGGTGTTCCATGAATGACCAAGATGGCGAAAAGCTTGAAACGAAAGGACTTCTGGCGGCTCGTTCTATGATTGATTGATAAACTCGAGACAAGAAAACGAGTTACAGTAGTAAGGAAGAACCGGTCGCGAGTGGAGTCTAACTATAATACTAAATTGACTTTGGCTTTATTTGACGTTTAAATTATCTACTTCTTCCAACATTTATATAATCTAAGCAATTATGTGGAACAAGATTTAATTACATTATTAACTTTATATACAGGTGGAGCAACTCCTCGTAATCAAATCGAGCCTCTTGCCGAGCTACTTCTGGCACTGAACCGAGCTCCTTGGAACGCGGACGACTTGGCGGTGTGGTTGAGACATGCTCTGTCGCAGCCGGGCTTCCCCACCATACACGCTACTGAACCACATAAACAAAAGTTTATAGCCGCTGTTATCAAGTACGTAAAATATTTGTTATATTATTCTCCCATCTGCGGACTTCGACACTGAAGACTGTCAGTATCATGGGCAGTTTCAGATTCGAACCGACTAAAACATCACGCTGTCCATCCAAGCTGTCATATGTCGGGGAGTCCAGATAAGCCCTAAAAGAAATAACCCTAGTCTCCTCAGACGAACATTAATAGTCTTTCTCATTGTCCATGGTTATATAAAATCTTATAAAATTAACTAAAATTGTTTTCCTTCCTTATAGAATGTAATGAATACAACTGAAGTTTTTCCTGCGTCTCTGGAGAAAGCCTATTTCTTACCAAATCCGTTGTTTCAGGGAAAAGAATAGCAAGCGTCGTTTGCTGGAGCACGTACAAGAATTCTCCCTCGTGTGTCGCGGTCTCGTCGACACAGAGTACGCGAGGCAAACATTAGCCTCCAAGCAACTTGTAGCGTGAACGTAAATAATTAAGTATTATCTATTTTTCTCCAAAACCTCGCTTTTTTACATAGGAGGATACCTAGATTGTATCATATAGCGCTCAAAAATAATATTAGTATTATTGTTATTTTTTTATGACTAATTAAGTATTATGACGATACATATACAGTTGAGTTTAATTAGCAATTATTTTGTGTAAAAAATCTACAATGTAAATACGCGTTAAATCAATGTAAATATCTCAGGATCATGTCGTTATAGAAATTCGTTTTCAAATAAAACATTAAAATTTATATTTGTATTATTTTATTTCTACGATGTAGAACACTACATATAAAACATTCAACCTTATATCTAATACAAATATCGTAGACATACAATAATTAAACGAAAGATGATTCAGGAATGTATAAAGCCTGGACCAGGTCATTAACATTATTAAAAAACAAGTTTCCCTGCATTTCATACAAGTCCTCTTTGAATAACAAGTTAATAGTAGATTTGTTGAGCAAATTACTGATTTTAGATATATGAAAACATTAAACTCATGGTTACAAAACAATAGTGTAAATAATTAATTCTTAATCAATAAATAAAAATACATTACAAAAATCCTGTTCCAACTATATTACGAGTAAAATAGTATTTACTGAGATCACCAATCATTATTTTTATTATTCGATTGCAAAATAAACTATTTAAATAAAAACACGTCTTAAAATATAAAGTTCATTTTTTTTCTGTACCATAATTCCATCCAAGGTATTTATAACATAGTATATAGACGGGATTCACTTCGATTTAAAAAAATGTTTAAAGACCATAACTATTTTAGAAAGTAATATTACAATATACATTAAATCTAAACGATAAGTGTAATTAATAAAAATACGTAGCTTTAATTTTCTTATGAGTAAGTAAATTAAGTCGTGACTCGTAAACTTACACAGCGAAACAATTAGAACGACGGAAACGCCCAGAAGGCCAGGGTTGTATTACACATATTCCTACAGTGGCCGGAACTTACTTTCATACTTGTCAAAAGTAATTAAAACTGCGGACATACCATAAATACTAAAACCTTAAAATTAATGAAGTTCAGTTTACATTAGGTATGCTTGTGTGCAAGATTTTTTACTAATAGATTTGAATTTCAATAACTTTAAATGACCTGGTTCAGGGTGTAACATATCCTTTACAGTTTAAAACATAATATGATAATGTTTATATAAAAATGATTTTATGGAAGAACTAACAATTTAATTAATAAAAATACTTTAATTTGACACCATAGCACGAATGTTCCCACAATTAAAAAAGTCCATTACAACTCATTTGACGTGTGCGCGAAATTTATTTTTTAAATTGGCCTACCAGAATGACTACGGTGCCTGATGTTAAGCATCCAATAGAGTCCAATATCTTATAATGCCCTCTTACATGCCCATCTATCAAGTATCCTGATATTAAATAATACGCATAGAAAAATGCTTTTAGACGCGCACATTCCTTGCCTATACCATGCGTGTCTAGTCGAGTGCAAGAGAAATATAACTCGAAATATAACCACGACCAATCCTTTGGCCAACGATGTTAGTAGGTCGACTGTCATCTCTATATTAGGTCATTTAAATAAAGGCAGAGATTCACTAGGGGACAAATATGACATGTGTCGCCAGCGACGTCAGATGAAGTAGCGCGACGTTGCCGCATTTCGCTCAACATGTCTGGCAACATTTTTACATGACAACGTCGAGTCGTCAGATATGTCAAGCGAAATCGGCCGGCTTCGTTTGTCATGTCTCCGACACATGTTGTGGAACGTTTGTCCCCTAGTGAATCTTTGCCTTTATAATCATAAATGTCAAAACATAACTTTCATAATAGGTACAATTTGAGCAATTTTTTTTTATACCAAACGAGAGTTACTCTCAATTAATATGGTAAGGGGATTTTCAGGTTATGCATAATATTATAATCTCGTGAGAATAGAGCAAAGTATAATATGTACTTCAAGCTACATCTTACTGAATTTATATTATGACATTCAAGTTTATAAAGGAGATGTTCCATTTGCCCATACATTCTGGGCCCAGGCAAGAACATACACGAAACCATGTGTGTTTTGAAGTTATATTACCACCGTATAGGCCTGTGTATTTTTTTTTTACAGTTAAACTCCGAGGATGTGAGATATGGGGTATTTAAAGTAGAATTATATCATACTATAGCTCAAAATACAATTTTCACATAACAAGTTACGTCTAAAATAAAACCTACATAAATCCATAATCAAAAGCGAATTAATATTCAATAATAATCTGCAAATCACATCAAAACATTCACAATACGTAGTAGCAACACAAATCACAAACAAAGAACATTGACACAAATGGGGTGACAGATGTTAAATGTGTTGCAATGATTTAAAAAAAAATTACATCCGATTTTTAATTAAAATAAAGACAAAATAATTGTTTTACAATAGTAGGTATTGCGTACAAGTTCTATTTTTTTTAACGATTAAAATAATATAATGTATTAAAGATTCAAATACATTGTTTGTGATTATTATACTTTTATATGAATAAAATATTTTTTATTCCAGACATTATTTTGTACCCACATAATATTTTTTTTTTTTTAAGGGTGGCAACATAAAAGATATCCGCCATTAATTCAACCAATGATTGAGGGACTTAAATACTGTTCACAACCATTTAAAACTAAAATCTTTCCCTCAAGTTCTACGGAGAAATGGAAAACACTAATTGATTTAAAAAATTATTTGTTTAATTTTAATTATTTACAACATTCTGTTCGCTCTGGGCCCCAAATGGAACATCTCCTTTAGTAAGACATAGATTAAAATATAAATATATATTGATGCTTCAGCGTTGTTGATACCTCTAGAATCAATTAACTCGGATAAGGATGTGCGAAATTTTATGCGATTTTATTGTATCCCAAAATTACTGTGTTATAATCAAATTGCTCTAAGGAATTCTAAACCCTGCTTTACAAGTAACTGTATTTGTATTTCATAAAAAATGTACCTAGACAGGGAAAGATTTTTTTAAAAATATATACGAGAGAATAGTTTTAGGATAAAACTTGACGTTATAAACTAGTATACATGTCCGTAAACGAACTTCCTTCATTCGACAAAAAGTCAACTACTTTTCTTAAATATAAGCTGATCTCTTCTAGAGACGAGATCACGCTGTGTTCCCTGTAGTTACCATTACTTTACCCATAACTCAGTTCGTTTTAGAAACGCGACACTTACTCTATAACCATCATCAAATAAAAGTACAGGGAGTTGAGTTTTTTATAGTTCAAAACTTTCAAAGTAAAATGTTTCCTATTATTACTTCTTATGAACTATTTTTCTCAAACATTTAATGCTAATAATAACGGCTTTTAGTAAGCCATTCGAGTAGGTATATAGATTAAAATAAACTACATAGAAAACTAATTAATCGAATTATAAAATTATATAAGAATAGATAGTATAGTAGCACCATTTTGTGGTAATTTTTGATCAAATTACATAAAATATTTATAGGAGAGAGTTAACTTGACTTCGAAATTGTTTGAAAAAACTAACGACAGAAAAACTTAAAGAAGTGTCCAGGCTAACTGGACATTATAGCGAAATGAGAGCGCAATTTTATGCAACACTGTTGGTTAACGTTTCACATTACTGTAATCTCACACCGCTTTAATGAACAGGTAATCGGCATACACGTGAAACAAAGTTAAATACAGATTAATCACCAAAATGAATCCTAGACAACTTGCAAGAGTTCACAAGTTTTAAATCAGTTGAATAAAATACTTGTAGGTAAACTTCGGCCGTTCAGAGAATGCGTTCCTGACACGTCGCGATTGAACTGACGCAGTAACTTTGTAATGGCGTTGCAGTTACGATAAAAATATTTTTGCTGGTTGTTTATCGTTTTAACTATTGATGAGCATTAAAACAACATTATTATATCAATAATTAATGAATGTTATAATGTTGTGTCAAACTGAGTGTCAAATAACTTGGTAAACAATATTTTTCTAAATCTACACTGCGCTATTACAAGGTTATGTCAGCGCTTTATATTTGTAGTGCTGTGCCAACAATAACAGTGAATAATAGTATCGTAATCTGTTCTTATCGATACAGTTATACTTTATAAAATAATACGTTTTGTTTTTCTTTTCAAGAATTTGAAAATAATGGACTTTAGAATAACTTTTATTAAATATAAAAATAAAAGTACATTAAATACAAAGTAGCATTTTTATATTTAGGTTGAAAATGGTAACCCCAAATGGCGTTATGGGCCGCCATTTTGTGACGCTGAAACAGTCGTCTGTTGTCGTTTCGTGCGCATAGACCACGTTCTTCAAGTGTTTGCGATCTGTTGTTATTTGACTTTGATTGTGTCTTATATTGCGTTCTTTTTACTTTTGGTGCATAATAATGCCTAAACGTGGACAAACATTGAAAACTGGAGCCCGTGAGTTAATTATCAAGCTGCAAGATTACTTTGAGCGGGAGCGGCAAAATGGCGGACCCCTGGTTCCTGTCGAAAAAGTACAAGAACGCGTCTCTCAGGCGCTTGGAGTTAGCAAACGAACGATTACAAATATTAATAAAGAAAAGTTCGGCTCTACTGGCATGGAAGATAATATTTTACGTACTCCGAAGAAGAAACGTAGAACTAAACCCGTGACAGATATTGATACCTTTGACGCCGATGCAATCAGAAATCATATATATGGTTACTATTCCAGAAATGAATATCTCAACAGGATGAAGCTTTTGGCGTCGTTAAGAGAAGCTGGACTGTTTAGCGGGGGTAAAACTGCTTTAACGAAAATCTTAAAAGATATTGGTTTTTCGTATAAAAAAACAGACAAAAGAAAAATTTTATTAGAACGATACGACATCATTTTGAAACGGATAAGTTTCTTGAGAGAAGCAAAAAAAATTGATAACTGGGATAATGTCGTGTTCATTGACGAGACATGGCTAAACGCCAATCACACGGTTTCCCGTTCTTGGACGGATGATACACAAGCGTCGACGTCGAAAGTACCAATGGGTAAGGGGGCTCGTCTGATAATATGCCACGCAGGTACTGCAAAATACGGCTTTGTGGAGAACGCTTTACTGGCATTTCAATCAAAAACCACAAATGACTACCACGAGGAAATGAATGCCAGTACATTTAAAGAGTGGTTCCAGAACGTGCTTTTGCCCAGCCTACCAGAGCCTTCTGTAATATTGATGGATAATGCCTCCTATCACTCGTTTCAAATACAGAAACCACCTACCCAAGCTAATAAAAAAGAAGAAATGGTTGCTTGGTTACAAGCAAAAGGCATTGACGCAAATATGCAGATGCTAAAAGCAGAGCTAATTAAGTTAGTGAAAGAAAATAAAGCGGCAAATGTGCGATACGAAATCGATGAAATGGCTTTGGAGTACGGTCATCGCGTTCTAAGAATTCCACCGTATCATTGCCAATATAACGCGATTGAGCTAATCTGGGCTCAAATAAAAGGTTACGCCGCCCGCCACAATACTTCCCCGCCATTCAGCACGAAAAAGATGATGACCCTGTTAAAAGAAGCCTGCGGGAAAGTCACAAGAGATGACTGGGCAAAGGTTGTCGAAAAGACTAAAAACCTGATTATGGAACATTTTGACCGAGATATCAGGATTGATTCTGTAATTGATAATAATATAATTATACATGTAGGCGAAGATGATGATGAAGACACCACCTCCTCAAGCGAATCGGAGTCTGATTAATATTCTGTACGCACATTTAGTTCAATGTACTTTATTCCATAGAAATACAGATTGTAACTTTGTAAAAAATAATAAATAAAACAATTTTATTATATTAATATTCCCTTTTATTGTTTCCACGTAAAGAACTAAAATATAAATTTTAAATGATTCCGCCAATTTAAAACGGTCTAAATCTAATCATAAAAATAACGCGGCGGTTCATTTTGGAGTAACGGTAACGAACTCGGTATAATGTTGTGTCCATCACTAGTCGTGACTAACTGATAAGTGTCAGGAACGCATTCTCTGAACGGCCGGATAATAATAGACATCTTATTACAAAGATTACAAAGTTATTTAATATTACGTAGTACATGATATATTAACACATACACTACTTTCCAACAACATATTTCATTTAATAATGACACCGAGATAATTTGATTAGGCCAGTTTGCCAGCATATAATAATAATACACTACATAATATTTAGACACATTGTCGTCAATAATTTATTATTTTATGGTACAGTCAGAGGCAAAAATATGTAAATACCACAAAGTCTCATAAGACGTCACCATTAACAAGAACATAAACATGTATTCAAATAAGTGTTCATATTATGTACACATTGTATTGTTAATAAATATGTATTCAATAGGTAAAAAAATATGTATTCATCAAAAGAAGCATAAACATGTACACAACCAGCGATGTTGCCAACTCGTGCAGTGTACGGGAGCCGCGTATGACTGAACGGCAACGTCGCCCGCTGCGTCGCTCATCTGCGGTCGAATTTCTAAAACTCACTAGTTGTAGTGAGTGATTATGGCAGTATACTAAAGTCAAGGCCAATTTCAAAGCGCTTGACAATTTGATCAAAACTGTTGTCAACACGATAGCTTTGCTTATATAGAGCTTGGCTGAAAAGAAAACAGCTCCGGTTCGATCCTGAGGAAGGGATTACTTTTTGTGTTTTTTTATTTTTTCTTATTTAGTTTTCTACTATTTTTATTCAATACGAGCTGTAACCGCGACTTCGTTAACGAAAAAAATGTATAGTCGTCAATTAAATGACTTTTTTAAATATTTGACTAAGCTTAGACTGGACTATATTATTATCTATAGATAAACGGCATGCAGTATTTTTGTATGACTTAATAAAATAAACACAAACACATTGAACAATAATTTAATATTTTGTGTTTTAATTTTTTATTATTAGCAATTGGTAGTGTACATGTTTATGCTATCATCATCATCATTGTATACATATTTATTTGCTCAAGAACGTACCCATGATTATTAGCAGTTGGCGGTGTACATGTATATGCTTCTTTTGCTGAATACATATTATTTTACCTATTGAATACATATTTATTAACAATACAATGTGTACATAATATGAACACTTATTTGAATACATGTTTATGTTCTTGTTAATGGTGACGTCTTATGAGACTTTGTGGTATTAACATATTTTTGCGTCTGACTGTACACGACTGTTTTACTGCAACCTGCGTGGTTGTAGAAACGCAGATCTGCATCATAAAACAGATTACTCCTATCTATCGTGCTTTTCTGCACTTCGCGTAATTCAAAGATATTTCAAAACATACATAAATTTTGGATAAGCTGAAAAGGTAATGAATCTATAGCGAGTTTAATCACCGTTTAACATTTCAGCATCGTATCTATCCTAACTGTCCCGGATTTGCCGATTAGTTGTAGCAACCTAGTCTATATTTATCATAATTCTTTGAATGATATGACTCATAGTATAAAACAGCCAGAGAAGGTGTTTAAAACCGTATGAATAAAGGAGTCATCGTCCACGTCGTATTTTAATCATCACAATATCAGCCAAAAGATATAAATCCTCCTTGCGCAATTCTGTACTTTCTGAACCATCGATTTCCTACCGTCCTAAAGTCCAACAAATCTAATAGGTACGGTATGACAGTTCTGACAAATTGAATAATAAGGTTGGGATATAAAAATCGATTACAATAATATCCGAAATTTAAGAGATCGATTACGATAATATCCGATTTTTAAGACACTTTAATAATTAATCTCATTATTAGTAAAGGGTAAAACCTTTTGTAAAAAAACACCACATATTGCAAATTCTCTAATCTGCGAATAAAAAAAAATCCAAACATTACTTTTATTTTAATTATAATTAATTCAATAAAAGTAATGTTTAGGATTTTTTTATTCACTACTAAGACCTTAATAAGTTGCCTCCCGTCACCTTCGACCACGTCGAGTAATAGTTAGTTACGTGTCTAACGATAATAACGATTTTTCGTATATGTAAACGATTTTTTTGCATACAAGTGTATCCGAAGAGTCGCAACACTACGAGCAGTAACCTAACTACGTGACTTTGCAATGAGGTCAAGAATAGAACTATAAGATATTATTTACTATGTAAATATGTGTTATTTTGCTTTGTTTGAAAGTTTTCAATTAAATTTATATATTAAGAATTGTACATTTTTAGATACAATAATAAAATCTTTCTAAATCCATGGTTTTACGAAAAAGGTTTTCGAAACTGAATAATGTACGTATGAACAAAGTTGTTTCAGTTTGAAAAATAAGAAACGTCATACTGTATCTTTTAGATTTGTTGAACTGTAAGTATCGATCCATATTTTAATAACAGCAACAAAATTTTGTGTTCTGTTTAAATTGCTAAAGTGTTACTAATTTTGTTCGTTCTGTACATTGATTTACAAAAAACCAAAGATACACACTCCACTTCCCAAAAACGTCCGCAACAAATAGGCGCATTGTGCACTTTTTTTAAATTAGTATCGCGTTGTTCTACCGGCAAACGTCAATCATTAAATTTTATTGCTTTATGTGCATTACTTTTTAAATACAACTTTATGTCATGCGTGTAAGATTGAATTTAAAAAAAAAATATGTTTACGATATTACTATACGTATTTATTGCGTATGTTTAATTTGGTGACACTTTTGGCTGTTAGTTTTGTTTGAAAATGTGCATCTAGGGTTTTTTTATAAATCAATGGTTCTGTACCATAAATTAAAACTCTTTGTAGTTTTAATTTGTACACTAACGTCTTATAGCTCAACCAGCGAAACTATAAAATTACGTTAGTCATATTTTGCACAAACAATAATAACGTCTGATACCAATAAAAACTCTTTCACACTTCGACTCTGCCTGTTTTATTCTTTCGATTTCAAACTTATATTCTATTCTAAGTGTAAGTGGTTATATATTTTAACTGCTATGAATAAATATTGTACGAAGCTTGTCACTTGCAATATACAGGCGCGGTATAATAACTGGCATACGTTGAGTAATGTGATATAAATAAGGACGTCTATTAATTAGAATACATATTCCATAAACATAATATGTGGTAAAATAAAAATTAATTAAAAACAGCCTATCTTACATCCACGAAATTAATGTACCAAATAACACAACACAAGGTACAATCCATTTATTTGTGCTGTAATAACGTACTTTTTAACTTTGCAAGGCTGATTAACAAATAGTGTACATGAAGCAACTAAAATAGTTTTATGTTTTTAAGTAACATGAACAAATGGGCCAACGAATAACTTAAACTGCTTAATGGGCAATGTAAAACAAATAACATTGCTTATGACTATAACACCTGCGATATATGAAACAAAACAAGTTTCACATCCCCTTACTCATAAACGCCTCTTAAATTTTAGTCAATTGATTAGCTTAAATTCTTACGATTTTGTTTCGTATAAGGTTGGTTTTATTAATAAAAATTTTGCTAAACAGTGATTAAATTTAAGAGGCGTTTATGAGTAAGGCTATGTTTATACGTTTTGTTAGCGCATTCGCCTGATTTCAGTGTTAGATTAGGAACTGTTCTCGATGCGCTATTGTATGTAATGGTAAATGACCAACCTGGTATCGAAAACTAAACCATAAACCAATGACATGGCTTCCAACAGTAAAGCCACATCAATGTTGTGTTGACTAACTGACCAAAATATGTCTTACATTATGAATATTACGCTCAAACTCAACGATGCTTTTACCATTGTCTGTGCGTACTCCTGTTTTCAACTTGACTAGCGCGACAGCCAATGTATAAAGCAATCTTAAAATTATATGATACAAAAGTTGATGAGAATAAATACTTAATAACAGCGTATGTTCAAAGCCGCTGTTTACTTGAGATCTTGTTGATTGAAAGCTCTTTTTATTAAAAGGACGGTCATTATATTATAACAAGAATTCTGAATCAGTCGATAGTACCGCCAATAGTTAGACTAAATTTAGTTCCCTGAATAAATATTAGTTATCATAATTGGACATTCGTACAAAATCGATTTATTCATTATCTTAAATACATTTATTTATAGAGTAAGAAATCACGACTCTAAAATTATAAAAATAAAATATACAGAGATAAAAATACCACTAATCTAAAACAGTTCAAAATGTTGGCTGTTTCAAAACCTAAAATTGATTACATTTAGGCGACACATTCCATACATTTAACATCAATAACTCTTATACAAAGGGCTATAATACCCCGCCAAAGAGTTAACATATTATAATTAACTGCTTTGGAAAATGTTAATAGAGCTTGATCACTTGATTCATTCAAATACGAAGAAGATTCCTTAAGAATAAATAGGATAGCTTCTGTAGAATTCATTTCAAGATAGTCGTCGACAAACTGACTTTAAGGAGGGTTAGAAATTAGTCAAACGACACAATATACCCATTAAGTATATATATAGTATCGCTATACCGTTTAAGAAATACCAATATCGTTTAATTAGACGTTCAAGACTCGGAATCATCTCTAGAATCAGCATCGACAGAATCCCACTTGGTAATCTCGACATCGAAATCCAAGAATTTATCTGGTTCACAATGTCTGTTCCTGAAGCGGAGGAAGTTGAGCGCCTGGTCGAGAGTGAGGTGGAAGCAATCCTGTCGACTTACGTTCAGTGAAGAACTTTCTAGATCACTGTGGGTGCTTCTAGTGTAGACTAGCTTCCTTGAGTTGTGCTGGCCTTCCACGGTGACCTACGAAAAATAATTGTATGAAAGTGATTATCTTCATTTCATTGTAGTGGTACAATCATTCCTATATTTTAAGATAATGATGAAAATTATGGATCATTAGGTACTCTACAACTTTCATCACTGCTCAAAGTTGTAAATATTTCTTCTAAAAGTTAGACAGAGAACTATAAAACTTAGAGATTTAAATAGAAAAATTGTCATTACTTCATAGAATGTTAGATATTGACTCAAAAAAATTCATCACCACTAGTCTAGTTCGAAAGGAAAACCAGGAACATAAAATAAGTAGAAATTGTACTACTTTTTACCTCGTATGAAAAGTATCGGGCATTTCTCTTCGGTCCAATGTAAGCGACGTATACGACGACTCCCCACGTACGTATATCTACGTCTACGCGCAGATGAAAGTATTCATCCAATGCCATTATGAGCCATGTGTCGTGCTGCTCAGAGTTCACTTTCATAGAAAACTTGTGCTTTGGGCCAATCTTCAAAATGGGGAGATGTTTGCACTGGAACAAAAGCATAAATGTAAATACTATAAAAAATTAACTTTTACAGTTACTGTCCACATGGTATCGGAGTAAGACTACGGACAAAAGGACATAAGTTTCAACGTTTATTTCTCTAAGAACACCATATCTCAAAACTAACCCGCCCGTAATGCCCAGTTTGACAAAAGGCCTGCTATTGCAGCGCGACATTCGTGAACTGCCATAATGAATATAATCAAATTTTATTCAATTATGGTGACAGTTTAAGAATAACTATTTCACCAGCTTAGTTTGTCTTTCACAATTATTGACTGACTTAAAAAGCATGCAAACAAAGCCCATGTCAACTCAAAACTAAATCGAAGCTGTAGTTAAGTACAGCTCGCGTAATCTTACTTGGCCGTTAGAAGTTAGCTGTCAAAGACGTTCGCGAATGTATGTACAAGAGCTAAGAAGACAACCCAAACTCCCTGCCATTTAGTTCCAAAAATCACATTGCACAACACGCAGTACTCGCTAAATATCATCATCAATACAATGCAGTGCCATCGATGGTCAAATACAGTCAGGCCAGAACTTGGCCACGGCATTGCATTAATCAGTGGCGTATTGTGTTAGGTTCAGTAAAGGTCCAACCACACCAAACAGCCCACATCGAAACGAATTTTACGAAATTAAATCTTGTATACAGTGTTTAAAGTTTATATTAGTTTATTTAGTTATTATTATACCACGCACGCGGACGGAACCCATCGCGTGTCGCGGTATGTCACCGGCTGCGGCTGTGTTTAGTCTTGACTTGGTAATATAAACTGTAAACACTGTATACAAGATTTAATTTCGTTCAAAGATTGTAAAATTCGTTTCGATGCGGGACGTTTGGTGTGGTTGGACGTTAAGTAATACCTGGAAGTGATGCATGAGGTCGTCTCGCTGTAGCGGCGGGTGCCTGGCGCAGGGCGGCGCGGGGCAGTGGTAGCGGCGCGCGCCGCAGCTCGCCTCGTGCGGCCCGCGACGACGCAGCCGCACCTCCAGCCCGCAGCCGTGGCGACACGGGTAGCGCAGCATCTCCGCCACCTGCCAACACACAGTAACATGATCTTCTATTAACATAACAGTGACGGAGGGATACTTGGCCTACTAATACCACGCTGGCCAGACGGATTGGTTTAATTTCAAGTTTTCCTTCTGTTTACTTCGTATACGACGAAGTTAGTCCCTTAGTAGGTTTCTACGACACCCATGGTATGAGATGGAGTGGTGACATATTGTATTCTTACTCCGTCACCACACGGACATTTCTATTGTCTCTATTTAATACTTATTTCAATTAAAAAGCTGTTTATTGTAGACAGAGATACCTATTTTGTAGAATAATATGAACTGACTATACTATTTACAAAGATGAGAAATCAGTTAAGTCTAAGAATGGTGACCACGACGCTAGCAGCAATAGTTAACACTACTACTTAGTGTTTTGAAGTCTGATGTTTTACCACATTTATCTCTGCATCAACCAAAGTTGGAAAAGAACGCCTTAGGCATGAAGTCCACCTTTATACAAAATTGTGTATAATAAATAAATAAATTAGTTATAAGAATTTCGTCTGGATTCTATTTAATTTTTTATTCATAACCCTTCTAGCCGTCCTAACTAGGTCATCGGTCCGGCGTGTGAGGGGTCTCCCCACCCTGCGCCATAATTAATAATAGGGTTTTACCTATGAAATTGCCATTTTTCAGTACTGACAATTTCAAATCAAAATAATTTTTTTTTGGCTAAAAATTCTAATTTCAAATCAATTTTATTTTAAAAACATGGAATTCTTTTTTTAAAAGTAGTCATTTGTTTATTGATTAGTGTTACGTTTTAATCGCATTTCAATCGTTTTCGTTGTTATGGAGACGTTAAAAAATCGAGTAATTTTGGAATATGAGTCTCGTCGTGGCAGCAACGCGGCACAAGCGGCACGCAACATCAACGGCGTTTACGGAGCTAACACTACAAACAAACGCACCGCTTGTTATTGGTTTGCTCGCTTCCGTTCTGGAAATGTTGACCTGAAAAATTCACCTCGTGGTCGTCCGAAGACTTTGTCGACAATGACGTATTAAAGGCAATTTTGGAAGCCGATGATACACAATCTACGGCTAAATTAGCAGCAGCATTCGATGTTAACGTCAAAACAATATTGGTCCATTTGCGTCAAATTGGCAAGGTAAAAAAGCTTGACAAATGGGTGCCCCACGAACTAAATGATCGCCAACGTGAGGTACGCGTCGAGACATGCCTTGCACTGCTCAACAGACACACAAATGAAGGAATTTTGAACTGCATTATTACTAGCGACGATAAATGGATTTTGTTTGATAATCGTAAGCGCTCAGCAAGTTGGTTGGATCCTGGTTCAGCGCCTAAACAATGCCCTAAACGAAAACTTACCCTTAGAAGAGTGATGGTCACTGTTTGGTGGTCTAGCGCCGGTGTGATTCATCACAGCTTCTTACCAAACGGGGTGAGCATTACTGCGGATGTGTACTGTAGAGAACTGAACACAATAATGGAGAAGCTGACACATCTCCACCCAGCATTGGTCAATCGCTCGTCTCCGCTGCTACTGCACGACAATGCCCGACTTTATACTGCACAGCAGACGATCTCCAAGTTGCAAGAACTAGGGTTGGAAGCTCTCCGTCATCCTCCAGACCTTGCGCCTACAGACTACTACTTTTTCCACAATTTGGATAACTTTTTGGCTGGAAAAAAATTCAATATCCAAGAGGCAGTACAAAATGCCTTTGAAGAATTTGTTGCCTCCCGTCCAGCTGATTTTTTTAAGAAGGGCATAAATAAACTGCCGCTGCGTTGGCAAAGATGCATTGATTGCACGGGTGCTTACTTCGATTAATACAAATAAAAAATACTTAAAAAAAATCGCTTTATTTTGTTCATACAAAAGGGCAATTTCATAGGTGAAGACCTAATATTAATATCTAACGCATAACGACAAAATATAATGACTTACCCCTTCCATGGCTCTGTTGCGTACAGAAGAGAACGGTGTCCTGCACACTGGACAGGCTGCTAGCCTGGCCCGGCAGCGACCACACACTAGGTGTCCTCGACGACACTGCGATATCGGTGGCTCCATCCATTCCAAACAGACCGGACACTCCAAGAGACGGAGTAAGTTCTGTAAAAAATTATACAAATGTGTTAGTTGTTTAGTGTAGAGTCAAAAGTATAATACTTGTTGTTTGATATACAAATAATATAAATAACCTTAATATACAATACTAGCTGATGCCCGCGGCTTCACCCGCGTTGTTTATGTAGCTTAAATGCTATTCTACACCCTAAACTACCTATATTGCAAATTTCATCAAAATCCATTTAGTTCAATTTCCAGTTAAATAAAGAACAATGCTCAAAAATGTATAGACACCGTCCCCACTTTGTAGCACTTTAAGATATATGTTAATCGAAAGGTATTAGTCATCTCTCCATTTTATTGTAGGACAGCAAAGCTCAAATGTGTATCCGAAAAAAGTTATAACGACATAAAGAAACCGAAATCAGTCACAATGATAATTATATTATTGTTCATGATGATCCTTTTATTTTAATTACTACTGTGGAATGAACTTATTCCGTGTTTTGAAATGACTCCCGCTTTTCGTAAAGTAGCCATGGACGGTATTTAGAAGTTTTCAAATAAAAATATCTTCATAATCGCAACTTTTTATAACATTAATCAGTATTTTCAGTGTCATTTACAATATTGTCTCAGGTACTGGCTGGCCCATTGAAATTGTCTAAATCCCTTCCAATACCAAAGTACCACACGATACTGACGACATGCACGCAAGCACCAGCTGTTCTTATAGCAGTTAAGCATTAATAATAATATGCCTAAATGGCGTTTATATCCTGTGCGTTATTTCAATCCAAATAAATACCTGTAATAGGTCGCATTTAACCTATGTTTGAATAAAATTCGACCCCTCAAAAGAGTGCAATCTGCCGTGTTTATACCGTATTGGTTCATAATTGGACTTGGAGTAGCACAAACTTCTGTGTTGCAGACGCCGCCACGCAAATGTTCGCTAACATAGGAAGCTGCTAGTTTTAAGTGTGATATGTCCCCAAACTAAACAAAATAATATCCTCGTTTGACAATTCAGGGAACGGTATATTTATGGACTCATCAGTCAATGTTCTGAACGTACCCCGCTGCCTGTAACGTAGTTACCCAAGTCATTGTTGATGTGAATTCTGCAATGAATTCATTCAACGAAGTCTGTGGTAAAGACACTGTCATGAAAAGGCTCCCTGAATGTATTGAGAAGCGCTCCAGCAATTCGAAAGTCTATGAAGAGATGAAGAAGTGTATTATAGCTTAAAGCGGCGAGCTGTGCGTATCATTGGATGCCCAGAAGTATCCAAATCCCTTGAGCCTTTACAGCTGCGTGGTACAGGCGATAGAAGGCCGCCAATCCGGCGGCCTTCTATCGCCTGTGTTACTGTGTACCACGGAGAGTGTTCTGATGAACTTTTCCAACTGATTCCACCCTCTCCTTTCTTATCCAGAACAACACGACTTAAGTGCCACCGCTACACTTTAGAAACCATACAAGTCGGAACAAAGCGGTTCAGCACTTCGTACATGTGCAAAACCACCAATCAGTGGAACTCTTTGCCATCCCACGTGTTTCGTTCAAACTACGATCCTGGTTGCTTCAAGCGTGGCGTAAAAAAGCATCTTCTGAAGCCGCCATAGTTGAGACATTCATATGGCCTCTACAAATATTGTAGCTGCCATGGTGCTCGCCATTCTTGGACTC